>OY757904.1:37913437-37980937 GCA_963585895.1 Sepioteuthis lessoniana | reverse complement strand
GTATTGTCGCTCGCCAGATCGAAATTCTATCGAGTATTGTATTATCTAGATGGAGTAAACTATCAACACACACCGAAAATAAAAGGATGACAACTGACCTGTAACAGGATCTTCCAATGAAATCCTGTCAAGACAGATGTGTTTCACTAGAGCTCCTACTAAACCTGCTCTAAACAATTACTGAGCAACCAGTGACTTGCTCAAAACCCTCGTAACAGGCTGTATTTATACTATCTTACAATCTCTACGTGAAATCAATCGACGACTTGAAAGAAATGGAAACTTGACTCAGAACCAAACTTGCATACTATGATGATAATATTATCTGCCAAATGCTTGGTGAATCAAGATAATTGTCGATTTTGATAATGGCTTAAAAAAAACAACCTGAAATCCTGAATTTGTATTTACCCAACCCCTCTGCAGAAGCAGGATTTTATACCGTTAATGTGATAAGGATCACCAACTTAAAATCGGGATGGAATTCGATTGAATATTTATGCTCTTTTAGTGATTAAGCACAGTGTCTGTTTTCCAATTCAGCTCATTTTCCAACAGAAAATACGTACTGAGAATACAGTTGATATAATTTAGTTTTAATTGATTTTTTTCTTATTGGTTGATGTTGTCGCTCGAATAGATTACAGAGTATGATTTTTTTCCAAATTTACAGAATCACAAAATTATGTAAATATCTTTGACTTTGATCGAGAGCTGAAAACGTTATGGAATAAGACAGTGTAAGTGACCCAACTGTAAATGAATCACTGAAACCATTCCACAGAATTTGGGAAAATGGATGGGGAAAACTAGAGATCAGGGGAAGAAATGAGACCATACAGACAAAAGCAAAGCGATAATCGGCTTGAATATCGTGACAAAATAACAATTATCTAATTACTCAAAGTATTAAACAAACCATATTTAGATTGATTTTGTTTCATGTCATATCAATCACTGTAGGTTAGTGATGCCAAATCTATTTTATACATATAAAGAGTTCTATTTCAAATGAGTAATTTTAGTATAGAAAAACAGTTCTATTTCCAACAATTCAGTTTATTATAAGAATAGCTTTTGTTTACAAACAGTCAAATCTCAAAACAATTCTATTTCGAACAATTCAGTTTAGCATAAATACACAGTTTCAAATGTCAAAACAGTTCTATTTCTAACAAATCAATTTAGTATAAGTACATAAATTCAATGTCAAAAAACAGTTCTATTACGAACAATTCAGTTTAGCATAAGTACACAGTTTCAATATTAAAAAAAACTTTATTTCAGACAATTCATTTGAGCTGAAAGATACTGTTTCAATATCAAAAACAGTTCTATTTCAAGCAGTTCAGTTTAGCAAGAGTACACAGATTAGTTCTATTTGACTTATTATCAGACCCTATCACGCGCTACCTCAGCGGACCAGGGAGGACCCGAGAACAATAGCAATGAAGGGGTACTCAGCATTCTCCAAAGCTCCAGCATTGCAGGAACCTCACAATCAAATTGTTAGTGACGTATCCAACACACTTATTGAGGGGAGGGGGTCTTACCCCACTGCAGAATAGAAGTCGTTGTATTCGATAGTCTCAGCCGACGAGGCAACACAAACTACTTTTGTCTTCATCCGTAGAATCCAACTTATCTTAGAAATTCTTTACTGTAAGTAATGAATTAAGAACGAGGAGATTTCACACTTTAGAATTAACGTATAATATATATATATATATATATATATATATATATATATATATATATATATATATATATACACTAGTTTTTTTTATCTTGTATTTAATAAATTTATTGCATTTGTACTGAGAATAACCGCGAAGAAGCCAAACAATGCACCGGCCTAGAGCACTTGTTCAGCAACAGAAAGAACTTATCTTTGTTCTGTTTTAAAACTAGCAGCTAACTTGTCTATTTATTTGACGCTGGACTCCAGCCAAGCGGAAGTTAGCTCGTGCAGTCGCTTGCCTGCAAGCCACTATTTCCGACAGACTCAGGCTTTAAGGGAGTTAATTCAGTTTTCTTGTAACCACCCGGATGTCAGTACTGTAATGTGCATTAGAGAAAAATTGATTTTGAATGTGCTTTTCTTTTCTGTCTTTTTTTATTTTTTCATTTTTTTTTTCTTCCATTTTTTCTTTCTATTACAGTTGGCAAGTTGTGTGGCTTTGATGGTATTATCATTCTTGCCACATCGAATCATTGTAAATTACATTCTATAATTTTTGTTTCACTGTTTGAAAGAATTGAAACAAGAGAGGTGATGCGTATTCATTTATTTCATTTCTTTTCTGGATTAAAAAACGTTGGTGTATTTTATCTTTTGTCTCTAAAAATAAACAAATACGCAAAGATTTAAGCAAATAGAAATACACAGTCAATGGCAGATAATAGGGTCTTGTTTAATAGATATATGTGGAATTCTACGCTGTCTGTGTTTGTTTATCATCTCTCTCTCTCTCCATCTCTCTCTCTCTCTATATATATATATATATATATATATAGCTATGATTAATGGAATTTGAACAATCTACGCTCGCAGATTAAATAAAGGTTCCATTTCGTGGTTCTGTGGAGGCTCCCGACTTCGATATGAAACACCTGAGGAAGCCCGAATGACATATCGGTCGAAATGTTGTGAGTGTAACAATGAGGTTTAAGACAATAGTCTGAGTGTTCTAAGTGATAAAATTATCAAGGTTCATCTCAGAAATTTGGATTAACATAATACATGTGGCAATGGCCCAAGAGACCGGGGTTCAATCCTAGGTTGAGTTATACGAAATACTCAAAAATAGTACTTGATGCCGTCTTGCTTAACGCTCAAGATTATAAGGTAATGATCAAGGGTAAAGTGGAGCAATCCAGAGAAGAGAGTAGCACCCTTTCCTACACGTTGGTGTGGTAGCTATTGAAAAGGTTACCTCCGGGTCATTTACGACTAAGTTCGTCTACTTGACTTATATATATATATATATATATATATATATATATATATATATATATATATATATATAACATAGCGTAAACACAGACTCAGAGGCCCTTGTCGACTGTCATATCTTTATCGAATGGATCATCAAACCAAACACACATTCATTAGTCTGATGATAGGATAGCTCTGAGACTGACAGTCGCAAAAACCTATTAACTCTCAGTTTGCGCTATCCTACTTTATATATATATATATATATATATATATATATCGGCAATTACACAAGAATGCAGCGAGCAATCTTGAACAAGTCCTGGCGGCAACACCCAACAAGACACCAACTGTACGGCCACCTGCCTCCTATCACGAAAACTATTCAAGTTAGACAAACCAGACATGCAGGACACTGCTGGAGAAGCTGGGACGAACTCATAAGAGATGTACTCTTATGGACCCCCACACATGGCCGTGCTAAAGCAGGGCGACCAGCACGAACATACATTCAGCAGCTATGTGAGGATACGGGATGTTGTCCAGAAGACCTGCCTAGGGTGATGAACGATAGGGAGGAGTGGCGAGAGAGGGTCAGGGATATCTGTGCTACCAGCGCGACATGATGATGATGATATATATATATATATATATATATATATATACTCTATCACTGATATTGAGCATTCTTTATTAATAATCATTGGAAACTATAAATGCCTTTTTAGAAGAAATAAAAACATGTTCCTTTGAGAATGCAATGTTTATGTTCGGTCCTACGTCAAAATCTGGAATCTGAAATTTCATTAAAAGATTATCGATGCACACATTACTTCACGTCTTTTACTTAAAATAACTTTTTCTGTGATCTGAGATTCTTCGTATACATCAAGCTTTCTTTTCTTTATATTGATACAAGTCTAATGTATTACCATGCATGCATCTGTTAACAACGTAAAAATACGTAAGTACACCGAGTCACAATATAGGTACAAATATACATATTTCCCTAATGGAGTTATTTCAGATGAACAAAATTTTTAAAAAAGGCATTGATGTTAGAATTACCTTTCAGATTCTCAGGAAAGAGCACTAATAATCTACTAGTTAGTAAAATAATTCTGTTGAGTTATTAACTGAAAAAAGAGTTTTAAAATGTTCACAGAATCTTTATCCTTCCGTAACATTTCTGATTCAGCTGGCTTAAGTATTATACATATAATTAACACTATCGACGTATTTTAGAAAACAATGCATCACGTCAAAGATTACATTTCGGTATTTCTCGGTTTGATTTCGCACTCAAGGATTTCACCCGCCTAATGTGTTCTAATCAATGTAATAATGTTGTATAGCCATGACCATGATTAACTATACAACCACATTATACATATACATATATACATAATACATATTGACGCAATGAATAAAGACGAGCGAAGACTTCTTTAAAAAGATATACCTCTCACTTTATTGCAAGGTTTGCGTGTGAGAGGGAGTTGGAGACCGAACAGAACTGCAATATATTAACCCCCACTCTTATGGCCATCGGCGTTGTGGCTTTCGCTACTGCATCTTATCACCCACTGGTCTGGTTCCCAAACCCCATCGGGGGTCCCGAGGGCCCCTTCTGCTGGGTGGTGGCTTTCCCTACCACATCTTTAACTCCAACTCACTGACTTCCTGTCTTCACGAAGTTATATAATAGTTCAATCGCCCACTCAATCGCCCACTCAATCTTTGGAATAGCATGTTTGATCGTCATCAAGCGGAAATAACTGTCATGCTGTTCACAGGTCACTCTCTTCCGGTGCATCAGTCTATGAGTGTACCATGGGATTTTTACCTTGTCCCATTTTTTCAGCCCTATCCGCCAACGCGATTTCTTCTCATAACTGCCATCGGAATGTGTCATTTCCTTCTGGTGCATCACTTTGGAATGGCATGTTTGGCCGGGTCAAATTTCAATATACAACAATAAAGCAAAAGAAAAAAGAACACGAGAAATTAGTTATCTCAGAAGCAATTTCTCATATATAAATATAAATATACGTTCAAGCATAGAACAACCACTACTCATGGCATAAATCATTTAGTTGATATATAGAATGTTCAACGTGCGATTTTATATATTTAGCCGTAAATAAATTAATGCCAGATATGTTAACGATTTTAATTCAATTGCTGAACATTCTTTTCTTCGTGAAATATAACATAAACAAACCAGATTAAATTCTTGAATTCTTGGATATTTTCCCCATTCATACTGAGGATAATATCGAATAACACAATGTTGAGGTAAAAATATGAAATTCATTAAGAAAATGATTTACTGCGAAATAAAAGACAAGGTAAACGTCCTTTAAATATAATAATTTTATATTATTTTCCAGGCGAAGTAATAATAATTTGATTTTTTTTTAAAGACAGAAAATATTATGCAAAATATATTTGAGTAATGGAGAGTTTTTACCTCAAAAGAAAAAAGGCTGAATCTCTCTCTATCTCTCTCTCTCTCTCTCTCTCTCTCTTTCTCTCTCTCTCTTTCAAAGCCTAGAGAAAAAGAATATATATTTTTTTTTTCTTTTTCTTTTTCTCTTGGTTTTGGGGTCGATAAAAAGCTAATTTAAATTTAATCATTTATCTACATGGAAAAAGCAATAACATGCAAAATCACAACAGAACGGGATTTCAGTGCAGTAACATATAAGAGTAGATTGGCAGAATAATAAACGGTGACCATAAATAATTTTTTGCACTCATTTTATTATAAAAAGTAAATTGATTTATCAAAGCCAAGACTTTTTAAAAAAACTCAACATGATAACAAATTCAGTTGCATCTACAGTGAAATTCAAACGTAATGAAATGGGCGTATTTTGCGTGAATGATAATAATGAAGTATTATAATGACCAAATATATCTAATATCTTATGAGCATATTTTCCAATGTTTAATATCGTCCCATACTCTCATCTTTTACCTTTAGCGACCCACTCAACCATTAGATACACACAGATGCATGGAACGTTCAAAAAGTTCTGAATCTCACCTTGAAAAAAAGAACGTAGCAATCTTATTTGCTATGATATTACACTGCCACTTCTTATTCAACTCCTAAACTGTAATGGTGATATACCCCATGACGTCACTGCATGGACCCTCCCGACGCTATAAATAGTGACTGACTCGATAAACGACTGAAAAGAGTTTAGTCAGTTACCAGTAACCGTTACTGCCTGCATTTCCGTAAGTATTTACTGTTGTAAACCTTACATCTCTTCATGTTATTCATTTCTGGCCCTTGCAGACAACGACATAAATCATTTTAGTCAAATCAAATATATTTTTTTTTTATTAATAACGTATTTTTCTGGTTCGAATTTGTTTAAAATTTAGACAGTTTACTTTTCACAGTGTGAAAAAAAAAAACTAAAATAAAAACATGATATATATTTATTATGTGGAATTTCCTCCATGATGATTTAAACATATTTGATGATTTATATATTTGGTAATTTCATGAGTATTCTCAGTGAAAAAGTATTTGTAGAAAAGAGTGAAATTTTCGGAGTTAAGCATATTATCACCCACTCTCATGTACGTCAAGAGTTAGGGATACGTCGTATATACAAAAAAAAAAAAAAACACGATTCATGCGTTTTGGGAAGCTTGTCAGGCTCAAAACCAGATAGCTGTCCAACACGGATGTTCTTAATCAGCCATCTTAAAGATAACAAGACCATCTTGATTGAACTGGTCCAACTGTTGTTCCAAACCCAATACAACAGTTAAAGATAGACGTCAGCCGAATAGGATCCTTGTTTCCAGTCGATTGGCCAATAGCGGTAAAATTTCCAAATCCAGGAATAATGATGGTGGTGCTGTTTCTTGATCCACAACTCTTCGGAGATGCTATCAACTCGATTATGACAACTGGATACCGATTTCTAAACCACTACAAACATTTAAACGGAAATAAAATCGTTCAATACGGACAAAAGATAATCAAATTTGATCTCTTTATCAAGGAAATTATCACCATGAGTAATGAATCAAGATTCTCTATTTCTTTTAGTGACCATCGACCCTGCGTCTAGAGAGGGTTATACAATAAATATGATACCAAATGCATAAAAAATATACGTAAAATTCCCTTAGTTTGTGATAGTTCTGCATTGCAAGTCTGCAATCGGAGTTGGAAAGATCTGCTTCCAGAAAAGAACAATAGATACTATTGTCTAACATTTCCTTATCCCATACATTCAGAAAATGTTCGGTGGATAATGTATTCCTCTTTAAACATGACCTTGCTTCAACCCCATACATTGAAATATACATTAGAATGGTTCCGAAGAAGAGGATACCTTTTCTTCATTAGTTTGCATAGAGCCCAGATTCAAATCCGATAGAAAATTCATGGGGAATAATCAAGAGATTAAGAAAATAATATTCCTTAAATCTTGAAGAAGTGAAACGTGTCATTACTAACCTGTGGGCATCGGTGTCACCAGTGACTTCTTATTTAATCGGTTCGTTAGGAGAACGAATAAAATAAATATTAAATTCAAAATAGGCAACAGAATTAGGTGTACTAATACATTTATTTAAAAGGGTATGCATAAATAAAAGCTTTTTTGGATAAAAACAGATTTTTTTTTTGTCACTAGATATAAACATTGCGAAGTTTGAAAAAAAAGATATTTCAATGAAAATCCGATTTTTCAGTGAAATCCTACCCGATTTTTTTCATATATGGAATTGTCATAATATAAAAAAAAAAACACTGTCGAAATTTAAACATATTCGAACAATAAATTGGAAAGTTATTAAAAAAAAACAACTGCAGATTCTATAATCACTGAATTGGTGTCGTAGACGAATCTAAATTAATTTTTCGATCTTTTTTACAAAAATTTCTAGTATATTGACGCAAGAAAAAATTCAGTCATCGCTTCTTTCTTGTGAGACTTAAGAAATTTTAACGACCCGCGTTAATACACAATCATCCATTTATTTCATTTATTCATACATGCATGCATCCATCCCTATATGCATACATGTAAGATATAAAAACAATTTTAGGGATATATGATCATGTGAGGGAATCCCCATTGTGTGATGGTTAATGAGTTTAACTGTAATATCATAATAAGCTCATTCGAAATTCAGTTTGTTTATTATGCTTAATTTAGAACTAAAAACTTTACAAAAGGTAGGAACTTCCTTATTCACTCAATTGTAAGTTGAATAGTACCACTACTGTCCTTCTGCTAGGATAGCTTCAACGATGAATAACACAAGAAGTGTGATATCCCTTTAAACAGTGAAATCAAGCCTAACCAAATACAATGTATTTGTTGCATATACTCCAACCCAAATTGAATATATGCAGCTTAGCCTGTAGCAGTCAGTAAGATGCCTTTGCCTCTATATGAACCAAGTTAAAACAGAGTTCATGTGTTTTAAACAAAATTTTGCCACTGCACTTTAAATGGCTTGCCTCTGATACAAGTGGACCAGTTCAGAAACTTAAGTAACTCTATTATCAACTTGAAGTGATGTCATCATTGACAGTTCGTGGACATCTGATTTCTTCAAAAAATAAAACGGCAATTCTTCGGAGTGGTTGTTATGCTTGTACTTTAGTACGGTTACGCCGGACGGAATTTCCGCTCTGGGTAGGTGATATTTTATAGTCCTCTTAATCACTTGTTAACGTGGTCTCGGTGCGCTAGATCGAGTGTATCATATGACAGAAGAGTGTTGAATTCGTTCATATTGTCTTTCCTTCAAGTGCGAGATTTATTTTGCTAACGCGGTACCATCTGCTTATTATGATACAATTTTTTACGGTCTCCCTTGTACCGTGTCAGGGGGTGTCGTTTAAAAACAAAATAATGCTTGCACAGTGTTATTCTACACAAGTTGAAAATATTAGGAAGATTCTAAGAATTCTTATTAGCATTTCCACTTCCCTTTTATTCTTGATAAATATTTTGACATAGATGTTCATATTGCAAGTTTTTGATTCTGTATTCTTCTTTACACTTTATTGGAATACAATGTAGCAGTACCATTACTATTAAGCATTTTAGTGGCGATTGTTAGTCTCCCTGGAATATTCCAAATTGTATTCCATTTGATTTTGTTCTACTGCTTTTAGTTCCACCGACCAGTTTTCTCTGGTTAAGAAGCTTACTTGCTCAGATATTTGGGGAAATTTTAAATACCCTGATGCAAGATTGTAGGATCATATAAGCCTTACTGTAGTCTATACATACCTTCGCTATATTTGTCCTTTTTATATTCTTTAGAATGTATTTTTAGGAAATCAAATGATTTCCATGCAAGAATCGTATTAAATTTCATGCAAAAAATATAGGCTCGAGGAACCGTAATTTTTGAATCAGTTTTTGCATTTATGGGCGATTATGGGCTCTTTTAAAAATTCCTTTGAGATTAACAGACCATAATACCTGACTTGCCCAAAAAGTCTGTAGGATCAAAACCTAAACTAAAAAAACCTAAAATCATTTACCTCTTCATCATCATCATCATATCGTGCTGGCAGCACGGATATCCCTGACCCTCTTTCGCCACTCCTCCCTATCGTTCATCGCCCTAGGTAGGTCTTCAGGACAACAACCTGTATCCTCACATAGCTGCTGAATGTACGTTCGTGCTGGTCGTCCTGCTTTTGCGCGGCCGTGTGTGGGGATCCATAAGAGTACATCTCTTATGAGTTCATCTCTGCTTCTCCAGCAATGTCCTGCATGTCTGGTTCGTCTAACTTGAATAGTTTTCGTGATAGGGGGCAGGTGGCCATACAGTTGGTGTCTTGTTGGGTGTTGCCGCCAGGACTTGTTGAGGATTGCACGCAGCATTCTTGTGTAATTGCCATCTAGTTTCTTCTCCAGCCGTTTTGTTAGCGTCCATGTAGTGCATCCATATAGCAGTATCGATGTGACCGCTGCCTGGAAGAAACTGCGTTTCATTTTATCGGTTAGGTCTGATTTCCATATAGTCGATAGCCTATTGATAGCTGTCCATGCTTTCGTTAACCTCGTTTCGATGTCCTTTTCGGTTGATTCGACGCTGCTTCCTAGGTACGTGAATTTGTCTACTAGTTTAAGAGGGGTTCCTTCTAGAGTGGAGATGTCCCCCGTTTGGTTATAGCACATATATTCCGTTTTATGTGCATTAACATGGAGGCCTATGCTTGCTGCTGTTCGTTCCAAACTATGCAGAAGTGTTTCGGCTTGGTCAGGTGTATTTGCCAGTATCGCTATGTCATCGGCGTAGTCGGCGTCGGTAATTGTTGTTGCGGGGTATCTTCTGCTTCTTTTCTTCGTCAGTTCGAAGCCATTCTCTTTGATTTTGTCAATCGATGTTCTAAGTACGTAGTCTAGACAAATGATAAAGAGATACGGAGCCAGCGTGTCTCCTTGTAGTACTCCTGCTACTATGTCGAAGTATTCTGTGTCTCCATCTGGTGATCGTACTTTTACTTTAGTGTTTCTATAGAGAATCGTTATTGCCGCTACGGTTTCTTTAGGTATGCCGTACGCTAGTAGGATTTGTTCCATCTTTCCTCTGTGAATGGAGTCGAAAGCCTTGGTAAAGTCGACAAATATTAATGTCGCTTGTAGGTTCTTTGCCCGTACACCTTCAAGGATTCTGCGGATGGTTAATATTTGTGAGGTCGTAGATCTATTTCTTCGGAAGCCATTTTGGTTTTTTCTAAGTATGTTGTCGATTTTGGGTTCTATTCTGTTTCGTAGTAGGGCATTGTAGATTTTGGCAGCTATGGATGTAAGTGTTATGCCTCGGTAGTTTTTGGCTAATCCGAGGTCCCCCTTTTTAGGGAAGGGGAGTATGCATCCCTTCGTCCATCTATCTATCGGATTTTGATTGTATACTGCGTTGCAGTGTCGGAGCAGTATGTCGTCGAATTATCTGGTCTTCCATACTTCCGGGGGAATTTCGTCCAGTCCTGCAGCTTTTCTATTTTTAATTTTTCTGAGAACCGAGTTGAGTTCTTCTTGTGTGAACGGTCCAAGTTTAATGTCTAATTGTTTGCTAATTATTCTGGTGATTGGTTCAGGCGTTATTTTTGGTGGGTTTCCAAGTAAGTTTTCGAAGTGCTGTTTCCACAGTTTTATTCTTTCTTGTTGGTTTGCTGCTTTAAGTTTTGCTTTGGCCGTGTTCTTTCTTCTGCTCACTTCGTTTATTGTTTGCCAGGCAATTCTAGATTGTCTATCTTCCACCGAGTCTCTAATCTTATCTATCTGATTTTGAATGTATTCTGTCTGTTCCTTTATATATATGCCTGTTAATTGATATTGTGCCGTTTTTAGTTTTAAGGCATTTGTGTTTGTTGGGTTTTTTCGATAGTTTTTGGAGGCTGTTTTCACTAGTGCACGTTTTTCTCTCACCGCTAAAGTTTCCCATGGGACTCTATATTTAGTTTTAATTTTTGTTGGAATGTATTTTGCTGCTGCCTCGAGGTGTGCATTGACGAAATTTTCGTATTCGTCGTTTGGTGTACTTTTTTCCGTCTTTTCTTGTAGTGTTTCGAATCTGTTTCTTAATTCTAATACGTATTTATCTCTTACATCTTTGTTGTTTAATAGGGCCCAGTCATAGTGTTTGGTGGTCGCTGTTCGTTTGTCGTTTTTTCGTAGGCTTAACCGTATTTTCGCCGTGACTATTCGGTGATCGGTGGACACACCCTCAAAAGAGGAGTATGCCTCGCAATTCAATGCACTATTCTTCCATTTCTTGTTTATAAGGACGTAGTCTATCTGAGCTTTAGTATTGTTTGCGTACGTGTATGTCCATAGTTTGCCCTCTCTTTTTTGGTAGTTTGTATTGAGGCATGCTAATCTATTTTCTATCATGAAATCTGTTAGATGTTGCCCATTTCTATTTGACGTGTTGTGGAGGCTGTTTTTGTTGTTTCCGTTTTTCCCGATTTGTGCATTCATGTCTCCGCCAATGACTAACATGTTGTGTTTCGGGATACTACGCACTAATGAGGATAACTCATCGTAGAAGGTGACTATTTCATTTTCTTCACTAACATTGGTGGGGCTGTAGCATGAGACGATTGTTGCTCTGGGGTTTCCGTTAAATGTAGCTACCATCATTCTAGGTTGTATTTTCTCTATGCTATTAAGCGTTTTTAGTGCTCTAGGTCCTATAAGCAATCCTACCCCTCCCACTGCGGCGTTGACAGAGTTTTTCCATGCGGATACAGTGGCGAGCGACCATCCATTGCTAGTTTCGTGATATTTGATATCTTCTGTGTGTGTGTATCTGTGTTCTTGTATGCATATTATGTCTATTTTATGTTCTTCGGCCGATGCGATTAGCTCTGGGAGTTGTCCTATTCTATTTAAGGTTCTTACGTTAAATGTGGCTATTTGTAGTGTTTGCTTGCATTTTAGTAGTTTTGATTGTTTGAGCTCTGTAGCTGATTTTTCGAACACCGAGGCCAGGGCTCCAACCTCAGCAGGACGCGCCCCTTTTTTACCCGCGCGAAGAGCGATGCGGTTTGTGTAAGTGGTTTGAGTGTGGGTCATGGTTATCTTTCGATGGCTGTTTTATTCTCTTCTATAGAAGCCACTCTTATAGAGGAGCAGCAGTAGTTCCCCGATCGAACTGTCGATCCTGAGCGAAAAGTCTTCACTCACGTCCAGGACCCATTTGGGTATTGAGTTTGGTCGTCCATTGTTTTATTCAAATACCTTTACGTACATCATGCTGCTTCCCATGTGTACATTTAAAAAAAAAAAAAAAAAAAAAAAAAAAATTTAAAAAGAAAAATAAATAAAAAAAAAAAAAAAAAAAAAAAAAAAAGGGTGGGGGAATTTGTTTTAAGTTTTAACTTAGTTAAAGTCCAACATTAAGGTACTTTCTTAAGACTTTCACTAGTACTGACTTATACTTTTACGAATTTTTAAATTATTCGATAGAAGATATTCAAAAACATTCTGCCTTGTTCGCTGACATGTGGATAGGCTTAATATCAAATTGGCTTTATAGTAGAGTAAGCGTGCCTTTACATTTAAAACGCATAGTTTAAGCATTATTTCACAAACAAAATACAGCATAACATTTTGTAAAATTCAGCATTTTAAATTGGAATTAAAGACATACTGACCAATATTGACATTTCTTGCACTCGGCTCCTGAGTTCAAAAGCTCTTCTTCGTTTGGACTTTTATTTACTACTGATATTTTAGGTAGCTTTGGGGGTGGCGGTCTACTGGGGTGGAGGGGAGAATTCGTTTTTGTTGGGTTTTTTTTTTCTTTTTTTTCCTTTTTCCCTTTCTGAGGGGGGGGGGGCTGTGGTAGCATTCTAGGCTTTTCTTCTAAACTACTGTTAGGGCTTTCTTTACGAATTTTTAAATTATTCGATAGAAGATATTCAAAAACATTCTGCCTTGTTCGCTGACATGTGGATAGGCTTAATATCAAATTGGCTTTATAGTAGAGTAAGCGTGCCTTTACATTTAAAACGCATAGTTTAAGCATTATTTCACAAACAAAATACAGCATAACATTTTGTAAAATTCAGCATTTTAAATTGGAATTAAAGACATACTGACCAATATTGACATTTCTTCCACTCGGCTCCTGAGTTCAAAAGCTCTTCTTCGTTTGGACTTAAAAAAAAAAACCCAACAAAAACGAATTCTCCCCTCCACCCCAGTAGACCGCCACCCCCAAAGCTACCTAAAATATCAGTAGTAAATAAAAGTCCAAACGAAGAAGAGCTTTTGAACTCAGGAGCCGAGTGCAAGAAATGTCAATATTGGTCAGTATGTCTTTAATTCCAATTTAAAATGCTGAATTTTACAAAATGTTATGCTGTATTTTGTTTGTGAAATAATGCTTAAACTATGCGTTTTAAATGTAAAGGCACGCTTACTCTACTATAAAGCCAATTTGATATTAAGCCTATCCACATGTCAGCGAACAAGGCAGAATGTTTTTGAATATCTTCTATCGAATAATTTAAAAATTCGTAAAGAAAGCCCTAACAGTAGTTTAGAAGAAAAGCCTAGAATGCTACCACAGCCCCCCCCCCCTCAGAAAGGGAAAAAGGAAAAAAAAAAAGAAAAAAATAAAACCCAACAAAAACGAATTCTCCCCTCCACCCCAGTAGACCGCCACCCCCAAAGCTACCTAAAATATCAGTAGTAAATAAAAGTCCAAACGAAGAAGAGCTTTTGAACTCAGGAGCCGAGTGCAAGAAATGTCAATATTGGTCAGTATGTCTTTAATTCCAATTTAAAATGCTGAATTTTACAAAATGTTATGCTGTATTTTGTTTGTGAAATAATGCTTAAACTATGCGTTTTAAATGTAAAGGCACGCTTACTCTACTATAAAGCCAATTTGATATTAAGCCTATCCACATGTCAGCGAACAAGGCAGAATGTTTTTGAATATCTTCTATCGAATAATTTAAAAATTCGTAAAGAAAGCCCTAACAGTAGTTTAGAAGAAAAGCCTAGAATGCTACCACAGCCCCCCCCCTCAGAAAGGGAAAAAAGAAAAAAGAGAAAAAAAAAAAACCAACAAAAACGAATTCTCCCCTCCACCCCAGTAGACCGCCACCCCCAAAGCTACCTAAAATATCAGTAGTAAATAAAAGTCCAAACGAAATAAAAAAAAAAAAAAAAAATTTACCTCTTAGTTTATATAAAATACATTTCTAAGAAATTAGAATAACAAATAAGTTATCAAATTTTAATGTAATTTTGAGGGTACGTCAATCCAATAAATTTACGATAGATTGAATCGTTCTTAATTTGCTACAAATGTATTCTTAAGCTTACTCAAAAATATTCGGTTTATTCTTTTAGATGAAAAGCAAACATACGTTTTTAAGACTGAATTTAATTTCAACATTGCTTAATAATGTTGAAATGGACGAATATGTTTGTTGACATTTGTATAGTGTTCAATATTAGTTCTATTATTCAATCTGCAAATGAAAATTTCAGCTATAGCCACATTCATGTTTAACACATGAATATGTTTTCTCTCTTACATAGATTGATACGCATTAAAAGATATTCTATCCACTTAAAAATAATATGCATCAGATCAGGATTACGCAAACTGATAATATTATTATCTCGTAAAATATTTACGCTCTGATGAATATAACCTTTTCTTAAAAGAAAAGTCTTTGTAACTTCTATTTTTCAACATACATTTCACTCAATTTAAAAAGATAAAATCCTCTCATTTTTAGACACGTGTTTTATCAAATTATTTACGCCTCTGCTGACTTCATATTGGTCGACGCACAATAGGTAATTTGTTCCTTTAGTTCCTTAATGGTATTCTTTCTCGTGTTAACATTGATTTCAGTTGATGAGGTATTGCTATCGAAGTAAGTTGATTACATTTGGGCGTGAGGTGCTAAACTAGAAGCAAAACTCCTACAAAACCGCATGTGAAAGGCCATATACTTTCCATCTCACAAATCACCGCAGTTAGACAAGCAAGACATGTTTAGCACAACAGGAAAAGTAAGGACGAACTCCTTAATGGCTTTCTCTCACAGACTCCTACACATGGAAATACCAACGTTAGCAAACGAGCAAAGTCACACATTCATGCCATATTGATTTACTCACCTTTAAAGATGAATGACGTGAGAGATTCAAATGATTTCGTGCTGTACGCAGGTTTTGATTATAAAAATGATAATAATATGATGATGATGTTATTAAGTAAAATGTTTTTAGTATAAACAAAGAGGAATTGGTGGCCGTTTATTTATTTCCTTAAAGCAATAAAAATATGTATAAACTTTAAAAAAATACATTTTATGAATTAACTCTCAAGAGTTTTTGATAACTTGTTTTAGTTTTTTCAATTATCTAATCCTTTTTGTAACCCAGTCGGCTGAAGCTGTAGAATACAACGACTGCATCTCAGCAGAGATGTAACTCTGCCCCCAATGAGTGTCCCGGATATGTCACTAAACATTCTGCTCATGATGTTCCAGTAATGTTGGAGTTTTGGGGAGTGCGGATTACCCTTTCATTGCCATCGCTGTTAGGTCCACTCTGGCCCAGAGTGATTGCACCTGATAGGGTCCTATCTATGTGACAAATAGAACTAAACTATATACTAATGCATAACTGAATTGTTTTAAATAGAACTGTTTTTTTTTTTTATTTCAACTGAGTGTAAACAAAAACTGTACTTATGCTAAATTAAATTCTTTGAAATAGAACTGAAGCAGAGATGAACTCATAAGAGATGTACTCTTATGGATCCCCACACATGGCCGCGCAAAAGCAGGACGACCAGCACGAACGTACATTCAGCAGCTATTTGAGGATACGGGATGTTGTCCTGAAGACCTACCTAGGGCGATGAACGATAGGGAGGAGTGGCGAGAGAGGGTCAGGGATATCCGTGCTACCAGCGCGATATGATGATGATGATGATATATATATATAAATATATAAGTAGAGTTGGCGACGGAGTCAAGGGTGACCAGAAGGCTCCCTTTTCAATAGTTACTACTCCAATGTGTAGGGGAGGGTGCTTCTCCTTTCCCTAGATTCCTCCACTTTACCCTTGATACGTACCTTATATTGCTGAGTGTAAAGCAAGGAGGTATCAAGTACCTTTTTAATGTCTTTTGTAGGACGCAACGTGGAATTAAACCCAGGTCTCCCTGACCATTGGTGAACACTACGCACTAATGAAATATATATATATATATATATATATATATATATATGGATTTGCAGTAAATAACGTATACTGGTTGATATTGCATAAAACCAAACCAAAGCAAACCAAGCATAATCATCTTTATGTGGATCTGACAATTTAAAATTCCCAGTACAAAAAAAAAATAAACACGCTCATTTCGGTGGGGCTTAGAATAAATGGACTTCAGATGAGTAAGCTCGCTCCAAAAAACAAATGGGTGTCTTGGCTATGACACTAAACTGCGTCTGATTATGATTCTCTCCTTCAGGAGATCTGACTGGGTGAAAAACTTATTCTTTGTCATTAATTGCTGGTCTTCTCTAATCAGAAATGGTATTACTTGTTAGGCGTACATCTATGGTTTAAATAGTTATGTAATATAGGAATAATTATATCATATAACCGTGCAAAAATGTTTTTATAAATATCGACACAAATATATTAATCAACTATGAAGGCATTTCCTAACCTTTGAGCATACAGAATACGGAAGCAAAATTAGGAATAATCTTGTATAATAAAAAAAAAGAATCTATTATAAAACATAATTCTAATTTTAAAAAAGTAAACAATGAAATGAGAAGATAGACACGAAACAGTAAATTTACTCAATATAGCCGTGATTTTTTTCAATTGTTGCATCAACACACTTTCGAAGTTATTTGCATGCCTTCAAAATAAATTGTTCAGACTTTTTATTCCATTCCTTCTCAATAGTAGTCTTAAGTGAATCAATACATTGGTGGGAACTTGCATTTGTTTTGCTTTCTAAAACGCCCCATATAATGTAATCGAGATGGGTTATGATCTGGGTTTAAATCTTATCTAATTGTTGTTCTCTCAGTTTTCTCGTGGACTTTCAATTCCTGAGTTTGCTTTCTGTAGAGAAGCAATTTAAAAGCCTTCTTTTCACTTTTGTTCAATCCTCCCCCCCCCTTTTCGTTAAAACGCTCTTTTTCAGTAAACATTTTTTCTTGCCTTTGTATACGGTAGACAAAGAATCTTTGGCTTTCTTCAGATGTTAAGCAAATTGTTGATACTTTGTTGTTTCTTTTCTTGCTCACTCATAGAGGGCTGGTTTTTAATTTTAAAGAAGTGCTTGAATAATAGAGCTAATCAGGAAAATTTAGATTTATCAGGTTTTATTCAAAAAATTAGTCAAATCAGACGGAAAAACTTTTAGAAAATCATTCAATATTTTGCTTCTGCACCTTGTAACATAACCATAGACGTGGTTATATACCCTTAAAATCTGTCCATCATAAAAAGAAAAAAAAACAAAAAACTGTTTTTTATTTTGATGAAATTAAAAAAAAAATTCTAACATTTGTGTAAATGTAGAGTCTAGTTTTAAGTAACACAGGACTAAACGTCTGCTATTTCTCTAGAAAATGGTGTATCATAAGTAATAATTCATTTTATAGTTGGGTTTCTTTCTAATTTTTGAAACTGCCTTCATCTTTAGTAGACACCGTATATTTTAGACCTTAATGCAATTTTATACGGCTTTCTTTTTAAATTGCATTCAGATCTTTTAAAAAGTTAAATAAACTTGTACGCATCTCGGGCAATTTTAGTTTGTTCTGTGATCTTTAAAGTCTGAAATGGTCTCCTGTTTTGCTGCTGAGACGATGAAGTCAAGCTGATTACTGATTACATCAATCCTTATATTTCAGCAATGGTCAAGCCTGTGGATGTGTCCGTGAATATTGTATTTCGGCCATTGTGCATTGCTACAGCCAAACCTATAAAGGTCAACGTTTATCAACAACATAGAATAAAAGGAAAACCAATGATACATCCCAATGTCCCCTGTTGACGACACCTGGTGATTCTGCCAGCCTTGAGGCGTGAGATACACAACAGACCAATCAGTTGCTGTTTTGATAATCAAATGTTTGTTGGTGAATGCCCCTTCTTTCTGTATAGCCATTTATTCAAAAGAAAGATACCCATTACTTAACCTACCGTGAATATTTCAAAGCTTCTAGTCTATGGTCCGCTCTCTTAAAGGAAAATTAATAAAAGTTGAAATGTTGAAAGTAGTTAAATAAAACTTTGAATTGGATAGAGGATTTTCATTCACGGACGAAGAAAAAAGTTTTCAGAAAGGACTTTACAATAAATCATTCTTAAGTTTAAAAACAACAAAAAAGAAAAGGCTTGTTTTTATCGTGTAGAAAAAAGGAAAGAAGGAAGAAATATCAGCTGATTGAAGGTGGTAACTTTTTTGATTTTCATATCATAGAAGAAAGATGGAATGGCATCCTAAGATTTAACAAGTCAAGATCAAATGGTTACGGTGAAAATTGGATTTTAAAATATAATAAAGGGTTAAGCATAATATTAATGAATATATTCGAATGACATATATCTGCAATTATATATATATATATATATATATATATATCAGCATTCGTTTTTTTTTTACTACTTCTCTCTGACATTTCTTTTTCCGAAAGGCCACATTTGAATGGGTAGTATATTTTTTCATTTTCTGTATTATTGATATATTTGGAAAGAAATTATTTAAAAAAACAGAATTTTGACAATTCTAAAAAATTTAAAATTAAGAAATAAGATCAATAAATAAAGTGAAGTACTGAGAAAAATGTCCAAGTGAAGCTTATTTCTATTCGTTGAGTGAAAAGTTTTGTAATTTTACATATGTAGGTTTTAGACACCTTTGTTTGTTACACGTAATCTTTCAAAGAAAAAGGAAATGAATATGCAACGAAAATTCTACAGTTTGTGAATTCATTGCGAAAACGAAATAAGAAAGACAGTTGTTTTTGACAAATGAGAAGATGATGTCTTCAATAATCAAAGGTATGTCAGCGATTTTAGCGTGTCTTTCGGGAAGAAAATCTCCCTGATATAAAATCAAATTCATTTGCACACTTACCTAAATTTTTCTGTACAGTTGTATAACCTGAAGATTCACTGTTGACTTCGAGAGACCTACTGAAACCCGTGAGATGAGATGAGATGCAACATAACATTTCGTATAGAGACAACATTACAAATGAGTAGATCAGAAAAAAAGATAACAGCTGCTTTTTGGTCACATGGGAGTCTGATTAACACTGTGAAGAAAAGAAAATAATGTGGTTAGAACAAGGGACGATATCATCCGGCATGGAAAAATCATCTTGCAAAGCACAGAGCCAAAAGGAAGAGGAAGTGACAGACAGAAGAAAAAAGTAGAAAGATAATATCCGGTAATTAACAAACCTGTCTTTCATCGAAGTGCAAGACTGCTGCTCAAGACCGAGACAGATGGCGGGTGATCATCAGAGAGTCACCAGTGGTGCCTCTACAACCACCCCATTTGACGTTACGCCAGTGATGCTGGTGATAATAATAATGTTCATCAAATAAAGATAATTCAAACTATCACTGGGCATTAAAGAAGATATTGAAACGTTGGTTTCGTTGCTAAGAAAGAGGGAAACAAATAAGTAATGGTTAAAATAAGATTTCATTGGCTAACATAATTCAATCTATATTTTCATAAAAGCATGCATGGTGACTTACAAAAGTTCCAATATATATATATATATATATATATATATATATATATATATATATATATATATATATATATATATATATATAATTGCTTAAATAACATATATCCCATAATAGATTATGGGTAATTGATATATCTTGATTTTAACAAGAATACGTGTTATTAATCTTTTGATTCGAAATTTCTATAAAAAATTTTCGAATATTTTACCAAAAAGTAAATGCAAGCGTCAATAACTAAATAAGTATTATTTAGAATATATTTACGTAGTTTTTGTTTGGTTTCATTGTTTTTCTGGCATATCACCTTCCATGGGTTATTTTAAAACCAAAGTCATCCTTGGAGAACAACATTAGCTTACTATTTAACCCATAGCCAGGGATGGAAAAATGGATTTATAATTTTAACAAAGTTACTCCAGTGGACCCCTTTACATGGTCGAGTAAAGGCAAAACGACCAGCTAGAGCCTATATACAACAACTCTGTGCCGATACAGGATATAGACTGGAAGACCTCCCGGGAGCGATAGAAAATAGAGAGGGTGGCGAGAGAGGGTCAGTGAGTTCCGTATTTGCGGCGTGATATGATGATTATTATTAGTCTGAACGTGAATGTAATTGTCTTCTGGATTTTGAAGTTGCTTACTATGATGTAGTATACAGCAGGTTAGTCATTAAGCCTATTTCTGCATTTGGAGAAGGTATTAAACGCTGATGCATTTTTTGTTGCTGAAGAGGAAATAAACTAATGAGTAAGGAATAAAATATGAATGACTTATGTCTCAAACTATTGTTCATCAGCCTTGAACTTACAATGATTTGACCTCAGTAACCTCCCGCATTTTTCAGATGGCATTTTTTGCTGTCAATAACCTTCTAAGAGTTTCGAACCGGGCAATTTACTCTATCCCTATTTTCATTTCGCTCGCTATGTCTAGGGATAGCTGGTATCAACTAATTCCCCTTTTCGTTATTTTAGCCTTGTGCTATTACCAGTTCCAGGTTTCCACAATTGCTCCTTTGAGCCTGTGCAGTTTCGCATAATAACCGACTCAACTCCACGTTGAGTACATTCTTCTAACACAAGATCAGTAGAGAGCAGATCTTTGTTGACCCGGTAGAAAAAACTTACCATTATATTGGGCTGTAATTTTTCTGTCTCTCTCCTGATTACTTCGTTGAATCTATACTGACCGGGCCTTGAATAAGAAAATAGTTATTTCCGGCGCAGACTAGACAAGTAAACATCTCTCCCTATCACCTGGCCTCTGACCATACTTTTTATTTAATCATCTATCCATCTTCCTCATTGATTGGTTTATCCCAGACATTTAAACAACGAAAGAATTAAGCAGAAGAAAATAATTCATTGTCCAAGGTCAACTATAAAACGCATAGAGGAACAACTAGAATATGCTAGTCAATTGCTAACCATGAGTGCTAACGAATAGCAAAAATTGTTTTCTCGGATGAAAAGAAAATCTGTTTACACGGTCCAGATGGCTTTCAGAAATAATGGCACACAAAAAATTCTAGAAGAGAATTACTTACAAAGATATTGTGGAGGAGGATCTCTTATGATCTAGGGGGCCTTCTCATCTTCAGGAAACTTAAACTACAATTTGTCAGTGGTCAACAAAAAACAGCAGATTATGTGAAGATGCTAAATGATATATCTCTCGCCCATGAAGGGTGTTGTCAATGAATAGAAGAATGGCTTTTAAGCTAAACAATAGTGCTATCCACAATTCGTCAATAATAAAGAAGTAGCGTGTTTTACAGACCTCAATCATAGAGAACATTTGCGGGAATTGATTGTTGCAAAAGTTAATGAAGGAGGTCGACAGTACTCAGCAATTTTTGAACTGAAAACGCAATTTTAGACGAATGGGAAAAATACATTCGGTTCAAGTTCAGAAACTAGTTGATAGTTTGCCTAAACGAATTTTTGAGTTTATCAAACGTAACAGCGGATCCAAAAAATATCAAATAAAAAATTGCCTTTATATTCTATTGTTCGGCTCATTGGTCTAATATTTATGTTAAAATAAATTTTTAAATTAAGCATACATGCTAATAAACATAAAAAATGAATTTACGTATCTTCATATTTTAACTGGGGATGTATTATATTTTGTCAAGGGGTGTATATGCTAGAAATATGTCAAAAAGTATTGAACTTAAGTCTTCCAGACACACTAAAGGTAAAAGCTCTTGAAGAAAGTCATAGACAGATCTATTATTTAAACCACGCGAACATTCTTTTACATTTTATTCAAAGAATGAACGAATTATTTTTTCTATTATCATCCACTTTTACGAGATTTTTTTAAACTCTCGAATTGATTCTGTTTGTATCGATATTATAATTCAGAACATTTTCCCCCGTTTCGATGAATGTATTGAAAAAGATTTTACTCTATTATATTTAATAATTAAAATTTTATTAATTGGAAAATTTGATTAAAAACATCAGCAACTGTCAAACCATTACTGCTTTTTCTGCTCTTGGATAAAAGTAAATAATGCAACCAACCAGTTTGATTGATCGATTTTAACTGCAAGTAAACCCGTCTAGGTGTTTTTATAAATCTAACAGTTAGGGAATCATGTTCAATATATGTTCATTTACCCTCTTTTGTGTTGTTTTTAAAGACTCTTTTTTCATTGATCATGGTTCTATCGAATAGATCTACCTAACAGCTACTATCCCTCTGAGAATAATGTCAATAAAGTGGTACACAATGACACGGACAGAGCAGATAGTCAGAAGAGATATGTAAAAATACAAAAACAGAAATAGGACAGATTGTGTACTTATCGAACTCATTCAACAAGAAGAAGAGGTGAGACAAGGCAAGCTTCTATGAGGAGTAAGGTGATTTTTATTCAGTTTCCTTCTAAAACGGTTGCTGGTTGGTGGATTATTTGGGCTTTGTGGTATATGAGCCTTTGTAGGTTATTTAATGCCAAATCTGTTTTTTATGAAAATAAACAGTTTTAGTTCAATCAATTTAGTTTAGCATAAGTGCACAGTTCAATTGTCAATTTTTAAAAAATTTCAAGCTATTTAGTTTAGTCAAACAGTTATTATTAAAAAATCAGTTTAGTATAAGTATATTTTTGGTTATACGCAGTTAAATGTCAAAACTGTTCTATTTTGAACAAGTCAGTTTAATGTGAGTACAGTTTCAATGACAAAACCTGTACTCCTGCAAACAGTTCAGTTTAGCGTAAGTACGCAGTTAATATGTCAAAACATTTCTATTTCGAGTAATTCAGTTTAGATAAGTGCGCAGTTTAGTTCTATTTTACCGATAAATAGGACCCTACCAGGTGCTACCACTCCAGGGCAGAGTGGACCTTGGAGTGATGGTGATGAAGGGGTGCTCTAAATACCCCAAGGCTCTAGCATCACTGGAATCTCATCATCAGATTGTTTAGTGTCATAATCAGGACACTCGTTGTGGGGGGCTTACCCCTCTGCAGCAGTGCAGCCGATAGGCAATAAAAGGGTTACTCCACCAACACAATAATCATTCAGCCTGCCCTACAATTTGCCTATACCTTGGATGAGGTTGAAAATTTGGATTCGTGAGTTTCTCAAACGCATTACCGCGACGGGAATCACAAACAGTTTCGTTCTTGATTTGAAATCGGAACAACGATTCCATTTCTTATGAGGATAACCGTAACGTTAATCACAACGAATGAAAACTAATAGAAAATAAAATAAATGAATAAATTAAAAAATGAGAAATAAATAAATAAATAAATAGATAAAAAAGATCATTAATGGATCTTCATTTAATATCCTGAAAAATTCCCAAAACGAACGAATTTCTAGAGAAAGTAATAAGTTTGTCTATTGAGAATTAGACAATATATAGATTTAATAGTCACACCGATGTTATTGTTAATTCATTCCAATGTAAATATTTACTCAGACGATGCAAAAAAATATTTCAATAACAGTGACACTGTTTCAAAAATTGACAACAAAAAAATCTATTCACGCGTCTAGCAACCATACGCGTCTATAGTGATATATGACTTGTCATTTCTTTAAAAAAAAGTGTTTATCCAATAAAAACAAATATGTTTCAAAAACATGTGTATTTACACGGGATAAATCTGTCATTGGATTTTTAACACATTCTTTCCATGTAATTTGTCAACATGGCTTCCGTCTTTATTATCGAATTTAATGGGATGTCGTTTCAAACATGCTTAAGAATTAATGATATTTACTCAGGAAACTTAAGAAATATGTCGAGCTAATAAAGGATTGTTAAATAAGAAATGTTTCAAAATGAGACATGGATAATTACCGACTTGAGATTTTATTCATAAACACACGATTTTAACCGTCCGTCTTTCGATCGCATTTGACCGGGCAAACAAATTGTAACAAGCAAAATATAATTTATTTTGATTTCTCTAAAGAATCTCTGAGAAAAATATTACTGTAGAAAAAAAGTATGTCCTTAAATGCTTCTATGTTTCATTTTGTATGGGTAAGTCGAATAGTGAGTATATATATATATATATATATATATATATATATATATATATATATATATAGTTAAGAAAAATCCAAAAATAAACAACAAAAAGGAAATATTCATATTTTGTTCATAAAGATCAACAAAAGTCTTTAGACAAATATATTTATTAGTTTTATTCTTTTTTTAATTATTTTAAATTACTTGCTTGCTGTGTTTATAAATAAAGAGTTCTCGAAGTAGGTGAGAGATAATTTATGTCAGCTTTAAGAAAACGTCGAATCAGGATCAAAGCCGGCTTTTAAAGTAATTTTCCTGCCTATGGGATCACTATGTTTGGCCTATGCGATCATCAAACAAAGGCAGATGTTCACGTAGGCACAAAACAAAAAACATAAAAGACCCCCCCAAAAAATTATTGATAATCACCAAGTGAAGTTCACAGTGTGTCTATGCAACCCTAACTTTATATATATATATATATATATATATATATATATATATATATATATATATATATATATATATATATATATATATATATATATATATATATATATACAAAAAACGATATAACAATTATTTACGTTGGATTCATAGCTAAAAGTTTTAAGTAACAGAAATTTAATTATCGGATAAGTTGAAACACTATTGCATTTTATTTGTAAGTAATAAATATATAAGTCATGAAACCAACATGAAGAGGTGGGATAATTTATTAAAGGATTTATCTTCCGCAGCTGGTCCAATTTGAGTTTATTATCGCTTTGATAAAAGAAAAAAAACCCTCTCGTAAAAGATAAATTTTTTCAGACATACACCTGAACACACTGGGACTGTAGAGTACAACGGGTACAGATGGGTAAGACACTTCAATAACGAGTGTCCTTTATAGGACATTAAACAATCTGGTGATGAGGCTCAAACTTTGGAGCTGTGGGAAATGTGCAGTACCCTTTCATGGCCATCGCTCCCAGCTCTACTTTGACTTAGTGTGGTAATATATGAAATGGTCCTATCAATGAGTTAAATAGAACTTTTTTGATATTTAACATGTGTCCCAATTAATGACTTATGGTAAATTTAATTTCTAGAAATATGATCTTAGGTTCAAAAGTTTTTAGTCCGGAAAAATTTATAGTACAGCACGACAACTTGGGGAGTATCAAAATATATTTCTTATATAATATTATATCATGCCACGGGATAAAAACTCACAAATCAGTTTTGTATGTGGTCAATTTTCACCTGAGCTAGAATTCAGTATCTATCTATCTTTCTATCTATCTATCTATCTATGTGTGTGTGTATGTGTCTGTGTGTGTTTTTGGGCCGCAGACTTTCATATAAGCATATTTGATTAAATAATAAAGACAGATTTTGTCGATTTTATTTTAAGATCCTTACTAGTTTCCTGATGAGTGTCTTGGTTTCAGGTTGTATTTGGTGGATGTATTTACCAAAACTGTCCCGAGCGCTTTCGTGCCTTTCATAGGCCATGATAAGGCGTTGCTTGCATATATATATATATATATATATATATATATATATATATATATATATATATATATATATATATATATATATATTACACAATGACATTATTCTTACACAAGATGATTTGCAATTTTATACCATATATTTGTGAGTCACACAGTGCTTAACATTGATGAAAGACAAGAATGTAAAAATGGTGTCATGGGATCAATATAATTGTCACTTATTTGTGCTTTCACTATACGCATGAAGATAAAATATATATGTATGAAAAATAATATATTCTATTGTGATATATTTTCGATCAGATTGTTTTACATAATTAAACGAATTAGAAGGAAGGAAATGGATATGTCCTTTCAAGGTCACCAAAATCTTATCGAACCAGTGGCGCCCGGGAAAAAAAAAAATTAAATATCAATTTGCAATTCATTTACAGAGTTCATTCTTTTTACATAGACTTCATTAAAATAAATTTAACATTTCTATTTTCATTTTTTCGTTTGGTGAAAACACGTATAAATTTAAAACGTATATCTATCTAAGCACATGTATACATATATTCTACGTTACTTTACGCGTGTACATTTCCTCACACATAAGCACAGAGTTATATATATATATATATATATATATATATATATATATATATATATATATATATATATATATATATATATATATAGAAGTAAACACTTTGTTTCTAATCGCTTGCTTTTCAGAGATAAATTCAGTTACAGTACGCAAGAAGAAATTAAAGCAATCGTTATAACAATACATGCAATTAGGCATGTTTTGTTGTATTGAATGCTAATTAACAAGAATATGCTTTTCATCAGAAAGAAATTATTAAATAAGAAACCAGTTTTTATTTCACAGCATTCAAAAAATCTAATTCAGAAATGCTCAAGTAGATTGAAATGTCAAAACTCATTGTTTTTTTTATCAAAGTTGCCAAGCAAGTAAGCCAATATGGGTCAGCCGTGATGGACCCTACAATCTATTGACAAGAAATAATTATTTAGGGCTTTTCGAATGCCAGTATTGTATGTACATTTAACCCACAATCCACGTGGCTGGAAAACCGCAACAAAAATATTTTATTATAACTTTTTACCCTCATGAAATAGGCCTATACAAAAAGCGCAATTTTAAAACTCTTGTATGCTGTATTATATATATATATATATATATATATATATATATATATATATATATTTATATATATATATATATATATATATATATATATATATATATATATATATGAATGTATATCCGTCAATAAAGGCAGGTAGAACTCGAAGTAATAGGTTACTGCAAAATTGTAATTATCGCTTCTTCTTCTTCTTCTTCTTCTTCTTCTTATTATTATTATTATTATTATTATTATTATTATTATTTACTCATTAGAGTTTTTCACATCAGCGTTACCTGATGGTCTTTCACTGGAGTTTGAGTGACAGCAACTCCTCAAGACTCCAGGACTCTTCTCATTATTCTGGCCGTCTTCCATAATAGTGTCGTTTGGATGGGTTCCACTCGTCCCCCAAATTATAAATCCTCGAGGCCCTTTAATGATCCTTTAGTTACTGTGTCAAAAGCACCAATCACAATTGACACAATAGTCACTTTCATGATCCATAGTGTTTTTCAATTCTCTAGCACGGTCAAGATGCTTACCCTTCTTTTTACATTCTTTCAGTTTCATTCTGTGGTCAGCCGGGACAGCAAAGTCAACGGTTTTGCAATCTTTTTTTGTTAATTATTATAAGGTCTGGTCTTCTGGCGGATATTAGGTGATCCGTTTTTATGTCAGAGTCCCATTGGAGTTTATGTGTCATTTTCTAGAACTTTTCTTGGTATGGTCAAATTTAAATTTCCTGCACATTTCCTAGTGGATCACCTTGCCCTCCCAGTCGTGTCATTTCTTGTACTCTTTCTGTGCTAATTTGCTGCATTCGCTTATTATGTGATTGATCGTTTCGTCTCTGTCCCCACATAGCCTACATTTGCTATTTTGTTTAGTCTTATCTATCCTCACCTTGATATGATTGGTTCTTATTGTGCTGTTTAACGCTGTCATTAGGAGAGATTCTGTTTCTCTCTTAAAGTTTCCTTTTCTTAGCCAGGTCCAGGTTTTGTCGTGTGTGATGTTGTTTATTAGTCGTTTCAAGCACCCATAGAGTTGTTTTCCTTTCCATTTTTATTTCCTAGTAATTGTCATTCTGTTATCTATCGTGTTGTCAGTATTGTTTTTGGTGGCTGTAATCAGTCCTCGTTCGTGTTTTTCTATGTAGTCTTCAAGTCGTTATATCGATATGTCAACGCTGTCTTCGATGCTGGCAAGTGCTTTTCCTCCCTTTTTTCTAGATGCATATAGTCTGTCAACGTCGTCTCTGGAGAGGGGCGGTAATGCTTTATGCATGGTCATTAGTTTTCTAGTTCTTTGGTCCATTTGTTTAAGTTCATCTCTTGTCCACTTCAGAACGGGTCCGAATTATCTAACGATGGGTACAGCCCAAGTATTTATTCCTTTGATAAGGTTTCTGCTAGAGAGTTTATCTTGAGTAGTTTTCTAGTTCTCCTGATATATTCTTTTTGAATTTTGTCTTTCATTTGCACTTGCTTGATGGTGTCAACCTCCAAGATTCCCAAGTATTTGTAGGTTTCGTTTTCTCTAAACGTTCTATTCTTGTCTTGATTTTGTTGTTCCATTCCGTCAGTCCTATGTCGTTTGCCACTTTTCATAACAATCATGGCCCATTTTTTCTAAGCAAAATTCCATTCCTATGTCTTGGTTATATGTTCCAACTGTGTGTATTAGGGTTTCCAGATCTTTTTCATTTTTCGCAAATACTTTGATATCATCTAGGTACATTAGGTGATTGATCTTTTCTTGCGATCTCCTGAGTTTGTATCCGGCTGTGCATTTTCCGAGTACGTGGTTACGTGGCATCATGTCAATTATGAATTGTAAGGGTGATAGTGCATCTCCTTGGAAATTAGCACTGTGGGTCTTTGTTTCAGTCAAGCCTTTTCCGCCTGCTGTCAATTCAACTCTCCAGGTTTTCATGGTTTTCTCGATGAAGTTTATGACTTCACTTGAGATTTTTAACATTTTGAGACAGTTTATTATTCAGTTTTGGGGAACCATATCATATGCCTTTTTGAAGTCAATACAGGCCATAGCTAGATTTTTCCGTTCGGTCTTGCTTTCATTTAGGATGTGTTGATCTATGTAGAGTAACTCTGCCGTGCCTCTGGGTCTTTTGCGGCGTCCTTTCTGTTCCTCAAGAAACAATCTGTCGCCTGTTAGCAAGTTGTAGATCTCTTCTCTTATTTGTGCCGTTAATATTTTCCACATCATCAGTAAGCAAGTTATATGTCTATAATTGTTTGGAGCAGTTCCTCTGCTTAGGTCCTTTTGGATTAACGTTTTCTTTTCTTTAGTCATCCAGTCAGGTACTTGTGCATCTTGTAAGCATATGTTCATTTCTAGTGCTTGTATGTCGTGAATGGAGATGAATTTCTTGAAACAGAATCAATATATTCCATCATGGCCTGGCGTTTTCCAGTTTGATGTCTTTTATACTGTCTTTTTGAGTAGTTCGATGTGTATTTCAGCTTTCAGGACTTCTTCGAGTCCTTCTAGTTCTCTTGTCATATTGTTTATCCATTCAACCTTTTCGTTATGCTTTTTTGGTTGCCAAATTTTTGTCCAAAATTGTGCGGTTTCTTTGGGATCCGGTTGTTGGTATATTTTTGTATCATTCCCTTCCATAGCGCCAACGCCAGCGTGTATTTGAATGACTGCAATTCCCCTCAAATTTCCAGGACCCTTCTCGGTAATCTGGCCGTTCCCAATAATGTAGTGGTTTGGATAGTCTCCACTTGTCCTCTTATATCCAAGTCCGCCAGTCACATTGGTGACTGTAACATAAGCACCAATCATGATTTGTTTAATTATTACTTTCATTTTCAATTTTTTTAAAAATTCCCTAGCAAGGTCGAGGTACTTATCCTTCTTTCCACTTTCTTTTAATTTCATTCCGTAGTCAGCTGGGATAGCAAATTCCAGAATTTTGCAATTTTTTTATCATTATAAGGTCGGGTCTTCTGGCGGAGATTAGGGTATCCGTTTATATCTCAAAATCCCATTAGAGTTCATGTGTGTCATTTTGCTGGACAGATGCTGGGTTGTGGATATACCATTTGTTGGTACGGTGAAATTGAAATTTCTTTCACAACTCTTTGCCCACCCAGTTGCCTCTAGTCCTATACTTATTCTGAGCTAATTTGCTGCATTTGCTTATCTCGTGATTGATCATATTATCCCTCTCACCGCATAACCTACGTTTACTATTCTGTTGCATCTTATTTATTCTCGCTTTCATATAATTCGTTATAATATGTTTTGTGTGGCTATTATGATTCTGTTTGTCTCTTATGGTTTCCTTCGCTTAACCACGTTCAGATTTTCTCATGTGAGATGTTCCTTATTAGCCGTTTAAAGTGCCCATAGAGTTGTTTTTCTTCCCATTTTTGTTTTCTAGTTATTGTCTTTCTGTTGGTCTTTGTATTGTCAGTCTCGTTTCTGGTAGCTGTAATCAGTCTTTCTCTGCTCTTTTCTATGTAGTCTTCAAACTAACAACATTGTCTTCAATGCTGGCAAGTCTTCTTCCTCCCTTCTTTCTTGACACATACAATCTATCAATGTTATCTCTGGGTTGTAATGCCTTATGCATGGTCATTAGTTTTCTTTTTATTCGGTCCATTTGCTTATGGTCACCACTGGTCTACTTCAAGAATAGCCTCGAATTTCTTACGAGGAGAACAGCTCAGGTATTTAATTATTTAATAAGGTTTATTCTACATAATTTTTTCTTGAGTAGCTTTCTGGTTCTTCTGAGATATTCTTTCTTAATTTGTTTCTTTCATATCTACTTGTTTGATAGTGTCAGCTTCCAAGATGCCCAAGTATTTGTATGTATCCTTTTCTGCGAGCGTTCTAATCTCGTCTTGATTTGGCAGTTCCATTCCGTCCGTCAGGTGTCTGTTGCCGTTTTTTATTACTTGCATGGCACATTTTTTAATGTCAAATTCCATTCCTATGTTCTGACTGCGTATATCAGAGTTTCCAGTTCTTTTTCATTTTTTATGTTAATTGAAAATTTTTATTACATTAAATGATTGATTTTTTACTGAGACTTAGTAAGTTTGTATCCGGTTGTGCATTTTCTGAGTATATTGTTGCGTGGCATCTTCCAAAATATAAATAGTAAGGGGGATAGTGCATATCCTTGAAATATACTTCTTTGTGTCCTCGCTTCAGCTAAGCTTTTCCCTCCTGTTGTCAATTCCACAATCTAGGCTTTCATGATTTTCTCGGTAAAGTTGATGATTTCATCAGATATTTTGTACATGTTAAGGCAGTTTGCTAATGGGTTCTCACTGGAGTTTGAGCAAAGCGAGTCTCCTACACTCTATAGGATTCACCTCAGTATTCAGGTCAATCTTAATGATGCTTTAGTCTGAATGGTCTCCACTGGTCCTTTTTTTCCCAAGTCCTCCAAACCGTTTATCAATCCTTTGGTAACTGCACAAAACACACTACTTACAATCTGTATTGCCGTCATTTTCCTGTTCCATAATTATTTTTAGTTCTCTGGGAAGTTCAAGTTACTTATCTTTTTTTTCGCTTTCTTTTAATTTTACTCTGTGGTTGATTATCATTAGGTCTGGTCGTCTGGCCGAGATTAGGTGATGTGCTTGTATCTCAAACTCCCAGGGAATGTTGCGCGTCTCATTTTCCAGGTTGGAATCTGGGTTGTCCATATACAAATTGTTCATTTGGCCAATTTTGAATTTCTTGCACGCTTCAAAATGGATTACTTTCCCACCCAGTGGTGTTTAGTTTCACCTTTCGAGATTTTTGCCCGTGAGTTCACTTGTAGTTTTTCACTCGAATCTAAGCGACATACTCTCCTCATATCTCTCAGGACTCTCATCAGTATTCTACCAAATCTCAGCAATGTTGTATTCTTGATGGTTTCGATTCTCTCACTGATCTTCTGTACTTCACTCGCTTCTCCAGGATGTGGGGACCCTTTTATGCATACTAACTTCAATTGATATTACCTTGATTCACAGCTTTTTCATTTCTCTAGCAAGGTTCAAATATTTGCCTCTCTTTTAGTTTCCTTTTCTATGGTCTGCTGGAACGACAGAATTCACAAGACGACAAATTTTCTTCATTTTTTTTTTTTTGATAAAAAAAATTGGATATTGATTTTGTCTTCAATAAACATTTGAACTTTAACGCGCAAACAAATATCTCGCAATGATATGCCATTTTTGCTGTAATATTATAACATATATAAAGAAATCGGATGATTATCATAAAAATCCGCAATGAAGGCTTTCTAATAGAAACATATATTTGAAAAATTAAGATGTCTCGGGTAGTTTTATATCCTCATAATCTCCGAGGAATAAGATGTATTATCATATATTCTGAGAGTATACTCATAGAAATATTACTGAGCAGTTACCATCTGCTTCGAAATAGATTTCTAGCCTGTCGTTTACACAAGATATCAAAAAATCTACTGTAACTAAACGTTACTGTTTTCTACACGCGGAGAGCTACATTAGCAAATGTTTGTATTCTAAAAAATTATCGAACGAAAATTTTGAGATGCGCTCATCCCTTGCCCAAAAAACGTATCCTGTCACGTCGAGAGGATGAGTATACTAAGTGCAATTTACAATACAAATATATGCAAGAAAAAGATAATTCACTATCGAAAATGAATCCATAAACAATAGTCCATAACAGTTTTTACAATGACACATCCGTACACTCATAGACACTGATATACGTAAAGATTAAGCACGTATAATCAAGGCGCAAAGGCAGTCGATTTTGTCTTGGTTATCATAATGTCTGGACGGTGAATTTAACTCTGAATGGTTGTTTCATATAGTTGTATTTTTGTTCAGACTAATCCTATTTACGCGCAAATCCTTGTAAATAAATGTTTATTTACGAATTTTAATGAGCGTCTTTTATACTTGTGTCTTTGTGCTCAGACTAAGCAAATCCCATTAGTAGATCTATAAATATGAACACATATCACACTCACACATCTATTTATTTATATATCTATATATCTGTATGTATGATATATATATATATATATATATATATATATATATATATATATATATATATATATATATATTTATATACAATGTACATTTTGCGTTTTTAAAACTCCACAAAACGTTTTATTAATGTTTTATTACCAGTTTTATATCTGATTATTGATGTTTTTACAACAACACACACTGACGATAGACTCTTCGTCGGCTAAAGCAGACGGCGCCAAATCGCAACTCATAACTTCAGATGAAATTTGAAATTGCATCTTCCACCGATTTCATTTCGTTTGATTTAACAGTTGAAGACTCAATCGACCCACATTAGAGTGATAAAATCAACAATAATACGATAGAGTAAATCTAGTAATATAATAAAATTACAATCATAAAAATATTTTAGCTAAAACAAACCTGGATATTTAGTAAAGGCTAAAAGACAAAGCTTAAAAGGAAAACTTGTTACTTATAGAATTCGCCCAGATGGGGTAGCAAGGAAACTACTCCCTGGGATATACAAAATTATCGATGTGTATAAATGTTTAAAATACAAATATATTTTAGTTAAATCTCTCGGAAAGAAAAAAAAATCACTGGTTGCTAACATTAGACACGCTATCGTAAAGAGATCAGTATTTGTCATGTTAATAAAATTTTTCAGCAAATATATGGGGCAGGATTTCAGTCTGCATTTTATGTTGCAATTATTCCACACAGTGATGCAATGGTTATTAACAAGAGAATGTTCATATTTCCATCAAGCAACGAAGACAACAGAAATCATGAGGCATATAGAAAGGAAGAACATTCCATCCTGCTTAGTGGTTTAATTTGGTTTCTTTTTTTAATGGAATATCAACGTCTATGGATTATTCAATGCCAAAGCTATCCTCGTAGACGAACATAATTGTGGGTTAAGAGGGTTTATATATTTCCCTAAGTTACTAATTTAAATTGAACGTAATAGCACGAATGGAGTTCGAACTCGATGAGAGCAGGTTAGCTTCTACACCACGGGACACAACCCAAACTACTCGAGAAAAATATACGACAGAATGCGGATAATAATCAATTGTTTTAATTACTTAGAGTAATTAAGGGAGAGAGAGAGAGAGAGAGAGAGAGAGAGAGAGAGAGAGAGAGAGAGAGAGAGAGATTTGGATAGACAACCTGTCTCTTTTCGTTCTTTTCGCCGACCGACACTGTATCTATCCCTCTACCTATCTGGTTTGGGCACCTCGGGTGGTATAATGGTTAGCAAGGTAGACTAGCAAACCTACACGAGTGAGTTAGATTCTCATTGGGTGCCCAATTCATGCGGGCTTGTGCTACATCTAAGCAAAAAAGCTTAGTAAATTACCTCTACCTATCTGGTTTATGCGGTCCCATGCTCTTTTGGCATGTTCTATATTTTCTTTCCTGGGATGAATAGACGGGATGATGTTTTCCACCTTTGAGCACACATAAGTATATTCATCTTTGACGTATTTTACATATATTTAACCGGCTATACGTTATCGAGAGCTGCTTGGATCATAAACGGAAATAACCGCAAATCTCTTTAGCAGCCAGGGGCCTATTCAAAGTTAAAAAAAAAAATTCTCAATTGTAGGATTTTAATCACCTGACTGAATAATCTACCAAATACAGCTGTCTTTCAAAATGCCTTTAAAAGTTACTGCCTGTCAGTTAAAATGAGTTGACAGCAGTGCATGTTTCATTCTTTTGATTTTACACAATGGCTGTTGGAAAATTGAATATGTGTTATATCCTGCTTGAAATTGAGAGGTTAGGTATCTCTCCCTACCTTATATTTTCTTCTTTCTCACTTCTACCCCGACGGTTACAGCCAAAACCAATATCCATTACAACCATCACTCAAACCTATATCTATTTACTTCCCCGTTCTTTCCGTGTTTTTCTTGTCTTTAGACACTTTCTCACCCTTTATACCATATTATATTCTCCATTATGTATTAGATTTTTCATCAATTGCTAAAATGATAAAACCCCAGAAAATGTTTAGTCTTCCATGAATTAAGAACGAAATATTACAAATAAATCCGTTGTAAGTGTTCGATGTATCCACTTTTACACTTATTCTATAATGTTGTCAGTTTAAACAAAATCTACCATTTCTCCGTGTGTATATATATATATATATATATATATATATATATATATATATATATATATATATATATTCTTAATTGTGCTACAGCAAAATGAAAAAAAACCTTGACATAGGAATGGTAATGCTCATGGTGTGTGAAAATTTTCTCTACGGAGTGTATGTGGGAATTGTTTTTTGACACTGAAACTATACTTACACTAAACTCGATTGTTTAATATAGAACTGTTATGACATTTAATCTGTACTTATACTAAACTGAATTAGAACTGCTTGAATAACATGGAAAATATATGTTTTTCACAATTAAACTATACTGACATTTAAACTGCGTACTTATGCTAAACTGAATTGTTTGAAATAGAACTATTTTCATAAAATGGATTTGGCGTTAAATAACCTACAAAGGTTGATATGCCATAAACCTAAACACCCAACCAACCACACTTTATTGACCCAATATATATATATATATATATATATATATATAGAGAGAGAGAGAGAGATTGATAGATGCAAATCTATGAAATTTTTTAATGCTGTTTCCATGTATATTCTCTATCAAATGGAATGTGAAATGAAATGCACAATCATGCTTTGAATATACATGTTGACAGTTGCTTCCATACAGTTTATCCATGCATGGTATAATATCAGTTAAAATTAAAGAATTTTTATAACGTCCCTGAACCAAAATACAGTTTTTTTTTTCTAATCCAAACCAAAACGAAGAAATTATGGCAATAAAAATTTTCAGGTTATTCAGATTTATAGAGCTGGTTTGTCTTCTGGACAAATTGGAAGACATCTTAACCGATATCAAACGGTGAACAGTTTTTTTTTCTGGTTGAAAGAACACAATCCTCGACCTAATGAAATACACAAGTCTGAAACCAAGTTAAGCAAATGCTCTTGACGACAGACTGCTTGAGAGATTCGCCGGAAAAGAATTCGTTTTAACAAGTCGCTTCCTTCGATGCAAAAGGCATATCAAGATATGACTATTCATCCTTTTAATTATTATCATGCAGTCTGTTTTACGACCAATATATATATATATATATATATATATATATATATAAATTTTATCTGATTTTCCAACGTTTACATGAATGTTATTGAGAAAAAGTGAACTTTAATCTAAAAGGAATGAAGTTGAATCTTTCATTTTTTTTATTACTTCTCAGATCAGTAGGTGGTTCAGACTGCAATGTTCAAACACAAAAGCCAGCAGCTTTAATGCAGATTGAGAGAAGTCTTTTTAATGTGATTACACCCACTTTATATGATTTTACCCTATTAGTGTAATTATACACCCTAATGTTATTACACGGCAAGGATTAAAATGCACTCTTGAATTGTTTTTATTAAACAAAGATACTTTCCTCTACCTGAGTTAGATCCAAAATCAATCTTTTCATTCGGGTAAGTTTTCAGAGTAGCATTAATTTTGTATACACAGAATCAAATTATGAGATCACCCTATATAATTAGTTTTGTACCTCAGAATGCTTTTTAGAGTGACGGTTACTCTTTATATTTTTTCCTTTATGTGAGGAATTTTTCAGGAAAAAATATATAAAATGCATAATTTAACGGTGTCTCATTTTAACTATGCTGTCAGATTTGTAGTTATATTTCTCTTCAGTAAAATCTGATATCCATATATATATATATATATATATATATATATATATAAAGAGAGTGGGAGGTGGAGAGAACGGGAGAAAAAACAGAAGCGAAAATACGGAATGACCCTAATTTTGTGGGCCAAATATGCTTCCATGTTCCATTTCATGGGAACTATTTCGTAATACCAAGGTAAATGGCTTCTATTCTTAAGGTCATCAGGTGGGAGGATTAACTGTGCATTTTTGCAATCCAGTCCGATTATTCAATGAGAGATTCTACGCACAAAATTTGATTACAAAATTAGTTTTAGAATAAAAATAAGTTAGCAGGCTAGATTCCGGTATCAAATTCCAGTGGTTACAAGCAGTTACATAATCAGGTAATGCACTAACCTAATTTACTGGGATCAGCTGAATACACGAAAACTAATTTGAGTATGAATCGATCCTTGCCTTGTTTAAGTTTTTATTTTTAAAGTTCCCGATAAATTTTGCTTACAACGTTTGCATTTGTGTTCATCGCAACGCTATGTCGGTTTAATATCTTCCGATGAACAAACTATATTCAAACTGCGCTGAATCCGAGTTGACACTTCACGAACTTGAAATATTTGTCGATATAGGCTAAATGCGGGTTTTTTCACAATGTCAGAATTCTTAACAAGGGACCATGATTTTATCATATAGGATTTTCAATATTTGAGCCAAGCGATTGCTTTTATATTCCTTGCTTTCACTGACTGAAATTTTAGCGTTTACAGTTCCTGATGATGGTATTTATCAGTCAATGATTTTTAGAATAAAGTATTTTAGGTTTTTTTTTCTCCTCGTCAACTATTCGGCAACGATGATCCTCATGATTCTTGTCACGTTTTCTAGTTTTCTTGCAGAAAATCTCCAGTACTTGGTTGATATAATTGACAAAACAATCCAAAGTGAAATCTTTTGATATGCCGGCAAATTTATCGGTCTCGTAATAAAGCTTATTTTAAAGAGATCAGTTTACAATATTCAATTATTTAATGAGCATTTCCTATTGTGAGACTGGTCACCATACAAAATCTCTATATCACAGTCTTCTCAAAGATTACATATACATGAGAATATTTAGCGTAACTTTACAAATGTTCATTCTTTTTATCTGTGTGTGTGTGTGTGTGTGTGTGTGTGTGTGTGTGCATACAAATTTCAATCAAGAACATTGAACGGACTTCCATTCTTTGTTTTAACCATTATGTGGAACAGCTCACAAGAATTCAAATTAGGTTAGAACTGAACTAGATGTGTAAAAGACAATAAAAACATCCAAAATGTATTTAAATAATTTGCACAGCTCTGTAGACTTGACACATGAACGTTCTTTTTCTGATCCAACCAGAACCTCAACATAGTTTCAAAGTTTGTTAATTCATGCAGATCATAATCGTTTCTACGCTGCTAGGATGACATGTTGTTGTTGTTTTTTTTCTGTTACAGTAAGGTTCTTATTGCTCATCTGTCTTTGGGTATCCCTTGGTGAATCTTTGAAATATACTAACCAGAGCTTTTCTGGAAGTATGTCCCATCGAGCATACCGAGTGCGGTGCCAGTTCTTCTGACCTGGTCACTTATCACGGACTGATCGTGGATTTCGCAGTCGTCATCACGTTAGCTTTTTCCATTATCTACACTTTCAGAGCTGTCCCTGACATAATAAAAATTTAAGCTGTATTTATACATCAAATACGGCCTTTGCACACCCACTCCGTGATTTACGTGGAATTCCGTAATTTTGATTCTTTCAACATCATAAAACATCCAGCTAATCAACTCATCGAAAATAAATGTCACATTTTGATTCCAGGTGGTTACCTAAATCTTTATTCATGTTTTTTCTCTTTTGAGTAGTAAACGTCCCCATATCTTCTGTACTGAATTGCTGCGTCTTTTTATTGTAGTTGAGAATACGCTGACTGTATTCTATGTAGTGTTATATGACCCCAATAAAAAATACGGTCCCGAATATGACAACAGATAACCTCTGATGATAAGGATGCAGTTTTGGATATCAGGGGAGTGTGTCATACTGCTTCATTGTCATTAATTTAAAGTCCACTCTGATCTGGAGTCGTATTACCTATCATCAAGCCTCCTTGGGAATCCCCACTTTCTAACATCTTCTCATATGAGCCATTATAAGAGGTTCTTTCTACAGAACATATACACCGTCAATTGATAGAGAGATAGATATATCAATTTCTATATGAAGTTTTCCGTTAGTTCCAAAAATCCCTCAACTTCTTTTTTTACCCCTTCTTCTGAAACTGTCCAATTCAATCGTATATTTTTTTAAGTTCTTTTGTTTTTTTCAAAACCAAAAAATAATATTGTTTATGAAAAAAGTCAAATTGGCTAACGGATATAGTTTTCAAAATTTGTTATGACCGTAGAATACAAGTTCGAGGTGAAATATTGAAAATATTTTAGCATAATTTAAAATTCCATGAATTACTTTATTACAATCCTATCGGTGAGTTAAATAGATCTGTTTAAAAATACTACTTATTGGATTTGACGGTGCACAAGAAACCTCTTTAGGAGCAACATCACAAACAACGTACATATGAACGTACAATAAACATGATTTCCTTATCATTTGGCATAAAATAATCTTAGAAATATTGACATGCTATTAAATAAAAAGATCAATCAATCAATCAATCAATCAATCTCCTGGATCGTGTAACCGCAGATCCCTATACTCTTTTTATTTAAATTACTGAACCATTGATGAATGAAGAGGCTGTAAAATCTCAGTTGGGGTGAACGATGGAATCATGTCTGCTTTGTCTTTTAGAAAGTATCATCTTCTTATGTCTGTATTTCCAATTGTGATTCTAGAATTTAGAGGGCCAGACAGTCAATAATTGGAATGAAATTATGCACTTCCGGTTGACGACAGATTACTTCGATTGGATGATAATAGCAGGTTATCTTATACCACATAACATAGCATTTGAATTCACAACGGTGACAGCTGCAAACTTCATCGAGATAATATGATCATGACACATACGCAGCTACGTCTAGCAAATTCTCTTCTTCACACCAAATATTCTCGTATATTTCTTCTTCAATTTCAATTTCCCTGTCATCTGATAATGGAACTATATACTAATAAACAAACAAAATATAGCAAGCAAACATATGTACTCTAGGAATATTCTTTAGCGAATAATCCTATTAGTATATGAAAACACACACACACACACACACACACACACACACACACACACACACTCACACACAGAGAGACTCATACACACACATACACACACACACACACACACACACATATATATATATGATACTGTCACGTCGGTAATAAAGAAATTCTTAAAAGTTCCATTAAAACACCCACCCACACCGGTAAGAAGCACACACACACACACACACACACACACACACACACACACACACACACAATAAATATATATATATATATATATATATATATGCGTCAGTTTTTGTTCATAAATATACACGTAATATGCTGTGAATAATTGCATTCTTAATTTTGTTTTCATTGAAACATGAATTAATTATATACTAAACATAATAATATCTTATTATATTGATACACTCAATACGTATATCATTAGTTACTATTTATTTTCAAACTTTATTCTGACTCCATAAGAAAAAATCAATTGCAACACTTTTGTAACCAGGAATGAAATTGCATAAATGTGTATATGTCATAATTACTTTCGATCTGCTACCTTTTCAGATTTTTTAGTTTGGCCGGCCAAATGCAGTAGAGTTTAAAAATAAGTAATCACTAATATATATATCTTAATCGTCAGTTATTATTTACCAACGATATTTTCTTTACTTCGATAAAGTGTTAGTCGATAGGCGTGTAAGGTTTTAAATTTAATCGATTCCAACGTATTACTTATAAAAAGCATCGTTATTTCTTTTTAAATCCATAATCCATTGATGGTAAACGACATTCATTTTAATAACTATTTGAGCTTAGAGCATTTGCCGCTGAGTATAATATAGATATTATATGGGTGCTATAATATAGCTACTTCCAATACGAACGAGAACAAAAATACCTTGATACCGGTAATGAATGGATATTTATCTCGGCATCTACATGAAAGATCTCTGTCAATGCCCCCAATGGAAGTGTTGGAATGCTTCTAATTCTCGTGACTTAAAATCACGAAATAACATAGATAAAATCCGATCAATATTAATGTGATGTGTGCTAAATTTAATGGCAACCCATACACAACTATCGTCATCTGCTACAGTCCCCTCAGTGCTAGTGATGAAACGGACATCCCATCTTTTACATAGAGTTATTTTCATTTTACCGACACATTGTCAAATACGACGTTCTAATAATCGGTGGAGATCTCCGTCATTGTTCAAATAGGCAAAGTCAAAAAGGATAAATTCTACTTACACAACTTATCAAACATAAATGCCGAATATTTTACAGATTATTTTTACTCGAGATCAGTGTTGCATACCTAAACACTAAATTTCTAAAAATGAAGCAAAGATGTGTATCAACATCGACTCAAATAACACTAAAACACATGTAGAGTATTTATATATTAAAAAAAAAAGGAAGTGGATTATTAGCGCTTTAAACTGAGAGGCATACTTCTCTGATAAAGAAGCATTTTCCGATCTCAGAATCTTCTCCGCAACGATTCGCCTGTGTCAGTACAAAAAAAAGAAACAAACAGTTTAAGTTTCATGATATGACTTGTCTTCACTTACAAATAATGATATTTGCGATGTATTTATGGTAATCATAAGACACACTTATGGAGACATTCGAAATACATACTCCGAATAATTGATATGAAAACGTTTTGCCACCCATATGGGAGCAGAAGCCGAGTGCATACCAACCAAAATAAAAGCTAATTGTGAAGTTCCCAGGAAGGGAACAGAAGCAGGGAAAAAACATATAAGCTGAAAATAGCATCCCCGATTAATAAAAGAAACACAAAGAATATCAATGTACATAAACGTAAGAAATCCAGAGAGAACAAACGCATAACAAAAAAGAACAACTTGAATATATTTAAGGCAAAATTAATAAGATCAGAAATCCAGTTATAGATATGCAACCACGATTAGCAAGGAAATCAGTAAATGAAGTGGGTGGAACGAAAAGTCCTTCAAGATCGGAACGAAAAATTACCTGCTAAGATTACAAACTGAAGAAGTGGATAGAAAATTTCAAAATTTTGATTGGAAACAATTCTAAAATCCCTGATAAACCTACAAAAAACAATTATGAATAACGTAATAGACATAAAACGTGACACAGTTTTCCAAGGAAGAACTTATAATACAAAAACAGCAGAAAATCACTATGAACTACTGAGGCATAACTCTTACTGCTATAGCTCCCAAAGTATATAATTCCCAGCAGGTCAATCGTATCCAATCTGAAGTCATAAAAACTCTTAGGAAAACCAAGATACCTTTCTAAGAAATCGATTCACTGGACCACAAATTCTTGTTCCTTGCCGAATCATCGAATATGTGCAAAACAATTCAGAAACAACACTATTGTTAGTTGATGTCTTCAAAGTACTTGATTCCTTCCACTGAGAAAAGATAATGTAAACGCTTCTAGCATGTGTTATCCCTAAAGAAATGTGAGAATTAATTTTTTTTTTTTAATTTATTTCGGACTTTTTTTCCTCATCTTGGTAGTTTTTATTGTGTTGTTTCTTCTTTCACTAGGCTTCGGCCAAATTTCACCTCTGGCCTTCTTCAGGTGATTTTTACTGCGACCTCGGATAGGAATGCTGAGTCTTGTAACCGTATCCCCAGTATTTACTACCTTCCATAGTTGTTGTCTATAGCACCACGTTTTTTGAGTAGGATTTGAAACCGCAATTTTCTGACAATGCTCACCTGGAACCGTAGAGACTCAACGCCTCTATCCGCTGCGCCACGGGCCCCGAAGGCCGATCAAGGATGGATTTTTTGGTCTTATAAATCCTTATCTGGTCTTCCAGAGTCGGGTCCGTACCGAATTTTTGTACTTGTCTCTAATTGGAATCATTTTGAGGTGAGTTTTCTTAATCTGAGAATTATTTTTTCAATTTTTTTTTTTTACGGTTACAAGAGGTGAAATTTGGCCGAAACGTAGTGAAAGAAGAAACAACACACAAAAAAAAGAAAAAAACTACTAAGAGGAGGAAAAAATGTCCGAAATAAATAAATAATAAAAAAAAATTAATTCTCAGATTAAGAAGACTCATCTCAAAATGATTCCAATTAAAGAAAACCCCAAAGAAATCTTTATTGCTTTAACGATGATTTACAAAAACATGAAGTCTATAAAGCATCGCCCACCTGATGACAACAAAAACTTCTTTAACATTGTCACTAAAGTCGTGCAAGGAGATATATTAGTACCATATATGTTTGTAATATTCATAGATTACGTATTTTAAATCTCAATAGATTTAATAAAAGTAAATGGTTTGACACTAAAAAAAGGCAAGAAGCAGATGATATGGCGCAGAAACTATAACCGACGCAGACTACGCAGATGATGTAACGCTTATCACAAATATACTTGCCTGTACGAACTTTCTTAGCCTGGATGAAGCAACAGAAGGTATTGGCCTATACATGTATGGAAATAAAACAGAGTTCATATATTTTAAAGGAAAAGTATATACATCTCCATCTTAATTGGCTGTCCTAAAAAATTAGTAGACATTTTTTCGTACCTCGTAAGCAGTATCCCTTTTACTGAAAGAGAAATCAACATACACTTAGTGAGAGCGGGGACTGCTATTTACAGGTAATTGAGTATATTGAAATCTAATCTCTAAGCTAAAATGAATCATCGTTTCTTCCAAGCTATTGTTATGTCAGAACTAAAGTATGGATGCACCCTTTGAACCTAAGTGAAACGCATGGAGAAACGCCTAGACAGAACTAGACAAGACTTTTTGATGAAAACACGTGTAACATTTTGTCTGCCTTCACATGGAGACCACTGCCTCCTGATGCCTGCTACATACTATTCAGCTGGGATTTGGCTTAGGTTGTTATATTAGCCAGAAGCGCTATATCATCTGCGTAGTCTGTATCCATAACTGTTTCAGCGTCTGAAGGCGTAATCTTGGCAGATGATAAACAGACATGGGGCTTATGTATTCCCTTGAAGAAGACCTGCAACAATGTTAAAGAAATCTATGTATTTATCCGGTGAGCAAACCTAGACTTTAGTGTTTTTACAGAACATCATTATGGCTTTGCCAGTTTCTTTAGGGAGATCATAGGCTAGAAGTATGAACCCCATCTTCTCTGAATGCCTTGGAGAAATCTACGGACAAGTGTGTTGCTTCGAGGTTTTCGGCAGGAACTCCTATGATTTGACGGATTGTCAGAATCTGTGATGTTGTGGATCGCTTTTCCGAAAACCATTTTGATTCTTTAAAGATTCTTTCCCATTCTCCGGTTCGATGCGTTAGAGAAGCTAAGCATTATAAAACTTAGCCGAAATAGACGGTTGTGTTATGCCTCGGTAGTTCTTGACGAATACGAGGTCACCTTTCTCGGGGTAGGGTAGAACGCAACTTTTGGTCCATCTCTCTGTTGTGTTCAGGTTATTTACGGTGTTGCACTTACGAAGCAGTAAGTCATCGAACTTCCTTGTTTTCTATACTTCTCTGAGATCGGCAGCTTTTCTATTTCTAATTTTTCTAAGTACTAGGTTAGATTCCTCTTCAGTAGGCTATCCTAGTTTGATATCAAGTTGGTAAATAATTTTCGTGACTGGTTTATCTGTTATTTTAGGGGGGGTGTTCGAAGCAGATTCTTGAAATGTTCTTTCTACAAGTGTATTCGTTCTTCTTGGCTGGCAGGTTTTCATTTAGCTCTTGAAGTGTTCTTCTTTTTACTCATTTCATAATGTCTACCACGCTATTCAAAATTGTCTATCTTCTACCGACTTTTTAATTTTATTGATCTGAATATGCGTTAAATGATTCTCTTTGTGCATTCTTCAGATTCTGAGCATTGGGTTCTTTTTATTATATAGGGATGCTGTTTTCACGTAATCTCATTTTTATAAACGGCTAGCATCTTTCCTGGAATTCTATGTTTGTCTCTTAGAGTGGTTGTATGCATTCTGCTGCTGCTTCAATACGGGCGTTGACAAAATTTTCATACTCCTCATTCAGTATATATATATATATATATAACCTACAGGCAACAATACTATTTGTCGACTTCACCAAGGCCTTTTATTCCATTCACAGAGGGAAGATGGAACAAATCATTCTTGCATACGGCGTACCAAAAGAGACCTTCGCAGCAATAACGATTCTCAATAGAAATACCAAAGTGAAACTACGTTCACCAGATGGAGACACAGAATACGTCTGTTATGTTTTGACCTCTTGACCCGGCCAAAAATGCCATTCAAGGTGATGCACCGGAAGGAGGTGACACATTCTAATGGCAGTTATGAGAGGAAATAGCGTGGGCGGAAATTGGCTGATGAAATGGGACGAGGTAAAAGAAAAAATCCCATTATACTCTCATAGACTGACGCACCGGAAGAGAGTGACCTCTGAACTGGATGACAGTTATTTCCCCTCGATGACGATAACACAGGCCATTCCAAAGGTAGCGGAAGTGACACATCCCGGTCGCTAGATATCGGAAGAAGTTGTGGAGGCGTGGAGGCGTGTCCATATCACCGCGTGGGAGTTTGAAGGTAATATAAGGCCGACGAATGAACAGAAGGCAGACAGGCAAGAGGAGGGCAAGCAGTATAGTTGGAGTGAGAGATACGATATGTAGTAGGGAAAGCCAGCACCCAGGACAGTGGATTCAATGGCTCCGGTTGAGCAGCCATGGAGAACGAGAAAGACACAACGATGACGGCCATAACTTTGGGGTCAAAATATTTCAGTTATGTTCGGTCTCTAGCTCCCTCTCACACGCAAACTGTGAGTAACCCTTTTCGAAACCTTACAAATAAAGTGAGAGGTAAAATATTTTGTTAAAGAAGTCTTCCTGCGTTTTTCTGTGTGCGTCGTTTATTACTGCGTCTTTATCATCGTGCGTCCGTCTATTATTGTGTCATTATGATGCTGCATGATGCTGTAGATGACTATATAACACTTCGACATTGTAGCAGGAGTACTGCAAGGGGACACGCTAGCCCCATACCTCTTTATCATCTGTATAGACTACGTGCTTAGATCATCGATTCATAAAATCAAAGAAAATGGCTTCGAGCTGACAAAGGAAAGAAGCAGAAGGTAACCCGTAAAAACAATTACTGACGCCGACTACACCGATGACATAGCGATTCTGGCAAATACTCCCGACCAAGCCGGAACACTACTGCATAGTTTTGAACGAGCCACTGCAGGCATTGACCTCCATGTCAAAGAACACAAAACGGAATACTTGTGCTTTAATCAAACAGGCGCCAATTCCGAACTCGACGGAACCCCTCTGAAACTAGTAGACAAGTTCGCCTACCTAAGAATCAGTGTCTCATCAACCGAAAAAGACATCGACACGCGGCTAACGAAGGCAAGGACAGCTATCGATAAGCTATCGATCATATGGTAGTCAGACCTGACCGATAAAAAGAAACGCAGTTTCTTCCAAGCAGCTGTCGTGTCGATACTGCTATACGGATGCACTACTTGGATGCTAAGAAAATGGCTGGAGAAAAGGCTAGACAGCAATTACACAAGAATGCTGCGAGCAATATTGAACAAAGCACCAACTATACGGCCACCTACGCATCACGAAAACTATCCAAGTTAGACGAACCAAACATGCAGGACACTGCTGGAGAAGCAGGGACGAGCTCATAAGTGATGTACTCCAATGGACCCCCACATATGGCCGAGCAAAAGCACGACAGCCAGCTCGAACATACATACAGCGGCTCAAGTGGTGAGAGACGGTTAGGGATATCCGTGCCTTTGGCACGACATGATGATGATGATGATGATGTATTTACATAAGGTCCATGAAGAAAGCCACAAGACTTGAAACATACGTAAAAACTAAATATATAATTTCTTAAAATAAGTATGTCTTTGTGGACCAACTCATTTAGGAATATATTTAGTTTCAAACAGGAACCAAAAATGTTAAGAGGATCGCAAAAGTACACATGCTCCATATATCTGTCGTTCAGGTTTGTTTGTTTGCTTGTTTGTTTGTTTGCTTGTTTGTTTGTTTGTTTGTTTTGTCGTGTTTTCAGGCGTATCAACACTTTTTGGGTTATTGAACACCGAATTAAATTTCAAAAATTCAGTTTTGTATAAGTATAGTTTTTATTTACAAATAGTTATATATCAAAACAATCCTGTTAAATTTCATAACAGTTCTATTTCAAACAATTCAGTTTAGCTTATTTACAAAGTTTAGTTCTATTTTTAAAATAGTTTTATTTTCAACAGTTCAGTTTAGCATAAATACGCAGTTTAAATGTAAAAAACAAACAAACCCAGGCCTATTAAAGCAATTCAGTTAACCATAAGTAGACAGTTTAGTTCTATTTTACCCTTAGTTAGTTCTCTATCATGTGCTACCACTCTTGGCCAGAGTGGACCTGCGAGCGATGGCAACGAAGAGGTACTCCGCATTTCCCAAACCTGCAAAATTACTGAAACCTCACCATCTGATTGTTTAGTGTCATATCTAGGACACTCGTTGGTAAAGTTTTACCCATCCACAGAGTAGCAGTCGTTGTATTCTACAGCCCCTGCCACTGGGCACATCTACCATTTAGTTGAAGGCATTGTTGAATGTGGGATGGTCATTTTTTGCATGCGTTTTCCTCCTATGGATCAGAGGCCAATATTGTAAGAAACCTGGTGCTGTACGGTCCTTACAATACTATAAGCTTCTAATTTCTTACCAAATTAAAAATCCGATTTCTGTATTGAAATGTAATGAGTTTGAAAAATCTTTCTTGAACAAACTTGGAAGCTTTAGTTTTGTAATATGTCTTTTCTCAAAAGATGTCCTGCCACATCGTCCAAGGCATAATTTCGATATATTTTCTTGAATATATCAAAATGCTAACAGGTGCTAACGTGGTGCAATGGTTATCGACGTAGGAAATGGACACGGTTACACGAGTTCAAATCCCGGACAAGACTGATTGCATTTCATATAGCACTAATACCCTTGGGAAAGGTATGAATCCAATTATTCTCCCTCCAGATATGGGTAAATAGTAGGGCAGACTGAGTTCTTCAACCTTGGTGAGGCAACTAGTCTAGGAGAAGGAAAACTCAGAATTCAAACCTGTTAAACTCCGCTTAAAAAGTTGACCTTGTGTCATATCCTGCCCGAGTGGAGAGGTTGGTAAATATGATATCAATATGCTGAAAATTTCCTAACCATTATCTAAAAAGAGAGAGAGAGTGAGAGGGAGAGAGAGAGAAAGAGAATGAAGTAAACAAGAAAGATCTGAGAAGCCATTGCTTTGTTTCAAAAATTGTTAAACGTCCTATATATATATATATATATATATATATATATATATATATATTGATAGAGATAAAGTGTGTGTGTGTGTGTGTGCGTTTGTCCCTATTGTTGATTCAGAGTTTAATGCATCTACAAGTTCCCAATAGGATGTTATAAAATGGCAATCTGAAAATTTGCTCTAATTAATGGGAGTGAATAGAAAAGCAGATTTTAAATAAAAGCAGGATTTTCCTTGGAGCAGATACTTCAATATCTTAGATTTCAGTAACATGTTTAAAAGCCTACCACCTGAGTCGACTTCTTGTCCCTCACTTCTTTTTCAATTGTACATTGGGTAAATATATATACATAAAAATTCAATAAATATTCTGGGTGCCTAAGAGAAATGTTTATAGCCATTCTGTCAGCATAAAAGGGGATGTAAATGTAAAATTCATTTTATTAGACGCTAAGTGTGTAAACATGCATTAAACATTTGACAAAATTGGATTTTAGCGTTAGAAAATTAAATTATTTTGATATTTCAAATTCTATTTAAAATATGATGCAGGCATCACACTTTAATACCTGATTAATGGGCATCCTTGGTGTTCGTCATCAATGAATTAGCTCCACAATGATTGCTCATAACCCTGTATCTTCTATCAATTTTTAAATTTTGCACATTGTTGGATATATGTTAGATATGATTATTTGTATATTTATATACGATGCATATATATTTGTCTGTAAATACGCCTGGCAATGCAAATGCATATGTAGACGCAAAATTGAAAGAATTTTTATTTTATGTATGTGCACTTATTACTGCTTCTGTCATTCCTAAAGAACACACACACACACACACACAAATAGAGAAACACATACACACATTTATATACATATATGTGTGGGGGGTATGTGTGTTTGCGTGTGTGTGAGTGTGTGTCTTTGTGAGTGTGTGTGTGTGTGTGTGTGTGTGTGTGTGTGTGCGTGAGAATGTTAGAAGGTATCAAAATGCCAATTGTAAACAAGCATGAGGTTAGACGCGTTTTTATCACTTTGAAATACCAACGAAATTTGCTACCTTGTCAAATAAGCCAAAAATCGGTGAATATATATGTAACAAGTGTATTCCCCATTATTGCAACGCGGGCAGATGTACCAAATAATTTTCTTTGGCTTCTCGTATATTTTAAGTTTTCGGTTGAATTTAAGGTGATACAGATCATTAGGCTCTTGAGATGATACTAATATCAAACAAAGTAGGTCCGATTTATCCATACTTGCTTTTGCTTCCGGTGGGAATTTAACAAAGATATTATTAATACATTTTTCTCCTGGCTCTTTGCGAGAGTGGAGAGATAACTCTTGGGAGAAGGCACAAAGAAATTCTGACAGATTTTGGATTCACTTCTTCCAATAAGCCAAAGAATACAATCAAGGGAGGTGAAAATGTGAACATAAGAAAACAGAATGAATGAAGAGCACAAGAATGAGATTCAATACGAAACTAGGGATTGGAAACTACCTTAAAGACTGCAATGGTGTTATTGAAGAGAAGAGTTAAAATTGAGACTGTGCATTACCAAAATTACTTGAGACTGATGGATGATAACATTGATGATGTGAATGAGGTAAGTTTCTTAACTGGCAATTCTCATGAAAAACACATGAATTTACTGGTGATAAGATTAAAAAAAACATATCTGTTTCATTGATCGATAGATACGTGTATGGCTATTGTTTCTTTATTAAAACTATTTGTGTTTGAGACGTATTTAATGGAGAGTAATTTGCTCGATTCTTTTGCTATACGTGCATTTGTCATTATTATTTATATTAGATTCGTTAATTTTGACTGAAATGTATGTTGATGTTGTGAAACGTAAAATTCCTTTGCTATGGATGTCATTTATAACTTAGCACTAAATAAAATGAATGCTTTTTCAACCGGCATATATCCTGTATGCTTGACTGAATTTGAATTTCACTGATCAATCTACATCATTGTTGCATATTTAACTTTTATCAGGCATGGAAGAATAACTTTAAAAACAGCATCTATTTCTATAGGTAAAGAGAAAATATGTAGCGATCACATCATCACGGGTAAAGTTATTACTTATGGAACTACTTTTGGTTTCGCTTAGATTAGTAAATCTATCCATTGTCTAACGCTATTGAACTGCAGAGGATGAAAGAACACTGATAGTTACGATGAAATTGCTAATAAATTTTAAACCACACTACTTCAAAAGAGAAAAAAACTCAAGTCTAAACCTGTACACCCACCACACAGAGGAACAAATACACATTCAGATAAAAAAAGTAAATGTTAGTGGAATTCAAAACCAGTTTAACATACACTCACACAAAAAAGAATGGCCCAATAAACACTAAAGCATCTCAACTAAAACACACACACACACACACACACACACACACACACACACACACACACACACACACATAACGGCACAGAGTAAAACAACCACAATCGTTTTAACATATCAAATATCGAGAAAAAAATCAAAAATTAAGATAGACCGATAGATACACTAATAGACAGACTCTCAGAACGAGAAAGGGAAGAGGAGAAAAAAGAAATTTAACGCACAAGAATGACATCTATATAAATCCAAACAAAACCTGAAAAAACATTCAACTACGAACCTACATGTATCAGTTTGGGTTTCATTGGGTAGCGCATTCACATGGCCTTGTGTCACATATGTTGTCTGACAAAAGCAGTAAGCTGGAAACATGCACATATGTAAGAATGAAATAGATAATTCTTAAAAAAATACAAATCTATCAGTGGAGCCATTCATTTTGAAATATGTACTTTTTTTCTCTCCTTGAACCTACAACGGAAAAAAATTTTTGCATACATACGTATATGTATATATGAGCTTGAAATGCCTAAAAAGAGTTGACATAGTTTGGTGATTGCCTATGCTCTCATCAGAATAAGAGGCTCCGACGTTTTAATTATTTTTTGGAAGAATGCTCCGTGGGTAAGCTAATCATGTTTAAAAGAACCCCCACCAAGTGGGAGCTTCTTGATCTGATGATCATATAGACGAAAACCTGTGTTACAAGGCGGCATTGACTCTGAGTCTACGCTATCCATGCTTACATTTATTCATACCCTATCACCGGTATTGAATATTCATTATTTATGAATACAACGAACGATATTGCTATATTATTAACACATCCACACATCCACTCTCTCACATACGTGCACACACACACATACACACACACACACACACACACACACATATATATATATATATATATATATATATATATACTATGCTCTTTTCTCTTGTCGAGTACTCATCACTTCAGTTATAGATGTGAACTTATGAACTTTTTAATTAGGTTATTTTTTATATTGGTGAAGACTTGCGTCAGAACTGTGACTCTTTTTTGATGAGTTGATGGCAGATGCCTTAGTGCATTAGTGTGCCACAAAATCTCTGAACAATATATTGCAAATATTGGATTAAAAGTTTTTTCCTTCTTCTAGACCGGTTGTCCTGATAAGGCTAGGGAGCTCTGACTTACTAAAGAGTTTATTTATTGCAAGTCGAGTGATTAGTTGGCTTCATACCTACTTCAAGGACATTAGCGCTAAGTATAATGCAAACAGCTTCCCCAAAGTTTGAACTCTGCTCTTTGGATCAAATTACTTCGACCACAACGCATATATATATATATATATATATATATATATATATATATATATATATATATATATATATATATATATATATATATAATTGTGTTTGTTTGTTTGCTTGTTTGTTCACCCCGACACAAGGTCACTTCTATGCGGAGTTTCATTGGTTTCAATTTTCCAACACCAGGAGTGAATATCACCCAAAAGTTCAGGCGCCTGGTCAAACCAAACATTCCTATTATCTGAAGGGAGAGTAATTCGATTCTTGTCTTTTACAAAGGTTCTGGGTGAAATGTAAACAGCTTCGTTCAAGTTTTGAAATCACGTCATAAATGTATTAATATGAAAAACATATGCCTCCACCAAATATTCCCAGCCTTGAAAATTGGGGCCGTAGAATGTGCTGCCTGCATCTAAGCAGATGGGTAAGATCCCCCAATGAGTGTCCTATATATAAAAATAAACTATTTGGCGGTGAGGCTCCACCCCTCTATCTTTGGGGAATTTGAAGTATCCCTTCATTGTCATTGCTTCCAAATCCATTCATGGACAGTGTGGTAGTTCCTGAATTCGATAGCATTACTTTGAAACCATTTACCTTTTTGTAAGAAAATGATTTGACTCTGAAGAGAAATATTCGTGCAAAGTAGTAATAATTAAAATATTTCACTGCGTGAAAACAAGTAACTAATATTGAACGTAATTATTAGTGTTACATACTAATACTTGAAACCATTTCACTGTGCCCATCGACATGAACCCTAACTATTTGTCTATAATCCATATATATATATATATATATATATATATATATATAGGTATTATTCGGTCAAGTAAACCAGAGTTTGGAGTAATTCCTTCCAAAAAAACTGAAAAACAGGATGGAAATAAATTTCTAATCCTAAATTAACCGGTCTTTGGTTTTTTCTTAAAAAAATATATATATAATATACCATATCTATCTATCTATATATATATATATATATATATATATATATATATATATTTGATATTTAAATAGAAGAACTGTATTATGTTAATTGAATTATCATGACTAGAAAATCCTGCAAGCACTTCCATGTGACATACGGAACACTGGACAGCTGTGTCGACCTTATTAGGTTTCATCAGCAATACATACCATGATCTCTACCACTGGAGATCGAATCAGCAACCACAGAGCCGAAACTCTTCCACTTTGCCACTGGTTCATATCGCAAAGAAGCGATGCCAAATTAACTAATCATGGTAAACGCGCGACCACTTAAGATGATGTGTCTGGAAGGTATGTTTTATTCCTACAGTGAACAGGGTCACCTCTGGGGCCCCGACTTCCCAAGTCGGTCCTACGTATCCGCGTAGACTTTACCTCATGGACAGGTTAAGTTGTCGCGCATTTATCATGACTAGTTAATTTGGCATCGTTTCTGTGTCATATGAACCGGTGGCCCAGTGGAAGAGTTTTGGCTCTGTGTTTGCTGGTTCCATCTCTAGTGGTGGAAATCACGATATGCACTGCTGATATCTAATAAGGTCGAAACAGCTGTCCAGTGTTTTGTATGTTACATAGAGGTGCTTGCGGATTTTCAAGTCATGGTAATTATATATCAAAAAGTAATTTCGCATTATATAGCATATATTATATATGATAAACATATTATATATGATATGCTATAAAACCCGACAACGAACCAACTAATAATACCTTCAGTTAGTATTGAAGCACAATTAAAAAGAATAAAATATTAATTATCGGTGTAAGAAAGTTCTTTTTGATGAGAAATTCGCAGTGAGATAATCCCTCAAGTATTTTGCTGATAATAGAGTATAAAGAACATTGATGATTTCTTCAGTCTGTTCTAAACTTATACTCGGGGTGTCCTCGTGGTGTAATGGTTAAAGCGTTGGACGGCAGAATCGTAGTAAGCGAGTTCATACTCCAGTCACGCTATTACGTTCACTTTCGGGCAAATACACTTGGGAAAGGTATGAACCCCCTTATCCTCCCAGCTATGGGTTAATTAGTACCACTACTGTTCTTCTCGGAGAATGGCTTTGGCATTAAATAACCTACAGAGGTTGATATGCCATTAAACAAAGAAACCAAACCTAAACTTATACTAGTGGCGACCACTTTTATTACTAAATGTTCTGGTGCTTATTATAGTATTAATGCATGTCCACTGATCAACCAAATTATTCGTTTGCGTTCTCCAGAAAAAATAAGACCAAACGAAAAACAAAAACAACGATTTCAAAAACAGTTTTCTGAAAAAAAATTATCTACTAATAAATTTGGGCGCTGCAAAACTTTTTTTTTATAACATCTCAACTTCTATTGGCCTTATGCATGACTAATATAAATTTAATCAATATGTTTTAATAATACTTATAAAACTATTCCCTTTTGAAAGCGTAACCAAAAATATATCCGCCCATAAAATGCTGAAAATATATATGAAAAAAAAAAAAATGCTGGATTGTCTCTATGGCCCCCTGGACAACGACATGGTATAGATGAGTTTGTAATCCAAGCGAGCAATTATATTCGCTTTGGGAACGATCTTACAATCTATATTCCCCATATTTAGGGCATAAATAGTCCCGCTACTAGTGTTCTACAAGGACGACGTTGGCATTAAATAACCCGAGGATGTTGGTATGCCATAAAAATAATGAAATCGATACTAAAAAAAAGATCTTGCTATTTTAGTTATATCTGGGAAATTACATATTTCACTTTTTTCCATCGACTTTGTTCTACAGTGGGAATTATTTAGAGAGAGAGAGAGAGAGAGAGAGAGAGAGAGAGAGAGAGAGAGAGTGTGTATGTGTGTAAAAGTGGCTCAGGTTCAGTAGAAAATTATACGCTAGAAATTGTAGGTGTGAAATTCTCGTCTGTACTCTTCGTTATGACTTAGTATTGTTCATCGTCTGCCGCATCTAATGACGTACTTTAAGAATCCAGCTCAGTAAACACAGTGGTATCCCCGGCTAAAGATTATATTCGCCAAGTTCTTTCCACTGTCCTGCATTGAATTTTATGCTGAAGCAATTTCATTTTTTCTCCCTTTTATTTCGAGTTATCTTTCGTGAACACTTCCACGTTTTATTTATTCATTTTCTTTATATTTTTTAAATTTTATTTTATTTATTAAAAATGTACTCAACAACCAATCATTAATCTTTCTTGTTTTCTTTGTCAGACGTGTATAAAACTCTAATGCAAATGAATACTTTCAATTGTCCACTTCTTCTCTACCGCGCGATTTGATACGATTCACGAAAGATGACCATTATTTAAATAAATTTGACAAATAACAACATCCACAATTCGGCAAGTTCCCTTTTCTTTTCTTTTCTTTTCTTTTTTTATTATTATAATGTCTGGTTGTCTGGCCAAGATTTGGTGATTTTGTTTGTATCTCAAAATCCCAGAGGAGTTTGTGCGTCTCATTCTCCCCAATATATTCTCGGTTGTGCATATACCATTTGTTCGTATAGTCAAATTTCTATTTCTTGCAAAATTCTGAGTTAATCACCGTACACACTCAGTCGTGTCTAGTCTTATATTTTATCTGCGTTAACTTGCTGCATTCAGCAATCTTTATTATATCCTGTGACGCTTTCTAAACTTTTAGAAATTACTTCGTCATCTTCTTTAATCATTTATTCAATTCTTTGAAGAAGGATTTCTTGGGTGAAAATTATTAACAATAGAAATTTGAATTCTTCTACTTCGTTTCAGAAATTACAGAGTGGATGAAAGCGGTTGGGTGATATATTTCTCCATCTCTCTCTCTCTCGCTATATATATATATATATATATATATATATATATATATATAATATATATATATATATATATATATATGTGTGTGTGTGTGTGTGTGTGTAATAATAGAATAAAATTGCAATATCCTGAAGATGCCGAATTTAACATGAAGAGAAATATATATATATATATATATATATGTGTGTGTGTGCGTGTGTGTGTGTGTGTGTGTGTGTGTGTGTACAAAAATGCATGTGTATGTACATGTGTATTTGCATATATATTCGTGTGTATATCTATATATTTATGTATGTGTGTTTTTACACACACACACACACGCACACACACACACACACATATATATGTATTATATATATATATATATATGTGTGTGTGTGTGTGTGTGTGTGTCAGTGTGTGCGGTGTGTGTGTGTGTGTGTGTAAAAATAGGTTTACATGTGTATATGTCTGTATGTATAAGTATTTATATAGTTATATGCAAGTATCTTTATATATGTACGTGTGTGTGTGTTTGGATATAAATATTTGTATGCAAATGTATATATATATCTATACATGTATATATGTGTGTGTGGTTGGGGGTGTCTAAACGATTGGGACATTGTTTCTTTTAATATTTGCTCATCTTGATCTTTATACAAAAGCATTTACGGCAGACCACTAATATTACACATTAGTAGATTTTAAAAGGTATATAGAGTGCTTTAATGTTATGTTCCTGCAGGATATCATAAGTGTAAAAACTGTTTCTTGAAATTGTATTTAAAAAAAATAGAAGGTAATATTTTATTGTTTACTTTTCCAGGAACAGTTAGATCTTGACAACAAATAATATCTTTGATAAAGATTGTCCGGTATTATCGTATCAATCTTTTTTTCACAAGTGACCATTGTCATCATTTTCAGAGTAGCATTTATTGTTACAGAAAAAAAGTATAAATTAAAACTTTTCTTCATTTTAATCAATTAACAATCCTGATATATGTTTTTGCGTGAATCTTTGTCTACATATTTATTCGGCTTTTGTCAGTGTTTGCAATAATCGTCCTTATTTTGGAACAGGACATATTGATAAGCGCAGTGTTTTGATTTCCATCAAAATATTGTTATGTAACGTTTAAAGATATATTAAAAACTATAGTATAATATATATAGCTAAATTTACTGAAAATTTAAAATGATTTTCTGAACTTGCTAAAATAAAGCATAAAATTGTTCCTTTGTTTTCTCAGAAAAAAAAAAAAACAATGTAATTCGTGGCCATCTTTCATAGCATCATTTATAACCTTTTGCGTTTTCCTAAGTAAATCTTAGATTATACGTAATTTTGAGCAATTTTTTTTTATAGTGCTATTATCTCTTTTGGAATTAGATATCTTGTATTTCCAGTATTACTTACAAATAATAATTACTATATAATTCCCTCATTTCATATATACCTGAAAGGCATTGATCACTGAAGTTAAGCATGAATGACCTCTGAACAGAAGCAGTTACTTAAGAAACCTGATACCTGTGCACTCGCCAAAATCATTTACTAAATCATAAGAATGACTATACACATGTTTTTCTCATATTTCTTTCTATGCTCAATACTTATATATGGAGACTTGCTTACATCCAGACATTTAGAAATAACTATCAAACACATGGCGAATAAGCAAATACCTGTAATAAATGGACAAAATCACGGAAACTTTAAGCAACCAACTAAAGAAATTGAAAAGAGATAGCTTAGACATGACTAAAAAGAGGAAACCTGAAGAGCGAAAGTAAATCTATCTTAATGACAGCATAAAAGGATGCCGTAAGAACGTCAAAGCAAAAATTAATGATAGGTTATAGGCAGAGATATAGCACTTATAGATATGTGCTTAAAGAGATAACACTCTCTTCTTCTTCTTCTTCTTCTTCTTCTTCTTCTTCTTCTTCTTCTTCTTCTTCTTCTTCTTCTTCTTCTTCTGTTAATTGCATATCACCATTCACAGGTTATTTAACACCAAAGCCACCCTAGTATAAGAACAGTCGTTGTACTATTTAGCCCATTACAGGGGATAAAAGGCTTCATACTTTCCGCTCAGTTATTAGCCAGAGAGTGAACATAATAACGCGACTGGAATTCCAGTTCACAACAATATCGCGTTCTAGGAGGTTAGACTCAGGGCCTCTCACAAACAATTATTTACATAAGTTAAAGCTGAAAACTCGTACAAAAGCAATTCAAGACTTTTCAAGAGTAAGTGGGAGAGGTGTTTTCTCTGGAATTGTGCAAGAGACAAAAACTTGACAAATACAATAAGAACTAAACAGTATCTATTCTAAAAAACAACAAAAAAGAAAAGAAAAGAAAAGAATAACATTCTCTAGGATTTTGATATAAAACTGATTACCAGCTAACGAGTCAGAAGAGAAAATCTAGAATTAATTTACAAGAAAATTACCTTTTTATCAAGTGGATTCTGTTGTTCCAGCAAACCACCGAGTAAAGTAAAAGAAAAGAAAAAAAAGTACAAATATCTTAGCTTTTCAAGGAAGGTGATAACTCTAAGGATCAAAAAGAGGATGATGATACCAATTTAATTAGATTAACGAGAATATTCTACAGTGGCCTAGAAAACTGACTGGTATGATTAGAAATCAGTGAAAAACTAGGTCTAGACGACAACACCTTAAGTAAGAAAGAATATTAAGAGGATTGACGGCCACCTAGTAAATACTGCCCCGCAAGTTACGTTAACAGGCTGAATTCTAACTGGCTGAGTAACGTAAACAAAATAAAAAAGAATGTACTCCATTCAGGGCTGCATATGAAATTAAGCTAAGAAGATGATTTACTTTAAAGATTAAACAGAAAAAAATATTAAAATTCTGTAGGTTAGATTTATCCGACGTTATTTTTATTCCTTTCAACATTAAAATACGTATTCACATTTTGTATTTTTATAATCCACAAATCATAAACGACAGTGAGTAACCTTACTTTTATGATTTTCAAATCTTTGATACTGTGAACTGAATTTTTTCCAAGAAAGCACTCATTATAGTTAACAAATTTTACCCATTTCTCTAAGAGATCGCATTTTCCAAGAGGAAAAGAATTGTCGATACTTTTCCCCATTAGTATGATAGCCCTAAGAACATTTGCGAATCGTTTTTGTTAAACAAAATATCAGGAAAAACTTTAAAAATTCAATGTTGAAATTCAATTAATTATACTTTAGCAAATTTACCAAACAGCGTATACAATCTGTTGAGGCGACTGAAAATCATAAAAGCAAAGTAACTCACAGTATTTTATAATTTGTGGATTAGTAAAAGACAAAGGGTAAATATACATTTTAATGTTGAAAGGAATAGAAATGACGTCAGATAAATTCTACTAATATGATCATATTATTTTATCAGTTCAATTTTTAAAGTTAATTTTATTTTTGGTTAATTTCATATGTGGCCATAAATGGATTATTTGTTTTTGTTTACATTACTTTGGTCAGTTAGAATTCAGCCTTTGAATGTAACATGCAGGGTCGTACTTACTAGATAGCCGTGGAGGAGCCTGGGAAGACCTGAGAAGATATGATGTTTTCAGACTTAAGTAAAAAAAAAAAAAAAAAAAATTCATAGAACTGATGTGAAAAACTCGTAAAGTCAAAAATATCATTATCATCAAAATGAACTGATTAGACACTATTGAGAAATGAATTTAATCCTCACTGTGCCCCACAGACTTGCGCCAATTTAACCTAGGTTATTTTTTTAAAAAATGACATCATCTCTCAAAAGTTTCCCTTTCACTGTCTGTGATTTTGCTTTCTTTTACTCCCTAGCTATATTTATTTTTATTTTCTTTTCGAATATTATTACTTTATTCACATTTTTCAAATTCACGTTTCTTTTCCTTTATCTTCATTATATATATATATATATATATATATATATATATATATATATATATATATATATATATATATAAACGTTATTGAGTATTAGCTGTTGTATAAATAAAACTAGTTTGAACTTAAAAGTAGTGTAACTGCTAGTGTGTAATTCAAAGAGACCATTACTGATAAATTCCATTCTCACCAAGTGCCACATGTTTATGGACTTTTGCTACAATGCACCTAAACTAAGTAAATGATTATTTCTTGCTGAATTATTTTAGGTCATACACCTTAAGCTTCAATCCACATGTTCCGACGTTTTCTATTAAAAAAAAACAAGAAATAATAACTTCGTATTTCTTTATCCTTCAAAGACAAAGCTATAGACTACGAATAAATCATTTTCCCTCGTGAGTAAATCCTTCAAGAAGATCCAATATACTTACATTATTCTGCTGTACCACTGTATGGATTTATTACAATTGTCCTTGGAAATTGTACAACTTTGCGTGTTGCCAGGGAAAAATGGTCTTGTTATAATGTGATGAAGATTTGCCTGGACAGAACTGATTCATTGTTGTCGCCAACATACACCTAATGATGTACTAAAATATTCCTGCAGAAATATTTCTTATTCGAATCCCATTCTATAAGATTGTGACTAGATTAATGCCAAGTGGACAGTAGCAGCAGCAGCAGCACGTCAGCGTCAGCAGTATCAGCAGCATTTTAGTATATCTTAGAAACACTGAAGTAAATCAGCCATTACTCTGGTCATATCTATGGGCGGACGACGACACTACAACTAGATTATTTTACTGCCGAATATCGCTAACCCCCTTCTGGCTACAATTAAAAATAAGCGTATGTGAAAGGAGGTCTCAAGTTTTCGCGAATCACACACACATTGCAATGATTGCAGCATATTGATTATTTAAGATGAAATGTGTGTGTGTATGTGTGTGTGAATCTTGGTACTTTTCTTTTCTTTTCTTTTCTTTTCTTTCTTATTTGAAATTCATTGCTTGATTAGATTTTGCTGTCTTGCATAAACTTTTGTACTTTGAGTTCTGTTATATCTCTACTGGAAAAATGAGATCAGAGTTGCTTTTATTCTTTTCTTTGATCCTTTATTTTAATTAGCTTAGTACAGATAGATCACCGAAGTTAGGCAACGATAGACCAAATAAGTATATGAATGGGTGACGCGTTACAGCAGACTTTGGGTGCAAACTAAGATTTATGTACTAATCTACATATTTACTAAATCCCTTTGCTATAGGCAGGACGTGACACAAGGTCAAATTTTAAGCGGACAGTTTGAGCTCAGTGCTTTCCTTCTCCTAGACTGGTTACCTTAGTAAGGCCAAAGAAGTAAGAATCTCTCATGTTGACCCAAGGAGGAGAGAATAGGTAAGGTATTAGATTGAAATGAAACGAAAGCAGCTTCGTCCAGGATTTTAACTGTGTTGCCTATTCCATTTTCAGTGAAGATAAACGTAAGATAAGCATTCTTCCTGTGTAAGCTAAACGTTGTAATAAAGTGAGTGTCTCTGATGGGTGTTAGTTTTTAGTGAGCTAGGCTTCTGAACAGGGTTTGATGAAGTTGGTTATTACTATGGGCTTCTTAAGCCATGCCTTGAGCTTAAGTATGCTTACTTTAGTGAATAACAAAAAAAATGACAAAATTCCTAAGGATGTTAGTTTTCTAGAACAAAGGAACAAGATTGTGCTTTACCAAAAGAAAATCTTCCTTTTTCTTACATTGAAGTTTTAGAATATTTCTATCAACAGATTTCAAATAGATCTATTTGACTTCTAGATGCGTCCTGGAAGCTATTTATAATGGATTACTGTTGTTACGTGTCAAACTTCATGTAACTGTTCTGATGCATAAATATCATTACAAATATTATATAAGTGGGGGGCTCTTGGTGTTACGGTTATCGTTGCTGGAGATAGACCTGGTGATCTGAGTTAGATCCTAAACAAAACTGTTTGTATTTCACATGACCATAATATTCTTGGGGAAGATATGAATCCAACTATTAACTCCGAGTTATAGATAAATGTGAAGGTGTAATGGTTATCGTCGTAGGAAATGGACACGGTGACATGAGTTCAAATCCCGGACGATACTGATTGCATTTCACATAGCACTTATACCCTTGGGAAAGGTATGAATTCAATTATTCTCCCTCCATCTATGGGTAAATAGTAGGGCAGACTAGGTTATTCAGCCTTGGTGAGGCAACTTGTCTAGGAGAAGGAAAACTCTGAATTCAAACCTGTTAAACTCAGCTTAAAAATTGACCTTGTGTCATATTCTGCCCGAGCGGAGAGGTTGGTAAATATGGTTATTGGTAAATGTTAGACAATATGTCTAGGAAAAGGAAAACACCAAATTCGAACCAACTTACAAAGATGACCTTGTTTTGTATCCAGTATGTGTCGGAAGGGTGGAATGTATACATACATGTAAATATTTATTTGCGATTATATTTTTAGATTGTTTGATTTGTCTGTTGAAATACAAGATATAAAAAAGAAATATTTTCTTAGTACACCCAACGTAACTAGGAGGAATTCTTGGAACACTGTGGCCAACAGGATAGACTTCGACATTGGAATAAGCAGGTTTAGACCCCAGTCTCGCAATTACGTTCAATTTCGAAAAGGTGTAATCGCCCTTGTCCACTTTAATTATATGTTAAATAGTACTATTATGTTTCATCTGAAATGATGAGTTCAATATTTAATAATCTATGATGGATGATATGCCATTAAGCCAAGAAAGCAACCAAACTAGACCCATCAATACAAGCAGAATAAAACCAAGATGTCTGGGGCTGTAGAATGCACCGAATAGATTTCTTCAATGGGATAAAACAACCCTTCCACTCAACGAGAATCCTGCATATTATATGAAACAATCTGATTACGAGGCAGTAGCCTTGGAAATTTGGGTAATGCTCCTTCATTGTCATTGCTCCCAGGTCCACTCCGGCACGGACTAGTTGCTCCTTATAGGTTGCACTTTATAGGGTAAAATCGAACAAACTGTGTGCAAACATATGACTGATTTTAAATTGCAACTGTTATATAGTAATACTTGAAATCATTAAAATGTGTGGAAGAGTTCAGACTAGTTTAAGAATTTTATCTACAAAATGTATTAACAAATCATAAATATATCTAATATGTATGTATTAACAAGACTTGGCATTAAACAACTTATAATAGTTAATAAGGCATAAAACCAAACGAAAACAAAACAAACAGAATAACGTGTAAAAATGACTAGGTTTAAACAAACCTAAGAGAGACATTCAATAGATAGGGTAAATTTTGCCTTAAGAATTAGTAATGGGAAGCACTGCTTCCAGTCGAAAAATTTTATGGAAATAGATTGTGATGTGTCCTTTCATGTCCCAAAAGCCTTTCAGAGAAAATTATAAAAATAAAAAATCAAAAACAAGCAAACAAATAAATAAACATTAACATGAAGTACGCTTCTATCTAAAATAAGCATCCAAATTCAAATATGTTTTTATTGTCTTAAATTTTTCAAGCATTTTCTTATAATAGGAACAAACGACTAACGTATATAAATAGGCGATCGATACGGCTTGTTTAATTTGTTGCTGTAGTTGTCAGTTTTCATTTATCATTGAAGTCCTATGTAAAGAAATATGCATCCATTTCTTTTTCTGCTCTTTTCCATCTCGAAATTTATTTAAAAAAAAAAGATCTCTCTAACTCTGGAATGCCACAATAGTAGAATGGGAATAATAGGTAAATGATGACGTGGATATTCACCACTGCCTCTTCTTCACGAAATAAAATCAGTGAGCCGTATTCAAATTCAGGACTATGCATTATTTTGTCTGTTTTTCTCCCGACTACCGGTAAATTGTGGCGCAGACTTGTTGCTTTATCTTTAATTAAGCAACCAATCTAGAAGAATGAAAAATTTGAAGTGAAACCAATTTTACTCTGCTTAAGAAGTGAATTAGTATCGCAGAGGTGTTGAGTAAATACTTAGTTAAACTAGTCACATGGTATACAATCTTGTCTATTATGATAGCCTCATTACCTCATTGTAATTATTCTACTAAGTTCGATCTCTCTTGGTTCAATTTTCGAACCTTGTGAAATGCTAAATAGGCGCTGACATTGCTAAATTTTTGACAAAAATAAATTAAGATCAAAGCATTAGTGAAAAGCAATTAGAACTTTTATGATGAAAAAAAAAAATGAATTGAAGGCGAAATTCAATGAGTAAAGAGCTACAACTAACTTAAATCTTCATGCAGTTGCGCCAAGAAGCTGCTATCAACATTGCCAACCTTGTCAATTCTGAATCATCCATCTCTATTGCTTTTTTTTCTGTATTAAATTTTATTGCGATACTTATTTATTATGCTTTATTTTTTGATGATTTTATCGCTGACTCATAATTTCCCTTTTATTTCATTATCATTAAGCAAGCAGTGCGTATTGCAAACTAAAGAATTTTGCAACGATAAATATTTCTTGTTCAAATATCGTCGAAAAGTGATTTTTTCCGATCCAAATGAGTTTACATAACGCACGTAGAATAAAGGGAGAAAAAAAAACATTACGGCGTTTCCATGGACATTCATTGACAGATGACACATTTTTTTTTTATTGAAAGGAAATTTCAACACATTGTTGCAAGAAAAATCTGTCATTTGTAAGAAATTACCAATAGAAAAAATTGTGTCCAATACATAAAACAAGGTAGTTTAGTGTTTGGAATCAATTTACAATGTAAAAAATACTACTGATACACGATTAAACCATTTCGATATTAACTACATCATGATTGAAATTAATTTACCAATTATGAACCATTCATTTGATTTCAATAATATTTTTACTATTTATTCATGTAGCAATGAATCTAAGTAAAAACTTAAATATATTTTCTTTTTCTATTAGACAATTATGAAACCTTCTAATCCAATTAAGCCCTGGATTAAAAAGAACTGCATCATTTGTAGTGAGATTGATGTGGCCTTAAATATCCTAAGGAGGTTGACACGCCATTCAAAAAAGAAATTAAACCATATAAATTCTTAGATGAACCATTAGCATTTTGTCCTCTCACACAGCATTTCAGTATATGTTAGGGTCACATGTATGGGTCAAACAGGTATATTCGAAAATGGGTGGTTTTAGATAAGAATAAATTAAATCATGTGCTCGTGTGCTAATATCTGCACAGTTTATGAAATAGGTTTTGTTACATTAAATCATATAATTACTAACAAATCATCATTACTAAATAAGAAATTCTATATATTATACACACACACACACACACACACACACACATATATATATATATATATTTGTGTGTGTGTGTGAGTGTATAAATTATATTATTAAGAACAATTGCTTGTTTATAAATGATTATTAATTACGTGAAACGCTTATAAATGATTATTAGTTACGTGAAACGCTTGCAAAATAAAATAAAAGAACAATAAATAAAAAAAACACTGATTTTGAGAATTAATAACTCTACACAGTTTAACGTGCCGTTCAAACCAACCAAAAAATTGACCAATCAATCAATCCTATTATAAACATTTTTTCCAATATAATTTAAGCAAGAATTTAAAAGCTATTTTAAAAAGTTTTAGTCATCATTGAAATTTCTACGTAAAATGCTGCGTACAAGTCGATATTTTAAGCCTGAAAAACCTTTTACAAAATTCGGTATTGTCAGTGCAAAAATCCGAACCTTTACCACAGAATAGTCAACTAGTGGAAGACTACTCCAAACAAACGATATACACCACTTGCATAACTCCAGCAGACTGACTCAAACATTCTCAACTTAAACTCTAGATAAGCGAACATATTTAATAAATTAATACAGATATTAATATAAGAAACAAAACAGTTAAGTAAATAAACTATATATACATTCTATTATTACGCGCCATTTCCAACAAATGAAGGACTGTCTGCAATCTCTAACCGGAACGTCACAGAAACCAAGCTGCCGTTTAGATGACTGCAGTATGTTGTTTTTCGACGAAATTTTGTGATTGTACAATAGATAGTACATTTCTACGAATATAAGCTCTAATGTGTAAGAATTGCATACTTCATATATTCTACCAGTATTCTACAGTATGTTTCCGGGTCGATTTATACAGCAAGTATATGGCTAACTCAAAATTATGAGCTGAAAATCTTATGGGTGCCTTTTGTATCAGGTCGCCCGCAATTTTTGGTAATTTTCTTCGAGTTAGATAAATGGGTGATTTCTGCTGACTTGAAAGACCTTTCAAAACTAGTTTAAAATTTCTATTTTGAGATGTTTGTCCATCGTATCAACATTAGATATATCATTTAAACAATGACAGTTAAAAATCTATACTAAGTACTGAAAAATTATTTTTAACAGATATTTTATTAAATTAAAACGATATTAAAATGTCAATATATACATTTTCAATCGTATAATATGTCTTATTCACGATGAAGAGGTTTTCTTTAAAGTCGTAGCTAGTGCGATAAAAAAAACAACAAATCATTGGTTATTTGGTTGGTTGGTTGGTAATTTGATTTTATAGCATATAAACTATTGTAGGTTATTGATTCCAAATTCATTTATTATCCAAATAAACAGTTCTATTTCAAACAATCCACTTTAGCGTAATTACACTGTTTATTTCAATGCTACCACTGCAATAAAGAGTACTCCTCATTCTCCGAAGCTCCAGCATTACTGGAGCCTACCCATCAGATTTTTTACAGTTATAGCTAGGACACTCGTTGGGCTGGTCTTATCTCTTTGCAGAGAAGCAGTTGGGTTATTTTACCAGCCGACTGGGAAAAGAACGATAAATTAAAATAAAGAACATTTCCTAAGAATAATTATAATCATCGAAATGTTTAACTTACACTTAAACCAATTAAGTTAATTTTACTTAATATGTACAATTTTAATACCTTTTGTTTTGGTTTTGGTTTTGTTAATTTACATTTCTTCCATTTTTATCTTTTTGTATAATCTACAGTATAGAATACATAAAATCGATAAAAAAAAACAAAAAAACTCAAGTTTAGTGTAAAGTATAATGTTTGGAAATTATTTTTGGAAATATTGATTACAACATTGGTAAGAAGAGTTAACTTAGCCAACTCTTTTTTCGCGTAATGTTGAAAAATTCGAGTTTATGCATAAAAACTGAATATATAACTTATCTACAATAAGTTAGCGACCATAGTCGAGGGTGACCCGAAGGCTCCCTTTTCGATAGCTACTACACCAAGGTGTAGGGGAGGGCGCTACTCCATTCCCAGGATTGCTCCACTTTACCCTTGAACCGTACCTTATAATGCTGAGTGTTAAGCAAGGTGGTATCAAGTACCATTTTTAAAGTCTTTGGTATGACTCGACCTGGGATTGAACCCAGGTCTCCCGGGCCATTGG
>OY757904.1:37705937-37910937 GCA_963585895.1 Sepioteuthis lessoniana | reverse complement strand
GAAGATAATTTAAATATATATTTTCCATATTAAATTGTCGCTGGGAGTAAGCCAGTAAGAAACGCTTGCTAAAATATCATGCCAAAACCTTGTTTTATAATTCATACGGAAAATGAATTAACCAGGTCATTTATTAAAATTAGACTTTATAAACAGAAGCAAGTAATTATTTAGTGTGTATTTACTTCAAATGTTTGTAATCACCCCAATATAATGAAAATGTTGTTTTCTGTTTTGCTTTAGCGTATATAACTATGTTTTAAGGGAATATGGTTTTTCAACTAAAAATAAATGGATACAAAATGAATCATCATATTCGTGCGATTCTGCTAAATAATAAAACAACTACTACCATGCTAGGATTACGTGAAGTGAATTCAAAGTTTAAACGGACTCTTCTTTTAATGGTTCTTCGAATGAAATCGGAGTTTAACGCTTCACATTAACGAAGTAACGTAATTAAATGATATCAAATATTTCTATTTGATATCCATAAGTTGCACGCAGTTGTATGATTTCAAGTATTCCTATCAAATGATAAATTATTCACAATTTGATGACTTCAAGATATTATATTTACGTAATAATAATCATTTGTTTAAATAGTTATAGTGTTTCTATTGACTAATAAGTAAAAAGTAAAGTTAGCGACCGTAGTCGAGGGCAAACAAAAGGCTCCCTTTTGAATATCTACTACACCGAGGTGTTTCCCTGAATTGCTCCAATTTACCATCGATACGTACCTTATATTGCTCAGTGTTATGCAAGCAGGTATCAAGTACAGATTTTAAATGGTATGACTCGACTTGGGATTGTACTCCGGTCTCCCGGACCATTGGCGAACACTCTACTTACTTGACCAATGAGCTAGTTTGTTGACTAATAATGATATTTAATAAACAATATAAATATATATAACAAATTCTTAAAGCATAATTTACTGTTATATGATGTAAAAATTTCTATCAAATACAAAATATTTTCTTACTGATCCTTGTAAATATAGACTTGTTAGAAAATTATTTATGTTATATGATTGATTGACAGATTTTAACATGTCAATCAGTCAAGGTTTATTTACGAAGAAAGGTAATCGCCGCAGTTTTACTTTCATATTTACAATTTGAGCAGTTGTTTCTTAAAAGCTTTTTTGCACACAGTCCTATTGAATAATTTTTTTAGATAGAACTATCTGACAATATTTAGGACCCTAACACTCTAGATCAAAGCAAACCTGGCAGTCATGACTACAAAGTGGCACACCGATCTCCGCAGATCTCCAGAAATAGGTCCTCACCATCAGAGACAGCTCAGTGATAAAGCTCGGTGTCAAAGCCAGGAAACTTCAGCCCTTTTTGTTGGGGGTGGGGGTGTTTTACCCATCTAACTCTATATTTTCATCTGTTACTTTCCCTGTAATTTTTCTTCGGGTAATGGAGCCAGTTATAATCTTTAATAATCCCTCGTGAATTGGATAAACTATATCTGTTGTGAAAGGGTCAAATTTCAGTTTGATTAACTCATCTTGGCAGTTATGTTACTTATACAATGTCAAATGTTTAAAACGCTTCTGGAGATTTTCCATAATATTTCTTTGCTATAGAATTTAACAGAAATTTCCTGATCAAAAGTCTCAGCAGTAAGCGATCGACAGTCTTCGTAAAACGTCGAAAGACTTTCATCGTGCTAACATGCAAATTATTATGTTTTGTTTAGTTTTTGTTTTTCAAATTACTTGTGTATTTTGTTGTTCATTTATTTTTCGGTTATATAGTATGTGTCTAGACTAAATTGAAAAAAAAAACACAGTTGGTCATTGCAAAAGTTTCAGTGTTTACACTTTTTACATATTTTCTTTGTCAGTGATTTTCAGATATGCAAAAATCATCAGCAATATATATTACCATTGAGAGAAAGGGAAAGGGAGGAGGACGAAGAGAAATATAACAAACAACAGTGACTTCTATATGAATCGAGACAAAACAGGAAAAAAAAATTTTGCTAACAAACCTATTCAACTGAGTTTGTGTCTCATTGGGTAACCCATTTATGTGGCTGTGTGCTTTATATGTTCTTTGCCGAAAGCAACAAATTGGAAACATACAAGTATGTAAGAACGAAATAAATAATTCTCAAAAAGTATAAATTACTTAGTGGGCCTATATATATATATATGTGTGTGTGTGTGTGTGTACAAATTTCATTGAACATAATAGACATTTTCTCACTACGTGTTACGTTCCGCTCTCTAGTCAAACAAACGACAACAAGGAATTTATATATAACAATATATATTTATTTTCTCGACGGACGCTTGTGTGAAGTAGAAGCAGTCAGGAGAGGAATCAAGATCGTTCGTCGATGAGGCTTGGACTCTTCGATGTAAGGAGACGATGGCCGAGACAACGTACACAGCGTGACGACGAGGCAGGTTTCGTGAACAGCGGGATCCTTTTTTTACTGCCTTCTGTTCAATTCATTTGCCTTATATTACCTTCAAACTCCCACGCGGAGATATGGACACGCCTCCAAGCCTCCACAATTTCTTCCGATATCTGGGGATCGGGATGTGTCACTTCCGCTAACTTTGGAATGGCCTGTGTGATCGTCATCGAGCGGAAATAACTGTCATGCAGTTCACAGGTCACTCTCTTCCGGAGCATAACTCTGAAGTGGGACCTTCACCTTGTCCCATATCATCAGCCGAGCACACCTGCGCGATTTCTTTCGATTATTGACCATTGGGATGCGTCACTTCCGCTATCTTCGGAATGGCAGGTGTGATCGTCATCGAGCGGAAATAACTATCATGCAGTTCATAGGTCACTCTCTTCCGGTGCATCAATTTTTTTTAAGGCACAGTGAGAATTTTTACCTAGTCTCATATTGTGAGCCAAGCTATATTTTACATACGTATTTTCTTTTTGATCTTTTCATATTGCTATATTGATTTTATAGTATTCGGCGGGAATTGATTGATATATTTTCCATAATTGTTTATTTCCCAAGTACTTTCTGTCCAACCTTTGGGCATCATCAGGGTAGGATCTATGACAAAAGTGATGTAACTTTTGTATTTACATTTCTACTTTGTACAAAACTTACACCAATGTTGTTTTAAATCCTCCCCAAAGCAGGGATGTAAGCTTGTTCATATGTTTCCAACGGGAATCAATATGAAAGAGAAATAAATAGCAATTCTCTTTGATACAACAATCCAAACAGTTCATTATCTTGGTAATTTTTTAAAACATTTTTACATAAGAGATTTCATTGACGTATGAGTGACTACAAGCCTCCTCATCTCTAATGGAATAATCTTTGTAGGCTAACCAAAAATATTGGAATGTGGCTTAGGTGGTTTAAATCCTTCCTCGTGTTACCAGTTTCCTTAAGATTGGTTCAGACATCTTTTGAATGGCTGCAAGATTGCAATGATTTGATGACAAAGCCAATTAAATGTACCAAAGTTTCTTTTCATTTTGTTCCTAAACATGTTCCGATAATATATCAATTTTTTCACTTACTTTTAATTTCCTTTTGTTTTCAGCCGAAACAGTTAATCCACTGTCTGACAACTTTTTTTTTTTTCAAGAATAAAAATGTTGGAGTTTCTGAGTTTGATTCATGAGTTTCTCAAAATCGCAAAGAATTTGAAGTGTTATATTTTCTATGTCAGAATCTGCTCAGAATTTATGCGAATTATCTTCAGGGTAAAAATCCAATGGATTTCACAGTTTGTAGCGGATCAACTTAATCTTTTACTCCGTATTTTCTAAAGTACCGATTTGAAGTATTCGATAATTTATTTATTTATTCATTTCCATTCATCCATATATCATAATTGTTATTCTTTAAAGTCTTTTCTATATTACAGTTATTCTCTTAAGTCTTTTTCTTTTTTATTTTTTCCGGATGCGACTAATAGTAATATACTATGTTGATAGGCCTATTTGAGCCATTGGGAATTTTCTTAGTGTGTTGTATATGGTATCTATGAAATTACTTTTCTCGACATTTGTTTTCATCTTCTTTATTTTATAATTCCTGCTTTTTTTTACCATTCTTTTTCTGGTTAAAATACGTTTCTCATTTTTCCGATTTGGATATTCTTTATCATTATTTCTTTACAAGGTTTTAATGTTATTAGTAACTGGGGGTCGTCTCTAGGGTCTAACTGACGGCAAGTTTCTTCAGTTCTCCGGAACACTTCAAAAATTCTAGCTGATCTCAGCAGTGGTCTGGTCAAGACGGCCTCAATTATACATTGCATATCAAGTCCCGCCAGCTTTTTTAGATAGATCTTTAGGTTGGTTCAAAGAGATCCAAGTATGATACGTAAGACTTTAACCTTTGCGTTCCCCAATAATTCCTCCTCTCTTGTAACATCTTGATATTTCTTCAGATTTTCATATTTTTTTACGCAGGGATCTAATGGAATTGTTGTGGTCCTATGCAAGTCAGGGAGTCCAATGTGGTGTGCCTACAAGTCAGAGTACTTGTTATGGCTGTTGTGTTCGTGACTACCACATTTGCTTCAAACTGTTCGCTTTATCAAGTTTTTCCGTGCCTACGCTATGTTTGAAAGATCAACGAAGCGGTGTTGACACAATTCAGCCGGATCTTCTTCTGACGGTTAGGTAATATGAGTGGCTAGATTGTGTAGCAACTCAAAGGAAAGAAAAATCCGGTTGTCAACAAATAACAAAAATGTTTTTTTTTATTGAAACACGTTTGTGAGATAATAAATAACAAGCAAACAATGTTTGCTTTCCTGGCAAAAAGAAGAAAGAATATAGAGAGAGGAAGAGTGACGATGAGGCGCTGTTGGTATGACACTAATGTCGGTAATATCTGGGACTTTGAAGTCTAAAGGTTGTTCCAAGTGTCTTGGGTCTAGAATGGAAGGGATGCTTCGTTGGAAGTTTTCAGCTGCTTCTTGGTCATTCTCTCTGATGATTCGTTTTACCATCCTGTTTTTATAAATCAATATCTGGACTAAAAAGTTTTTTTGATTGGTTGTTCAATAAGAGAAAAGTAGGAGTCATATTCACATTGGTCAGCCAATCATTGTTCAGGATTATATCTAACAAGTATGGGGAAAATCCTTTTTAGATGCTTTGACCAATGGAAACAGGTGTAGAGCAATGGGGTTGTACTAAAAATTCTCAGCCTCACCAGAGTGAATGAGCCATGCCCAGCCCACTTTTATTTAGCGTGGACCAAAATTAAATCTCCCTTTTGACATTGACCTTTAAGATAAGGACTAGAAAATATGTTTTACGAAATTATCCGTTTCATCATTATGATCAATGGAGTTAGTTGACAACAGAAAAATTAAATAAATTCGTTGACCTTTAAAATAAAAAAAACAATTGTCTCGCACTTAACTGACCTTTAGGAACAATCAACCAGCTTTTGAGGTTAATTTAATCCTCGAAGAAAAATATGTTTATTTCAAGGATATTTTTGTTGTATATAGTCATCCACAGACAGACTGTTTCGTTCTATCAGATCTCTTCAGTGTGGCTAGACACGCAGGACGCTCGGAGCCGGGATCGAAACCCGTCCAACTTTACGCTAGACTGTGATTCAGACCACTCGTCCACCAAGCGGATCACGTTGGCTAAGGGAATTTTAAGGTATTTTTTTCATTTCTAGAAACAGCAGCAGCAGCCTTTGTTTACATTTTTTATAACCTATCGGCTACCAGAGTGCTCAATTCTTTCGAAGAGCTTCGCATTACGCTAGCAGCGGCCGGCACTTCCTTCGCCAGAGAGCTCAACCCCCATGGGGGAGCATATATTGTCATCCACAGACAGACTGTTTCGTTCTATCAGAACTCTTCAGTGTGGCTAGACACGCAGGACGCTCGGAGCCGGGATCGAAACCCGTCCAACTTTACGCTAAGTTTTAATTCTTACGTATTAATTAATTATTTAACCGCAGGTCGTGTCACATTGTTAAATCCCCTGTTTAACAAATCCCTGTCTTTTTGTTAAAAGAAATCATTTTTAGTTTAATAGCAGGATTTTGTGATCAGTCTTTATATCAAAATTTGAAAGAATGAACTGTTTCATTTCTCTCTACCATTTGTCCGTACTCTCACATTTCAGTCTCTTGCATAACTTCCAGTGGGTAACTTTCTATTTAACAACCGCTTTGTGTTCGTCATTTGACATCTAAACACCGATTTGTCACCCTTTCTCCTCGAACAACGTTTCAAATAAATGTTAAATACGTTTTATGAAATACATTTGCATTTGTAAATAAGAGATAGGTAAACTAGATTGATTGATTGATTAATAGGTTTGACGTCTTGTCAACCCATCAGAGATTTTTTATGCATATTTTGCACATTAATATTCATATTTTTTGCAGCTGTTCTTTGAATTATAGCAATTATTCCTATCTAAATTTTAATGAGATCTATAAGGCCCATAGGTAGGACACTCACAAATACTACAACTCTGAGTCAGTGAGAGCCTGAGAGTAAAGACGATAAATAAGTCTTCCCCATTCCCCAACGCTCTAGAACCACCAGAAGCAATTTAGAGTAATATCTAGAACACTCCCCATTTTTTGATTGGACTAATGATGGTGGATGCGATGGTGCTTTTACCCAACGCATACCTAAAAGAACGAACAAAATACATTCAAGATAAGATCAATAAGATTACAGAATCGGTTGAACATAGACAATCGAGGATAGCATGGCAGACAGTAAATGAGGTGAATAGAAGGAAGAGCACCGCCCGTACCAAACTAAATGCTCGTAGCCAAGAAGAACGAATACACCTGTGGAAACAATTTTTCAAGGAGCTACTTGTAACACCCATCAAATTTAAGGATGAACAGCTCACGAAAAGTATTTGCAATCCACTAGACACCAAACTAAACAGCTTATGCAATAAGAACTTGACGTTGTACTGAGAAGAATTAAAAATAGTAAAGCTGCATGGTTTGTAGAAATACACACAGAAATATATAAAACAAGGAAATTTGACGATTTACTGCTTTGATAGTGAAACGCTGTATATAACCAGAACACAATAAAGAGATGGACAAAGGGCCGCAAGAATAGAAACTTCAGAATAGCCAAGAACTATGGAGAAATAACATTTACATCCATAGTTTCCAAGACTAACGATGCTCAGCTACTCAACATCATTGAACCTGAGGTTGAGAAAATTCTCAGGAAAAAAACAAAATGGCTTTCTCTGAAATCGATCTACGACATTACAAATTTTGTCTAACCGTCGAATATTGGAAGCTGTTCGCACAAAACATCTCGAGGCAGCACACTTATTTATAAACTTTTCCAAGGTATTTGACTCCATACATAGCGGAAAGACGGAGTAAATACTCCTGGCCTACGGTTTCCTCAAAGAAACCATCGTAGCCATAATGATGCTATATAAAAACACGAAAGAAAAGTTAATTCACCAGATGGAGACACAGATTTCTTTGACATTATTGCAGGTGTGCTGCAAGGAGACACTTTAACCCTATAAGTGTTTATTATCTGCGTAGACTACGTTTGTCGAACGTCAATAGACTTAATGAAAGAAAATATCTTTACTTTGGCAAAGGCAAGAAGCAGAAGATAACCCGCACGGACGATTACGGTCGGGGACTACGCTGATGACGTACATCTTCTGACTAATACGGCCGAATCCCTGCTGCGAAGTCTGGAACAGGGGGTAGGTGGCATAAGTCTCCATATCAATGCAGACGAAACAGGGTTCGTGTGCTTTAATCAAAGAGATGACAATTCAACTTGAAATGGAAGATCTCTTTAACTTGTGGACAAGTTCAACTCCCTCGGAAGCAGCGTCTCATAAAAGGAAAATTATATCAACATACGACTAACGAGGGCATAAACAGCTATCGATAGGACAAGTCAGATCTATCAGATAAAATAGATTATTTTTCCAAACAGCGGTCGTGTGATACTGCTGTACGGATGCACCACATAAACGTTTACTAAGCGCATGGAGAGAGAGCTTGATAGCAATTGCATAAGAATGTTATGAGCTGTATTGAACCAGTCCAGGGGACAGAATTACACAAAGCATCAGCTGTACAGACACCTACCACTCATCACGAAAACCGTCCACGCCAGGCGAGAAAGACATGCTGGGCAGTGCTGGATAAGTAAGTGCGAACTCATAAGTGATGTACTACTGTGGACCCTTCACACAGACGAGGAAGGGTAGGATAACAAGCTAGAACCTATCTATAACAGCTCTGTATTGATACAGGATGTAGCATAGAAGACCCTCGGTATAATAGTTAAAGCGAAGGACTGCGGAACCGTAGTAAGCGAGTTCGTACTCCAGTCGCCCTATTACGTTTACTTACGGGCAAATACCCTTGGGAAAGGTATGAACACCCTTTATTCTCCCACCTATGGGTTGAAAAGTACCACTACTGTTCTTCTAAGAGAATAGTTTTGGCATTAAATAACCGACAAATATCGATATGCCATTAAACCAGAAATTAGAAGACCCGCCTAGAGCGATGGACGATAGGCACGAATGCCGGGAGAGGGTTCAGGAAATCCGTGCCATCGCCATGCCATGATGATGATGATGACGTTTAAGGTATTTTAAACCCCACACAGTGTGGAAATAAGCTAGAAATCGTTCTCCTCACTTTTATATATCAATGAAGACAAAAGGTTTTTTGTTTTTTTTATAAATGATGATTCATGCATTTGATAATTCTAGTGATCTTTTGGTAGAAATCAATCAAGCTATTGCATATAATGCGTAAAACTTTAGATAATTCAAAATTCTCTCATTATCATTCATTTAAAAATATCTTTGGTGTAAATGAATTTTTAATGTAAAGGAAAACGGATGTGAATGATAATTTTATGAAGACCTGTATATTGTACAAAATGTCTGCATCCAGAAGTTAATAATCTGCTTTATCTCTAATTAGTGATTGCTCACTAACAACAGTCAGCAACATCAATTACGAGGGCAGGTTTCTTTCGTATCTTTTTTTATGTTAGCAGTTCACACCAAGTAGAATTTCCACTATGAACTTGTCATTTGCTGAAGTTGTTAATGAGGATAGTTCCTAATTAGATTAGAGAAAACACAACCGTGAAACCGCAGCGCTTCACCTCTCAGCAAATGTTAGCCGCTAGCAATCAACACAACAAAAGAATTACATATACAGAACAGTGACATGCGCAGAACAATTACTATTCCAAACTCATCGCAATGATATTTTTTCTTTTTTTTTTTTCTTTTTTTTCCATCTTGCCAAAAATAAATCTTTTCGGGCGGAGAAAGAGGACAAACTAGATTCTATCAACGAGTCCATCCGATGAACAGATTGGTTCTTTTCTTTTTTATTTTTATCTTTGCTTCTTTCTTTTTTCTTTTGAAAGTTTCGATTTTCTGGCGTTTCTTCTTCTTAATTCCTTTCCTGTTTTTATTTTTCGACAAAAAACCTAATAAGGAGCTACTTTCATAATCATTTAGGAGGACTTATGAATCTTATATGTATCTGTGGAAGTGGTAATTGAAACGATTTTTTAGTATATAGAGCACTGTAAATTTGGAACTTGTCCCAAGATTATCTGGAAGACATTTTTGGGAGACAAGGGAGGTGGTTCAAACCCTAAAAAGGCACATATATGAATTATTTCAAACAAGAAACTCATGATTCCGATCTTAAATATACTATTAAACTTTAATTACCCCAACAGCAATATCTCATCTCCTGAAAGTGATGTCAGTATACGCCGATGGAAGGCGTACAATGCTATTGACATGTTTTACTCGTATAGAAATCTTATCTATAATGATGGAATAGAACAGAACTTATTTGAACTTTTAGCTGTGTCCATACTAATTTATGGATGGTAAGAAAAGAGATAGTTTCGGTTTGGTTTGGTTTGGTTTTCTAGCATATCAACCATTTAAGGTTATTTAATGCTAAATCCACTTTTATTCTTTAAAACAGTTTTATTTTAAACAGTACGGTTTAACATAGGTGCAATTTTTGTTTACACTCAGTGAAATTACTTTAATATAAATACGCATTTCAATGTCAAAATCAGTTCTTCGGAAGTTTGTTTGGTTTTATGTCATATCAAGCATTGCACCTTGTTCAATGACAAATCCTGTTAAGATTTATCTATTAAATAAACACGGTTTGTGAACATTTTTCTAATAACATTCTTAAACAAACCCGAGCTCGTTTTCCTTCACATTTAAATGATTCCAAGCATTTCTATCCTATACGAATCATTCTTTTTACTTTTCCTCATTTCTTTGCTTACAGTTAAATAAGTTGTTGAGTTGCTATGCATTAGTAACAATTTAAGATCAGTCATTTGTTTGCGCACATTTAAATAGATATCTATGATATGTAAGAGAATAACATTTTAAAAGGTGAGTGAGCTTACAAGATTGCCGACAGTTAAATGGTTTCAACTTTTGTAGTTATTTATTATTTCTTCAAGATTAAGGCTGGCAACTACACGGTTTGTACCACTATCCATACTTTCTATAATATATGTTCTAAGTATGGGCTTTGTCGATCACTGAGCATTGCACTGTTTATTGATTCTTATTGGTGACTTTGTTGTTGAGGGCCTTTTGAATCTGCTTCCAGTCTTACCCTATGCAGAGATGCAGAAAGTGTATTCTACAGCTCCAGCCGACTTGGTAAAAATAGATAGGGGAAACACTTGATTATAAATACTCGAGAATGCAGCTTGCAGCCTTGAACAAAAGCTGATTCAACACCTAAAAAAATAGCAGATCCTCGGTAACCTTCTTTCCATCCCAAAAACTTACAAGTAAAATGAACAAGACATACAGTTTACTTTTGGAGAAGCATGGGTAAACTCATTAGTGACGTTTTCTTATGGACTGTGAAACGTAGACTTGACAGAGTTGGCCGACCGATAAAGACTTACATCAGTTCTGTGCAAACATAGGACGCTGCCTAGAAGACTTTCCAGGAGCCATGTGTTACAGGGATGGAATGCGAGAGAGTGAGTCAAAGAACTCTCTGCTATCAGTTAAACTTGATGATAATTAAAATATTCCCTGTGCATAAAATAAAAAAAAAGTTTCACTTGAAACTCAGTTTCGCAAAAATAGATAATTATTGTTTGCTTGGTCATTTACACACACACACACACACACACACACACACACACACATATATATATATATATATATATATATATATTGGCCGTCAGGATTATAATGTAAGGATCAAGGGTAAGAGAAGAAGTCTAAGGAAAGTAGTCGCCTACCCCCTTAAACCTCTGTGTAGTAACTATTGAAAACAGGGCCTTCGGCTCACACACAACTTCGGTCTGCCAACTTGCAATACACACACACACACACACACACATATATATATATATATATATATATATATATATATATAATTTTATAAAGAATAAATCTAAAGCACAAAAATAGATCAAAATTACAAGAGAGACACCAACGTAAAATAAATGAATTTGGGGAGAGAATATAAATATATTTCTCAATTATTTTTAGGGTAATCCTGCACAAAGAGGATATAGAAATAGAATGAAATAAATTTAGCTAGAATCCGCTAAATTAATGACAAATTGACCAAACTAAAATGATTTTAAAGAAAGGTTAGTTTTCTTGCCTTTAGATACTAAACTTTTGCAGCCATATATGTTTTCAAGAATATAGAAAAGAGCCCCCAACCCGATTCGAAACACAAAATACAGAAAAGAAAGAACGTTTACCCGAATTTAAATACGTTAAGCTGAAAACCATAATTGCATATATCTCAAAACAACAAATATACAGTTATAAAGAAAATTATGACTGAAAAGAAAGCTACATGACGAACCCCAGGAATCAAGACTGGAAAATAGATGGGGTAGGGAATCTGCAGTATACGAGCTAATTTATGCAGAGGTAAAACTTGACTTTAATAAATCGGTATTTTCAAAGGAACCTTGACAAAAATACAAAATATCGATGAGAAATTACTCAAGGAGAGATAAAGAAGCTTTAAAAATAAGTGACGGTGCTAATTAAGACAAACCACGCCAAGATATATTGGGATGAAAAGGTCAAACTAAAATGGCTGACAAGCTGAAACGTATAAATCTAAAGATATTGACGTAAAAAAAGGAGACATAAAGATACGAGGACAGGGTCAAGCAATACAAACGAAAAAGAATCTTCCAAAATAACGTAAGTAAACTTTACCTAAAAGTTAGTGCATAATGTACGAGGGCGAATCAACAACCGTATACGAAGGAAGGAAAACAATTTTGGAGTGAAATACGTGAACAGAAAGAACAGATCAGAAAGACCGAATGCAGAAATAAGATGAAAAAAGAATCACAATAAGACCTTGGGGCGGTAATGCACCTGGAATCACACCGGGCAACAATCAAAAAGGTACCGAATTGGTGTAGGCCATTATGGCATACGTGGATTCGAATTCAAAAAAATCCCGTTCATCCATGACAGCCTGGCACTACGATTGAGTAGATGCCGTGAAGAAGCAAATATATCCGAATGAATGACTAAGAGGAAGACCCAGAAGATCACTCGAAAAGGAAGAATTCCCTGCATTCATAGATCGATGACGTGTCTACTTATAATGAAGAAAATACTAACCACTCAGATTAAAGAACAACTCTAGTACTCTCTTGTACGCTGTGTACTATTTCCAGAAGAATAATGGGGATGCTACAGAGAAAATAAGATTATCAGATGATTATATACATATTCAAATATATTCATCTTCAAATAGACCAAAATGGAGTAGAAAAATCTAGCCTAAGCGTGGATTGACAACTAGAAGTTTTATTAAATAGTCTCGGAAACTTAGATAATGAAATATCTGAAAACGAACAAAATATCCGACAAAATCATTAGCTGGTATGGATAATTTGAAAATATTATATACAACAGAAGGTAAATTTATGCTGCGATGAAAATCTAAAAGAAGCATCTGTCAAGGATGTTCCCTCTCGCCAAAACAATTCGTTAGAGCAATGCCACTCTGTGACATATTTAGGATTTGTACTAGAGGGTACAAATTTACAAAATCAAAAAACAAACATTAATCATCTCATGTATACGGGTGACATCAATCTATTTACAAAAAAAAGAAGAAATTAATAAGAACTTGAAATTTAGCTAGTACATAGGAATGGAATTTAGCTTTGGAAAATGTGCCATGCTTATAAGGAAAAGTGGGAAAAGACAAACAACGGAAGAAATCGAACGGCAAAATTGGGACAGAAATAGAAAATTTTAAGAGACGGAAAAGTACAAGTACATTGGAATATTGTTAGTGGGCACAATTAACCAAACATAGATGTAAGATAAGAGTACCTTAGAAAAACAAGAAAGCTTCACGAAACCAAGCTCATCCGTAGGAATCTCATCAAAGGGACAAACACCAAGCCGTCCTCCTTGTAAAATACTCGCTATCATTCTTAAAATGGACTAAGGAGGAACACTAGACCTTACACCCAAGCGATGACAGACTAAATCTATCAAGAAAAGAAAGAGGAAGACAACTCTCTAGCATTTCAGACTTCACAGATCCATCAATATAAGAACTGGAACATTACTTCAAAAAGAGATAGAATCAATAATTCCAGCAGCCAGTAACAACATTGGCAGAATAAAACTCGATATACAAAAACTAGGAAACAGAAATGGAAAGAAAAAATGTATGGAAATTTCAAGCGACAAATTAATAAACTGGCACACTAGAAAAACTGGAAATGGCAACGAAAATGCAACCTCAAGGCACAATCAGAATTTCTTCTCATTGCAGCATAAAGATAACGCCATAAATACCAATTATATTGAAGCCAAAACAGATATTTCATTAACAAATACCAAGAGCAGAAAAAGATGAAACGGTTTAGCACCGAATAAGCGGTCTTAGAAAAATAACAAAAAAGGAGTGCTACACTAAGTATGACTAGGTGGGAAAGATGATACATTACGAATTATGCAAGATATTAAAATTTTAACTTATATTACCAAATGTTATATGCACAACCCTCAATCTGTCTTGGAGAATGAGACCTATAATATTCTCTGTAATTTTGAGACAAGATGGATCACCTAATCCGGGTCAGTGTGAGTTAGCAAAAAATAAAAACGGTGAGAATTTGCTGTCTTGTTGGTTTTGCAGTTTCGGCTGTCAACAGAAGGAAAATAACAGAAAGAGAAAAGATGGATAAATACTTTGACCTTACTAGAGAACTAAAATATGTGGAACAGAGGGTTAAGGTAATACCAGTTGGTGCACTCTGGACGTTCTTCAGGAGCCTTGATAAGAAACAGGAAGAAAATAAGAATCATTTGGAGAATCGAAGCCATACAGACAACAGCCTTGCTGAGATCAAATAGAATACTGAGAATTGGGAAAATTTGCTATCACTCATATAACCATGAAAGCCTACCAGCTAATGCTGATGTGAAAACTCACTAGGGGGAGAAACAATAATAGCAAGTAAAAGACCAAGAACACAATTAAATTATGATTTTAACATTACAGTAAAAGTTAGAAATCACAAAATTAATTCAGTTAAATAAATAACCACGCTGTATAAACCAGAGCGATTTTCTTAAAATAGCCTCAAAATTAGATTAACCTTCCCATCATATCTCACACAACAATATTAAAATGATATTCACTTCATTTCAACGTCTTGGTTTAATGATCTCATAGGTGAGAAAATGACTAACAATAACCACCGTCGATTCTATGTCTACGTTATCCTACTTTAGAACTATATATGCTCTATCACAGATATTAAACACTATCAATAACTGACAAGTGAGAAGAATGTTTTTTAATCCACTTTTACTCTTAATTGATTTGTGGCGTCATTTATCACTTTATTGGTCAAAACCATTTGTTGTTCAACGTGATGAAAGAATGAATTACTGACCATAATGAAGAAAAGGAAGAAGTATGACACATCTGTACAAAAATATAATCCTCTCAACATTATCTTTCGCAAGGGGGGAAACTGCTGTAAGTGTTTGAGAGAGCCAGAGAGACGGAGGACAGACAGATGATAGCTATATTGACTCTTACCGTACCACCACTCTGTTCCTCCATATTCAGGACCCCACTTAGCACTTTCAGTGCTTCTCGCCCAGGTTCGGGATGACTGCTCACCCCTGGGCACTCACTAGCCACTCGCTGGTGTTCTCCGGACATCTTGACTGTCTGAACGTGTATCTGAGACTGACAGTAATTGATTCAGGAATCTGTGTATATATAATTCCACTACGCCTACTCGTTCTTGCGGTTGTAAGCCCACCAATCTGCTTCCGCTTTATTACACAAGTTTATCCTGAGTAGAGGTATCCCTGATTGACAGCTCTATCAAAGGTCAATATGCAGCACATTCTTATTTAAATCATCTTTATTGCACGGCATAATTCAACGTTTCAACTGTAGGTGTGAACTTCCTTGACAAACAATTTGGGTGACAGAAAACTTTAAATGACTTGAGTTAAAGAAAATTAAACTCGCCTGAAAGAAAAAAACAACAACATATTACACAATACTTGAAAATGGCTGGATTCACAGACGAAATTTGTCGAAGCCGGAAACTATTGCATGACTTATATATTTTACCATACCTAATTAATGTATCACAGGATTAATGGTTAGAATGTTCACCATTGGTTTGCGAGACCAGGGTTCGATTCCAGGTCGACTCATACCAAAGACTCAAAAAATGGTCCTTAATGCCTCCTTGCTTAACACTCAGCATTATGAGGGACGGATCGAGAGTAAGTAGACTAATCAAGCGAAAGGAGTAGTGGTCTCTCCTACACCTGGGTGTTGTATCTATAGAAAAGGGAGCATCCGAGTCACCATCGACTACGGTCGGACGACTTATATATATATATATATATATATATATTGAAATAAACCAGTCATTATAAAAAATGCTTTTCCTAAATCAGAAGTGTGCACGATTCGATTATTTCTACTAAAATAAAGGATAATATAAATAAATGTTTTCTATTATCCTCATGTCTCATTTTTAAAAATAAGTTACATGCTTTTTTGTATTCATTATACCACAGCTGCTGACTTACAAGACTTGAGGCAAATACGATAAACGTGGCTTGAATTATCTAGAGGTCATTAGAATTGACCTGTGGAATAACATTTGTATAAATTTTCATGTGTCTTTTCAATCCAAGAATCATCTGAACACACACACACACATGTATATATAAAGGTTTGCGACCGTAGTCAGAGGTGACCAAAAGGGTTCCCTTCCCATTAGCTATTACACAGAGGTGAGGGAAAAACACTACTCTTTACCCTGGATTGCTCGGCTTCATTCTTGATCACTAGCTTATAATTTTAAGTGTTAAGCAAAGCGGAATCAAATACCATTTTTTGGGTCATTAGTATGACTTCACCTAAGATTGAACCTCGGTTTCCCGGACCAACACGGTGAATGGCTCGTGTTCTGCGAAGATCGTTATTTGAAATAAAAAAACAACAGTATATTATGATGAGCTAGAATATAATTAACTAATTTAGGAATATTTTAAAAGAACCTAGGACAATTATGATATTAGTTGTGCTCATTTCTTGCTACTTAAAACACCAGTATTTGTAAATATAAGAGTATTTCATTGTTACATTTCTTTGCCTCAAAAATACAGTTGTTGTTCTATTTATTTCAAGAGCTAGAAAATAAAAAGAATATAGCAGCAATTAAACATCGTTTATTACAAGAATTGTTCATTATTCAATAAATAATTAAATTGCAATCACGCTACAAAGAAATCATAAAAATAACAGTTAAAACTCTGATTTTACTGAGAAACACCAAATATAAAACAATTTCAAAGTTTTTCTGTCTGTAAAAATATACACTTAACTTACACACTTCGAAAACCATTTTGAAAATAATAGGAAAATACAAAATAAGCAGAAGATGCAATTCATTTTTTGCATCATTTGCAACAGAAAAGAATTCTGATTTGTGTTTCCATTTCATTCAGCAAAAGTACAGTTTACCATATTCATTCCATGCTTGGGCTTTGAAACTAAGATTTCTAGGAAGCAAGCTTTCTTAGAATAAGTCTCAGAATGCCACGAATGGCCATGTAGAGAGCCTTTGTCAAATCCACAAAGCCTTCATACAAGGTTTTGTTCACTCTACTGTTTCAGCTACATTCTCGCAGATAACAATAAAGCACCAGTGCTCCAAGCAGAAAAGAAAAAATATAAGGATTTAGGAAAAATATCTTCCGATATATGATAGTGCATCCAGTCTACTATGACCTGACTCAGAACCTTTTCGTAAGAAAAGCAAAATAGCAATTCATCTATAATTAAAACTACCACTCTTTTCACGTTTATCTAATCTTATAAAGAACTACTATCCTTTAAGTCCTGGAGGACTTGGTCTATTATATTCCATATAGACAGTATCAACCGATAAAGAAAATCTACAACACGATCTCCTCTGCACTTAAGGGACACAGTATTGAAGCCAAACCAATCCTGGTAGTTTTCCATTCTCTTCTGCAGCAGCAATGTCTGCACCTGCAAATTGCAAAGCATGCATTTCTTTCAAAGTATATAAGAAAATTAGGTAAAAAGATAATCAAACAGACGAACAATTACATAAATATCTTCTCTAGTGTAGCGTTGCAAAAGTCTTTCTGCTATCCGTAGAGCATAAAATTGCAATTGAAAGTAAAACTAAACAAAAACTTGCCGGATTAGATGATAAATTAAATTGGTGAAGTCGTAAAATTGTTGAATCTGGGTACAGTGATCAAACCGCTTCTGACACTTCATAGCTGATAGCTTATCTTGCGTCTCAGATTTAATACGGGTTTAAGTCTTGTTCCCCGTTCCGGAAAGGTCCCCAAGAACTTCATCAATACTCTCTTATATATAAATATATATTTATGAATTTGCCAGCCTATCCATAAGAGCAGGATGAGATACAAGGTCAATTTTTAAACGAGGTTTACAGTGACTGAATTCAGAGTTTTCTTTCTTTTAAACTGGTTACCATACCAACGTAAAAGAACCCAATATGTCCTGCTACTTAGTGGTAGCTTGAGGGATTACAGTTGGATGCATATCTTTTCCGAGAGTATTAGCGCTATTTGAAATTAAAGCAACCACATCTAAGATATGAAATTTGGTCGTGGAGTCCATTTCTTCCTTTATCGCTGCAGTAGGATAATTACTATACTCGACATATGGAGGAACAAGCTTTGTAAAGTATATATATATATATATATATAGAGAGAGAGAGAGGGAGAGTCATATATATATATATATATAGCGAGAGAGAGAGAGAGAGAGAGAGAGAGAGAGAGAGAGAGTTCGGTTGGTTTTCTTTGTTTAATGACATAAGGAATTTTTTTGTATTTTTTATTGCCAAAACCAACCTTGTAGAAGAGCAAAAGTGATACAATGTAACCCCTAGCTGAGTGATAAAGTGAATTTACATACTTCTATCTGTGTTTTAAAGAAAGAGAGAGTAATCACTGGACGTAATTTCGAACTTACTAATTGTGATATCACTACAAAAACTCCTCAAATATCTATCTATCTATCTATCTATCTATCTATATATATATATATATATATATGTAGGAGAGAGAAAGAAAATCTCTATACCAGACGTCTGCTTCTGGGAACTGTTCCAAACACGCCAAACAGAATTGTTCATCTTCGTGCTCGGAGCTTCTTCAGCACACTGACAAGGTCCACATATTTGTATATAATTCCGTTTTCTTCTGGGGTTCACTGAAACGACAAAATGCACCTGTTGATTATTTTTTTTTTTTTAGATTATTACTTGGTCTGCCGTTCTGGCAGAGGTTAGGTGATCGTTTCTATCTCAAAACCCCAGAGAATTTTATGAGTCTCATTTTCTAGGATGGATATACCATTTGGTAGTATGACCGAATTTCAATCTCTTGCACAAGACTCTTTGGATTCTCTTTTCCAATCATTTGTGTAGTGTTGTATTCCATTTTTTTTCAGTTTGCTTTATTCTATATTAATGTGATAAGCCGTTTCATCTCAGTATCCACCTAAGCAACGCTTGTTAATTTTTCTGCGTATTACTAATTTTGCCTTGGTATAATCGGTCTGTATACTTTCTGCTGCAATTTAAAGAGATTCAGTTGGTCTTTTGAAGCTTCTACTTCTTAGCTATATCCAGGCTATCATATGTGCAATCTCTTCTGTTTGACGCTTGAAGTATCCATACAGTTGTTTTTTCTCTCCATTATTACAAAAGCAAAAAAACAACACACATTTATTCAAGATGTCGAAATTTCCTTTTAGACACTTCTCATAAAGGTTGTGTTTTTGTTTTATTTATTTTTTTTCCTATATTCGATAAAGGAAAGCCTTCTTTTAAATTCCCAACCCACCTTAAATGATGTAAGGTCTTTCTAACTGAAGCTTTAACATATACATCTGCTTTCCTTGATGTCTAAAACACTATTTTTAATGTTTTTTTTAAAGAATATATTCAGACTTTAACTGTTTAAGATAACCACAGAGATTTTAATCGATTTTCGTGTCATTCTCATTGATTCTCATGCCCGAAACCAAAGGATGATCTATCATATGACTATCATTCTTATACAAATATTCGCTACACACGCTAAGTTAGTGAGGGTGTAATGAAGAATGCCATTACATAAGAATCATTATTTTGAGAATTTTTCGTACCAGCCTTGGCTCGTGGTCTCTCACTGGATTTCGAGTGACAACAAATCTCCTCAAGTCTACTGGACTCTTCTCAGTTTTCTGGCCGATCTATAGTCTGGATGATCTCTCTATTTGTCCTCTTATTTCCAAGTCTTCCCGCCCTTTCACCAATCCTTTGGGGATTGTCAAAAGAGTAATAAACACGATTGGTATCACCGTAACCTTCATGTTCCATAGATATTTTTTAGCTCTCTTTCCGGTTTCTTTTAACTCTGTAGTCTGCCTGGACGGCAAAGTTCAGTATTCAGCATGTTATCTTTTTTCTGTTGAATATTACTAAGTCTGGTCATCTGGCTGAAATTAGGCGATCAGTTTGCATTTTAAAATCACATAGAAGTTTTTGTGTCTCATTCTCAAGGACGAATTTTGAGTAGTGCATATACCACTAGTTCGTATGGACAAATTAACTTTTGCACAACTCCCCGTGGATGGCTTTTCCGACCCAGTCGTGTCTATGCTTATACTCGTTTTACGCTAATTCACAACAGTTACTTATATGATTGCTCGTTTCGTCTCTATCACCACATAATCTACTCTTGCCATTTTGTTGCATGTTGTCTACTTTAACGTTTTTTTTCATTATGGTGTTGTTTTGTGTTGCTATTACTTATTCTCTTACGGTTTCCCTTTCTTAGTCCGAGTTTTTTTTTCATGTGAGGTTTCGCTTGTTTGTAGCTTGAAATGTCCATCCAGTTCTTGTTCTTACCCTTTTTGTTTTCTAGTTATTTTCCTTTTATTTATACGTGTGATGTTAGTGCTGTTTTTGGTCACAGTAATCAACATTTTGGGCTCTTTTTTATGTAGTTTTTGAGACATCGATATGTCGACGCTATATTCAATGCTGGCGTGTTTTCTTCCACATTTTTTTCTTGATACATATCGTTTATCTATATCTTCTGTGGGATATAAGGTCTTATTGTTATATTTTGACCTTTTGACCCGGCCAAAAATGCCATTCAAGGTGATGCACCGGAAGAAGGTGACACATTCTAATGGCAGTTATGAGAGGAAATCACGTGGGCGGAAATTGGCTGATGAAATGGGACGAGCTAAAAAAATTCCCATGGTACACTACAGAGTGATGCATCGGAAGAGAGTGAACTCTGAACTGCATGACAGTTATTTCCGCTTGATGACGATTAAACATTCGATTTCAAAGATCGAGTGGGCGTCGAACGATTATTTAACTCAGTTGAGTTCGACGAGCCAGTTGAATTGAGTTCCGGCCAGTTGAGTTCGACGCCCAGGGGGCCATTGGAGTTGCCAGCAGGGTTCCCGCCAGTTGGAGACGAGATGTGGTTAGAAAAGCCACATCAGTCCGAAAGGGGCTTTGGGCCCTGATGAGTTGAGGTCAGGAGAAGATGCTGATAAGATGCCGTAAAGAAAGCCATCACCCAGCAGAGTGGCCTCTGGACCTCCGGTTGAGCATCAAAGAACAAAAAAGACACAACGTGACGTTCATAACTTTTGGGTTAAAATATTACAGTTTATGTTCGGTCTCCAGCTCCCTCTCACAGTAAAACCCCACACAACCCTTTCGAACCCTTGCAATAAAGTGAGAGGTAATATTTTGTTAAACAAGTCTTCCTGCGTGCGTCGTTTATTACTGCGTCTGTCTTTGTCACTGCGTAATTTATTGCGTCAGTATGTATCCTGCATGAACATGTATATGTGTATATAAGCATATTTATTATGTGAGTATATAACATTATGCATCGCCATGTGTTTTATTGTCTTATCGTGCATTTTTTTGTTATTATCATTAATATTATTATTATTTGCGAGAATCTTGTCCTAGTAGCTTATTTCAGTAGTTCTTATCCCTGGAGGATTATACTCCCTCCTAAAATCTTGTGATCATCCAGTCTCTTTTGCATGTTCTTGAGAACTATTCTAAGAGCTCCAACTACTGTTGATATCACTGCCATATTCATTCTTCACGAACTTTTCTGTTATATAGCTAATTTTAGTTTTTTTGTTTGGCTTTTCACTTTCCTTTACCTTTCAATCTGACAGAATTTACTTGATGACGAATTGAGTTCTTTTAATTAAATCTTGGAGGTCAGTTATATATAAAGGGCTTTCAAAACACACTATTTAATTATAATTTGCATAATCAGACCATGATTTAATATGCAAGACAATGATAGTCATCAAGTGCCGTTGCATATATGACTACTATTTTAGACGCATCTGTTCTAACACCAATATTGAGCACTCTTTATTTGCAATAATATATATATTTTTGGAAACATCCTGCATGTATATATAAGTGCTATTTCTTCCTTTTCTAAATATTTTGCATCAGAATTAAAAATTATTTGACAGTCAGTTATAAATCACCCATTACAACCAGTACCTGTCATTTGTGTGAGAATGCCTTTTAACAGGATTTACAAATTTAGAGAGACAGACGGACACACATGCAGAGAGAGAGAGAGAGAGAGAGAGAGAGAGAGAGAGAGAGAGAGAGAGAGAGAGATAATAGTATAGAGGAGGGAGTATAGGAAGAGAGTGAAGCGTGGACGTGCAGTGGCTTGCTAATAGTATGCGTTGTGGAATCATCAAAGATTCAGTTTGTAAACTCAAGCATGTCACATTTTATGAAGTAAGCGGACAACTTCATCGATGCGGAAATGCAACGAATGATCTAGGTTGCTGGTTGGCCTGTCTGCCTGTCTATAAATCGAGATTGTTTCTGGAGTGAGCACATTTGTTTAGACACAAACAGAGTCACGTTGCACAACGAATAACTTATTGCGATCCGTTAAGAGCCAAGTCAGATAATTTAAATGTCTTGAAGAAGAAGAAGAAGAAGAAGAAGAAGAAGAAGAAGAAGAACGAAGTAAGGATAAGTGGGTGTGCTAGTCTCCAGCAACAGACGTTAGGAGCATGTGGCCACATCTATCGATTGCTAAAAGGTCGTTATTTTCTCCTTACTGATATGTTTAATGCATTAATTTTGTTTAGCGATTCAAGCTTGTTTTTGTTTTGTTTTGTTTTTGTTTTTTGTTTTGTTTTTTTTTGGCTTTTACTTATTTTTGTTTTCAGAAGTCAGACTTGATTCTCTTTTTTTTTATCATGTTCATTTTTATTGACTTTCTTTCCTTCCCCACCTTGGCAACAACCATTAGACCCAAAACTCGTCACACATTTTTTTTTCTTTACTTACGTGTTTGAAAAACACAAATGAGAACAAGTCGGGTTTTAACTTCTAACCTGACCCTCTCCTCTTAACATTACTTTTTCTTTTTTTTCTTCCCGTTGTTTAAAAAGTTTTGTTTTATCATCATCTCTGACTTTATTTTAACTTAAAGTTTATTTATTTTTATTTACACAATTGTATTTGGTTTCTTTCCAAGTTTCTTATTTTCATCTTTTTTCATTTATTTTTCTTTCATTTCAGATCCTCTAATTTATCTTGGTTTTCCATTTATTTTTAATTAGATTTTCTATATTTCTAAATTTTCTACTTAAATTTAGCGGCCAAGTCGGCTGGGACTGAAGAATACACTGACTGCATCTCTGCAGATGGGTAAGACCTCACAAAGAGTGTCCTGGATATGACAATACACAATTTGATGGTGAATTTCCAGTAATGCTGGAGCTTTGAGGGATGCGGAGTATCCCTTCATTGCCATCGGTCCCAGGTCTACTTTGAACCGGAGTAGTAGCTAAATTACATCGTAATGCGAGAGTGAATTACTTGAAATAGAATTGTTTTGATATTGTAACTGCGTATTTATGCGAAAATGGATTTTTTAAAAATAGAACTGCTTTTGACATTGAAACTGTACTCATGCTAAACTGAATTCTTTAATATAGAACTGTTTTGACATTTAACTGTGTGTGGACAAAACCATACTTATACTAAACGGAATTGTTTAAATTAGAACTGTTTGATAAAGCTGAATAGCTTGAAAAGCAAATGTTTTTGACAATTAAACTGTGTACTTATGCTAAACTGAATTGTTTTAAATAGAGCTGATTATTTGTGTAAGAATTGATTTGGCGTTAAATAACCTACACATTTTAATATGCCATAAAACCCGAACAACCAACCAAATCAACATTTTGTTTCTTTCTTTTTCCTCTTTTGTTTGTCTCTGGTTACTTTGGGTATGTATTCCACCCTGTTGCGCAGTCGGGTGAGGGTGTAGAATACACCGACTGCATCTATGAAGAGGGGTTACCCTCCCCTCCAACGAGTTTCCTATATATGACTCTAAACAATCTAATTGTGAGGTTCCAGTAATACTGGAACTTTGGGAAATGCGGAGTACCTCTTTCTTGGCATCGCTCCTGGGTCCCTTCAGTTGAGGAGTGGTAGCACCTGAAAGGGTCTTATCTATGGGTCAAATAGAAATAAAACGTGTACATATACGAAAATAAATTTTTTAAAATAGAACTGTTTTGATATTTAAACTACGAACTAATGCGAAACTGAATTTTTGGAAATAGAAGTGTGTTGACATTTTAACTGCGTGAGTTGGTTGAAATGAAACTGCTTTATCTGCTAAGCTGAATGGTTTGAAACAGAACTGTTTTGTTATTTAACTGAGTCTATACAAAGAACTACTAAACTGAATTGTTTATGTATAAAAATGGATTTGGCATTAAATAATCTACAATGCTTGATATGCCAAAACAAACCAAACTAAATCAAATCCCTACTGTATTCCACCCATTCAACGAGGTGGAAAATGGAGTCTGGGTATGATACTAAACTGCATCTGGTAGTGAGGCTCCAGTTCTGAAGATCAGGGGAGTATAAATTATCTGCATCATTGCTATTCGTTCCAGATCCATACTGAAACCCAACGATATTACCGGTTAAACTCTCGTCTATGATATATATATATATATATATATATATATATATATATATATATATATATATATATCCGACGGGAATACTCAATATAAACTAGCAGTAAATTATGTGTGTTAAGAATAGTTATTTGAAGCCATAATCATATGCCGAGGGTTAGTTCATTGAGGAAAAACCTTTCACTGCTCTTTGACTGGTCTTGTTTTTCGTCCTGCCGGGTGTCTACTCAACATCCTCACCAAACATACTAGGTGGTGGTACCGGTTTAGTTGGTGATTACCCGACTATAAAACAGGTAGTATTTGGTTAAATACTATCATTAGCAATTTGAGTAACCTCTCTCACACACACACACACACACACATATATATATATATATATATATATATATATATATATATATATATATATATATATATATATATATATATATGCAGAAGCAAATAAAATATATTCTACGAAAAAGATACAAACGTGCATATAGCGTTCCTTTTTTAAAAGTATTAAGTACGTGTAATATTTGAAAATATTTGATTTTTTAAGAGAAAGGAAAAATCCTCCCTTCTTTTAAAGAAATATCCAAAGATAGGTGAGTTTTCATTCATACAGATCGTTTTGGAGTCAATTACCAAATACATTCCTACATGACTTCTAACATGGATGACTTTGCTCCTGTTATCTCGACAAGTATCCCTCGTTGTTCGAACAATTCTCATTTTATCAAAGTCCTGATGAAGATTGTTAAAATCGAAACGTTTATCGTTTCCTTTACATCACCATAAATTCATTTAATTTGGATCATTCTGTTTTTCTACTTTCTTTATACTGTCGAATTCTGATTCATATTTACTTTCATCTCCCCCATGGGGGTTGTGCACTCTGGCGAAGGAATTGTCGGCCGCCCCTAGCGTAATGCAAAGCTCTTCGTAAGAATTGAGCACTCTGGTAGCTGATAAGGTATAAAAAATGTAAACAAAGGCTGCTGCTGCTGTTGCTTAAATAAATACCTTAAAACTCCCTAAGCCGACGTAGTACGCTTGGTTGGCCTACAGGTTTGAAGCTTAGTCTAACGTAAATTTGGACGGGTTTCGATCCCGGCTTGTGTCTAGCCACACTGAAGTGTTCTGATAGAACGAAACAGTCTGTCTGTGGACGGCAATATATATATATGTGTGTGTGTATATATATATTATAAAAATAACATAATCTTAAATGTTCGATAACTCACAATTCTTAGTTTCATACACCTACCGTCATAAGATTCACAGTAATTATTGTCTCCCTGTTCCTTTTTTTTTTTTTATAATGTAATTATATTCACTAAACAATTTCTGTAAAGTGTAGAATTTTATTTCTGAATTCATTGTCGTTATGGATTTTATTGTCCGGTGGGTATTTTAATGGTAATCCTATATTTATCAATTTATAAAAGAATGTAAATATATTGGTGAACAGATTTTTATATATTATTTGGATATACCGAAATATCTATAAATATATCTCTGCCAATATTTCATTAAATTATTTTTTCTTTTGAGCTATTTTTACAATAAATATATTTTTGTATGACTATTGAATTGAAATAATTACTTGAAACCATACATTTGATGTGGATTATTAAAATTATTCTTCTGCGTGCAAATTATTTGTTTTTATTGGAATACTTGATATATAACCATGTGGAAAAACACTCAAGAAACAACTACATTAAAAATGTAAAGAAAAATGTAAAATGAATGCAAAGATCTTACATTCAGAGGAATTGATATACCGCTAAAGTCGATCAGTCGATTATTTATATATTATTACTAAGTACAACGCAGTACGGCACAAAGCGAATTAAAAGATATACAAAGATTACAATGGATCAAATCACTTAATTGATAAAAGTTAGGGAGCACTGAAAATCAGTATGCAAAATCTACTGTTATTAACAAAAACAGCAACAAACTTCTCCGTTATCATCAAGCAGCAGTTTTGATATTTAAGGTTATTATTTCAATCTCTAATCAGATAATTATTATTGAATATTTTTTAATTTTTCCCTCAATTAATCCATGAATCAAAACCTATAGGGAATTAATACGGAAGGAATATTCCTCTACAATATTGAGAGGGTTTTCTTCATGTAAAAGACGGTTTGGAAACCTACTGAGACAGCCGGTCCAAATTATTAACTTGCCCAGTCGGCTGCAGCTGCAGAATACACTGATTCTTTCTCTGCAGCGGGGAAAGACTCCCTCCAACAAATGTCCTAGATATGACACTAAACAATCTGAGGGAGTTTGGGGGGGGATGTTGAGTGCCCTTTCATTGCCATGGCTCCCAGGTCAATTCTGGCCTGGAGTGGTAGCACCTGATAGGGACCTGATAGGGACCTGTCTCTATATGAAATAAAACTAAACTGTGTATTTACGCTAAACTGAATAGCTTGAAATAGAACTGTTTTGACATTTAAAATACGTACTTATGCTAAACTGAATTGTTTGAAATAGAACTGTTTTCGACATTGAAGGATCATACTTATGCTACATTGAACTGTTTGGAATATAACTGTTTTTAAATAGAACTAAACTGTATACTTATGCTAAACTGAATAGTTTGAAATAGATCTGTTTTGACATTTAACTGGTGGTAAACAAAAAGTTATCTAATACAAAACTGAATTGTCTAAAATTTTATTTAACGTTAAATGACTCGAAAAGAGTTGACATACCGTAAAACTAAACGACTAACCAACCATCCAACCAACCAAATTATTAACAGGTGTATTATTGTGGAAACCAAATTGTAACAACATTTTTTTCGGGTTTTTTTATTGTTTTTTTGATCGAAATTAACTACCAAATACTTCAACTCGTCAACTTTTATGGCAACCTCTGATTTCTCTGCAACATTATATATGCAAACCACAGATTATAATCCGTAACCAAAATTTACTATATTTTAGGAATATTTTACTAATTTCTCCCTAGCTGTCAGAGATGGGATTTCCGTGCTCCAGTGGCTACCCTGCAGGAAAGTGAGATTGTAGTAAGGGGTTCGAACTCAAATCATGCAATTACATTCACATTCGGACTAAGCCCTTTGGGAAAGCTATCGTATTCCCTTATTTTCCAGCCAGCTCTGTATTGCATAGTACCACAACTGTTTGCTATTAAACAACTCCCAAAGACTGATACGCCACTAAACAAAGAAACTCAGCAAAATATCCACGAAAGCCAACTTCGAACACTTTGGATGATCTTCTAAAATCATCCCTCTAATTTGGCACTTTCGATAAAAACATGGTCAGTATACAATCATCATTATCATCGTCATGATAGTTGGATTATGTTAACTCACTCAATCTCTCTCTCTCTCTCGGTCGTCATCACTCCCTATCGTCTATCACTCTTGTTAAGTCCTCTAATCAGCATTTAGTGTCCGCACAGAGATAATTGATGTTGGTTTTGATGCTCTCTTACATTGTTAGTTTATGAGATTGAAGAAAACTGGGCGTACAGTTGTTGCTTTCTAGGGTGTTGATTCTAGGATTTGTTCAAACCAGGACGTAGTATGGACATGTAGTTCCCATCTAGCTTTTCCCAAACTTTTCTGCAGAGTCTTAGTAGTGCATTGGTGCAACCATACAGTAGTACCTATCCTTGTTACAGTTTGATATAAGTCCCGTCCCATTTCTTTGCCTATGCATATTTTGGCATTGCTAACACAATAAAATGACAAGGTTGTACATTCTATTTCCTTCTTCATTTTTATATTACCTTATCCTTTATTTTTGCTTATCCATGTCGTATATGAGCAACCTATCCTTGGCTTTCTATAAACATCTAAAAAAGCTGACTTTTGATTTAAATTCAGTTTTCCCTATTTATGGAGGTAGGAGACGTGACTTTATGAAGGATAATTCAGTGGAATGAACACCTACTGTTTCAGTTGTAATTTAACTCAGTACGCCGATTTCACTTTCAAAATTTTCAGTCAAAACGTACCTTCTTCAATTATGGTGAGGGTGTTTACAGAAATTTTGTATGTACTACTTGCTGGATTCTTACAATGATCCATACTGTAGTATCCAGTGCAAGAGTAATTTAAAGTTAGTAATTCGGAATTATTTTGTAGTACCTTTAATTCTGGGTTATCATTTTCTAAGACTGATTGCATTTCACATAGCACTTGGGAAAGGTATGACATACCCTTGGGAAAGGTATGAATCCAATTATTCTCCCTCCAGCTATGGGTAAATAGTAGGGCAGACTAGGTTCTTCAGCCTTGGTGAAGCAATTAGTCTAGGAGAAGGAAAATTCTGAATTCAAACCTGCTAAACTCCGCTTAAAAAATTGACCTTGTGTCATATCCTACCCGAGCGGAGGGGTTGGGTAAATAGGATAATTTTCTAATGTTTTTCTTTTTTAAGGAGACACTTTAAACTAAGATCTGCTCAGTAATATACTATTTCTTCACTGTTCACATCCCGTCTCCTTCATTTGACTTTTTGAGACTTACAATAGATTTAAAACCTTGCAAAAAAGTAAAAGTAAACTTTACATATGTAATAAAACAAAGATAAAAAAAATAAAATGTTGGACGAAAGTTTTTTGTATTATCTACTCACAATTTCCACCTGATCATAAATACAAAACCGTATCGATATTTGACCAGATTAAAAAAAAGAAAAAGAAGCACTATCGTTTCTATGTTTACAAAATTGCACGCGCAGATTACGCCTGAAAATAGTTACATTTCTACTGAGAAAATGCGCAGATGCTTTTCTACAAACATGAAACCGATGATGCCTCAATATTAAATAAGGATTAAGAAGTTATTTCTTAAATCTATAACCACTGTTTCGTGAATTCAAATTTCAACAACTGCTACAGAGAGCAAAGACCCCGTATAAAGGGATATTCTGGTTATTACACTATAGTGCATCTGACGGTGAGCTACATTTCTGGAGATCTGGGATTTGTGGAGCCACTCTTCATTGCTATTCATCCCAGATCCACTTTATTCCGAATTGGCAATAATTGAGGCTGTCTCATTTCTGGGTCCAACATAACTCTTTTTAGATTATTCTTATTTGACGGAACCGCGAAAAAGTACTTAATAAACAGCTACACAAAAAATATGTAAATACGAACAAAGAGTGAACGCTATTCTCAAACATCTCGAGATGACATAACCCTCAGCATGTTCCCATTCCGTAAAAAAAAACAAAAAACAATCAACCAATCGTTCAATTAGTCAACGATTAATACACTCCTATTGTTTTGTTTTAACCTGAATTAAACTTAGTAACCATTTATCAAGCCTCGTTCTGGTGTAAAGGTTAGCAAATTGGTCTGGAACTTCATTATGTCTGGTAATGAGGTCTATTCACCCTGACTGGGAATTAGCTGTATGCATTTACTCAACCCTCCTTCTACAGACATGACGTAACACAAGGTCATTTTTTAAACGGATAAGGGTTTTTCTTCAAAACTGATCTCTTTACCAAATCTAAAAAAAAAAAAACAGTCTGCCTAATGATGAAGGGAGAATAAAGGGATCCATCCCTTTCTCAAGGGCAACGCAAAGAACTTCGTTCTGGTTTTAACTCGAGTCACTGATTCCATTTCAACGAATATATCCTTTACGCTGAGTGCGCCGTCATAGTTCTATCATTTTGCTTGGCTTTGTGAAATAATGTAATTAGCTTGGACACAAAGTCTTGAGTTAGTATAACAAGTAAATTAAAAAAGCTCTATATTAATAGTTTTGAACCGAATATGTTCAAAAATATTTTGCTGGGGCAGTAGAATACGTCGACTGCACCTCTGCAGAGGGGTGAGAACTATCCAAACGAATGTCCTGCATATGACACTAAACCAACTGATGGTGAGGCTCCATACTTGAAGCTTTGAGGAATGTAGATTACCCTTTACTTTTATATCTCGCAGGTTCACTCTGACTCAGAATAGAAGTACATCTTACGTTCCAATGTATGGGTCAAATAGATCTATTTAAATATGAACAATAATTAAAATCATTTAACTGAGTGCAAACAGATGACTGATGCTACATTGAATTATCAGTATTTCATACAATACAAGGAATTATTCAACCGTGTTCAAATGCATTAATTGCGTTGAATAGTTGGTTAGTTGGTTTGGTTTTATGGCATATCAACCATTTTTGGTTATTTAATGCCAAATCCATTTTATTCATATATACAGTTCTTTTCTAAACAATTCAGTTTAGCATAGTTCAATATAACTCAGAGATAGGTCCCTATCAGGTGCTGCCACTCTGGGCCTGAGGGGACCCGTGATCGATGACAATAAAGGGCTACTCTGCATTCCCTAAAGTTCCAGCATTACTAGAACGTCACCATCGGATCGTTGAGTGTCATATCCAGGTCACTCATTGGGGAGAGTTTTACTTTTATGCAGAGATGCAATTGGGGCATTCTACAGCGCCAACTGACGGGGCCAGTGTTGGATATAATTACTAGTGTTAAATAGCAGTACTTGAAATAATATAATAGTGTGGCAAAAAATGAGCTCTGGCTCGTTTCAAAATGTTAACTACAAATTATTCGGGTACGAATCACACACCCACACACACACACACACACACACACACACACACACACACACACACACACACACATATATATATATATCATCATCATCATGTCGCGCCGTCTGCGCGGATATCCCTGACCGTCTCTCGCCATTTCTCCCTATCACTCATCGCCTCCGGCAGGTCTTCAGGATTACAACCCGTGTCCTCACATAGCTGCTGTATGTAAGTTCGTGCTGGTCGTCCCACACTTGCACATCCATGAGTGGGGGTCCACAGGAGTACATCGCTTATGAGCTCGTCCTTGCTTCTCCAGCAGTGTCCCGCGTGTCTGGTTCGTCGAACTTGTATAGTTTTTGTGATGGGGGGCAAGTGTCCGTATAGTTGGAGTCTCGTGGGGTGTTGTCGCCAGGACTTGTTTAATACTGCTCTCAACATTCTTGTGTAATTTCCGTCCAGCCTCCTCTCCAGCCGCTTCGTAAGCGTCCATGTGGTGCATCCATATAGCAGTATCGACACAACCGCTGCCTGGAAGAAACTGCGTTTCATTTTATCTGTTAGGTCCGACTTCCATATGATCGAGAGCCTATCGATAGCTGTCCATGCCTTCGTCAGTCGTGTGTCGATGTCCTTCTCGGTTGATGAGACGCTGCTTCCTAGGTAGGTGAATTTGTCGACTAGTTTCAGAGAGGCTCCGTCTAGTGTGGCAATGTTGCCTGTTTGGTTGTAACACATATATTCGGTTTTGTTTGCATTGACATGTAGGCCAATGCCAGCTGCAGCTCGTTCCAGACTATGTAGTAGTGTCTCTGCTTGATTAGGCGTATTCGCTAGTAACGCCAAGTCATCAGCGTAGTCGGCGTCCGTGATTGTTTTTGCGGGGTACCTTTTGCTTCTTCTCTTAGTCAGCTCAAAGCCATTTTCTCTGATTTTGTCGATCGAAGTCCTAAGCACATAGTCTAGACAGATGATAAAGAGGTACGGGGCTAGTGTGTCTCCTTGTAGTACTCCTGCAACAATGTCGAAGTATTCCGTGTCTCCATCTGGTGAACGTACTTTTACTTTGGTGTTTCTGTAGAGAATCATTATCGCTGCTACGGTTTCTTTTGGTAGGCCGTAAGCTAGCAGGATTTGCTCCATCCTCCCTCTGTGTATGGAATCGAAGGCCTTGGTAAAGTCGACAAATAGTAATGTCGCCTGTAAGTTTTTTGCCCGAACGCCTTCCAGGATTCTACGGATGGTCAGTATTTGTGAGGTTGTGGATCTATTTCTCCGGAAGCCATTTTGGTTTTTCCTAAGGATGTTTTCCATTTTGGGTTCTATGCGGTTTCGTAGTAGGGCATTGTAGATTTTGGCTGCTATGGATGTAAGTGTTATCCCTCGGTAGTTCTTGGCTAGTCCGAGGTCGCCTTTTTTAGGGAATGGAAGGATGCATCCCTTCGTCCATCGTTCTATCCTATTTTGACTATAGACTGCGTTGCATTGCCGGAGCAGTATATCGTCTTCCACACTTCCGGGGGGATCTCGTCCAGCCCCGCCGCTTTCCTATTTTTAATTCTTCTGAGAACCGTGTCGAGTTCTTCTTTGGTGAAAGGACCTAGTTTTACGTCTAATTGCTTACTAATAATTCTGGTGATCGGTTCATCCGTTATTTCCGGTGGGTTTCCTAGTAGATTTTTGAAATGCTGTTCCCACAGTTTTATTCTTTCTTGTTGGCTTGCAGCTTTCAATTTTGCTTTGGCTGTGTTCTTTCTTCCACTTACTTCGTTTATTGTTTGCCAGGCTATCCTGGATTGCCTATCTTCCACCGAGTCTCTAATCTTATCTATCTGATTTTGTACGTATTCTGCCTGTTCTTTTAGGTATATTCCTGTTAATTGATGTTGCGCCTTTTCTAGTTCTCGTGCATTTGTATTTGTTGGGTTCTGTTGATAGTTTTTGGAGGCAGTCTTCACAAGTGCACGTTTTTCTCTAGCCGCTAGCGTTTCCCAAGGGACTCTATATTTAGTTCTAGGTTTTGTTGGAATACACTTTTCTGCCGCCTCCAGGTGCGCTTCTACAAAATTTTCATATTCGTCATTTGGGGTGCCTATTTCTACCTTCTCTTGTAGTGCTTCGAATCTGTTTCTTAATTCTAATGCATATTTGTCTCTAATATCTCTGTTGTTGAGTAGGGCCCAGTCATAGTGCTTGGTCGTGGCTTTACGTGTGGCGTTTTTTCTTAGGCTTAGTCGTACTTTGGCCGTAACTATTCGATGATCGGAGGACACACCCTCGAAGGAGGAGTATGCCTCGCAATTCATCGCACTGTTTCTCCATTTCCTGTTTATAAGGACGTAGTCTATCTGTGCTTTACTCTTATTTGCGTATGTGTAGGTCCATAATTTCCCCTCCCTTTTTTGAAAGTTTGTATTGAGGCAGGTTAATCTATTTTCTATCATGAAATCTATTAAATGCTGTCCATTCCTGTTAGACGTGTAGTGTAGGCTGTATTTGTTGTGTCTGTTTTTCCCGATTTGTGCATTCATATCTCCACCAATGACTAGCAGGTTGTGTTTCGGAATGCTACGTACTAGGGAGGATAGATCTTCGTAGAAGGTGGCTATTTCGTTTTCTTCGCTAACATTGGTAGGGCTGTAGCAGGAGATAATTGTTGCTTTGGGGTTGCCATTAAACGTTGCGGCCATCATCCTAGGTTGTATTCTCTCAATGCTGTTCAGTGTTTTTAACGCTCTCGGTCCTAGAAGTATTCCCACCCCTCCTACCGATGCATTGACAGAGTTTTTCCATGCCGATACAGTCACCAGCATCCATCCATTTCCAGTTTCGTGATACTTGATATCTTCGGTGTGCGTGTATCGGTGCTCTTGTATGCAAATTATATCTATCTTATGTTCTACGGCTGATGCAGTTAGCTCTGCTAGTTGACCTATTCTATTTAGGGTTCTCACGTTAAATGTCGCTATCTGTATTGTTTGTTTGCATTTTAGTAGTTTATGTTTGTGTTTGAGCTCTGTAGCTGATTTTTCGAACACCGAGGCCAGGGCTCCAACCTCAGCAGGACGCGCCCCTTTTTTACCCGCGCGAAGAGCGATGCGGTTTATGGATCTGGTTTGAGTACTAGTCATGGTTATCTTTCGATGGCTGTTTTTGTTCTCATCTATAGAAGCCACTCTTATAGATGAGCAGCAGTAGTTCCCCGATCGAACTGGCAATCTTGAGCGTTAAGCCGCAAGACTCACACGTACAGCATGCTGCTTCCCATGTGTACGCGGTAGTAATAAAAAAAAAAAAAAAAAAAAAAAAAAATTCTTTTTTTTTATCTTAAGTTTTAACTTAGTTAAAGTCCAGGACTGCTGGATGTTAAAATTCAAAGAGATTTTGTGGTATATTTCATGGTTATCTAGTGGTGGACAGAGAGAGAGAGAGAGAGAGAGAGAGAGAGAGAGAGAGAGACACAGAGAGAGAGAGAAAGAAAGAGAGAGGAGGAGTCAACTCTTTTATGGCTTTCGTCTTTAGCACGTGTTAGACTACATTTGAGGTGTTTTGGATTTTTTTTTTTTTCTTTTTCCTTTCTTTTCAGGGGGGGCAATTTTGGAGGTTTTCGTTAGCAAATTTAGAAGTTCGCCTTCCAAAAGTAAAGTTTTCCTGAAAATTAAATCGCATAAGTCTTCATTCTTCATTTAAACAACACAATAATACAGCTGAGATTTAAGACATTACTATTTTAAATCAAATGTGCATTTTTAAATGAATAGTTTAGTAGAATAAATTTACTGACCTCTGTGAAAAAACTTCTGGAAACGGAATCACTTCCAAACGTATGCATACTATTTCAACAAATGAAGGATTAAATTATTACTAATTTTAGTATTTATATTAAAGGTTCCACTCCTATATCATGGTCAACTGGTGGTGGACAGAGAGAGAGAGAGAGAGAGAGAGAGAGACACAGAGAGAGAGAGAAAGAAAGAGAGAGGAGGAGTCAACTCTTTTATGGCTTTCGTCTTTAGCACGTGTTAGACTACATTTGAGGTGTTTTGGATTTTTTTTTTTTTCTTTTTCCTTTCTTTTCAGGGGGGGCAATTTTGGAGGTTTTCGTTAGCAAATTTAGAAGTTCGCCTTCCAAAAGTAAAGTTTTCCTGAAAATTAAATCGCATAAGTCTTCATTCTTCATTTAAACAACACAATAATACAGCTGAGATTTAAGACATTACTATTTTAAATCAAATGTGCATTTTTAAATGAATAGTTTAGTAGAATAAATTTACTGACCTCTGTGAAAAAACTTCTGGAAACGGAATCACTTCCAAACGTATGCATGCCATGGAACACAATAGACAAACAAAAGAACTAATACATGTAATAGATGTGGAAAACGTTAAAAAAAAATGACGAAACATAACCTAAAACTTACCAAGCTCTGCACTGAGAGCGATAATCCATGTTATCCTGATTACAACGATCTTTTGTCTGACCCAAATGAAACAAATAGACAGAAACAAATGAAATACGGGACAATTTTTCAACAGATCTATTTACCTCATTGATACCATCTTATCAAGTTCTACCACTCCGGAACAGCGGACCAGGGAGTAAAAACGCAGCATAGTGTTATGCTCAGGAAACCACATTCGAAGGAGGTCTAACTCCTCTGAAGAGGTTGCAGGAATTATTTTAAGCCCCATCGACATTGTGGCTCTCTGTAGAAGGATCAAAATCCATGCATTTTAAATGTCATATCAGCGACAATGTGATGTAGGAAGATGCGTTATGCCAAGACTTCTACGAAAATAGATTGCTTTGGAAATAGATTACTTTGGAAAGCATTTACCGTCCATCCATTTTATCGAGTTTCGAACACCTACAACGGACTTTAGAGGGAAATGCACAATAATTATCTCTGGAGGCAACAATTATTTACGTTTTCAAAACCATCATACAAGTAATAATATATGGATTTACGATTAGTAAAACAATACACAAGTTTTTCATTTTTTATTTTGTTTGTATCAACGCGCACTCCATTATTATCAGTATCCTGCTCTTGATTTACATACATCATTTTCCCGTTGTTTTTTTTGTTTTGTTTTTTGTGACATTCTATAGATTAAGCGGAAAAGAACGGAAATAGAGTAGTTTTCACTTCCAAGTGCATTTGAACAACGAGTCTGTCAACCTTATTCTGAAAACTAAGAATTATTTAGTAATCAAATTCAGCAAGATCTGAGAATAAAGAGTTTGTTGGATTTTTTCAAGCCGAGGTCATAAATATTTAAATCTATGATCTTGGCCGTATTGGGCCATGGCTTATCGTCAGGAAACATGCCATTACGATGTATTTAAACAACCGGCCTCAATTCTTATCTAATCAAGCAGTTCTGCGTATATGATACTATAATCGTAATATTGGATAGTAGCAATTCACAGTAGAGTACACCAATCTATCATCATCATCATCATCATCGTTTTTATGAGAGCACGGAGTTTTTGAATTCTCTCTCGCTATCTGTCCCTATCAGCTATCGCTCTGAGCAATTTCGTAGATGACACAAAGTGTTTGCTCAGAGTTGATCAAAATAATTTTTTGATGGTCAGCCAACATTTGTAGGTCTATAACTACGAATCCACGAGAGAACGTCGGCGATGACTTCATCCTTAATTCCCCAGCAAAACCCAGGATACATTTCTCGTCTACTTGGATGGTTTATGAGATGGGAAGTTAGTGAAAGTACACCTGCTGTTTTTTAATGAGCTGCTTCTATAATTTATTTAAAAAAAACGCATCTTCCTCGTGTCTAGGTTTTTGTCCGAGCGTTTTCAATAGGTGAAACCATACAAGAGTACTGACACCACAATAGCAAGGAATGATTCCTGTTTTATTTTACCAGAGAGAATCAATCACAATCAGGAATACAAATATTTTCGTGGAGTGACGGTCCCGATACTCGTTCATCCTTCATCCAGTAGTCCTTCTTGAAATCATTGCCTTCGTTGCTTTATATTATTGAAAAATATACTCCCTAACAAAAGCGAAACAAAAAACAACAGCAAAACATCACACACACAGACACACACACACAGACATATACACAAACACACACACACACACACACACACACACACACACACACACACACACACACACACACACACACACACACAAATGTGTTGTGTGCTCACGAGAATGCAGTCAAGTGTTTGGCTTCTACAAAATCAAGAGGAACACGTTTTTCTTTCAAAGTTCAGGCAGCTCTATAAATTGTTGCACACGGCACTGACCGTTGAACGGAATACCTTTTTAAGTTAATTCTTTGCTCGAAAGTTCCTTATTTCAGTGGAAGAAAACAATAAGTCCTTAAAATCAGTAGAACTACTTGCTTATACGGCATCTAAACAGCTTAGGTTGAAAATGCTAACATTGTCAATCAATCCTTAAACATCCCTTTCGTTTAAAAGTAATCGATGACTAAAGCATTATTTTTCAGTTCGGATCATCATAATTATTTCCCTTTTTAACCTCGGAGAAGGGGATAATCAATAACGCAGTGGCTAACATTATGGACTGCACTATCGAAGTAAGTGATTTCGAACTTAACTCTTGCTATTAATCCCCCATTCCAACTAATAACATTGGGATTGGTATGAACCACCTTATCCCCCCAACAATAAGTTAAATAGTACCAGTATCGTTCTACTACAAGGATGTTTTTTTTAATTAGATAACAAAACGCAACGTGGGCACAGATGGAATTGATATAAAAACTACCTGGAAACGCATGTGTGAGTTACGGAGCCAAGGCCATTATAAAGTACCATGACAAACATAGTGTCACATTTGGCCCTGTTACCAGGATAAGTCCAAAGTTAAGGTACCTTGAGAAGTATAGTATTATATTTCGTACCACAAATTATGCCGTGCACTGTGGTATTACATTCGGCGCTGGTATCGGTGGCAACGATATTGTTACATTTGTTACCATGACCACGATTTTGTAACAAATAGCAATGAAAAGATAATTCCTACTTTCAAGTGCTTCAGAAATGGAGTCTCACCATCGGATGCAGGTTCTTCTCATACCAAGCACAGAATTTTAAGGAGTGTTACCACTTTTCTGGCAACACAGTCGGTGTATTCTAAACCTCGCCAATAAAGACTTAACTCATTTGAATCATGAGTCTTCCCTTGAGTAAATGTGTAACGTAATGGCCGAGGGATTTCGGTTCATGCCTTTGAGTTTAGTTAGGCTGAGAACCTTTCGGTTCAGCACATGGGTTAGTTAGGGGCAAACCTTGATGCAGGTGTTAACGCGGGCGGATAGAGGTGGCACTCAGATGTCACAATAGTCCGAGACGAAATGGGTGACAGAGTGCGAGTGACGTCACGCATCAGAAGCGTGCAGAGGTTTGTGGATAAATGAAGAATGTTAGAGAGTTGAGTACTAGACGCCAAACGAGGAGGATCGACTTTGGAGCTCGCTGACGCGAGGCGAACTTGCGCCCTATGAGGGCCGCTCGAAATGGGCGCCAAATGAATAAGACAGCATAGAAGATTGTGTCTCTCCTCCTTATGTCGAAACCTTTAACTCAAAGTTAATAAAAAGGTTTCGTACCTGAACGAGAAGTTTTTACGTGTTTTCGATTTTCGAGATTCCTATGTTCTTTATATGTTCTAGCGTTATGAGCATTGTATATCTATTCAGGGCACCTCAGATAGTGTAATGGTTAGCAAGCTTGACTAGCAAACCTGCAAGAGTGAGTTCGAGTATCATTGGGTGCTCCATTCATTCGGCCTTGTGCCGCATCGAAGCAAAGAGCTTCGTAAATTACATTGTATGTCTATTCAGCACATGGCGTTATTTTGGCTATAGTACAACTGAAATTAAGAGATAAGCGCCTGTTTTGAATACTTTTTATCCTAAGCATTCAAATTAGATTGAAGTGAAAAATGAAATATAAGATCCCATAAGAAACAAGTTGTTTACGAAATGACTTATATTTTTTTTAATGAATATCTTTTAAAAATAAGTATAAGAAACTTTTCATTTCCTTTATTAAATATTGAAAGACAGAGTGCACACTTCATTAGAAACAATGAGGTAGACAACACACTGCACCAAATAATGCCTTTATGTGAACTTGAAGATATGCACGTTTATTTTTCTTCCAATATCTTCTCATAAAGGATTTAGAAGTTTCTCGTTCGAGGTTTATTGAAGATTTCCATCAAAAAGTTAGTCAAAGATTTTTCTTCCCGCGTCAAAATGACATGAAACAAGGTTATGAAGTCGTCACATGCCATAAAGCACGTGCCTGTCCGTTCCACATGTTCTTTTCAAATGCACTAAAATCTTGTACATACCAAAGTGAACTTATTGATATCTATTCAGTTTCTGTTTTTATCAAAATAGGTTAGTTTTCGCTGTGAAGTCAATATTCCATCTAACAAATCAAAACAGAAAATAGAATCTATTACTATCAGCAAGTTGTAAAAAGGTTCTGCCCAGAAAAAATACATGGCTACAGTAAGCAATGTTTTAAATAAAAACATGTTCATAAATAAATTATTTTATCATCCATCTACATTAACAATTTCAGAAATACATTTGTTTGTTGGAAGCTTTTGCGATTTTTTCAACCCTTGAGAAGTTACATCTATTTTCTACCAATTAGTACTTCTAATGCCCGCTAGGTGGCATGACAGAAGAATCATATTAAAGAAGCATCTGCGCAAAGTCAAAATTCCCTTTCAACCTCGACAATGCCGTGAGACCGAGTTGAATTTGCACCCCCCCCACTTGACACAGGGTCTTTCGCTTACTCAGTTACAAATCATTCTTAAATTCTCGGACAGATCTATTGGCCGTATTGATGGGACATTAAACATTTATGATACTCTGGAAAGGAATGGACCTGTTACAAATCAAGCTTTGACTCCATTAAGCCCAAGATGCGTAGTCTCACCACAGATTGTTATTTAATGTCATACCCAGGAAATTCAGAAATAATCTCAGCCGCGTACAAAATGAATGTGAGAATGGAATAACGTGTACTAAAATTTAGTATCTTTTTTTTTTACATCGGGACAGCAATAAAAATATAAATATATAATTTTACGGACTTTTCTTGAATATACATTTGTAAGCGATCTACATTAGCAGAAAATCAGCATTCGAAAATATACATTTTAAAGACTTAAAAAACCAATCACCAATGAAAAGTAACAACCCACATTGGCCATTTCCAACCACAAGCATAAAACAACAAACACATTATCTCTCTCTCTTTCTTTCTTTCTCTCTCTCTCTCTCTCTCTCTCTCTCTCACACACACACACACACACACACATACTCAAACATCCACATACACACATATTTGTACAAGTACACACAGACACGCATACACACACTTTAAGACCATGTAGACCACGGGGGAAAAATAAAAAAGTTGTTTATGTGAAATATGAATGCAGTTTCATAACATGTGAATTCAGAATTTTCAACTCTTTGACTAGTTTTCACTGCAAGCTTAAAGAGCCTTATCTACCCCGCAATTTGCTCATCACTGGGAGGTGAATGTTTAGATGAATATCTTTCTCAAAGTTATTAACACGATAGGAAATGTAGACAACCTTGTCCAGGATTTGAACTCAGTTCGCTGACTCCATTTCCTACGACAATATATATATATATATATATATATATATATATATATATATATATATATATATATATATATATATATATATATATATATATATATATATATATATATATATAAAGTCAAATACTTCTCAGTTACAGAAAAATATACCACCATATATCGATATATCGCAGTTCTTGCAGTCGTTGAAACAATTTTACTTGAATTTCCAAGGTTTTATATGGTGTAATCTGCATTATTCACTAAGCGAGAAAAAAAATCTCTTTGAACATAGAACGTGGTAATTTTTGGCTCAAACTCATAAACCTGCAAACTAAGGTTTGTGGTCTCAGCAGTGTCCACAAAACCAATCATTCCCATTTGGAAATAAATAAATAAAAAAAGTTAATCGTGCGTTTGCATTTATAGTTTAGAGATTCTTTTCTACAAGAAATTGAAACAGTAATGAAAACTGATAAATTAATTCCTTTTTTTTTTAATTCAATTTTCAATTAATTTAATTAGGGAAGAATAGGAATTGAATTTGTTACAAAGGGGCTCATATAGAAAATATTTTACTTGATTGATCTGTCTGTCTGTGTGTCTGTCTGTCTGTCTGTCTGTCTCTCTCTCTCTCTCTCTCAATATATATATATATATATATATATATATAGGCAAAGGATAAAAATTGGGCAGAAAAAAGTGCTCTTTGCGTCGAAAGCAGAGCAGGTATACAAACCAGACAAAATATACTATGAACACTAGAAATCCTTTCAATCGAATTGTAGATGGGGTGCACAATGATCGGACGTAAAAGCGAGAAAATTATATATATATATATATATATATATATATATATATATATATATGTGTGTGTGTGTGTGTGTGTGTGTGTGTGTGTGTGTGTGTGTGTGTGTGTGTTACAGCTACACAGACTTACAATTATAAAGGAAAATATAAAAATTGATAATTTGTTAAAGTCTTATGGTGTATAAAACAGAACGAAGACCAACGACTTTTATAAGAACCCCACAAAAAACAAAGAAAACTGATATTCGCTAATATCTAACCGTGAAATGAAGACTAAGAACTTTAGTGAACTGTTTATTCATAAAAAAAAACAAAAAAAACCCTGAGGTGCATTTTTCGATGATCTAATTTTTTTTTTCTTTATTCTCAACTAGTTTTGATCATAGGTCATCGTAAGGAGAAATGATTTTGAGGAAAATAATTTGTCAAGAACATTTTATTAAAAATGTTTTCAAAGGAGTTGGCGTACCATTAGTGAAGCGACCAAAGATGTACTGGGGACGTGGCATATCCATTTTTATTCAACAAATATGTACATCAGAATATAATGTAATTAAGGGATTCAGACCCGTATCCGGTAATTATCAGGCGATGTGTATATTGCAAAAGGGAAACAACCTTTACAAGTAGAATTCTACTTTGTAAGAATTAACATCTGTTTAAATACACAATGGTTAATTATTACAATGCAGTATTCTGCTTGCAAAGATTGCATCGCTTTTACAATACACACATTCTGTGATAAGAGCCCTAAATATGTCCGAAAGTACTCGGAAATTAATTAATTACGGAAAAATTATCATACATTTCTGGTCGGATATTATAACATTCATACGGTGACTTGAAAGGTTCAAAATATTAAAAAAATACGTAGACAAAAGACGCCTATACTACTGAATCAGATATGTCTCAACGAAGAAATGTACTGCCTATATATATATATATATATATATATATATATATATATTGACCATAAGGATTCAACCACTGCAACACCGACATACAAAATGCGTTGACCACGACAGAGGCTACGTTGAAGAATAAAGTACGTTTGATCATATTCCATTAAAATATCTTTTTAGCTTATGAACTTTTCAGCCGACCCTCGCATAAGTCTGTGTTTGAGCAAGAAATATAAGGCGAGATGTAGCGAGATACAATTAGACCAAAACACACATTCATAATACTTTTCAATTTAATTTTTGTTACTTTTTATGAAGAAGAGTCCTAATGTAGGGGCTAACGAGATGAACTATGTCCTCTTATAAGAGAGTTTCAACTCGAGTCGAACTATTAGATCGCTCTATTGGATTTTTTTTCGTTTTAATACATCTGGGAATAGTGTGAACCCCCTCATTCTCTAAGTACGTTTTAAGTAGTATGACTACTGTTCATCTACAAGGATGGCATTGGCATAAGATAAACCACAAAGGTTTATATGCCATTAAACAAAGAAATCAAAGCAAACCAAACTTTCGAAAATGCCCTGGTCATTTTTTTACACTCGACGAAAACAAGTGCACTGTTCGAGTCGGAAATAACAGAATATTTCCGGTGAGATTTGAGCTCGTATCCCATACTTTTGGAAACTCTGATAATATATACAGCACTGTGCAGATAAGCCGAGGGAATGGAAGCAGTATACATATATGACAGAATGGGAATGACATCTGCTGCCATCCATGTCAAACAGGATACCAAAAGAAGAATCGTTGAATTGGAATTCTAAACGACTTATCCTAACAAAAATATTACAGCCATCGTCAAGAATCTTGGGATGATTGCTGTTCTATCGAGGAGATTTACTGATATATCATCCTCGATGACAATCTTCATAAAACTTGTTTTAAAATTCAGCACGTACAAAAAACGTCTAAGTATTTTAAGTTCAGTTTTATTTGACTGAGTTATAATGCAAATATTTTATGCAAATTATATGTACTGAATCCGGAATCAATAATAAATCAATACCACTCCATGTTGCCGATCTTACAAGCAATAAGACTAGATAAATGCAGGTAATGTAAAAACTATTTACTTCCTCTATCAAATGTGAACAATGAGAAAGAAGACACAGGTAATATTTTTCAGAAAACATGGACATGGTTACGCTGAGATAATTTAACAAGTGAAAAAGAATCTCTATGAAGAATAATCCAGAACTACGCCGAAAAAGCCGATCACTTGAAAGCTGCATTAAATAAACTTGTGGAGAATAGCAAATGAATGGTATGTGGAGAAAGATGAAACAATCTCTTCTATAATAAGTGAATGCAGAATGGCACAAAAAGTATAAAAATGAGAACGGCTTGGTTGGAAAGATGAACCAACAGGAAGCGTAAGAATGACTGAATTTTGACTGGAGAGAAAAAGAGTTTATACACTGATTAGAATTTTTCCTGCCAAATAAAGCCTATGCAATTCTCAAAGATTTCAATTTCAAATGGATGACACAACCCCGGCTAAAAGACACATTTTTTTTATATTTAACAAGACAAAATAATGTGCCATTTAGTAATTTTTGGCATTAGAGTAGACGATCAAATGAAATGGAAGGAAAGTGGAAAACTGAATAATTTTTTTGATTCTAACCGAGAAATGAAAATATAATTAAAGTGACTGGGATAACTGTAATAATCAGAGCACTGTGAGGGATAGCAAAGAACCTGAAAAGTATTCTCGGAGACTGTTGAATTCCTTGATTATTCCGAGAAGAGTTCTGGTGAGATAGTTATCAATTTCTACTCGGGTAAAAATTTAAAAGGATGCTATTACTATTACTTCTATCTAAAAGAGCAATAATAATAACAAGTAAAGAAGACAAGTTGTAATTAACTTCTAAATGATTTGTCATCGACTGTATTTTGCTGTGTCAGCAGACCAGAGAGAGAAAGTAAAAAAAATGACATAAAGATGGATAAACAACTGGACTTTTCAAATGAACTGAAAAAAAGAGTAGAACATGAAGGTTAAAGTAATACCAATTGAAATTGGGGCACTTAGAACAGTCCCCAGTTATCTGGCAAAGAGGCTCAATAAAATGAAGACAAGGGGGAAAATAGAAACTATCAAGACCACGAAGATTACTAAAATCTATTCGATTAATTGAAAGAGTTCTGGACACCTGAAAAGACTTGCTGTAACTCAGACTCTAATGAAAAAAAACCCATCAAATTGAGTTGATGCGAAAAACTTACAACGAATAAAATGATAGAATAGAAAATATATTTCATGACTAATGATTCTTATAACAGTGAAAAAAATGTTTTATACGCATCTATTTGATTACTCCAAAAGCAAGTATAGGTATCAGTTGTACATTTGAGCAGATTTATTCATTCTTTGCTCTCTCATACATCGATATTAATGTCATGTATGCTTTAGGAGTGCTCTCATAATACACAATTCAATAAAAGATATTTCCCTTCTATTAAGATGGACAGAGCAATCAGTATAGGACATTATCCAGAATAATTCATTTATATATATATACGTATATCATAAAAAGGTAGCTCTCTGAAACGGTAACCCTCTGAAACGGTAGCTCTCTGAAACTCGTAGACAAGTTCACCAACCTAGGAAGCAGTGTCTCATCAACCGAGACAGATATCAACACGCGACTATCAAAGGAATGGAGGAGGTGCCCGTGGTGTTGTGGAGGTACCCGTGGTGTAATTGTTATCGTCGTAGAAAACGAACACGGCGACACGAGTTCAAATCCTGGACGAGACTGATTGCATTTCACATAGCACTAATACCCTTGGGAAAGGTATGAATCCAATTATTCTCCCTCCAACTATGGCTAAATAGTAGGACAGACTAGGTTCTTCAGCCTTGGTGAGGCAACTAGTCTAGGAGAAGGAAAACTCTGAATTCAAACCTGTTAAACTCCGCTTAAAAATTGACCTTGTGTCATATCATGCCCAAGCGGATGGGTTGGTAAATAGGATCAAAGGAATGGAGGTGCCCGTGGTGTAGTCGTTATCGTCGTAGGAAATGGACACTGCGACACCAGTTCAAATCCTGGACGAGACTGATTGCATTTCACATAGCACTAATACCCTTAGGGAAGGTATGAATCTAATTATTCTCCCTCCAGCTATGGGTAAATAGTAGGACAGACTAGGTTCTTCAGCCTTGGTTAGGCAACTAGTATAGGAGAAGGAAAACTCTGAATTCAAACCTGCTAGAATCCGCTTAAAAATTGACCTTGTGTCATATCCTACCCGAGCGGAGGAGTTGGTAAATAGTATCTAAGGAATGGACAGCTAACGATAGCCAACGATAGATTATCGGTCATATGGAAGTCAGACCTGACCGCTAAAATAAAACGCAGTTTCTTCCATGCAGCGGTCGTGTCGATACTGCTCTATGGATGCACTGCAAGGAGGCTAACAAAACGTATAGAGAAAAAGCTTGACGGCAACTGCACAAAAATTCTGCGAGCAATATTGAACAAGTCAGGGAGGCAAGACCCCACAAATCAGCTGCTGTACAGCCACCTGACACCCATCACGAACACTATCAAAGTTAGACGAACCAGAAATGCGGGACACTGCTGGAGAAGTAGGGATGAGATCATAAGTAATGTACTTCTGTGGACCCCTTCACATGGACGAACAAAGGCAGGATGACCAGCTTACTGCCGATGCGGGATGTAGCCCTGAAGAACTGCTGGAAGCAATCGACGAGAGAAAGGTGTGGCAAGAGATAGTCAAGGATATTCGTGCTAATTGTGCGACGTGATGATATATATATATATATATATATATATATATATATATATATATATATATATATATATATCAACTGTTCCAAAGAAACAGTTGAAAGAGACTCAGCTATGAGCGACGTGCTCTCGATCATGATTCGAGCCTAGTTGGAAACATTTTTCAATCATCTTTATCTCCAGCAACTTTCATCGAGCATCAGTAGCAAAAAATAAATTAAAAGATTTTGAAGTTGACTTTTTATATGTTTATTGCTGCTTAAAGAATTGATGCAACACGATCTTCTAATTTACCCAAATCGATTTTCAGCCAGATTACGTTAAGCCTAGAAAATATTAATAACCAAAAAAATCAAGGAACTGAAATATCAAATAAACAATTTTCCTTGATAAAATGGACAAAATAAGTTGACGGGGAAAATGCATTTGAGTATGAAAACTGCAATGAAATTAAGAGAGAAAAAAGACAAAAAAAACAACAGATATTCCAAATATTATAAGAAAATGGACTGAATCAAGAAAGTGAGTTAGGATGCTATGTTAAAAAGGAATCTCTGAATTAATATATTTGTTACTCGTAAGGATATTTTGGTAGCTGCTCACAGACAAGTAGCATTGTGCAGCTCTGGTTGAAATTCTACCTCTAGCAACTGGTAATTACTGAAGAGAGAATTTGAGGAATTCATGTTTTCAAATTTACCTGCCTTCATTTTCGAAGATTTAGATTTCGTAATGCAAACATCATTGTCTGAGACTGCAAATAGTTCTCTTCTTTTTACTGTTATTTTCCCGTCATTCTTAAACTGTTCAATTGCGTTATTGGTTACAATTCAAGCGGAGAAAAGTAAGAAACGCTGGAAGCAGACAACGAAAGGGGCGGAAGAAGAGGAAAAGAAACAACGTGAATTACAGTAAATATTTCACTTCATAGAGTTTGTCGTTTGCCAATGTTTATTTATTTATTTATTTACTAACCAGATTCTTTTTTAATGATGTTTCTTTTACTTTGTATATATATATATATATATTTTTATAATTACATTTCTTTCTTTTTTCTAACAAATCTCTAGTTTCAATCGTTCTGTAAAGTATCGAATCTTTATTTTTGCTGAGTTATTTATTGTTAATTAATAGATGGCCTTTATTATTTCGTTTCTACCATTCTTCTTTCTCTAAATCTTATTCATCGGAATGTATAGTGTCTCTCCTTCATTTCCTGAGGCATCTCTTCATTCTCCTTCGATTCAAAGGCTCGCATAACGCTTTCTTCACCCTGTCTTCACAAACCCTGTATGCCGACTTGTCTTTCCAACCGGTTTGACTAATTCAGTCTCGTTTACATCATTAAACGCTCATCAGTTTACTCGCCTGTGAATTAATTTAGAGCCGTAATCGTCGGTTTATCAAACGGGGCTGAGCGGGGGGGGTCTGTAGCTGCCTTTCTCCAACGGCACAGTCATATCCCTCATTTTGCTGCTTACTCCAAAACAGCCCGACAGTAAATTAGATGTACATGCACATTATCTCCTTGTTTTTTAATGCGTGAAATCAACGTCAACCTGTGGTGCAGTTTATTTGTGTTGTTTTTATGCGTCTTTTAATAAAAGTTCTTCGTTTTCGATTCTTTTGACAAGAGACACTTATGTTATAGAAAACAACTTTAAATTAACGCTGTAGAAAATAAAACATGCATTGCCGAGTTGAATTGTAAGTTAAACACTTAACAGCGCTAGACATCCCTTATAGCGCTGTAGGCGGGGCTTAGCATATACTGAGTGCATCCCTGATTGAAGAGTAGGACTCCGCTAAATCGATGTCCCGGGTAGGACTCTAAATTACATCAATTTTCGTCACTAAAAGATGGATAGAGGTCTTGCCAATTGAGAAATCTTGGCCAAGAATTATGACAATAAGGAAGTTTGTGCAAAATGTTTGTAATTTGAAAGTGAGGATTGGAAAATTAAAAAGGCATTACAGGTAAACATTTAAAATGAAATCAAGAATAAGACCTTGCTTAGAAAACACTCAGACGATACTACCAAAAGTATTGGTCCTGAGTGTGACATAGGCTTCATTGATGGAGATCTAGCAAGTATAGCATAATTCCTCATTGCCATTATTCCCTCGAATACTCTGAGACGGAGTATCAATACAAGTTAAGCTCTTATGTATGAGTAGTACGCATTTATTCAAAATTTATTCGTATTAAATAGGACCGCGTCAAAAAGAAAAAAAAAACATTCTCAATAAATAACAAACCAATAAATATAGAAATGTGATTGTACAAAGAAATAACATTAGACGGGTTAATATGCGTTTAAAACAAAAGAGCAGGTGTACATTCCATATCAACCCTTTACCTTCTTAAACATCTTTTTTGTTAGACTTATGTTCAAATTAAGAAGTTTTTTTTTTGTTATTGCAAGGACAAAAATCAACTTACTCGACACACGAAGTATGAATGTTACTAACGCTATTCATAAATACTCATTCAATTTTTTTTTTTTTTGTTAAAGTTGTTACTACAACAAATCAATGATTGTACGCTAACAGCAAATTTTGGTTAAAAGCGTTGTTATCTGTTAAGACTTTAAAATTATTCGTTCTGCAAATGTGGCTTTGGCATTAAATAACCTATGAAGTTAGATACGTCATTAAACCATGAAACTAAACCAAAACGGAGGAAAACAAAATAACAGTCACTGACATGTAGCTTAGTCCCCATTGATTGTTATATGAGTGATGGCTAATTATTGAATGAGTAGGAGGAGAAACATAAAAAATACAGTTGAATTTTTAACATTGCAAGAAGGCATAAAAATGTTTGTTTGCATGGATTTACCCTAACCTAAATCATCAAACAGGCGACATTTCCATCTTAGACGGAACCTCTCTGAAACTAGTAGACAAATTCACCCACCTAGGAAGCAGGTTTTCGTCAACCGAAAAAGACATTGACACACGACTAACGAAAGCATGGACAGCTATCGATAGGCTCTCGATCATATAGAAATCAGACCTGACCTATAAAATGAAACGCAGTTTCTTCCAGGCAGTGGTCATATCGATACTGCAATATGGATGCACTACTTGGACGCTAACTAAACGTCTGAAGAAGAAGCTAAACGGCAATTACACAAGAATGTTGAGAACAATATTGAACAAGTCCTGGCGGCAACACCCCACAAGGCACCGACTATACGGCCACCTGCCTCCCATCACGAAAACTATACAAGTTAGATGAACCAGACATGCAGGACACTGCTGGAGAAGCAAGGACGAACTCATCAGTGATGTACTCCTATGGACCCCCGCATATGACAAAGCAAAACAAGACGACCAGCTCGAACATACATACAGCAGCTATGTGAAGATACGGGATGTAGCCCTGAAGACCTGCCAGAAGTGATGAATGATAGCGAGATGTGGCGAGAGAGGGTCAGAGATATCCGTGCTAGGGGCACTACATGATGATGATAATGACAACTGGGTGGAATTCAGCGTCCTTTTCCTTTTACAAGACGAATTGTCATACAAAAATAAGTTACCCATAGATTGATGGCGAATACTTGGATACATACCTTTTCCAAGCTATGTGAATTTTGAACAGGCTTGTTCAGGTTTTGAACTCCGATCACCGTGCCAATTTCCTTCGAGGATATCGTCACTTTATCCTCACTCCTTTCAATTTCTGGTGCTGAGTCAGCAGAAATAAATTAATAAAAGACACCAAGTACTCATTAGCTTACTCTTGAAATAGGGAACTTCTCGTATATTTGAACCATCCCTTGTTCTCCATTCAAAAGAAAGTTTGCCTCCTCAATTTTAAGCAACCAAAAGAAAAAAATAAGAGGCAGAACTGGGATAGTAATGATAAAAGTGAATGGTATTTTTCTGTGATCATGCGTCTGATATTTTTTTATCTGGATGTGAACTCGCTGTCTTTGCCCCTGCAAACTTTCTTTCAGGCACATCTGTAGCATTAATAAAAACTAAAATCGCACTGAAAAAATAAAAGTTATTGAAAAAGCCAGCTGCCGAAAGAAAGACGTGTTGATAGAGTTAAACTTCTCTTCCAGTGTGCTCGGTGTAACAAAAGATGCTTGATCTATCACCCCGCACGATTCACCAGTTTTAGTCATCTAAATTGTGGCGGGGAATGGCCGGAAGATGTTATGGACTTGAGGCGGAAGTTGGAGCATGATGTTCTGCGACCCCATATTCTCTCACACATACACATGCACTAAACACCACTTACACATCCATAAACAATAATACACAACTATAACCCCCACCCACACATAAGCAGACATAAAGACTTCTACTCAATCCAAACGGTTTTTGACTGTATTTTTCGATTTTTGGATTTATTCATTTCCTTTCGTTATCTGCCTGATGATTATTGTTTGTAAACCTTCATGAAACCAAAGATCGCAGACAAACTTCCAAAACATTAAATGTGTAAATCTAATATATATATATATATATATATATATATAGGATGGGGCATTTATTAGATATCCTCATTTGAATCGACCATGAATCCACTCAGAATATGATGAATTAGTGTAAATACATTTGGAAAGTAGGGAAAAGTATATACATTCACTTTGTTCCTTTGGTAATGTGAGGGTCTTCTCCCCATTAACGACCTCAGCGCTTGACTATGCCAGAAATGACCAAATTGAAGAGATCAAAAGGTCAATTACGTGAACTCTTGATTAAGAGTCTCAACGCTTTCAGACAACAATTGGGTAGATTCGAATTGATACTGATGGTTGCAAGGACAGGGAAGTGTTAAGGCATATGTTCTGAGTAGTCGCGAAACCGGCGGAAGATTGGCGATTTATATAAGAAAAAAATGTTCATTGAATTGGAAAATGCATTTCATGTTACTTTTATCAGATTAAAAACCGAATATAAAATGTGAACGTTTTGATTTTTGTAAGCAGGTATTCTTTCCTGATATGAAGAAACCTATTCGTCTCTAAGTCTCCTCAACATTCTTCGAAAATCATCGAGTAACCTACAATGCAGCGCTTTTCTGCTAGCCTCGAGATCTCCTTCTATCCTTCTCTTACGCACATACACACTCATACACACTCATACACATATAGAAGTAAAAAAGTTTGCGACCTAAGTCGGGGGCGACCAGAAGGCTGCTTTTTCAATAGCTACAACACCGTGATGCTCGGCAGGGCGCTACTCTTCTCCCTGGATTGCTCCACTTTACCCTTGATACGTATATTTTATTGCTGAGTGTTAAGCAAGGAGGTATCAAGTATCATTTTAAAAGTATATGGTATGATGCGACCTGGGATTGAACCCAGGTCTCCCGGATCATTGGCGAAAACTTTACCCACTACATACACACAAAAACACCCAGCCACAGCCACACTCAAACACACACAATTACATATATATATATATATATATATATATATATATATATTCATGGACACACTCGTTGTGTAAGGGTTATCATCGAAGGAAATGAACACGGTGATCGAAGTTCAAACCCTATACAAGGTTGTTTACATTTCTCAAAGCTAGGAAAAGTTATGCATCCAAAGATTTTCCCCCCATCTATGGAAAAAGAGTAGGACAGGTTTGAGGAGTTATTCTTGGTATAACCAGCCTAGGAAACTCTTGTGGACCAGTAAAGGGTCTGGAAGAAAGATGCAAACTCGGGTTTACATGGAACAAAGTATATTAACAAAAGTATAATACAACATAGGTAAAAATCTGTTTAACGTCAGTCTGACTACCAAAGTGTTTGGCTGGAATAAACTCCACCACCATGATGAATATTCCCCTGGTATTAATAGCAACAGGAAGAATTCATTACAGTCCACAGGTTGGGTACCATCGCAGAAAAAAAATTCCATCCAGTTGTACATTTTAAAATATTTAAAAATGGTTTTACGCTAAAAAATGCAAGAAGCAGAAAATAACCTGCAGAAACTATTACAGGGGAAGACTACGTGGATGATTTAGCGCTTCTGGCAAAAACACCAACTCGAGCTGAATCCCTCCTGAACAGTCTAGAGAAGGCAGCAGGTGGGATCAGTCTCCATGTGCATGTAGACGAAACGGAGTACATGCGTTCTAATTAAAAAGAAGATATCTCCGCATTAAATGGTAGCTTTCTAAAACTAATGGACACGTTCACCTACCAATGAAGAAGCGTCTCATTAACTGAAAATGACATCAATGTCCGACTAACCAAGGCATGGACTGCTATCAGTAGGTTATCGATTATATGGAAGTCTGACTAATCCGGCAAAATATGACCCATTATTTTCCAAGCAGCAGTAGTGTCAACTCTATAATATGGACGTACCACATGGATGCTGACTAAGCGTATAGAGAAAAAGGTCGACGGAAATTGAACAATAATGCTATGAACTAGATTGAACAAATTCTTTAAAACACAACTGACAAAACAGCCGCTGTACGGCCACCTACCTCCCATCTCAAAAACGATTCAAATAAAACAAACAAGACATGTTGGGCACTGTCGGAGAATTTAAGACAAACTCATGAGAGACATTCTCCTATGAATCCCTTCACTTGGACATGCAAATGTTGGCCAACCATCAAGATATTATTTTCAACAGCTCTGTTTGAATACGAGATATAGTCCTGAAGACCTGCCGGAAGCAATGGATCATAGAGACAAATGGCGAGAGAGAATCCGGGAAATCTGTGCTAGCAGTATGACCTGATGATAATGATGATGATAATATATATATATATATATAGTGAGAGAGAGAGAGAGAGAGAGGGGAGTTTATATTATGTAACTGAGCACGAAGTGAGATAGATTTCAACTCCCCGCTGTTAGATAATGTCTGTTGAAGTTGCAACTTCCTGGGCATATAATGTACATTTGCTGAAAGGATTTAGACAGGTACTTAATCCAATGCGGCATGCAAGTGAATGTGATATTTTTAAGGTCAATTGGCGAAATGAGAGACTACTGAGAGAATTAGAGTCAAGTCTCTTTTCAGGGATTGATAAGAAATGAGCATGAAACTAAATTGGAGCTTCATTTAGTTAATCCGTCCCGATAGCTTCTGCACACCTAGAACTATAAACCTATCTTGCGCATGCAAGAACACACATTAAAAACCGCATAGTTGGTTCGTTGTGTTTTATGCCATATCAACCGTTGTAGGTTATTTAATGTCAAATCATGATGATATATATATAAACGAATAGTTTGTAGGAAACAGTTTTAACGAACCATACCTCATTTGTTTGCACACAGTTAATTTGTTCATGTATTGTTTGTAACACAATTAAATTTAACATCAGTCAGTTGTGGGCTCATGGTTAAATGGTAATACATACATGATTTGAAAGTGAATAGTTTGTAGGTGACTTTAAAAATGATTTGAGGTTTCTGCTTGATTACAAATATTGCTATTGCTTGAACACAGCGATACTTTAAAGTAGTGATACGTGACATTAGCAATTCTATTTAATATTCTTGATTTTTTGGCTCATAGTGAATGGCTTCCAGTATAGCTCATATTAATAGCCTAATTTGTACACACATAGATGGTTTCAAGAATTGCCTTGTAACACTAAAAATTCAATTAACTATCAGTGAATTTTGCAAGCTATTAAATGGTCAAACAGTTATTTTTGGCCCATTGATAGAACCCTAACAGTTTCTATCACTCTGGGTCATTGTGGACATGGGAATAATGGCATTAAAGGTATATTCCACATTCTCAAGAAGTTTTGGACAGTAGCCCCAACCTTCAAATAGTTACGTGTCATATCAGGACACTCGTCGGTGGGGTCTCACTTATTAGCAGAAATGCAGCCGGTGTATTCAATAGCCCCAGCCGACTGGGCTGCAGTTATATATATATATATATATATATATATATATATATGTGTGTGTGTGTGTGTGTGTGTGTGTATACATATAAGTTATGAATATATCAAGCACTTACATAAATATCAACAAATAAAAAAACTCACAAATATGATATTATTATACCTGATATTTCCAAAATTTTGCGTAAATTCCGTAGTTGATTTCCAATCGCATATTTCCCAGTTTAATAAACTTCTGACTATTAATAGTTATTCTACTAAATTTATCCTTAATCTAATTTGTTTGATTTAGTTAAGTATTCATTTTCATGCTAATATGTGTAGAGTAGTCAGAAAATATGTGATGTGGTAATTGACTTCAAATGTTCGTCTGGATCATGGTCATGAGCGAACTGCTCTATAGGTGTGGGCTAATCGTTTGATTCAATGAAAAAAATCCGCTAAAACTCAATTTTTTTAGTTCTAGGACATTCATTGTTTAATTCAATCCGTTCAGTTGGAAATGCCGACGAAGCATAAAGAAATGGGCAATGGACTCCATGAGGAAACTTCTTTGTTATTCAAGGGACAATGACTTCTCGGATCTTTGGTTCTGTGTTCATACCCCTAGCCACCCAAAGAGAAATAGATACGCGAAATATGTGATAAATAACGTAAATTTCGGTGTAAAAATTGAAAAAAAATCCCTGCAAACTCGGGGTCAACTTATTCTCGACTGCTAAAATCAAAATCTCTAGTACTGAGTGGTCCAGTACTCCTACCAATTGATGTTGACCCACAGACAGGCAGAAACAAATTTTACTTCAGCTCGTGTTTGGTGACCATATGTAACAACAGATATTGATATAAAATGAAACTGTGATAGAAATTAAGTATTAGAATAATACAATATCACATGCCGTTTTCAAATGCTAATATTCTGTTTGTAAGCACAAACTGCAACGTCACAGTCACCTAATGTGGGACTGGAGATCGACCTACACAGCACATTAATGTTTAAACCAGAATCTTGAGCTAAAATCTTGTGGTCGATTTACTTACCAGCTTGACTTGTACATCGCAAGTTACGGTAAATATTGAGGTTCATTGAGCTTGCCGACTAGGTTGGGGTTGTTGAATCCGCTGACTGCATCTCTGGAACGGTGTAAGACACCCCCACCAACGACAGTTCTGAATGTGATGCCAAACAATTCGAGGGTGAGGTTCCCCTCCAGGAGCTTTCTAGAATGTGTAGTACTCCTCCATTGCCATTACTCCTGGTCAACTTTGACCGGAATGATAGTGTTTATAAGGACTGATTCAATAGTCCAAATGCAAATGTATAATCATTCACTAAACTTGAAACCATTCATGCTGAATAGAATAACTATTTCTAAATTGCAATTCTTGAATTCATTTTACTATGCAAATAAAACAGCGTGAGATAGCATTACTTGAAACGATTTGACAGCGTACGAAAAAAATGAGATCTGCTTCATTTAAAAATGTTGCTACATACAAACTATTCGTTAGCAAACCATAAATATTTGAAATATATGTATGAGCAGGATATGACTGCCAATAATCCGCAAGGGTTGATATACCGTAAAACACAACCAACCAAAAATAGAACGTCCCAGTCCCACTTCCACCCTGGGCTGATGTCATTTTAAATGATAACTCCTGAAAGATCGGTCCTAGAATTCTTCAATTGTTTCATATTACAGAAGTGTCTTGATCTCGGTGAAAACATAGTTCTTTCGACTGATGGATTTTTCGATGACCTGGTACTTTTTCTTAATAATTATATATATACGATGAAATAACTTTTACAATTTTCTACATTATCTATTGTAGTGCCTATTATTTATTCCCGGCGAAAAAATACCTCCAATCAATCTAGACGTATGTCAATTTCATAAAGGAGTTTGTTGTTTTAATCGCAATTCTATATTTATGTACATATTTTTTAATTTTATTTATTTATTTTTTTGAATTTATTTAATTTTAATTTTTTTTGTTTTTGTAAGTATAAAAAAAGGGGGAAAAAATAAAAAATAAAAAAAGGAAGAAATACATACCGGAGTGAAGAAATAGCCGAATAATGACGTCATTGTGGCAAAGAAGCAGAGTAAAGTGGCCTCCCGATTTTTAAAGGAATGATTTAGAAGTCATCAGGAGAGCTTAGCTCTGATTGGCTGTTGCAAAATTATATATAGAACCTTTTCTGTGGTCATTTTTTTTCTCCTTGAGTGGATGCGCAGGTTAGCTGCTGGGATGGGAGTTGGAGTAAGATCAATGCCAACTGGGTCATTTGGGTTAGGGGATCTGCTGTTGCAAGACCCGAAACCCCCCATGAACCCAAATGGAAACATCACTGACGACTCATCCCGATGCATCAACCAAGATGTATGGTATAAATAAAAAGTTAACATGATATTTAAGAATTCCCCCGAAAACTTCATAATATAATGTTTTATTTCAATTATTGTGAACATCTGTTTTCTTAAATTCAATATTCTCTTCTGATTTAGAAATATTAAACGAAAAAAATAATGTCTTGAAAACAGTTTTAAATCTTTTGCCTTATCTAATAATCTTTGAACACACACGTTTTTTTTAGATTATACTTGAGCTATGTATTATACTCACATATATACCTATTTTGATACACAAGGAGTCACTCACAACTAAATGAATAAATGCAGTATTATTATATCAATTTGAAGAACTTTTATTTATTGCAGTTAATTCATACAAACACCCACACGTACACACACACACTCCCCCCCATATATATATATATATATATATATAGAGAGAGAGAGAGAGAGAGAGAAATATATATATATATATATATGATTATACCTCTTTTAGTATTGTTGTTGTGGTGTGAATAAAAGTGAATGTGGTCGTTTTTACAGGTGGTTTTACGATAAACCTTAAATTCTAGTTTGTTGATATTCCTAATAAGTTAATTTTTTTTTCTTCCTTTGTTCTTTCTTTCTTTCTTTTCTTCTTTCTGCCTCGTAATCTTTCTCGTTAAACAACGTACATAATTCTATACAATATTCCTAATAAGTCAAATGACGTAATTTAAACATCAAACGCTGATTTGCCAGTTAAACGGCTAACTTTTTCTAACTATACATATTTTCCCTTAGGTTTTTGTATTTCACATTTCTAATCATCCATCGTTAACTTAAAATTATTAATATCACACCTCATGGTCCTGATGATGGTTCAGTAGAACCGAAACGCTATAGTGTTGACCCGTTAATAAATCATTCCTTCCTCTTGGATCGTTGTTATCAGTTTTTCTACATATTGTCGTATTACAATCCTTTATTTACTCTTCACACACACACACACACACACACACACACACACACACACACACACACACACACATATATATATATATATATATATATATATATATATATATATAATCAAACTCACACGTTTAAACATGTATTAAAAATATATGTACCAGAAAGTTAAACGTCTGCAAGGTTTTATTAACGGTCATTTTGGAAAGAAATCTTATATCTAAAATTAATGTCACGAAACGTATAAAAAGGAAATATACGAATTATTAATATTAAATGATAAATATTTATTCGGTAATATTTTTAAATATCCCGAACATCAGCATTTTATTCCAATCAATATATTACTGATGCTTATTTGTTCAGCAGTTTACATACTGTCATTTTACAACACTTTATTATCCCCAAATCTAACGTTCTAATCATCATTCTATATTTCAGGTTTAACAAAATCTGTGGCTTAATAAGCTTGGATGAGTTATGAATTTAACCAACTCCTCAGTCACTGTCAGGTATGACACAAAGTCAATTTTAAAAGTCCAACTTTTTAGAATTCTGAGTTTTCCTTCTACAAAAGCAGATGCCATACCTTGAATATATAGCCTCATTTGTGCACCTATTTACCCTTAGCTGGAGCAGGGAAAAGAGGTGCATTCCAGCCTTTCCTCAGAGCATTAACATCCATGTCCAGGTTTGAACTCCAGTCACCGTATCTATCTCTAAAGATGATAAACGTAGGCTAAGCATGTTGAAGCTTAGTGATGAAATAACAGTCGACCAGATCGAGAAATAACCTTCTAACCACACGAAATACTAAAAATATTAAAATTAAGGAATAATTTTAAAGTCACTTCAATATCAATAAGTATAAATGCTATTGTCAGAACCCTGCAAGCAATTCATTTTAAATCTCTTTTACCATTTGTTATTATACATATTGATAAATCTGTCTCGCAGTTATTGAATATTTAACAGTAAACAGGGACAGAATTTTGGTGAGATAATGAAAAATAACATTTTTAAGATAGTAAGGTATTTTTAAATATTTTGAGTCTTATTATTAAATGTAAGTCTTGTTTTACTTAATTTCTGTATACTTTTCATGTTGTCCCAACAATTATCTTTACTCACAGCCGGAAAATTTCAGTCCTCAAAGGAGTATAAAATAAGAACCTGATAATTCAAATTCCTTCTCTCGACTTCAGAGGTCAAAATCCCTTTATCCCTATGTCCTACCAAACTGGTTACTACTGATCATGGAACTAATCTCCTAGCAAACGCACGTACTTACAAGCGAAATTATATATCATTACCATTGGTAGCCCGATCCAAAAAACAAGAACGCAAACTTCTGATATAGTTTCCACAACTGTTCATACATTTATGACTTGTTCAAATTTTGTTTTTATTGTCACAATGTGATTATCGAGTGACATTCTAATAAAAAGAAATTATCATTATAAAAAGCAAACAAATAAATAATGAGAAACACTCAATGATCAACATTCAACAGTTGTCTGCCTTGACAATCACTATGAGTAAAACGAATTGCCTACTGTATTATAAAATGGAGTCAATCTTTTTTTTTTTTTTTTAATTAGATTCGACCAATTCAACTCTGGTGGGCCAATTCAATGTCTTTAGGTAACAGGCAAGCAAAACCCGCTTTGTTTCGATTTGGTTTCTTTGTTTATCTCATATCAACCATCGTAGGTTATTCAATATCAAACTCATCCTTACAGACGAACAGCGGTGGTATTATTCAACACATAGCTGGAGGATATAAACTAGGTGTGTACCTTTCCAAAAGGCATCAGTCTGAAAATGAACGTAATAGCATGGCTGGAATTCAAACTAGCTTACAACAATGTCCCTGTCCACCACATTAGTCCCTACGGCTCATAGACTCCCACCGAAAACAGAATCATTTAAAATACACATGAAAAGTTTGAAAACTCAGTAGAAATTGGTTACTTCAATTTTTAAACATTAAAAAAGGTAAAACCCTGGAAAAATTTGACAGACAAATTAAATGCCCAGATCAGAATTGTAGCCTCCATGAGAAATGAAAGTGGCATCTCATCCTCTTCGGCTATAAGACTTCCAGTGATCTACAGGGCTATTTAGGAAAATATGCGAAGAATCAGTTTTCGAACACTGTAACAAAAATTCAACAGCATTTCAATTGTATATTAACTGTGTTTAACAATTTTCTTTACAGAACAAAATAATTGTTACATACTTTTGGTGAACAGGGTTATTGCCGATTATTTATTTTAATATCCATTGATATTGAAATCGTTGTAATACTATAATGATTGGATATATGGCCTGAATAGGTTTTATAGAGCTACTCATAAAACATAACTGATAAAAAAATAATATAGAGATATATGATAGGTTGGTTAATATTTCAGAAGGCCAAATGAGTTTAAATACGTTCGGGATATTTCAGCTTCTTAATTTATAATCTACTAACAGCTTGGTTTGCTTGAATCTCAACATTCAAACTCTATTTTCGTGATGGATTCCATCCTTTCATATTTTGGGGAAATATGTAACGTTTTTAAAAAAAAAAGAACCGCTGGGTATCCCCTTCATATAATTAACGGCTTAAATATATTTATTTGCTATAAACCTTAATAAATTCTTGTTATCTATAATAATACGAGTGTTTCAAATCTTTTCATCGCGTAAAGTTTTAATTTTGAGGATAAAATTCAACGTAATTAACGAAGTAAATGCTCACAGCTGTTGATATCAAATAAAAATGTTTTTAACTTTTATGAATTCTGTTCATTAAATCAAACTAAGTTATCGGCCACTATAATTCCAATATTTTGCTGTTCAGGAGTTAAAAAAATCAAATTATGCATGTGTTGAAATATCAGTTTATCTAAAACTTGTTGATACCAGATTGTGGACATACTTGAAAAATATGATTTTCATTTATATTCTAAGATGGAATAACCTTTATATAAACCAGTCTTTTTTCTTTCTATTTTTCTTTTACAAAAATCTTCGTGAACTGTCAAAATTCATCGCAGTCCTTTTGTTTAAACTGAGTTAACATCACTCAAGTTACAAAGCGAAGTAAAAACGCAGAATTTATATCTTAAATGGAAATCAAAGAATAGTTTTAAATGAATTAAAGAAACACAAGCATTTTTTTTTATAAAAGAAAAATACGACTGCATAAACATTTCTAAATATGCATTGTTTTTACTTTATTGTATAAAGTCTATGTCTTTTCTTTTGTTAACATTTTTTTTATTTCGGCGGTCACTTCTCTATTTTCCAATCTCAGTTGAAGGACATTGTGAAGATTAATACGTGAAATTAATTATGTATTTTAAAATAAGCTGATACGAACATACTAACGTATTCCATGCCTAAGCTGAACATTTTTCTCTAAGATATTTTTAGATCCGAATATTATAAAACTGAAACTTTAAATCTTGCAAAATAATTATATTAATAATATCCCACATAGCTAATAGTAAGTTGTGTTCTTTTTCATAACCTTTTAAAATAAGTAATCGACACTTCTCGAGATTCAAAAAAGTTAAAAACTATTTTTTAAGAAAGATTTTAACATTTATATTAGGATTTTCACATCAAGCTCATCGAATTTTTTCTCAATTGGTCATATTCGATAGAAATATCCTGACAATTTAATTGAATTTGAGAAAATAGCATTATCCAACAAGGTTTACTTACTACCAAGTTATAAACATTAAGTCTCTCAAAGGCAGCAGCTTCGCTGTTTTAATGATATTTTATTTTTATTGATTATATTTTTAAATGATTTTTTTAATATAGGTTTTCACTAAATTATAATTTACCTGGATCCATTCTTTCGATTTTCACTTTTTTGTTCATCGTTAATCATTTCTATGTTTTTAGTAGTTGTAGCTAAAAGCGTGTCATCATTTGAAAATTGCTACAAGATGTATATTTTGATTGACTCCTTGAACATTTGGCCTTGGTGTAAGGGCTTAAAATAGGCTGATTTTATTCCCTGCTGAGATGTAAGAGCCATCAAAAGTTGTGCCCAAGATATGGCACTAAGCTGGAACTGATGATGTGGCTCCAGTTCTTGATATATTTGGAGTGTGAAGTACAACTTATTCGCAAGTATACTCAGACCCGGAATTGTTCTACCTTTTGGGGTCCCATCTATGAGACGAATTGATCTGTTTAAAAGATTCGTTTTCAATAAGAGCATAATTAAAACAAAGTTTATTAAGAAGCAACAATTCAAAAACGAACGTACAATGAACACCATAGTCGAGTTTCTTGGCAAAACATAAATCTAAACGAGTTAACGTGCCGTTAAAAATATTCAATAGATCAATAAATTCTTAAAAGTATTTAGCTATATCCTAGTAGAACCACCGTATGCTTGAGTTCTCTGGCGAAGAAGTAATCGTGTTGCCATTAGTGTATTTTGCAAGCCTCTTCAAATATGAATTGAGGTCTCGGTAGCCATTTGAACGGATGAATGTAAACAATTGTAATTGTGATTCATAACCGTTTAAAATTTACTTCGCAGCTATTATCTCCTCGTGTCTGAATGGTTAGAAGCTTGGCTTGGCGTTTGAGTCAACCGGGTTTCGATCCCAGCTACGGGGAGCTACTGTCTAGCCACACTGATGAGTTCTGATAGAATGAAACAGATCTGTCTGTGGATGACTATATATATATATATATATATATATATATATATATATATATATATATATATATATATATCCTAAGGCTTATATAAGAAAATAACTGCTGATCATGCAAAATGAAGCCTCCTAGCAATATTTCAAATCTATTTCTGATTTTACGTCTTCTAATAATAGAGGGCTAAAAGAGGAATGAATTTCTTTGGAAAATGAAAATAGAGAAAGAGTCAACCCATTCTATAGTCAAGCAAATAACAAATTTATATAAAGCAATTGCCAAGTAAATATTTCTTAATTTAAAACTGTTTTAGACAGAATACATATCGTTATTAGATCTACACACACTATTAACTGGCCATCTAAATAATGTGATTAGAATAATATACTTTGATGTATTATCAACTGTTTAATTAAAATAATCTATCTTTTTAGCATTTTATCCTAAACTGGGGAACTTGTGAATCCATAGTTTTGTTGATGACAATGCAATCAAAATTCTATTTAAGAACAACAAAAAATTTCATTAGAATTTATTTGTTTTTCGTGTTATCGAGAGATTTGATGAGAAAAAAGGACATTCTTTGCTAATGATTATCACATGGAATTTATATTTATTTGAATATTGGACAAGGGATGTTTTTTTGTTTTTATGTTAAAACATTTTAGATGTTTTCCTTCAATAAACATTTCTCTATTTGTGCTAATCTTACGGTGTTACGGTCACTGTTATGCACACATTCGTACGTACAGTAATGAATGAAAATATTAGGGCTACTCTTTTATTTTTAACGTATCGATAATGCATTTAAAAAGTAGCAGTCATGTATTCTGGTTTGACGGAAACAATTATAAATGCCAGAAGCTTAAAAAAAACTTTATATTACAATCTACCTGCAAAATAAAATTAAAAAAAAAATGTCTAAAATTAATATCGGCGAAGAAAGCAAATAATTGATATTAAATAATTCATATTAATAAATTGATACTGATTTATATAGTTATTCCTTTCCTGAACAATTCAAAGCAGAGATTTAAAATTTGCTGTATTTATTTACGTCATTAATTATAGAATTCTCTTACATATTTAACTTATATCGAAAATATTTAAACAACATATTACTAGTGACATGTCATGCAGTTGATATGCAGCTTTTTTGAGGAAGGTATTTGAAAGACGTCTGTGACACTCTTTTTGAGTATTTGAACTAATATTTTATTTTTAACCTGTAAACCATTTGTAGCTGTATTTAATCCTGTCCAATGTAACATTAAAAGAGTCGCTCTAAAAGTTCTAAGTCTTGTTTCGGAAGAAGAGCTTTTGTTTAAGTATAGGCTATGAGTAGACACTATGCATCGAAGTTACTGTAAGTTTAGACCAAGAAACATGATAAACTTGGACGTTTCAAAAGCATTTCACGACTCATTGTTTTTTGAGGTGAAAATTGTTCTTAAAAAGTCGCTCATTACATGAGTATATACAGTAATGAATATAGATCTGTGTTCAAATTAACATTAGAAAAACTGATTCAGATTTCTGTATTGATTTCTCTGCAGGAGAGGCCCATACAAAGGTGAGAACGGTGCGACAAGTTTATTACCAGCTTGTGGCTTAGAACATTTTTTGAACGACTCTCGTATATCGAAATACTCGTTAACATTAGATTCAGTTTACGGTTGGAAGATGAGAATTTGATGCATATATCAAAAGAAGAATTATTTATATTATATACAAATTTTAAAGATTTTTACTTCCATGTAACTAATGAACAATTTAAAAGAAATAGTCAAACTTAATTTTTAATAGAATATCCAGTTTTTTATTCTTTTATTGAAGTATATATGTAGAAATTAAAACCAGTTAAAAAACAACTAATTCCAAAACCAACAAAAAACCCAAATAAGTTTAAAGACATAAAGAACAAATTATATATATATATATATATATATATATATATATATATATATATATGTGTGTGTGTGTGTGTGTGTGTGTATATATATATATATATATATATATATATATATATATATATATATAATCACTCAAATAGACGATTACCCAGTCGGCTGGGGCTGTAGAATACACCGACTGCACCTCTGCAGAGGGATAATACGCCCCACCCAACGAGTGTCCTGGATATGACACTAAACAGTCTGATGGTGAGGTTAAAGCAATGCTGGAGCTTTGAGGAATGCGTAGTACCCCTTCATTGCCATCGCTCCCAGGTCCACTCTGGCCCGGAGTGGTAGCACCTGATAAGTGTCCTATCTATGGGTTAAATAGAACTAGATCCTGCTTCTTTCACTATCCTGATTTTTGCATTTAAACTGCGTATTTATGCTAAACTGAATTGTTCAAAATAGAACTGTTTTGACATTGGAACTGCCAACTAGGGCTGAACTGAATTATCTGAAATAAAATCGTTTGACACTTAACTGTGTATTGCCCAGTCGGCTGGGGCTGTAGAATAAACTGACTGCATTTCTGCAGAGGGGTAAGACCCCCGCCCCAACAAGTATCCTAGATATGACACTAGACAGTCTGATGGGGAGGTCTCAGTAATGCTGGGGCCTTGGGGAATACGGATCACCCCTTCATATCCATTGCTCGCTGGTCCACTCTGGCCCAGTGTGGTAGCACCTGATAGGGCCCTATCTATGGGTTAAATATAACTAACGGCATACTGATGCTAAACTCAATTTTTCGATTAAACTGAATAGCTTGAAATAAAAAGGTTTTTGACAATTAAACCTTACTTACATTTAAACTGCATGCTTAAGATAAACTGAATTATTTCAAATAGAACTGTTTTTGACATTGAAACTGCATTTACACTAGCCTGAATTGTTTAATATAGAACCTGTTTTGACATGTAACTGTGGGTAAACAAAATCTGTACTGATTTTTTTTTCTGTACTGAATTGTTTAAAATAAAACTGAGTATTTACATAAAAATGGATTTGTCGTTAAATAACCAACAAAGGTCGATATGCCATAAAACCCAACAAACCAAACCATCAAAGAAACGAGGAAGAAACAGAAATAGAAAAGTAATCTGGTTAAACCCGTCTTTTTGTAAACTTACCTACATTAACGTATGTAAATACTTCCTAAACCTCTTGGATAAGCACTTTAATAGAGACAATCCCTTACGGAATTTTTTAAAACGAACACAGTAAAAATTAGTTACTCGTATACAAAGAATAGGCATAGTATTTTACGTAGCCATAACAGAAGGTTACTGGACGAATGAAATAGAAATAATGTGGGGCCAGATGTGGCGTCTTGTAACTGTAGAAGTAAAGGGAAATGTCCGTTGGACGGTCGATGCAACTCGAAGAACGTCGTATTCCAGGCGAGCATTTCCCCATGGAACATAATAATGATGGGGAGAGGGTCTATATAGGAATCTCCGCAGGGATTGGAAACAAAGATTGTATAATCACAGTCATAGACATTCTTTCTCCAATCCACGACTTAGAAACCAAACCTCTCTATCTAGATATTTTTGGAGCCTGAAGGATTGGGGGCTAACTCCCCGAGTAAAGTGGAAAATAGTCAGGCAGTCTTCAACCGCGAATGGTAGATATAACTCGTGTATCGATGAAAAAAAATTGTCTAATTAATTTTAAAGATTGCAAACTACTTGTTAAATGAAGGAAATGAGCTAGTGTTTAAATTACACTCATTGGGATAATCTTCCCTGTCTTCAGAGAAATAGTTGGTGTATTCTACAGCCCCAACCGTCCATGTCTGTAGGAATTGCAGTTTAGCGTGCAGAAATATCCAAACAATTTTGAATATCGCAGGAAGCAGTTAAGTTCACTTAAAAAAAAATTAGAAAAGGTATGAATACATTTGTCCCTTAAATATGACAAATCACCAGATATCTTGACAAAGCTCTCATTAATGACTGTCACAATGGTTGATGTACGAAAGTATGAATAAGAAAACATTAGATTATCCTGACTTGGGCCACTGGGGCTCCTACTCTGGGCAATAGCAGGGATGCTGATGAGGGTATTTTTATTGGAATTAATAACATTTAATTCAGTAGTTGATATTATCATGACGAGGAGATTTATGTAGAGGAGGAGATTCTGGGAAATTTGGATATTAATTCAAAATTAGGGTTTTTATTTCTGGAGTAGTTACTTCCCCTTGAATATTTTTAGGGTCACTTAAAGGCACCTGGGGGCGTCCGAAAGGTTTGTTTTTTATTTTTATTCGTATTTGATTTTATTTTTTTCAGGAGAAAGTCTAAGACCCCATCAGCTGTGTATTACAAGTAAACGAATACTATAAGAAGATAATCATTCAGATTACAAGCTTACATTATTCAGAAGATTTCACCTGTTATGGAAAATCTAGCATATGTTCAAATTGGGATAGGTCGATTTACAGGAACACCCTGTTCTGATTTCTTAAGGTTTCAAACACCTTATTGTTTTGACCCTCTTTGCTCTCGCTGGAGAATTTAGAATGTATATTGGTTTTTCCTCTCTCTCTCTCTCTCTCTCTCTCTCTCTCTCTCCATACACATATAAACTGTAGGCCGCATTTGTTGTTTTTCAACTTCAAGTTAAACACGTATAGTCATCTGAAGAGACGGGGATTATAAGGATATTCTCCGGCGAAATAAATGTATTATAACAATTTAACCAGGTTTGTGTTTCCTTCTAATTGTACTGTATACACTGTCGATGTGAGTTTTGTTAGAAAAACCTGGAAGGAAAAAGATATGTAACAATAGTCATACATCGAAGTCTCACATAGATTTATATGATATTCCTCATATATTCAATACGGAAATAATCCTCACACACTGTCTTTAGACGCTGACTGGATGTATATATATATATATATATATATATATATATATATATATATATATAGTTAAAACTTTCAACGATAAAAAGTTACCAATAGCAGTCAGAACAGGAAGTTAAACAAATTAAAACCTTTCATCCTCACTCAAAAAAAAATTGTCTCCTCTAAAATATTAACGAAACAAATGTAATTCTCTGAAAACAAAATTAAATGAATTACCACACACTTTAATAAATATTTTCTTTGACATTCTTTCATTCTTTAAAACTTTGAAGACAACCTAACGTTTAAAAAGCCGCCACAAAAATTCAAGTGTTATAGTATAAGTGGTCTAATATAAGTTCGTAACAATATTCATTAAGTATTTAGAAAAATCATATTTCTTGTTTACATTTACATATAAAAGATAAAGTGTTTTTTTTTTAATGTCAAAATAGCTCTATTTCAAACAATTTTGTTTAGCCTAAGTGCACAGTTTAGTTCTATTTGACACATAGGAGCTTATCAGGTGCTACCCCTCCTAGACATAGTAAACCTGGAATCGATGGCAATAAAGGAGACGTTCATATTCCCTAAAGCTCCAGTATTACCGGAACCTCACCATCAGATGGTTTAGTGTCATATCCAGGACACTCATTTGAGTAATCTTACCTCTCTTCAGAGAAATAGACGGTGTATTCTACCGCCCCAACCGTCCATGTCTGTAGGAATTGTAGTTTAGCGTGCAGAAATGTCCAAACAATTTTGAATATCGCAGGAAGCAGTTTAAGTTCACTTAAAAAAAAAAACTTGGAAAAGGTAGGAGTACATGTGTCTCTTAAATATGACAAATCACCAGATATCTTGACAAAGCTCTCGTCACTGACTGTCACAATGGTTGATGTACGAAAGTATGAATAATTTGGCACCTGTAGAAAAAAAGGGCTACTCGAATAAAATCATTACGGCTGTTATTGCTTTAAAAATCTGCACTGCCACTGTCATCCTTAAATCGGGGATATTATACATATAGCTACATAAAATGATATCTCTCTGGTGTTTTAAAAACGGATGAATATTTGTATCTAGTATTTCAAATAAGAACTGTTCCACAGCATTTGCAGTTTTGCAAACATACATTTCACTGAATATATTTTATTCATTTGAAATCATATTCTTCACATTTTTCTTACTTTTCCTTCCCATTAAGAATGATACAAAAGTTAAAAAAATATACCAACATACAAAATACTTATAAACACACACACACACACACACACACACACACATATATATATATATATATATATATATATATATATATATATTTAAGTTTCACAGAAATCGTTTGCATTTACGTTTAGACATTGTGATATATTTTGCAAGAAACACACAATGCTTGTTTACCGTTTTGAATATTTAAGCTTATCTTTACTGTAAAACAACATTTCCATTGGAATATTTTTAGAATACAATTTCTTGTATATTTGCCAACCAAGTTGGCTTTTCAAAACAAACTTTCATGGACATCGGAGCCAACTTTTTTAGCAAAACATGAATATCATTACTTTAAAAGGCAAATTGACATTGTAGATTGCTGACATGATTAAATTCAGTTTGCATCTCATCAGTTTCCATTTCATTTGATATCGAAACCATTGAATTTTCGGAGTGTGAATTGGACTGTTTGTATTTATGAATAACTTTCATATCCTCAACTACAAAATAATAATAAAAACATTTACTTTTTTTTTCTTTTCTTTTTTTTTTCCTTACATTCCTTCACAATGCATGACTTTTACTTCAGGGCTTGTAATATAAGTTAACAAAATGAAAAGGTATATGTTTTTTTCTTTTAATTTTCTGTCACTGAAGCTATATAATATTTCGTTCACACTATAGCGAAAATGTGTTACCAAGATGTTATACAATTAATTTAAACTAAAAAAAAGTCTTCAGTTTTAAAAAATGAATTTAAAAAAATTCTTTTCAGGTTTAATCTATGAGCAGAAATCGACATGGTTTTGATGTTCAATCGACAATGTTTCAATATGCAGCCATGGATCGCAGGTTGATACAAAGCATTGCCAAAATATAGGATAATTCAAACAAATTATAAAAAAAATTAGAATGTTGAGCTATTTTTCACTTGCTTTAAAATATGAGATTATTTGAATGGGAATAGGTGAAATCATTAGATTATATAATGGTATCAAAGTTTCTGAAACACTTTACATCTCAAAAGATATAAACCAATGTGAAACACCGTGTACAACATTGTGTAAAATTAATTGTCTTATTTCTAGATTAAAATTCATAGTACTAATATTTTGGTGAGTTGGTTGATATGACATATGTTAATATATGAAAAACAGATAATTGATAAGATGTCTAATAACAATTGGTATTCATCTAATTTATCTATTTTCATTTATTTTAAATTAATGATGAACGTTATTGCAATAATTATAATTGTGTTTTGTTTAATCACATCTCATTGCATTGCAGCTCACACTGATAAAGAAAAAGAAAATTGATAATGCATACAAATAATCTATGGTATCTTTCAGGAGTATATATATATATATATATATATATATATATATATATATATATATATATATATATTAGAATTATCATGACTAGAAAATCCGGCAAACACTTACGTGTGACCACTGGGCCACCGGTCCATGTCACACATAAGCAATCCTGAATTAACTAGTCATGGTGACAATGCGCGACAACTTGACCTAATGTGTCTTGAAGGAATTGCAGTTTAGCGTGCGTCTTATGTACGGAGGACACGGCCACCTCCGGGGTTACGTCTTCCCAAGTCGAAGTTATGAGTACTCACTACATTACCCCATGAGCAAGAAATTATATTATATTCATTTAAATGGAGGAATTAATGTCCCTGTGGTAGAGTTTCGGCTTCTGCATACTGTGGTTGTTAGTTTGATCTCAAGTGGTGGAGATTACAGTGTGCACTGCTGATGAGACCTAATAAGGTCGAAACAGCTGGTCAGTGTTCTTATATCGCACGTAGGTGTTTGCCGGATTTTCTAGTTATTATAATTCTAATATATCATTAATTCCCCCATTTATATATATATATACATATATATATATACATATATACAACAGAGATAACGAAGGGGTGTTCGTGTGGAATTGTGGCTAACGAGCTGAACTGAGACATCATTGTAATCGAGTTCGAATTCAAGTGGTGTTATTACATTCGCTTTCAGACTAATGCTCTTGGGAAATGTTCTAACCCCGTTATAATACGCAGTTGACTATTAGATAATACTACTATTTCTCTTCTACCAGGATAAATTTAATAATGAATTATCGATGAAGGTTAATATGCCATTAAAGAAAGAAACAAAGTCAAATCTAAGGAGGTACCAGTAGCGTAATGATTACCGTCACAGTAAATGAAATCGGGCAACTGAGTTCAATTCTGGGAAGGGGCTTTTCTTCATAGCGTTTTGTAGCTTTGCGGAAGCTATCTCTCCTCCGACCAGCAATGGGTAAATAGTAGGACAGACAGACAACTGAACTCGGAGAAAGATAAATTAGAATTCTAATTCGCTTTATTATTGTTCTTGGTTTGCATCCTGCACTAGACAGCCGTTTAGCGTAAATTCATACTCAACGAATATTTATAATACCAGTGGTTGCTCATTTATAGGTACTGCGGAACTGTAGTATTCCCCTATTTTCTTCCTATATATACTGAACAAATATTTATATATATTTATAAAAGTTATTTAATACTACCATCAATAGTCCTTAAATTTAATGCCAATAGTTAACCTCTCATTCATATTAAAATGGTGCATGTGAAAATTTTCCCCGGAATTCTAGTACGTTGGCTTTGTGGTGCGCATGCCCAAAAGGCAAGCGGACCAATGAAAGTATAACACTGTTTATCAGTGCAAGAGGAAGTGTTTCCGTTTCATCTATTAAAAGATAGTACATCAGTTCAAGAGTATTTGAATAACGGAATTTGATAAATTGTATATAATGGGATATAGTTAAAAACTATATTGGGGTGAAATTTTTTAATTGATAAAGAAGTTTGATTAATTCTCATGGTTTCCGTGCGTTTCCTAGAAACAAGTGCAGTAATAGTGAAATTTTAGTTTCACAGTTGTCTCTACACGAGAATGTTGCAATTAAAGTGATTGGCCGTCCATCTCCTGACATTCAAATATCTCTGCTAAGAAGAAGCAATATAAAAAGTTTAATTTCGAATAGTTCTAAATGAAAAGATGGCTCTGTGATTGTGAAAATAACAAAGCCTTCTTTTGTTGGTAGATTTTGGTAAATTTGACGAGATGTGAAAAATAAATGTCTTAGTTTTTGTTAATTTTTTCTATCCATTTTTTCTTTTAATATTATTCTCACATGAATAATGTCTGACAAGTAAGGTAATATCTGGTAGTAGCCATCTCCTTGTTTAATGTGCTTGGACTTGGAGATGAAGGCAGATTCTAACAGTCGACGAGATATTTCAATCACACTTGCATAATTCTGGACAATTTTCTTATTTCATTTAGATATTCCATTTCTGTCGGTCAAGTCTTTGAAAAAAATTCGATACATTCGACGGTGGTTGTAGCCTTCCCACTGCTTACTTAGTCACTTGCCTAGATGTTCGAAAAAATGAGTCACAGTCACAGCCAAAAACCCATCACACTGACATATGTCTCTATCCCTCCCATTCTCTCTTTTCAATCTCTCCTTCTTATGTCTCTTCCCTCCTTTTATTTTTATTATATTTTTTTTTTATTGATATATTTCTTCCTATGATGACCTTTAGAAAAAAAAAAAATAAAAATCTGATGAAATTTTTTTCTAAAATAAAATAGGTAAAGTTGGCGACTGTAGTCGAGGGCGAACCAAAGGGGCCCTTTTCAATAGCTACTACACCGAGGTGTAGGAGAGGGCGCTACTCTTTTCCCAGCATTGCTCCAATTTACCCTTGATACATACCTTATAATGCTGAGTGTTTGGCAAAGATGTCTCAAGTACCTTTTTTTTAAGTCTTTGGTATGACTCAACCTGGGACGGCAACCCGGTCACCCGAACCATTAGCGAACACTCTACCCACTAGATTAATGACCTGGATTTCTTAAATATAGACTGAATATTATTGCTAAATCCATTGTCAGTATTTTAGTTAAACCGCTATTCCCCTTATTTTTCATATATGCATAAATATATTTGGCCCTGTGAACCCATTGGCGTGAAACTGAAAGTTACCGGCCACCGATGACTGTGTAACACGCTTCCTAATACACACACACACACACACACACACACACATATATATATATATATATATATATATATATATATATATATATATATATATATATATATTATTTCGCAGTGTGTGTTATGAAAATTTCATATATTCTTAGATATTTTTTGAAGCTAAACTCCAAGATTTAATGTCACGAACCGCCATTATAAGTCACATCTGAAGAGCTGGATCCAGGATTCCCCTGTTGTCATTCGAAATTCGTTCACTAACGCTCTAATAAATATGGAAGAGATATTTCTTCTCATTATTAGCAACGCCGGATCAACAGAGTTTCATAAGCGCCAGTTTCCTTCTTCCTTATCATTTTAATTAATATCTCATCCTGATTAAGCAAAATACAACAGATGTTTTCGTTTTAAAATTGCAATTCAGCAAATATCATTCTCGCTTCCATGTTTTCTGATTTTTTTTTCAAAATCATCGAGCTTTTATATACTTCTTGGTTTGGTTATAGAGATAATTATCTTTACCGATTTTGAAAATATTGCAATTTTTTTCTTCTCTGGCAGATGCTAAGTTTCCTAATATAATTTTAAATCAATTAGATACTGTCAGAATGTGAAAAAAATCTGTCGATTGCAGTGATGTTTACCCGAGTCATAACCAACACGTGTCTCAAAATGTTTTTTGTAGAATTTTCCTAGAGACGAATCAATACTGGAAAGTGAAAAAAAAATAAAAGGAAAGAAAAACGGAAAGAAACATAAAATGAAAAATATAAACTCGTAGAAATAATAAAAGAAATGAAGAAATTGTTTTGAGGGAAAGACGATTTGAGCAGAGAGAAAGAAAAAGAAATTAGTTAAAAAACATGAAGTTCAGATTTTTCCGAATCGTTTTTCTTGGTCACTTCCAGTGGTTTGTTGGCAATAAAAACAGATGATCATGAGAATATTTTAAGTGATAGATTCCAGATACTGTTAAACATATCTGGACATTATGAAAAGGTAAATAATAAGACGTGTTCAAATTTTCATATGACAAATACAATTTTTTTGTGTCATTTTCACATAAAAGCTACTACAGACAGAATGTCACTCAGGATTAATTTTTACTGCTAGTGATTTAACTATGCTAAAGAACCATGTCTATCCTTCTGTTTACCATTGTTGGGGTGGAGGGAGAGAACAGATTGCTTCCCGCATTTTTCAAGAGACTAGCAAGAGGTATAACATAAATATACTCGAGCAGTATTTTAACTTGGGTCATCAATTTAATTTCAAATGACAACAACCGTTATCCTCAGTGCTCGTCCAAATATTTCTAGCGTAAGAGTGCATACCATAAATTGATAATCAGTAGGTTTGTCTGACAGGTAACTCCATTGAATAAATGGTTGATTAATTAATTTTAACGTTATACCAACCCATTTAGAGATATTTCAAGTCTTGGGGTTAAGGAATTGTGTTCATTGCATGTTCATATTTATTTTTGTTTACTGTATTTTATTAAAAGTTTTTTTTTTTTTAACTATATCCTGTCGAACACAGTTTTCTAATAGATCGAGTTGAGCCATAGACGATAGCCAAATAGGTTCTATCACTTTTGATCACAGTAGAGTAAAGAGTAATGACAATAAAGTGTTTTTCAACACTCCCATGACCCAGTCGGCTGGAGCTGCAGAACGCCAAATGCACCTCTGCAGAGAAGTAAGATCCCTCCCAAAATAGTCCTATCAGCTGAGGCTGCATAATACACCGACTGCTTCCCTAGAGAGGATAACGCTCCTCCAACGAATGTCCTGGATATGACATTAAGCAATCTGATGATGAGGCACCAGTAATTCTGGAGCCTTTGGGAATACAGATACCCCTTCATCGACATAACTCCCAGACCAACTCTAGCCCGGAGTGGTAGCATCAGATAGGGCCCTATCTATAGGTTAAATAGAACTAAACAGTGTACTTTTGCTAAACTTAATAGTTTAAATAATAACTGTCTTTGACATTTGAAGTGTGTACTTATGTTAAAATGAATTGTTTGAAATAGAACTGTTTTTGACATTTAAACTGCGTACTTATGTTAAACTTAATTCTTTGAAATAGAACTGTCTTTACATTTCTCTCTGTGTAAAAAAACTATACTTATACCGAACTGAATTGTTTGAAATCGAACTGTTTATACGTATAAAAACGGATATGGCATTGAATAACATATAATGGTTGATATGCCCTAAAAGTAAACCAAATCAAACCCTATCCATACTCCCAGATCTCTATAGCTGTACCCCTATTATCAGATACAGTTTTGTGTCATAACTTGAACACACTTTTTAGGGTTTCTTACACCACTGCAAAGGAAGCAAAGCTGAAAGATCTTTAATGACCAGTGCGTGATGTAACTGGTCTGCTTGCAAGTTCATTTGGGAGCGAAGTACGGAGAGAAAATTTCGCCTATCTATTTTTCTGTGATATGCTTAGTTAACCACAAAACTATGGTCAATGAAAGAATACTTACTGAGATTAGATTAGTCCGACACAAGGTCAAAAAATTGTACACTCTGGAAAATCGAAGAGTCTGTTCGGCAGACTATTTTCAATTATTTAGTGTAAGGCGTCTAATTTACGATTATAGTTAAACGACTTTCTTTTCAGATTATATCTAATTGGATGTAAAAGTCACCATGCCTCTTTGGAAAAGTACATTGATAGATATATAGACAGATAGATGTGTGTGTGTGTGTGTGTGTGTGTGTGTGTGTGTGTGTGTGTGTGTGTGTGTGTGTGTGTGTGTGTGTGTGTGCATGGGTCGATTTAACTTTGTAGAGTGACAACTAAGCATCATATGCGTTTGCGGTTATGAATATATATATATATATATATATATATATATATATATATATATATATATATATATATATATATATTAGTAGATTCGTAAATACCAAGGGATATGTTTAGCTCAAAGCTGGAGAAATATTTGGCGTTTCTTTGAATTTAAATGTTTTTATTACTCATACCATTATTCGACTGTACTACGCTGCTAATTCCTTGCTGGGTATCCCAAAATTATCCAAATGGATTCAGCATGAGGAAAAGGAACAACTATTATCAACGTTTTTCTTTTGGACAAGAGGACCACTAACTAGTGAGAAAAAATATTTTTACGGAACATCCCAAAGGAGGAAGGCCATCACCCCCCCCCATATATATATATATATATATATATATATATATATATATATATATATATATATATATATATATATATATATATTCTTTGATGATTCGAAAGTTTTGTAATCTTTTGGTATGTGCAAGTTTGCGCCACGTATATCATGGAATCGAAGCACTTCAAGACGTGAGCAATACGTTTATGGAGCATGAAATAAGATTACATTTAAAAAAGTCAAACATAAAATTAACCCGGAAGCTTATAACTGCGTTGCTCTTATGAAATTGAAACATTTTGATATTAAAAACTCGAAAGCTCATATGAAAATGAAACAATCCTGAAGAAGGAATGAGTTAAAAATTCTTAAAGTTTAACTGGCATCAATAATAGCTTTCAGTATTTCTGTTAGAATAAAGAAGTTTTTTTCTTAAAATAAAACTTTCTGCATACTAAAAAGAGTTTCAGGGTGACACACTCGAAAACGAATGCGTGACTAATACAGAAAGAATTAAAAAGTTACTCACATTGTGAAATTTTTATACGTAACTTCCGAATATTCCCTGTCACTATCTGCATTATTATATATATATATATATATATATATAGAAAGAGAGAGAGAAAGAGAGAGAGAGAGAGAGAGAGAGAGAGAGAGAGAGAGAGAGAGAGAGGCAAATATAAGACATCCCCTCAGAAATGAAGAAAAATATATTGTTTACAATTCTTAATTATGAAAATCCGATATAATAAAGATAAGGCATAAAGACGATTAAATCTAAAACATGTAGGAATTTCAATTCATATTATATATATATATATATATATATATATATATATATATATATATATATATATATATATTAGCATTTATGTTTAATTTTGATATTTTGTTTTGTCATAAATATAAGGCTGATGAGCAGAACTATGAATATAATGGCAATTTTTTCTTTAATACTTTTTTAGTGTAGATAACCTCAACTATTTGGCTAAGCATACTATAAAGTATTTCCTGAATATGAACCGAAGGTATTTTTCCCCATGCATCTAAAATTGTATTTTTGATTTCAGACATTGCTGAGTACTGTCAACTTCTTTCATAATCTTTTGCAACAATCATTCCTACAAATTTTCTATAGAAATAAAGTCTTTAGAACACGCTGGGTGGTCAAGATGTCATATTTTTTGTTCAAGCAAGTGCTTCTTTGTTATCGATGCATTGTGGATAGCAGCATTATCTTGCTAAGAAATCGATTTTTTCCCCACGTAGACGACGCTCTTCTTATGCGAGAGATAAATCATTTAGTATTTTCACATAATCTGCTGCTTCTTGTTAACAAATTGTAGTTTAAGTATTCCTGAAGATGGGAAGGCCCCAAGATCCTAAGAGATCCTCCTCCACTAAGCCTTGCTAAGTAATTGTCTTCTGGAAATTTTTTGTGTGCCAGTACTTTTGAAAGCTATCTGGAATGTCAAAATTGAATATCTTTTCGTCCGAGAAAACAATTTTGGGCCATTCTTTAGCACTCATTGCTTATTCCGATCGTTTCTCTTTGTGCTTCTTAGTTAACCTTGGACAATGAATCATTCTCATGTTTAATTTTTTCGTTGTTTAAATGTTTCCTAATTGTTCTAGTACTGCAAGACATCTACAAGAAATTTTAATATTTTCGATGTTGACGAAGTTTTCTTTTTTAATTCACGGACAATTGTTTACTTGAATTGTCGTGATAATGTTTCTGACCTACCAGTGCGTTTTCTTGCTCTATTCTTATTTGGACTTTTCAAGTAATTGCAGATAATGGTTTTACTTCGTCCTAAGACATTCGAAATTATTCTCTGAGATTTTCTGACTCTTTTCAGAGATGTAATCTCGTCTTTAACAGATTCATATAATTTAGTTCCTTTAGCCATTTATGTTTTTAGTATTTTAATTATTACAGTTTTAATAGCTTTTATATTACGTAGACGATATAAATAAATGTTTCAATTAAATTACGTCCTTTTCTTATATAGATTTTATTGGTGGTCTTATATTTATGTGAAAAATAAACTTTAGAATTTAGCATAAATGCTTATATTCATATAAAAATGAAATGAAATTTCTTTTTGTTTTAAATTTAAGTGTCTTTTAATTTTATCTTTCATATATCTGATTTTCGTAATTCTAAAATTGTAAACAATATATTTTACTTAATTTTTGAGGGTGGTATTCTATTTTTGTCCTTGAATATATATATATATATATATATATATATATATATATATATATATATATAGTTCCCTACCGTAGTCGACGGCGATCCGAAGGCTCCCTCTTTATATCCGTAGAGGAGGACGCTACACTCTTTCATGTATTGCTATATTTTACCCTTGATCTGTACCTAATAATACTGAGTGCTAAGTAAGGCGGCATCTAGCCCCATTTTTTTATCTTTGGGATAACTCGACCTGCGATTGAACCCCAGTCTTCCGGGCCATTTTCGAACACTCTACCCAGAAAGTTAATAGGCAGTTATAATATATATTTGATATATAATAATGTATTGTATTATATATATTTGTGTGTTTGCGGGTGTGTGTGTTCGTATGTGTCTGTCTGTGTGTGTGTCTGTGTGTGATGAGTTTTGAATTTTTCCAAAGGAGTTGGGGACAGTAAGCACTGTTAATAAATGCACCTTTTCAATAGTAATGGTCTTTTCATGTGCCAGAATACTGTCAACATGACCTTCTTTGCTACCCTTTGCATCCTCAATATTGGCTTAAGAGGACAGCCAGTGTATTTCCATTACACGGTCTATCCTTTTTCCTCAGGCTCACGGTGGCAAATCCATGTTTACCTCATTTGAAAGACATGTTTTTGAAGAAAAAATTCTTCTCCGTACTCAACACATTCTTTCATCATTTTTTATAGCTTGCACTTTTCAGCCACAAAAAAAAAAAAAATATGACTGAGCTCCAATGCGACTCAGCTTGATTTCCCGCCAAATTGAATCGGTTAAAACATGTTTCTAAGTGGTTCAAATAATTTTTGAAATAAATCAATTTCGAAAAATGCCAAGTCGACATTTCTGGAAAAGAAATTCTGATGAAAATTTCCATTTATTTGTTTAGTCACCCTTATATATATATATGTGTGTGTGTGTGTGTGTGTGTGTGTGTGTGTGTGTGTGTGTGTGTGTGTGTGAGAGAGAGAGAGAGAGGGAGAGAGAGAGAGAGATTATGTCAGAATATATAGCTAAGATGGTCATAAACTATAATATGAAAAAATAATTTCTTTGAGATTTCTTTGCTCGAATGATCAGAAAGAAGTATATTATGCTATTATTGAAACAGTTTATTTTTATAAAAAGCAAAATATTGCAAGTTGACTATATTTTATCTCTTCTATTCATTCTTACTAGTAAATTCCTCTCTCCAGTTAATCATATTCTCAGTTGTTTATATATATGTATATATATATATATACATACATATATATTATAACAGTGTTGGTCGTCACTAACGTACTTAATGGGTTAGTGACGAACCAAGAACAAAATGATATGGAGAGTGCTCAATATCTTGGAGAGAGCTATCATTATAAACCCAGAGGTCGCAGTTTAAATTCCATGAATTAAGTAAATATATCTAATATGTATATCTATTATGTATTCATTTTTACTAATATATATATATATATATATATATATAAATATAAAACACACCACATACACACACACACACACACACACACATATATATATATATATATGTGTGTGTGTGTGTGTGTGTGTGTGATTGGTTTCAAAAAAGTTGTTTTCATTTGAGTTGTACGTGGTTTTAATCTAATGAATCGACCAATTCTCCTTTAAATGATCTCAAATTTTAACAATGCGTAGAACAAGGAAACATTCTGATTGTTGTCTACATTTTTCTTCTCCGCTGAATCACATTTCTATACTTTACAATTAGATATAAAATATAATTTTGATAACATTTTTAAACGAGTCTGAACTCATTTTTTTTCTTTGTTTACAGTTAAATAGTTCAAGGATGTCTATCTGACGCGAATAATCTTATTTACTAATCATCATCATCATGTCGCGCCGCCTGCGCGGATATCCCTGACCATCTCTCGCCATTTCTCCCTATCATTCATCGTCTCCGGCAGATCTTCAGGATTACAACCCGTGTCCTCACATAGCTGCTGTATGTAAGTTCGTGCTGGTCGTCCCACTCTTGCACATCCATGCGTGGGGGTCCACAGGAGTACATCGCTTATGAGCTCGTCCTTGCTTCTCCAGCAGTGTCCTGCGTGTCTGGTTCGTCGAACTTGTATAGTTTTTGTGATGGGGGGCAAGTGTCCGTATTGTTGGAGTCTCGTGGGGTGTTGTCGCCAGGACTTGTTTAATACTGCTCTCAACATTCTTGTGTAATTTCCGTCCAGCCTCCTCTCCAGCCGCTTCGTAAGCGTCCATGTGGTGCATCCATATAGCAGTATCGACACAACCGCTGCCTGGAAGAAACTGCGTTTCATTTTATCTGTTAGGTCCGACTTCCATATGATCGAGAGCCTATCGATAGCTGTCCATGCCTTCGTCAGTCGTGTGTCGATGTCCTTCTCGGTTGATGAGACGCTGCTTCCTAGGTAGGTGAATTTGTCGACTAGTTTCAGAGAGGCTCCGTCTAGTGTGGCAATGTTGCCTGTTTGGTTGTAACACATATATTCGGTTTTGTTTGCATTGACATGTAGGCCAATGCCAGCTGCGGCTCGTTCCAGACTATGTAGTAGTGTCTCTGCTTGATTAGGCGTATTCGCTAGTAACGCCAAGTCATCAGCGTAGTCGGCGTCCGTGATTGTTTTTGCGGGGTACCTTTTGCTTCTTCTCTTAGTCAGCTCAAAGCCATTTTCTCTGATTTTGTCGATCGAAGTCCTAAGCACATAGTCTAGACAGATGATAAAGAGGTACGGGGCTAGTGTGTCTCCTTGTAGTACTCCTGCAACAATGTCGAAGTATTCCGTGTCTCCATCTGGTGAACGTACTTTTACTTTGGTGTTTCTGTAGAGAATCATTATCGCTGCTACGGTTTCTTTTGGTAGGCCGTAAGCTAGTAGGATTTGCTCCATCTTCCCTCTGTGTATGGAATCGAAGGCCTTGGTAAAGTCGACAAATAGTAATGTCGCCTGTAAGTTTTTTGCCTGAACGCCTTCCAGGTTTCTACGGATGGTCAGTATTTGTGAGGTTGTGGATCTATTTCTCCGGAAGCCATTTTGATTTTTCCTAAGGATGTTTTCCATTTTGGGTTCTATGCGGTTTCGTAGTAGGGCATTGTAGATTTTGGCTGCTATGGATGTAAGTGTTATCCCTCGGTAGTTCTTGGCTAGTCCGAGGTCGCCTTTTTTAGGGAATGGAAGGATGCATCCCTTCGTCCATCGTTCTATCCTATTTTGACTATAGACTGCGTTGCATTGCCGGAGCAGTATATCGTCGAATTGTCTCGTCTTCCACACTTCTGGGGGGATCTCGTCTAGCCCCGCCGCTTTCCTATTTTTAATTCTTCTGAGAACCGTGTCGAGTTCTTCTTTGGTGAAAGGACCTAGTTTTACGTCTAATTGCTTACTAATAATTCTGGTGATCGGTTCATCCGTTATTTCCGGTGGGTTTCCTAGTAGATTTTTGAAATGCTGTTCCCACAGTTTTATTCTTTCTTGTTGGCTTGCAGCTTTCAATTTTGCTTTGGCTGTGCTCTTCCTTCCACTTACTTCGTTTATTGTTTGCCAGGCTATCCTGGATTGCCTATCTTCCACCGAGTCTCTAATCTTATCTATCTGATTTTGTACGTATTCTGCCTGTTCTTTTAGGTATATTCCTGTTAATTGATGTTGCGCCTTTTCTAGTTCTCGTGCATTTGTATTTGTTGGGTTCTGTTGATAGTTTTTGGAGGCAGTCTTCACAAGTGCACGTTTTTCTCTAGCCGCTAGCGTTTCCCAAGGGACTCTATATTTAGTTCTAGGTTTTGTTGGAATACACTTTTCTGCCGCCTCCAGGTGTGCTTCTACAAAATTTTCATATTCGTCATTTGGGGTGCCTATTTCTACCTTCTCTTGTAGTGCTTCGAATCTGTTTCTTAATTCTAATACATATTTATCTCTAATATCTCTGTTGTTGAGTAGGGCCCAGTCATAGTGCTTGGTCGTCGCTTTACGTGTGGCGTTTTTTCTTAGGCTTAGTCGTACTTTGGCCGTAACTATTCGATGATCGGAGGACACACCCTCGAAGGAGGAGTATGCCTCGCAATTCATCGCACTGTTTTTCCATTTCCTGTTTATAAGGACGTAGTCTATCTGTGCTTTACTCTTATTCGCGTATGTGTAGGTCCATAATTTCCCCTCCCTTTTTTGAAAGTTTGTATTGAGGCAGGTTAATCTATTTTCTATCATGAAATCTATTAAATGCTGTCCATTCCTGTTAGACGCGTAGTGTAGGCTGTATTTGTTGTGTCTGTTTTTCCCGATTTGTGCATTCATATCTCCGCCAATGACTAGCAGGTTGTGTTTCGCAATGCTACGTACTAGGGAGGATAGATCTTCGTAGAAGGTGGCTATTTCGTTTTCTTCGCTAACATTGGTAGGGCTGTAGCAGGAGATAATTGTTGCTTTGGGGTTGCCATTAAACGTTGCGGCCATCATCCTAGGTTGTATTCTCTCAATGCTGTTCAGTGTTTTTAACGCTCTCGGTCCTAGAAGTATTCCCACCCCTCCTACCGATGCATTGACAGAGTTTTTCCATGCCGATACAGTCACCAGCATCCATCCATTTCCAGTTTCGTGATACTTGATATCTTCGGTGTGCGTGTATCGGTGCTCTTGTATGCAAATTATATCTATCTTATGTTCTACGGCTGATGCAGTTAGCTCTGATAGTTGACCTATTCTATTTAGGGTTCTCACGTTAAATGTCGCTATCTGTATTGTTTGTTTGCATTTTAGTAGTTTTTGTTTGAGCTCTGTAGCTGATTTTTCGAACACCGAGGCCAGGGCTCCAACCTCAGCAGGACGCGCCCCTTTTTTACCCGCGCGAAGAGCGATGCCGTTTATGGATTTGGTTTGAGTACTAGTCATGGTTATCTTTCGATGGCTGTTTTTGTTCTCATCTATAGAAGCCACTCTTATAGATGAGCAGCAGTAGTTCCCCGATCGAACTGGCAATCTTGAGCGTTAAGCCGCAAGACTCACACGTACAGCATGCTGCTTCCCATGTGTACGCGGTAGTAATAAAAAAAAAAAAAAAAAAAAAAAAAAAAAAAAATTTCTCTTTTTTTATCTTAAGTTTTAACTTAGTTAAAGTCCAGGACTGCTGGATGTTAAAATTCAAAGAAATTTTGTGGTATATTTCATGGTTATCTAGTGGTGGACAGACAGAGAGAGAGACACAGAGAGAGAGAGAGAGAGAGAGAAAGAAAGAGAGAGGAGGAGTCAACTCTTTTATGGCTTTCGTCTTTAGCACGTGTTAGACTACATTTGAGGTGTTTTGGATTTTTTTTTTTCCTTTCTTTTCAGGGGGGGGCAATTTTGGGGGTTTTCTTTAGCAAATTTAGAAGTTCGCCTTCCAAAAGTAAAGTTTTCCTGAAAATTAAGTCGCATAAGTCTTCATTCTTCATTTAAACAACACATAATACAGCTGAGATTTAAGACATTACTATTTTAAATCAAATGTGCATTTTTAAATGAATAGTTTAGTAGAATAAATTTACTGACCTCTGTGAAAAAACTTCTGGAAACGGAATCACTTCCAAACGTATGCCTACTATTTCAACAAATGAAGGATTAAATTATTACTAATTTTAGTATTTATATTAAAGGTTCCACTCCTATATCATGGTCAACTGGTGGTGGACAGAGAGAGAGAGAGAGAGAGAGAGAGAGAGACAGAGAGAGAGAGAGAGAGAGAGAGAGAGAAAGAAAGAGAGAGGAGGAGTCAACTCTTTTATGGCTTTCGTCTTTAGCACGTGTTAGACTACATTTGAGGTATTTTGGATTTTTTTTTTTTCCTTTCTTTTCAGGGGGGGGGGCAATTTTGGGGGTTTTCTTTAGCAAATTTAGAAGTTCGCCTTCCAAAAGTAAAGTTTTCCTGAAAATTAAGTCGCATAAGTCTTCATTCTTCATTTAAACAACACATAATACAGCTGAGATTTAAGACATTACTATTTTAAATCAAATGTGCATTTTTAAATGAATAGTTTAGTAGAATAAATTTACTGACCTCTGTGAAAAAACTTCTGGAAACGGAATCACTTCCAAACGTATGCATACTGTTTCAACAAATGAAGGATTGTCAAATGGATATATATATATATATATATATATATATATATATATATATATATGATATTCATGTAAGTAATTTGTTGGGTTGGTAATTTCATTTTTAAATGAGTTAGAATCAATTTGTTTGCATTCTAATAAGTAAAAATATAGTTGGTAACCGTAGTCGAGGGAGACCCGAAGACTTCCTTGTTCAATATCTACACCAATGACGAGTAGGAGAGGGCCCTATTCCATTCTCTGGATTGATCCACTTTACCCTGGATCCCTACGTTATTATGCTGAGTGCTCAGCAAGGCGACATCAAGTAGCATTTTTTGAGTCTTTGTTATGACTCGACTTGGGATTGAACCCAGGTCTCCCAGACCATTGACTTGGAGTGGGTTTTTTTTCTTCGTTTTATTTGATATCAATATTTTAGGTTATTTAAAGCCAAATCCATTTTCATATAAACAAACAGTGGTAATTCAAACAATTCAGTTTAGCATAAGTACAGTTTAAATATCCAAAATACTATTTCGAACAATTCAGTTCAGTAGAAGTACGCAATTAAACGGAGTACGCTTTTTGAATGTCAAAGCATTCCTCTTTCAAACATTTTAGTTTAGCATAAGCACACAGTTTAGTTCCATTTGACGAATCGATAGGACCCTATCAGGGGGGAACCACTCCTGAGAGCAAAAGCAATGAAAGGGTAATCCACATTCCCCAATTCAGAGTGTTTAGTGTCATATCCCAGATACTTGTTGAGGGAGTCTTACCCCTCTGCCGAAGCGCGATCGGTGTATTCAACAGCCCCGGCCCGATGGGCAAGGATCATTGACGAAAAATCTTCTCATTAGGTTTGGTTTCTTTTTTTTAATGGCATATCAACCTTTGTAGGTTATTTAATACCAAAGTCATTCTCCTTGAAGAATAGTAGTGGTACTATTTAATCCATAGCTGGGAGGATAATGGGGTTCATTCCTTTCCCAAAATCATTTGCCCGAAAGTGAACGTAATAGAGCGATTGAAGTACGAACTTGCTTACTACGATTCCGTAGCCCATTGCTTTGACCATTACACCACGAGGACGCTGCCCCCTCAACTCATTAGGCTAATGGCCAATGGCAATCTAATATTGCTATTGTTTCTACACAAATGGTTCCAATTATTGCTATAAAATACTAATAATTCTATTCAAAATTAATCATTAGTTTGTACACAGTGGAGTAGATACAAGGACTGCTGATTAACACTGGCTATACTATTGAACACCATTCTTTCATTTGCACTCAGTCAAATGCTTCGAAGTATTGACATGTAATACAAATAATTCAATTTAGGCACACAGTTAAACAGTTTAAAGTATTGCTATTTATTTAATACTAATGATTATTCATTCATTTTCACACAGTTGAATAGTTCCAAGTATCGCTATTTATCACTAACAATTCAATTAAACATCAGTCATTTATTTACATACAATTACAAGATCAAACAGTTGTATTTCAAACAATTTGTTTGCACACAGTTTAAATGTTAAATAGTTTTATTTGACAGATAGATAGGACCATCTCAAATGCTACCATACTAGGTTTGAGTGTGTCTGGAAGAAATAGAAATGAAGGGGTTCTCCACATTTCCCAAATCTCCAAGAGTGTAGCTTTACCGTTAGACTGTTTATTGTCATATCCAAGACACCTGTTGAGGAGATCTGAACCCTCTGCATAGATGCAGTCAGTGTATATTGCAGCCCCAGCCAAATAGGCATGGATTCTTTTGAATACGCCTTTCCGATATATAAATATATCATCATCATTATCATCATCATCATGTGCCGCTAGCACGGATATCCCTGACCCTCTCTCGCCACTTCTCCCTATCGTTCATCGCCTCTGGTAGGTCTTCAGGGCTACATCCTGTATTCTCACATAGCTGCTGAATATATGTTGGAGCCGGTCGTCCTGCTTTTGCCCGGCCATATGTGGGGGTCCACAGTAGTACATCATTTTTGAGCTCGTCCCTGCTTCTCCAGCAGTGTCCAGCATGTCTGGTTCGTCTAACTTGGATCGTTTTCGTGATGGGAGACAGGTGGCCGTATAGTTGGTGTCTTGTGGGGTGTTGCCGCCAGGACTTGTTCAAGATTGCTCGCAGCATTTTGGAAAAGCATATATATATATATATATAATAATCCAGCCGATTAGTTAGCGTCCAAGTAGTGTATCCATACAACAGTATCGATACGACAGCTGCCTGGAAGAAACTGCGTTTCATTTTATCGGTCAGGTCTGATTTTCGATAACCTATCGATGCCAGCCCATGCCTTCGTTAGCCGCGTTTCGATGTCCATTTCGGTTGATGAGACGCTGCTTCCTAGGAAGGTGAATTTGTCTACTAGTTTCAGAGAGGTTCCATCTAGTGTGGAGATGTCGCCGGTTTAATTATAGCACATATATTCCGTTTCGTGTGCATTGAGATGGAGGCCAATACTTGCAGCGGCTCGTTCCAAACTATGCAGTGGTGTTTCGGCTTGGTTGGGTGTATTTGTCAGTATCGCTATGGCATCGATCTAGTCGGCGTCGGTAATTGTTTTTGCAGGGTGCCTTTCACAGTGGTATGAGTCCGATATGAAATGCAATCAGCTTCGTCCAAGATTTGAACTCGTGTAGCCGTATTCATAACCAATACACTATGAGCACTTCCATCTTTTTACATGTATATGGTTTTTGAATTTTTAGTTTGTATGCAACTTTATTTGCAAATACGCCGTTTGTTTGCACACAGTTAAATGTTTTCAAGCATAGCTATTTATCATTAGTCATCATCATCATCATCATATCACGCTGGTAGCACGGATATCCCTGACCCTCTCTCGCCACTCCTCTCTATCGTTCATCCCCCTAGGTAGGTCTTCAGGACAACATCCCGTATCCTCATATAGCTGCTGAATGTATGTTCGTGCTGGTCGTCCTGCTTTTGCACGACCATGTGTGGGGGTCCATAAGAGTACATCTCTTATGAGTTCGTCCCTGCTTCTCCAGCAGTGTCCTGCATGTCTGGTTCGTCTAACTTGGATAGTTTTCGTGATAGGGGGCAGGTGGCCGTACAGCTGGTTTCTTGTGGGGTGTTGCCGCCAGGACTTGTTTAAGATTGCACGTAGCATTCTTGTGTAATTGCCGTCTAGCTTCTTCTCCAGCCGTTTTGTTAGCGTCCATGTAGTGCAGCCATATAGCAGTATCGATGTGACCGCTGCCTGGAAGAAACTGCCTTTAACTTTATCGGTCAGGTCTGACTTCCAAATAATCGACAACCTATTGATAGCTGTCCATGCTTTCGCTAACCTCGTTTCGATGTCCTTTTCGGTTGATTCGACGCTGCTTCCTAGGTAAGTGAATTTGTCTACTAGTTTAAGAGGGGTTCCTTCCAGAGTGGAGATGTCCCCCGTTTGATTATAGCACATATATTCCGTTTTGTGTGCATTAACATAGAGACCTATGTTTGCTGCTGCTCGTTCCAAACTATGCAGTAGTGTTTCGGCTTTGTCAGGTGTATTTGCCAGTATCGCTATGGCATCGGCGTAGTCGGCGTCGGTAATTGTTGTTGCGGGGTACCTTCTGCTTCTTGTCTTCGTCAGTTCGAAGCCATTCTCTTTGATTTTGTCAATCGATGTTGTAAGTAGGTAGTCTAGACAAATGAGATAGAGGTACGGAGCCAGCGTGTCCCCTTGTAGTACTCCTGCTACAATGTCGAAGTATTCTGTGTCTCCATCTGGTGATCGTACTTTTACTTTAGTGTTTCTATAGAGAATCGTTATTGCCGCTACGGTTTCTTTAGGTATGCCGTACGCTAGTAGGATTTGTTCCATCTTTCCTCTGTGAATGGAATCGAAAGCCTTGGTAAAGTCAACAAAAATTAATGTCGCTTGTAGGTTTTTTGCTCGTATATCTTCAAGGATTCTACTGATGGTTAATACTTGTGAGGTCGTGGACCTATTTCTTCGTAAGCCATTTTGGTTTTTTCTAAGTATGTTGTCGATTTCGGGTTCTATGCGGTTTCGTAGTAGGGCATTGTAGATTTTGGCTGCTATGGATGTAAGTGTTATGCCTCGGTAGTTTTTGGCTAATCCGAGGTCCCCTTTTTTAGGGAAGGGGAGTAGGCATCCCTTCATTCATCTATCTATCGGATTTTGATTATAGACTGCGTTGCAGTGTCGGAGCAGCATGTCATCGAATTGTCTGGTCTTCCATACTTCCGGGGGAATTTCGTCTAGCCCTGCAGCTTTCCTATTTTTAATTTTTCTGAGAACCGAGTCGAGTTCTTCTTGTGTGAACGGTCCTAGTTTAATGTCTAATTGTTTGCTAATTATTCTGGTGATTGGTTCATGTGTTATTTTCGGTGGGTTTCCTAGTAAGTCTTCGAAGTGCTGTTTCCACAGTTTTATTCTTTCTTGTTAGTTTGCTGCTTTAAGTTTTGCTTTGGCTGTGTTCTTTCTTCTACTCACTTCGTTTATTGTTTGCCAGGCTATCCTAGATTGTCTATCTTCCACCGAGTCTCTAATCTTATCTATCTGATTTTGAATGTATTCTGTCTGTTCCCTTATATATACGCCTGCATTCATAAAATGTTATTTAAATAATTTGTTTACTGAGGTTATATAAATAATTTGTTACTGAGGCTTTCGATGACTAATAATAATTATCCCCAGTAAATTATTGAACGGTTCTATTTGACCCATACATTGGACTCTAACAGTTGCTACCAATTCGGGCAAGGGTGGACTTGGAGAGTAATGCAATGAATAAGTGCTCTGCATATCTCAGATCTACAGAATAGGGGCTTCATGTTCAGATGAAGTTTAGTGTCAATCAGGACACTCGTTAACGGCATGGGGCTTACCGTACTGCAAAGGTACAGTCGGCGTATCTTACTGCTCAAGCCAATGAGGTAATGTGTGTGTATATATGTATGTGTGTGTGTGTGTATAAGAGATAGATAGATACAGAGAGAGAGAGAGAGAGAGAGAGAGAGAGAGAGTGTGTGTGTGTGTGTGTGTGTGCGCGCGCTTGCTTGCACATAAATTTAATCAAAAACTAAAAGATACGATGCAATTATTCTTATTCATAAGTGTATTTTCTTTCTACTTCTTTAATTGAGAGAGCCACATTAAGACACTTTATATTTGTTTATAGGTTTGTAAACAACTAATTAATAATTCAAAGTTAATCATCTTTGATTAGAAATACCCAGGAGAGAATTCATTCCAGATATTTGCTTTGGAATACTTCCAGGTTAGCGGCAATATATTTTGCCGAGAATGTTCCTGAGTAATGCAAATACTGGCCCACATCTCTCTAAATCCGTTGTTACACGCACCGTAATTATCTGATTATTTTATGGTTCTTATTGAGTGTAAGGGCCGACAGTCAAAAGAGAGGTTTCTCTGAATAGGAGAAAGTTAAATCAAGGACGCAAATTAAAATGTCAAAATAACCAGGAGCTAGTTTTTAATTGGGAACACTCAAATGTCCGTGATAGACTGTTGCTTAACGTATTAAATCTGTAGGACATGTGGGCCATATAAGTCCTCAACATTCTCGACACTACGGATTGTGGATATGTCAGACATTCACGAAGATATAACGGACAGGTAACAGGTGAGAAGTAAGGATTGCAGACAAAATCTGTTATGTGTTGTGTTGTGCATACGTGCGAGTGGGTACGAGTGTGTGAGTACCTGTGCATGTGTGTTGTCAGTCGATGATGTAAGTTTAGAGATAGATAGATAGATAGATAGATAATTAAATACTGTGTAAAGCGTTTTTTGTTTATAATTATTTTGTTAAAAAGAACAGAGAAAACTATTTTCACAAGAAGTTTGCTTTATAATTTATAATTATTATATCATATCAACTTTCGTGTGTTATCTAATTCCAAAGATATCTTTATAGAATATCAATACTAGAACTATCTTGATATTGATAGCTGTGTTTATACCTTTCCTACAGTATTAGTTCAAAATCACGTATTACTATTCGGCAGTTTCTCTTTTTTTTGGTTAATTATCACTAGGGCTGGTCTTCTGACTGGGATTAGTTAATATATTTATATCTCAAAATCCCAGAGAATTCTATGCATCGCATTCAATAGGATGGATTATGTTTAGAGCATGTACCATTTGGTAGTTTGTTAAAATTTCAATTTCTTGCACAATTCCAAGTCGTTCTCCTTTCCCACTCAATCATGTATTGTCTTGTATTCTCTTTGCGCTAATTTACGGCATTCGTTTGTTTTGTGCTAAACCGTTTCGTCTCATTCACCACATAACCTATATTTGCCATTCTGTTGCATCTTACCGATTTTCGCTTTCACTTCATTGATACATATGGCGTTGCTTTGGCCTGCTATAAAAAGAGATTCAAAGGTATGAATCCAATTATTCTCCCTCCAGCTATGGGTAAATAGTAGAACAGACTAGGTTCTTTAGCCTTGGTGAGGCAACTAGTCCAGGAGAAGGAAAGCTCTGAATTCAAACCTGTTAAACTCCGCTTAAAAAATGACCTTGTGTCATATCCTGCCTGAGCAGAGGGGTTGGTAAATATGATATGATAAAAAGAGATTCAATTTTTATCTAACTTTTCCTTTTCATAGCCATATCCAGTACTTCGTTTGTGAGATGTCGTCAGTTTTTCCCCTTGGAAATATCCAATTTTTTTTTTTTGGTTTGTTTTTCCAATTCTGTTTGGTTTGGTTTCTATTTTAATGGCATATCAACCTTCGTGCGTTATTTAATGCCAAAGCCATTATTCTAGAACAGTAGTGGTACTATTTAACCCACTTACTATGATTCCGCAGTCCATCGCTTTAACCATTACATCACGAGAACACCCCCATTTCTGTTTGTTAGTTATTGTTGTCCTGTAGATCTTCCTGTTGTTTGTGTTTAAGAACTTGATATCGAGAGGTTTTCTTGTTTATCCGAGATATATTTTAAAACTACTTTTCTTTTATCTCCACTTGTTTGAGTTTGGCCACTTCCAATATTTTCAAGTATTTGTTAGTTTCCATTGTTTCAAGTGTTCTGATTCTTTCTTGATCTCGAAATTCTATTCCTTCCGTTATCTTGTTCTTCTTATTATCAGCATCAGAAATTTTTCCATACAAAATTACATTCCTGTATCCGAAATATATTTTCTTATTGCTTATATTGGAGTTTTTTTTTTTTCGTCTTATGCAAACAAATTGATCTCGTCCATCTACTTTACGTGGATAACCTTTTCTTACAATTTAGTAATTTTGTAGCTCCAAGTGCATTTTCCAAATGAGTGATTGAGTGGCATCATCGCTATTACTAAATAGTAAATGGTGAAATTGCATCTTCCTAGAAGATACTTCTCTGGATTTTCAACTCTGCTAAAGATTTTCTTCCTGCTTTCAATTACACCTTCCAATTTTTCACGGCTTACGTATTATTATTTTACTCAATTGAGAATTCTTCACACTAGAGTTAACTGATCATTTTCCCCGAGAGGCTGAGTGACAACAAGTCCCTATAAGTCTCCCGAACTATTCTTAATATTCTGACCCATCTTAACAATACTGTAGTTTGGGTGGTTTCCACTCGTCTTCTTATTTTCACGTCGTCTAGTCCCTGTACCAATCCTTTTGTGACTGTACAGTATGTATGGCATTACAGTCACTTTTATGTTCCCTAGTTTTTTTCCGTTTTCTAGAGAGGTCTACGTATTTTTCTTTTACTTTCCTTCTTTTAAATCCTGTTGTCAGCTGGACGTTAAAGTCCACACTTCGGCAGGTTCTCTATTTTTTTGGTTAACTATCACTACGTCTGGTCGTCTAACTGAGATTAAATGATCCATTTGTATCTAAAAATTCTAAATAATTGTTTGCATCTCATTTTCAGGGATGGATTCTGGTTTGTTCAATGGCCATTTATTATTATGGTCAAATTTATACTTCTTTCACGATTCCCAGTGAATCACCAGTCGTGTCTAGTCTTATACACTCTTTGGGCAAATTTCCAGCATAGTTTATTATTATTATTATTATTATTATTATTATTATTATTATTATTCATTAGAGTTTTTCACATCAGCGTAAGCTGATGGTTTTTCACTGGAGTCTGAGTGACAGCAAGTCTCCTCAAGTCACCAGGACTAGTCTCAGGATTCTGGCCATTCTCAGCAATGTTGTCGTTTGGATAGTCCCAACCCGTCCGCCAAATTCGAAGTCCTCCAGGCCTTTTAATAATCCTTTAGTTTTTGTGCCTAAATCACTAATCACAATTGACACAATCGTTACTTTCATGTTCCACAGCTTTTTTAATTCTCTAGCAAAGTCGAGGGACTTATCCTCCTTTTCACTTTCCTTCAGATTTATCCTGTGATCCACCGGGACAGCAAAGTCGACAATTTTTTAAATTCTCTCTTTTTATTTTTATTTATTTATTATTTTTTTTTTTTGGTTATTATAAGGTCTGGTCTTCTGGCCAGGATTAGGCGATCCGTTTGTATGTTAAAGTCGCATAGGAGTTTCTGCGTGTCATTTTCTAGGACAGGTGCTGGGTTGTGCGTATACCATTTATTGGTATGGTCAAATTTAAGTTCCTTGCACATTTCCCAGTGGATCACATTATTATTATTATTATTATTATTATTATTATTATTATTATTATTATTTATAAGAATAGATATTGACGCCAGTTGGATTTCTTTATCAAATGTGAGAGGCAAAATAAAGTTTTATGTGTCAATCAGACAGCTTATTTTTGTCACGTTTCCAATAACTCCAAGCTTAAGCGGCTTTGCTCAGGCTGGAATGGCTTTGTGAATCATCAGTCTTTTCTTTGTGTTAACAGATAGCCAATAAAAAACGGGAATAAAGACACAAGTGATGCGACATACAAAACAAAGGAGGCTTGTTCATTTATGTCCTTTTATTTGGCATTGCGGTCACTGCTTTCAATACAATCGACTTTTGCAGCTAGAACATTGCAGGTTGCGTCTTTAAACACTCGACTGGGATTTTGTGTTGACCCATTTGACTGTCTGAGCCGCTGATGCATAATTAGGTTTCTTTGCATAGGTAGGAGGACAGTTTATTTATTAGTTATTCTCTCGTGAGGTTTGATACAATATTGTTTTTATTATAACCATTGAAATTTTGCCAAATGTCCTAGACACACATTTATGAAGCATTGGAACTGAAATTCATGGTCGAATTGAAGGAAATCACTGCTATCACTAACTTCCGCACTCATAAGAGACTTTGGGCAAATTTTAAAATACTTCAACAAGATATAGGGTAGGGATCTTCTCCCTTCTCTGGATTGCTCCATTTTACCCTTGATACGTACCTTGTAATGCTGAGTGCTAAGCAAGGATGTATTAAGTATCATTTTTAAGTTTTTAGTATGATTCGACCTGCGATGGAACCCCGGTCTAATCATATATATATATATATATATATATATATATATATATAACATAAGTTTCATTTTTTTTTAGTTCATTTTAACGATAAAAATTAATGTACCACAATTTGATGTATCTGAATAATTATACACACACACACACACACACACACACACACATATATATATATATATATATATATATATATATATATATATAAGTACGTTTGAATTTGAATGTTTCGACATGAATTATTGAAACTGTAACATTTTTCTTCAGTTAAATTTGAAGTATAATGAAACCGCATGCTATATTAACTGCCATAAGTTGATACTTATTGTTACTTGAAATTAAAGTCTTACCTTTACATAGGAGAAATAAGTTTTTTTTCTCTCTAATCTGGTCTCTAATCTGGTTGCGAATGTGAACAAAAATCATTCTAATGCATTTTATTATTTGATCTGAAAAATTCCTGTTTATTTTTTTGACCATTGATTTATATTAATGGTTTTAACAGGATGAAAATAAACTTATCTTAATGTGACCAATTTTTTGGTTATATATATATATATATATATATATATATATATATATATATATATATATATATATATATATATGGAAGCCTTGAAAACTTCACCTAAAGAGACACAATGCTCGGAGCAGAGGGTTTGGCTTTTTATCTCGGTCTCTTCCCCCTCTCTCTCCCTCTCTCTCCCTCTCTCTCTCTTTATATATATATATATATATATATATATATATATATATATATATATATATATATACTTTTCTTAGAAAATACTCTCGGACTTAAGCCTCCGATCCTGTTTCGTGTCCTACTCTGGAGACTACTTTTTGTTTAGGAGACGGGGAGGCCTTTTGCACCCCTGCAAACATGCAGTTGACGTATATTATGTTACCCCAGCATACAAGGCTGCTGTTTTAGAAGATAGCAACATAACAATTTTGGTGTCAAAAATGGAAAATATGCCCTGATATAATTACCATTTATATGTTATCTAGAATATAAACCTTTCTTTTTTACCTAGTTGAAACTTGTTACAGAACATTTCATTTTATTTTCTTCATGAATATCCACATATTTTAATATTCATCTAGTTATTTTTGTGATACATTTCTTTGAAATTGATTAGGCAAATTTCTTGCAAGTTTCTTGGTCTATTTTTTTTTTTTTACTTCATTTTTAAAAGGATTTGATTTGAATTCCTTCTTTATCCATTTTTTTGCTCGCACGTACTTGTTACTATAGCTGTCATTTGCTTTTTTGTAATGATCTTTATTTCATTTCCGTTTTCCTTCCGTTTTCCTTTTTATGAAGGGATGTTCTTATTCCCTTTATTACCCATCTATTTTGTAACTTGTTACATTGGTATTTTTTAGCATTTTTTAATATGTGAAAATCCAAGTTTCCGATTGTTATTTTTTCTGTTATTTTTCTATTTAGGTAAAATATTCTTTTTATTTCTATTCCGTTCAGAAAGGATTTTTTAAAAATTTTTTATTCTTTTCCTTTATTCAAATTTTTCTTTAATTATCTTATTCCTTTCTAATTCTTGAGGACGATTTAAGAAAGTTAGTGGCCATGTTATTATATTTCCGGCAGTTTTTCACCATTAATTTTCTCGATGCTAATGTCAATATGAGTGGGGTTTTTGTGAATATTTCTGAACATGCTTTGAAAAGGATTCTTATTATAACAAAATGGTAGACTTCTGACACTTTCTCCTCGCATCTTTAGAATAAACATATATTAATTCTGGCGCTTTTATAAATGGATTTTAACATGGCATTCATAATCTGCCATTTTCATTTCGACATAAACGATTCCTCAAATCTATATCAATATATTACAAACTAGTTTTTGTTATAAAAATTTCAATACACTCCTAAACATTGCTGATACAAAGATGCTGAAGATATAAAAATAAAATGCTTATAGAGTACACATAAAACAGGGTCGTATTAATTGATATATTTGGCAAACACTCATACACACACATACTTACGAATTCATACACACCTATGTACATTTATCATAATCACTTTTGTCTATCTATCTATCTATCTATCTATATATATATATATATATATATATATATATATATATATAAAACAGGTCAAGAGGAAAGCTAAAAGCTCCCAGCAAAGAAGAAAGACTTCAGAATGGGAAAGAAAATGTACAATTACTGATAGGACTATCAGAAAAGGTTAATTGCCAACTTGACGTTAAATTTTTACACGTTTTGGAGGAGGGATTTCGCGCGGTGCTGAAAAGACGCAGACTTGCTTCGTGCCTCGACGAAATGCCTTCTGATGTATGGGAGACAAAGAAATTTAACGACATTCTTATTCGTTTATTCAACGCTGTGGTTAAAAAAGCAGAAGAGAGGAATATACAAAAGCGTGCGTCCTCCCCTTCCCAAAGAAAAGTGACTTAGCAATTGCTAAGAAATACCTTTACTGCCATAACTGCTAAGATTACTAATGCCCAGCTACTCAATCATATCTGAACTGAAGTCGAGAAAATTCTTAAGAAATCACAACTGATTTTAGGGAAATCGATCTAAAATTTATTCAATTTTGACTGTCTGTGGAATCATCGAAGGGGAAAGAGCAAAAATATCAAGGCAACGCTATTGTTTGTTGATTTCTTCAAAGTATTTGATTCCCTCTGCTGAGGAAAGATGCAGAAAATACTTATAACATAGACTCCTAAAACAAACTTTTACTGCTATAAAGTGGCTTCGCAAAAAACATGAATGTAATGGTTCACTACTCCAGTGGTGACAGTAACTTCTTCAAAATTATCGTTTAAGTATTTCAGGTAAATACCTTAGCAAAATATATGTATATAATCTTCCTAGATTACGTTGAACGTTAAAATATCTAAAAAAAGAAAGTGGTTTCCCATAAAAAAGACAAGAACTTGACTTAATCCAATGGAAACTATGAAAGACACAACCTAAGCAGATTATCTAGCTTTTCTTGCAAATGACGGTGTTTAAACCGAATCCTTGATATGTAGCCTGGAGCAAAGAGCAAAGGACAATGGCCTCAACGTGAACAAAGTTAAAAAAAAGTGTTCATGGAATGTTTTTCAACGAAAGGGAGCCATTTCAACTTCAAGTGGTAAGTCCCTAAAACTAGTAGACCAGTTCACTTATCCCGGCTGCAATATCTCATCTACTGATAATGATGACCACAAACGCAGAGGAAAGGCGTTGCTAGATTTTGTCGATAATTATATAAATCATATCTCTCAGTCAAAATAGAATATTTTCAAAGTTGTGACAGTGTCAATACAATTATAATGATGCATTACAAGGATTCTAAAAAAGCATAGAGAAAAAGCTAAACGGTAACTACACAAGAATGCTTCGTGCTGTTTTGGATGAATCCTAGAGGTAGCACCCAACATCTCAGCATCTCCCATCAAACAAACCATCATAGTTAGACGATCAAGATATTCGGGGCACTACAGAAGATAAAATGGACGGAGTCATAAACGACGTTCTTTTATGGAATCGCCTATAGAGATGCGCCAGTATTGGCCAACCAGTAAAGACTTGCATACATTAGTTCTGAATGCAGGATAGAAGACTTGCCAAGGCGACCGATGATAGGAACGTATATACACAGAGAGATGGGGGGGGCAACACAACTTGAATATATAAGATGGAAAAAATTGATAGCCAAAATACCAATATTTATTTTCTTTTACCTACTTTTGACCAAAAGCGTAAATATTGAATTAATAAATTTACTATTCCACGAGATTTTTGTGAAGGACACATTCTTATGAAGTTTTCTGTAGATAGTTTTAACAACAGTTTCAAAAGCAGGTGATAAGCCTTGATAAAGCAACACAAAATCGAATTGTAACGTAGCATAAGCATTCGTTGAAAGATTGAGTTTTTTGAAATCCAAATGTCTTTAAATAATCGGTGTATTTTTTTATGTTATCACTGACTTCTAGCTCTGAACTCGCCATTTTGTATGTTTATGGTAATCAAAGATTATATATATATATATACATACATATATATATATATATATATAATCTTTGATTATCATATACATCCAGAATGGATATATATATATATATATATATATATATACTCCCCTACCCCCGTAGGATTGAGTTCTCTAGCGAATGAAGTAATCGTGTTGCCATTAGCGTTTATTTGCAAGGCTCTTCATAGATGAATTGAGCTCACGGTAGCCGTTAACCGGATGTATGTAAACAATAGTAATTGTGATTCATAACCATCTAAAATTTACTTCGCTGCTACTGGTCCCTCGGATTGGCGTTTGAGTTAACCGGGTTTCGCTCCCAGATAAGGGAAGCTAGTACGTCTAGCCACACTGATGAGTTCTGATAAAACCAAACAGATCTGTCTGTTGATGAATATATATATATATATTGTCATCCACAGACAGACTGTTTCGTTCTATCAGAACTCTTCAGTGTGGCTAGACCCGCAGGACGCTCGAAGCCGGGATCGAAACCCGTCCAACTTTACGATAGACTAAGGTTTCAGACCACACGGCTACAAGCGGACTACGTTGGCTAAGGGAATTTTAAGGTATTTTATTTTTAGCAACAGCAGCAGCAGCTTTTGTTTACATATATATATATATATATATATATATATAGAGAGAGAGAGAGATAGAGAGTGAGAGATAGATAGAGAGAGAGATGTGTGTGTGTTTCTGAAACCTTTCGTAGGCTGAGGAAGCAAGTCTCATTCAACAAAGCCTTCTCTATTAAAACTATGTCTGTAGTACAGCATACTAATGTTCACTTAACCCTCCTGTATGGCTCACAAAATTGGATGGTATACAAAACAGATACTCACAAACTTTACGTCTATATCATGCATTCTGAGTCAAAAGTCTAATTGTTACATAGTGACAACATATCACCAATAAATTTATTATAGGAGAAAATTAAACTTCATTGCAACCTGAGATGGACTCTCTAATTGAACAGACTTGAGGACTAAAGACTGCCAAAAAAAGATCCTGAAAATACTTAGAGAAGAGCCAAGTAAAGCAAGTAAACTAAAGTTCAGACATTATCATCATCATCATCATCATCATGTCCTGCCGCTGTCACAAATATCCCTGACCCTCTCTCGCTATTTTTCCCTATCGTTCATTGCCTCTGGCAGGTCTTCAGGGCAACATTCCGTATCTTCACATAGCTGCTGAATGTATGTTCGTGCTGGTCGTCTTGCTTTAGCTCGTCAATATGTGGGGGTCAATAGGTGTACATCATTTATGAGCTCGTCCCTGCTCCTCCAGCAGTGAGCTGCGTGCCTGGTTCGTCTAACTTAGATAGTTTTCGTGATGGGAGGCAGGCATAAGGACATCATAAAAAACAGCCTGGGGTGATGAACATCCCTTTAGATAATTGGCAATATCAGTCGAAGAATTTAAAAACTGAACTGGAGAAAAAAGTCTGCAGACGTAATTATTGGATACGATGAGTAGGACACACACACACACACACACACACACACACACACATATGTATATATATAGATAGATAGATAGATAGATAGATAGATAGATAGATTGATTGATTGATTGATTGTGTCTAGAACGACACAAGGTCAATCAGCTAAAAATGGTGGTGGAAGAGAATATTACCCTCAGACTTCAGAGTTAAACAGCAGCACTTAAAACCTATTCTTTTACATGAGCTTGCATCAATGGAATTGGGCTTCAGTGGGTAATACCTATTACAATAGGAAAGAAATTCTTCAGAGATTTACTCCCACATCCCCCCCCAAAAAGACAGAAAACCACACACCTTTTTTAAATAAAGCGCACGTGCTAAATTAAAAACACACATACAAAAACTAGAACTCACAAAATACAACCAAGTAGCCCACACAGAAAAAAAGAAGAATCCATATTCTTTTTCCAAATGTATTTCAAATCGTTTGAATATCAGTGGCATAGAATATTTTTTCTTAAATATAGATATTCACTTCTTTGAATTGAAATATTTAAATCTTGAAAAGCATTGCAAAATTTCTGCGTTTAATATAATTGACGACAAATATGAGAATTTATAAGTCCCGTTATTGATTCTCTGTCATGTCTACTTTTCTGAACATATTCAACATTTCCTATAAAATCTTAGATAGAAAATGTTCCTGAATCTAGAGTGAAAGGAAAAAATTATGTTGCTTATCTTACAGTCAGCAGGGAAACTGAGTTGGTAAGGGGGAAGGTTTCATAGGTGGAAAGAAAACAAAATGATTGGATTGGTTTTATAGTATATCAATTTTGAGGGTAACGTAATGCCAAATATTGTTTATATATATATATATATATATATATATATATATATATATATATATATATATATATATATATATGTATGTGTGTGTGTGTGTGTGTGTGTGTGTGTGTGTGTGTGTGTGTGTGTGTGATTCATAAGGTGATATTTTGTGAGTAACCTTATTTGCAAACGAGAGAGAGCTCATTTGTTTGCACATAGTTACGTGGTTTCAAGTTTTGCAATCTGACACAAAATTCTACATATAATATTAATCCCTTCTTTAACCTCCAGTTAGAATATTTCAGCATTGCTTTCAAATCTTAATAATTCTATTTGGTATAATTCATTTAGCCCCGAACTGTTTAAATGGTTTTAAATATTGCTATTTCAACGCGATTACCACTCAGTCACCGCCTTCAAGTACCTTTAAAATAGAGAAGATTTTGGTATTTGTTTGCCACTAGAGCTATTTGAAAATTAAGGTTGGGGCCATCATTAAATGCTAGAATTTGGGCTTGACAGAATCAGTTGGTTAATTGGATCGGGCCTCTACAAATTCTCGTTTCGCCAAGGAAAGGTCAAAGTGGAATGTTCCAGGTTCCTTGACCTCTTCGGACTGACTAGCTTCCTGGATTCCGTTGTCCAGCATTACAGATTGATACACAATCAACAGGTAACCTCGATGGCGGAGAGTCTTACCCTCTGCAGAGGGGAAATCGTGGTATATAAAATAAAAACGTTTAAAATGTTTTATATTTTTTGTAATAATATACATTTAACAGACCCTATATGTTTAAAATATTAGACCTGCACGTTCAGACAAAGGTCTGCTGAAATTAATATCATTTCAAAAAATATGAGGAATTTTTAAAGTTTATTTTTGAAATGGAATTATTTTCCCTGTATTTTAGTTATTGTAATTTTACATTGAGCTCTCTTTTGGATTTTGAATTACATGGATATTGTGGAAAGAAAATCCCAAAATAGAATCGTTCCCACCATCGGCTGACATGGTGTTCGATAATATATATATATATATATATATATATATATATATATATATATATATATATATAAGTCGTGCTGCTTGCTCGGAGTCACGTTTCGCTCTCTCGTACGTTGCTTACTAATGCAAGTGGCAAGCTCTCCAGACTGAATCCAGTGTTCACACAGAGCTAAAGTATATCAATCTTTGCTGACATATCAACATTTGTTCGTCCATGATTAAAAGAACATCGATTACGAGTTCTTCCTTAGTTTTCCAAGAGTTCCTGGCATGTCTTGTCCATTTGACTTGTATGGTTCATAGAAAGGGATACAAGTTGACGAATACGCAGCGATATATATATATATATATATATATATATATATATATATATATATATATATATATATATATATATGTATGTATGTATATATTATCCAACACCAAGTCAGCCTATGTTTGGATCTTCTTTCTATAATATCAATGTAATTCAAAATAAAAAAAGAGCACTCCGTAAAATAATGATACATTAAAGTACGGAGCAAATAACACCATATAAAAGAAAACCCTTTAGAAATTACTCATATTTTTGTATAAATATTTATTTCAGCAGACCCTATATTTTTTTAAAAATGTTAGATTTGCATCTTCAGACAAACATTTTAAAAAATATTCTTTTAAAAGTATAGGGTCTACTGAATTAAATATTATTCGAAAAAATATTTGTAATTTTTATAGTTTTTAAAAAAATGTTTTATGATATATATATATATATATATATATATATATATATATATATATATATATATATATAGAGAGAGAGAGAGAGGCAGACACTGAGACAGAGAGAGAGAGAGATATCCATAATAAATATGAATAAAATAAACGTATTGATATGTATATGGGCAGTCCACGTGTTGTGAAGCTGAAAGTGCTTGACTGCTATGTCGAAGTAAGCGAGCTCAAACACGTCTTCTCTCATGTATTATTACCCTTGAGAATGAAATAACCACCCTTATACCTTAACCTATGAATAAAATTTAAAAAAATATTGTTCTTCTATAGGGATGTATTTGGCATTAAATAACCAAGGGAAAGTTATATACAATTAAATAGAAGAAACTATACTGTAAACAAAATAATACAATATACGCTAACCAATAACTATGTTCGTGATCAATTTTTGCTGGGTCGTATTAGTGAGGAGGTATGATATTGAAAAAATACCCACCAATGAATTAAAGACCATCACTGGAAATGCATCCAACCGCATTTTAGAGATGTATTTTACTAAATATATTAACTAAAATTATGTAATATAAAATACACACAGCAAAAAAACAAACAAACCCATACACCTAACACACGCATATATATATATATATATATATATATATATATATATATATATATATATATATATATATATATATATATTCTTTTTTCTTGTATGCATCATAGGCATTGAAAAAAGACACTTCTTTTCTTGTAGCTTAGTTCTGTGGGTTTAAAGCAGGAACATACCACCAGAAGAACCTAATTTTACTGGAATCAATATTACAAGACACTCATTTAATCAGTTTCTGTGGTTTGAAATGCTCAATTTCTGAAGGGGAAAGAAGAGGCAAAATTACATTATTATATGAAAGAAATGCCAGACTAGTAAGTTTTTTTATAATACTTTTTGTTATGCATTGCTGTTTTTCTTTAACTGCACCTTATATATATATATATATATATATATATATATATATATATATATGGAGGGGAGAATTCGTTTTTGTTGGGTTTTTTTTTCTTTTTTTTTTCCTTTTTCCCTTTCTGAGGGGGGGGGCTGTGGTAGCATTCTAGGCTTTTCTTCTAAACTACTGTTAGGGCTCAGGAGCCGAGTGGAAGAAATGTCAATATTGGTCAGTATGTCTTTAATTCCAATTTAAAATGCTGAATTTTACAAAATGTTATGCTGTATTTTGTTTGTGAAATAATGCTTAAACTATGCGTTTTAAATGTAAAGGCACGCTTACTCTACTATAAAGCCAATTTGATATTAAGCCTATCCACATGTCAGCGAACAAGGCAGAATGTTTTTGAATATCTTCTATCGAATAATTTAAAAATTCGTAAAGAAAGCCCTAACAGTAGTTTAGAAGAAAAGCCTAGAATGCTACCACAGCCCCCCCCCCTCAGAAAGGGAAAAAGGAAAAAAAAAAAGAAAAAAAAAAACCCAACAAAAACGAATTCTCCCCTCCACCCCAGTAGACCGCCACCCCCAAAGCTACCTAAAATATCAGTAGTAAATAAAAGTCCAAACGAAGAAGAGCTTTTGAACTCAGGAGCCGAGTGGAAGAAATGTCAATATTGGTCAGTATGTCTTTAATTCCAATTTAAAATGCTGAATTTTACAAAATGTTATGCTGTATTTTGTTTGTGAAATAATGCTTAAACTATGCGTTTTAAATGTAAAGGCACGCTTACTCTACTATAAAGCCAATTTGATATTAAGCCTATCCACATGTCAGCGAACAAGGCAGAATGTTTTTGAATATCTTCTATCGAATAATTTAAAAATTCGTAAAGAAAGCCCTAACAGTAGTTTAGAAGAAAAGCCTAGAATGCTACCACAGCCCCCCCCCCCTCAGAAAGGGAAAAAGGAAAAAAAAAAGAAAAAAAAAAACCCAACAAAAACGAATTCTCCCCTCCACCCCAGTAGACCGCCACCCCCAAAGCTACCTAAAATATCAGTAGTAAATAAAAGTCCAAACGAAGAAGAGCTTTTGAACTCAGGAGCCGAGTGGAAGAAATGTCAATATTGGTCAGTATGTCTTTAATTCCAATTTAAAATGCTGAATTTTACAAAATGTTATGCTGTATTTTGTTTGTGAAATAATGCTTAAACTATGCGTTTTAAATGTAAAGGCACGCTTACTCTACTATAAAGCCAATTTGATATTAAGCCTATCCACATGTCAGCGAACAAGGCAGAATGTTTTTGAATATCTTCTATCGAATAATTTAAAAATTCGTAAAGAAAGCCCTAACAGTAGTTTAGAAGAAAAGCCTAGAATGCTACCACAGCCCCCCCCCCTCAGAAAGGGAAAAAGGAAAAAAAAAAGAAAAAAAAAAACCCAACAAAAACGAATTCTCCCCTCCACCCCAGTAGACCGCCACCCCCAAAGCTACCTAAAATATCAGTAGTAAATAAAAGTCCAAACGAAGAAGAGCTTTTGAACTCAGGAGCCGAGTGGAAGAAATGTCAATATTGGTCAGTATGTCTTTAATTCCAATTTAAAATGCTGAATTTTACAAAATGTTATGCTGTATTTTGTTTGTGAAATAATGCTTAAACTATGCGTTTTAAATGTAAAGGCACGCTTACTCTACTATAAAGCCAATTTGATATTAAGCCTATCCACATGTCAGCGAACAAGGCAGAATGTTTTTGAATATCTTCTATCGAATAATTTAAAAATTCGTAAAAGTATAAGTCAGTACTAGTGAAAGTCTTAAGAAAGTACCTTAATGTTGGACTTTAACTAAGTTAAAACTTAAAACAAATTCCCCCACCCTTTTCTTTTTCTTTTTTTTTTTTATTTTTTTTTTATTTTTCTTTTTAAATTTTTTTTTTTTTTTTTTTTTTTTTTTTAAATGTACACATGGGAAGCAGCATGATGTACGTAAAGGTATTTGAATAAAACAATGGACGACCAAACTCAATACCCAAATGGGTCCTGGACGTGAGTCTGAAGACTTTTCGCTCAGGATCGACAGTTCGATCGGGGAACTACTGCTGCTCCTCTATAAGAGTGGCTTCTATAGAAGAGAATAAAACAGCCATCGAAAGATAACCATGACCCACACTCAAACCACTTACACAAACCGCATCGCTCTTCGCGCGGGTAAAAAAGGGGCGCGTCCTGCTGAGGTTGGAGCCCTGGCCTCGGTGTTCGAAAAATCAGCTACAGAGCTCAAACAATCAAAACTACTAAAATGCAAGCAAACACTACAAATAGCCACATTTAACGTAAGAACCTTAAATAGAATAGGACAACTCCCAGAGCTAATCGCATCGGCCGAAGAACATAAAATAGACATAATATGCATACAAGAACACAGATACACACACACAGAAGATATCAAATATCACGAAACTAGCAATGGATGGTCGCTCGCCACTGTATCCGCATGGAAAAACTCTGTCAACGCCGCAGTGGGAGGGGTAGGATTGCTTATAGGACCTAGAGCACTAAAAACGCTTAATAGCATAGAGAAAATACAACCTAGAATGATGGTAGCTACATTTAACGGAAACCCCAGAGCAACAATCGTCTCATGCTACAGCCCCACCAATGTTAGTGAAGAAAATGAAATAGTCACCTTCTACGATGAGTTATCCTCATTAGTGCGTAGCATCCCGAAACACAACATGTTAGTCATTGGCGGAGACATGAATGCACAAATCGGGAAAAACGGAAACAACAAAAACAGCCTCCACAACACGTCAAATAGAAATGGGCAACATCTAACAGATTTCATGATAGAAAATAGATTAGCATGCCTCAATACAAACTACCAAAAAAGAGAGGGCAAACTATGGACATACACGTACGCAAACAATACTAAAGCTCAGATAGACTACGTCCTTATAAACAAGAAATGGAAGAATAGTGCATTGAATTGCGAGGCATACTCCTCTTTTGAGGGTGTGTCCACCGATCACCGAATAGTCACGGCGAAAATACGGTTAAGCCTACGAAAAAACGACAAACGAACAGCGACCACCAAACACTATGACTGGGCCCTATTAAACAACAAAGATGTAAGAGATAAATACGTATTAGAATTAAGAAACAGATTCGAAACACTACAAGAAAAGACGGAAAAAAGTACACCAAACGACGAATACGAAAATTTCGTCAATGCACACCTCGAGGCAGCAGCAAAATACATTCCAACAAAAATTAAAACTAAATATAGAGTCCCATGGGAAACTTTAGCGGTGAGAGAAAAACGTGCACTAGTGAAAACAGCCTCCAAAAACTATCGAAAAAACCCAACAAACACAAATGCCTTAAAACTAAAAACGGCACAATATCAATTAACAGGCATATATATAAAGGAACAGACAGAATACATTCAAAATCAGATAGATAAGATTAGAGACTCGGTGGAAGATAGACAATCTAGAATTGCCTGGCAAACAATAAACGAAGTGAGCAGAAGAAAGAACACGGCCAAAGCAAAACTTAAAGCAGCAAACCAACAAGAAAGAATAAAACTGTGGAAACAGCACTTCGAAAACTTACTTGGAAACCCACCAAAAATAACGCCTGAACCAATCACCAGAATAATTAGCAAACAATTAGACATTAAACTTGGACCTTTCACACAAGAAGAACTCGACTCGGTTCTCAGAAAAATTAAAAATAGAAAAGCTGCAGGACTGGACGAAATTCCCCCGGAAGTATGGAAGACCAGACAATTCGACGACATACTGCTCCGACACTGCAACGCAGTATACAATCAAAATCCGATAGATAGATGGACGAAGGGATGCATACTCCCCTTCCCTAAAAAGGGGGACCTCGGATTAGCCAAAAACTACCGAGGCATAACACTTACATCCATAGCTGCCAAAATCTACAATGCCCTACTACGAAACAGAATAGAACCCAAAATCGACAACATACTTAGAAAAAACCAAAATGGCTTCCGAAGAAATAGATCTACGACCTCACAAATATTAACCATCCGCAGAATCCTTGAAGGTGTACGGGCAAAGAACCTACAAGCGACATTAATATTTGTCGACTTTACCAAGGCTTTCGACTCCATTCACAGAGGAAAGATGGAACAAATCCTACTAGCGTACGGCATACCTAAAGAAACCGTAGCGGCAATAACGATTCTCTATAGAAACACTAAAGTAAAAGTACGATCACCAGATGGAGACACAGAATACTTCGACATAGTAGCAGGAGTACTACAAGGAGACACGCTGGCTCCGTATCTCTTTATCATTTGTCTAGACTACGTACTTAGAACATCGATTGACAAAATCAAAGAGAATGGCTTCGAACTGACGAAGAAAAGAAGCAGAAGATACCCCGCAACAACAATTACCGACGCCGACTACGCCGATGACATAGCGATACTGGCAAATACACCTGACCAAGCCGAAACACTTCTGCATAGTTTGGAACGAACAGCAGCAAGCATAGGCCTCCATGTTAATGCACATAAAACGGAATATATGTGCTATAACCAAACGGGGGACATCTCCACTCTAGAAGGAACCCCTCTTAAACTAGTAGACAAATTCACGTACCTAGGAAGCAGCGTCGAATCAACCGAAAAGGACATCGAAACGAGGTTAACGAAAGCATGGACAGCTATCAATAGGCTATCGACTATATGGAAATCAGACCTAACCGATAAAATGAAACGCAGTTTCTTCCAGGCAGCGGTCACATCGATACTGCTATATGGATGCACTACATGGACGCTAACAAAACGGCTGGAGAAGAAACTAGATGGCAATTACACAAGAATGCTGCGTGCAATCCTCAACAAGTCCTGGCGGCAACACCCAACAAGACACCAACTGTATGGCCACCTGCCCCCTATCACGAAAACTATTCAAGTTAGACGAACCAGACATGCAGGACATTGCTGGAGAAGCAGAGATGAACTCATAAGAGATGTACTCTTATGGATCCCCACACACGGCCGCGCAAAAGCAGGACGACCAGCACGAACGTACATTCAGCAGCTATGTGAGGATACAGGTTGTTGTCCTGAAGACCTACCTAGGGCGATGAACGATAGGGAGGAGTGGCGAAAGAGGGTCAGGGATATCCGTGCTGCCAGCACGATATGATGATGATGATGATGATATATATATATATATATATATATATATATATATATATATATATATGCAGATATTTATGTACATATATATACATATTCATATTTTGATTTTACATATTCTGCAACATTTGCTTGTATATGTATACATATTAATCGATATATATATATATATATATATATATATATATATATATATATATATATATATATACATATATATATATGTGTGTGTGTGCGTGAGTGTGTGTGTGTGTGTGTGATCATATTTCTGCAGGTATCGTTTAAATATATATATATATATATATATATATATATATATATATATATATATATATATATGATTTTTCAATAATATCTGAACCTCTAAATTGACCGGAATATTTTTCTACGATTGATTTCTCATTAGAGCGATTTAGTCAGACTAGTCTCGAATATTTTCACTTTTTCTTCGAGTGCAGATGACTAGAAAATGGAGCTGAAATCCAAAAATCAAGGAAAAAAAACAAGTGCTGCTGAATTCCAAGAAACTTTTAAAATCATATCTAAAATGAAAATGTAAGAATGTATAATGCAGTGAAACGTGTTGAGATATGTATTTTTTGTTTATTTCTTTTTTTATGTCTTTCTTCGTCATCTTTTTCAATGTGTATTATCGATATTTTACACGCAAATCTTATTTTACTTAATACATGAATAAAACAAAAATATTGAAATCAATAAATCTCCTCAGTGTCAGTAGTATAGATTTTAAAATATTCCTCGAAAAAAATTCCATGAAATGTTTCACAGAACAATGCTACTTTCATAAAATTATAAAAAATATAATTGGTAAGTGTCCTTTCTGCAATGCGGATTTATTTTTTATAAGAACAATTACAGTTCCTTATTTGAAATTATGGGTATAATGTTTAACATACTAAACTGAGACGAGAGTAACCCGAGTCGAACTCCAGTTACGTTATAGCGTTCACTTGTAGGCTAATACTCTCGGAAAGAGTATTAACTTCTTTATCCACGCAGGTGTCAAAGACTTCCACAACTGTCCTTCGAAATGATGCTTTTGGTATTAAATAAACGTCGAAACTTGATATACAATTTTAAAAAAACGTCCAAAAATACCTAACATTTGGAATTTTACGACAAAATTTATCAATATATTAAAATAAGTAAAATACTTTTCCCAGTATTTTATGAAAACAAATCAAATACAATTTATGAACATTTCCTAAATTTGTGGCACATGTTTAAATTTTAAATGAAAATATTAAAGATTACGTTGAAAAAAACAATAGTGATGGTCTCATTGGGCTTGTAGGTAGAGTGTTCACTAATGATCCGGGAAACCTGGGTTCAATCCCTGGTCGTGTCATAACAAAGACTTTAAAAATGGTACTTGATACCTCCTTGCTTAACACTCAGCAATATAAGGTATGTATGAAGGGTAAAGTTGAACAATCCAGGGAAAGGAGTAGCACCCTCCCCTACACCGCGGTGTAGTAACTATTGAAAAGGGCGTTTTCTGGTCGCCCTAGACTATGGTCGCCAACTTTACTTTACTTGTATTTCATGTGTAGTTTAGTCTGACACAAAATAACAATTGTAGTTGATCGATTGATTGATTGAATTTTATAGCATATACAGTTGTTTTATGATTAGTGATTTAGTAATCACGTTCATAGTACGTTCATCTTGATATTTTTAGTTTAGTTCACTTGCAAGCAAATACAAATAACCTCTCAAACACGAATAACTGTTAAAACTAACTAGTCCGTTTTATTTGGTTACTTTGTTTAATGGCATATCAACCATTGTTGGTTATTTAATATCAAAGCGTCCTTGTAGAAGAACAATACGAGTGTCATAGCTGGGGGATAAGGGGTTGTCATATTTCCATGAAAGGAGCATAGTCAGTGTACCCAAAAAGCAACCGATAGTGCAATCTATTAACTTGGAATAGAACCGAATACCTTTTTGAAAATAATTATGAAAGAAACATTCTATGTTATATGACTAATATTCATTTATATTGCCATTTCAAATTTGTTGCATATTTCTCTATAATTTACCAATGATTATGTCTCGCGATTACTTTTATATGTATAACTTAAATTCTATTTTCTTTGTTTCAAATAGTCATTTCTTTTAAATTCTTTTTTATATTTGATATAATTTCAATTTGTTTTTCTAACCAAAATGTTCATTTTAAAAAAGAATAATTTTATTGACCAAAGCAGAGGAACATTTCGATACATCCAAACAATATATGTTTTTATATTTTGAAATGTCCCAATGATGTATTGGCTAAAGTGCTCGACTGCGACATTGTAGAACGTGTGTTCGAACTCCAGTAGTACAATTACTTTCTCTTTCGGACTAATACCTTTTGGTTTTTGCTGGGCCGCATTCGTGTGGACAAACGATCAATGACAAGCAAAGCATAGCACAAGACCTACGGGTCTGATTTAAGCAACGAGCAGGCATACGTGACCGACTCACATACCACTTAGTGACTCAAATGCCAGAAGGGGCACCCCGCTAACATTACATTCGGTTAACCTATGACCAGTATAATCCAGCAGGTTACGAGACTCGGCTCGGGTCCGACGTTCTCCTCCCCTAAACCCTACAATAAAAAGACCTTGAGTCAAATCCTGCCTGGTGGTGTTGTGCAGCCATAATGTATTAATATACATGGACGAAGAAAGACCAAAATAGCTGGTTGTAAAAGTGTAACTCACTTTATTCTTCTTGGAGTCAAAGCTTCTGTGGTGTAAGAGAGACAGGCGGAGGGAAACGATGACAGCCTCTACCAGCGCACCCAGTCACTAAAGACTGAATCTGCTCGTATCTCACATGGGCATCTGCATATATCATTTCATAACACCCACCATATTCGTTATACCACATAACTGCTTCCATTTATTTTCAGAGGTGTTTCCTGAGCAAAGACTCTCTGATTGACGGATAGGTGGAGGGTCAATATGCAACAGCGGGAGGCACGGATAAATAAATGATATCGTTAGAAAAGTTATGAAACACCTAATCTCACCCCAGCTATTATTACTATTTGTATTTCATAAGGATGTCGTTTGCATAAAATAACCCACCAAAGCTGTTATGCTAATGTACTACGAAACCAAACCAACGTACGATTAAGTACGTCATACACAGCTATAGACAACTTAATGTCCATATGAAAATCTGATCTCTCTGATAAAATAAACGACAATTTTTTCAAGCCGTGACCATATCAGGACTTTTGTATAGTTGCACCACATTATCTTTCGTGAAACACTTAAAAAGGGCAAACGGGGAATACTCAAATATGCTACGTGTTTTGAACTAGCTCTAAAAGCAGCCACCTTACAAAATAACAGCTGTCCGGCCACTTACAACACATCTCTCACATCATCCTAGTTAGACGAGCAAGACGTGATGGGCACTGCTGACGAATTAAGGACGAACTCATCAGAGAGGCTCTCCTATTGACTCCTACTTATGGACTCACCAGTGTTGGTCGACGAGCAAAACGTAAGTTAATCTGCTCTGTGCAGACGCAGGATGCCGTCAAGTAGTCTTGCCAAATATAATGGCTGATAGTGACGGATGGCTAGTGAGTTTAGAAAATCTGTACTGCTGGAACACCTTGATGATGATGATGATGATGATGATGGAAATGGGTAATGAAATAAATCCCCTGTATCTCTGACATAACCTTGTTACAAACATACGTTTTTTAAAAATATGTCTGCCAGAGTAAAAATATTTTTGAAAAGCTTAACATCCATTTAATTAATTTTTCTGTGTTTAGTTGTGAAATGTAGACAAGACCGAATTTATGATATACGTTGTGACTTATTTGGAAAAAACAGATGATTTTGTGTGAGGGGGTTTGTCTGATAGAATTAATCCTGTTTTTTTTTTTTTATGGAATGTATGTTATTGTCATTCGGAATGTTTATTGAAATCGAGCAAGAGAAATATTCGTAGGATATAACATAGGTTGTCTGTCTCTTAACGAGGTAAATATGTGTTTGACATTTCCAAGGGACAATGTCACATTTGAATAAACTAAAATCAGACTTATTTACCATCTATTGTCAAGTTGATTTTATTTTGCAAGCTTTAAAAGTTTGAAAATTTAAGATAAACTTGTCTTGTATCAATTAATGCTGGTGTAAAAATTGGAGAAAAAGAATAATGCATATTTTGAATGATGATAAAAAAGGACGAAAATTTTTACATTATCTTATATATTAAAATATCAGTTTTTTTTAAATAAATACTGTAAATATACAAATCTGAAGCCAACAACTAGTAAAAAGATTGTGAGATAACCAAGTTTCTAAAAGTCAGTCTGCATATTGTTTTGATGAAACTATAGAAAAAAGTTTGATCTTATGAGAAAAATTTGAATGCACGTCATAATCCCAACCATCGGGGCATTTTGAGAACATGTATTCCCTTGACTCTCTAATCATCTATCCTTATTGATCATTGTTTTTGGTACGTCTTCTAGTTTTAATTATGTCTGTAGAAGGCTGAGGCTTGCCCAATCAGCTGGGGGCAGTAGAATACACTGACTGCCCCTCTGCAGAGGGGTAGGAACCCCCATCCAACGAATGTCCTGGATATGACACTAAACAATATGATGGTGAGGTTCCAGCAGTGCTGGAGCTTTGGGGAATGTGAAGTACCCCTTCATTGCCATCGCTCCTAGATCTACTCTGACCTGGAGTGGTAGCACCTGATAGGGCCCTATCTATGGGTTAAATAGAACTAACAGCATACTTTTGCTAAACTGAATTGTTTGAGCAAACTGAATAGCTTGAAATAGAAATGTTTTTGACAATTAAACCGTACTTACATTTAAACTGCGTGCTTATGCTTAACTGAATTATTTCAAATAGAAGTTTTTCGACATTAAAACTGTGTTTATACTTAACTGAATTGTTACATATAACTGCCTGAATAGTTTTAAATGGAAATGTTTTTGACAATTAAACTGTGTGCTTATGCTAAACTGAATTGTTTTCAATAGAACAGATTATTTACATAAAAATTAATTTGGCGTTAAATAACCTACAAAGGTTGATATGCCATAAAACCCAACAAAAGAAAACAAACAAAGAGAAGGCTGAGGCAATAAAGTTACATTTATTTGTCTAAATTTCTGAAAGGAAGCTTGATAATTTTTATCTCTAAATCATCCGAACAATTGGCTTTATCTTTATTGTTATACTCACAAGGTTTCGGCAGATATGTATTTCGGCCTTCTTCAGGTATTTCATGTTGAACTCTGGAGCCTACATAGTACCTCAAACTGAATCCTTAATTTAATCAACAGGACATACTCTTTAAATTCCGTTAACCTTGACCGCACACAAGTGTTAAGCTAGATTAAGTATTTTTTTTTGTTTGCATCTAGTCGGGGTGAAAACCGTAACCGCCAGTTGATTTCACTCAGAAACATTGTTCAACCAAACGTCTTACCCACTGCAGCATCTGTCTTGCTAGAAATGCTGTGATTATAACGATTAAAATGAATATGATGATTTGAATATTCTAAGCGATAAAGAGTTACTTTTTGTAAAATTTTAAATAAACCTAACAGTCATTTTTCTCTTTACTTTTTAACTTTAAGTCTAAATATCAGATCAGCGACAACATTTCACCTTACTGAGTCTCATAGTTGAGACTCTCTCTCAAAATTACCGAATCTGATTCCTGTGATATTTGTTGCATTCTACCATTAATTTAATCGAAAACAAAGCCACGTATATACTACATGGGACAATGGAGGAGTGCTTAGTGTAACGCTTATCGTTGTACGAAAGAAATCGACGAAACCAGTTAAAATATTCATGAAACAGTGTTTCACTTACCACTAATGTACTTGGAAAAGGTATGGATCAATCCCCGCAAGAAATAGGTTGATAGTTGGCCAGTCGGGGTACTTCAATCTGGGTTTTCCTATTCTAACCGTTAGACTAATAAAATCTATTCTTTATAGATTAAATCCAATCATTCAGTTTTGAAATTGGATCTTTTTTTATCAATGTTTAACTCTAATTTCATTAATTCTTAGTAAATTTAAGGATTGGTAGGTTTCTTCTAAAGTAATTGTTGAATTGTTAGGGCATGACCCATCTCCATAACTACTATTGTGTTTTATCTTTTAAAAATCTATTGAAAAGACGAATACGTCCTGAATCAGTAAAAATGAGTTCCGAATTACATTATTTGTTTAATCTTCTCAGATAAAGTTTGATAATCAGTATTATTGAGAATATTCAAACTATTGAACTGCCTTCATCTTTATTAATAATAATAAAGATGAAGGCAGTCCAATAGTTTTGGTCGATATGTCCTTCGGCCTTTTTCACGTGTTTCATGTCGAACTCGGCGTCCTCGCAGAACCTTGAACTGAGCCCTTTATTGGAACCACAGGGGTATAGTGTTTCAATTCTGTTTACCCTGATTAGGTACAATTGTTAAGTTAGAGTAAGTATTGCTAATTAATTTTACCTGTGGTTGGGATTGAACCTGTAACATCCAGATGATTTTATTCAGAAGCACCTTCCAACCAAATGCCTTATACTCAGCGGCAATGACACGGCGCAGAATGAAACAGTCAACCCCTATGATTTAAATATAGGGTTCAGTTAAAGATTCTGTGTGGACTCCCCAGTTTGATTTGAAACAACTGAAAGTCCGAAGGACATATCGGTTAAACTTTGTGATTATAGCAATAAAGATTAGCTCAGAAGTCAGAATCTTCTTAGAGAAAAACATTCGGATCATGTTTTGAATTTATATCGGTAAATGTATTATTAAAGAGAAATATTACAAACATTTTCAGTCAAAAAATTTATTGAGAAATTAATCTACTGAAAATTAATATGTATGTAGTAATTATATACTTTGGCTGTTCGGGTATGTTTTTAATTAGTCTAGTTTATTTGGTTTTATAGCATATCATCCAATGTTGGTAATTTTATGCCAAATCATGTTTTTAGATATACGTGTATGTTAGATATATATTGATTAGTAAACACATTTTGTTGGAAACGTTTTTAAACGAATCTGAGCTCATTCTTTCTCACACTGTAAAATTGTTCCAGGTATTGCTATGTATCCCTAATAATTCAATTAAACATCATTAATTTGTTTCCACCCAGTTAAACTATCTAATAGTTCAATTTTAAATAATTCAGTTTAGTATTTATCATTTTTTTCGGACACAGTTTAAATGCCAATCTGTTCTATTTGACCCCTTGTTATGAACCTATCAGGTGCTACCACTTCAAGTCAGAGTGGATCTGGATGCAGTGGTAATCCAGGAGTTCTGCGCATCTCTCAAAGATCTAGTATTATTGGTGCCTCGCCATTTGATAGTTTAGAGTCATATCCAGTACTCTCGTTGATGGAGGGTCTTATCTCTCTGCAGAAATGTAGTCGGTATATTCTACAGCCCCAGCCAAATGGGATCTGTGCTTTTTGAGTATCAACGAGACAAAGGAATATTATACATCTGGTTGAGGTTTCAGATAAACATATCGAATGAAATGTTATATATATATATATATATATATATATATATGTATGTATATGTTATAGAAAGAGTTTATTGATCTATATGAGATAATATGCCAACGTTTGGGGGCGGTTTTGAACCATCGACAGAGCAAATTTTGCATGCAATGAAAAAGGAAAAGAAATAGCTGAAAATATTAACGTTTTATTACCGTTAAAAGAGTTCCATTGCCAGGCGTCATATTAATTCCTATTTTTCTCTAATATATATATATATATATATATATATATATGCGTGTGTGTATGTGTTTGTGGTAACAAAAAAGACACGTATATTATAACTTATTAAAAGTGCATATTATTTTAATAGCACTGTAGGATTAAAACCTATAATTGAGAAAATATAGTATCAGCCCACGTGCTATCACGATCATCGGACAGAAAACACACACACACACACACACACACACACACACACACACACACACACACACACACACAAGAAACATTTGAACTCAGGAGCCAAGTGGAAGAAATATATCAATATTGGTCAGTATGTCTTTAAGTCCTATCTATTCAAAATGCTGAATTTTACAAAATGTTATGCTGTATTTTGTTTGTGAAATAATGCTTAAACTATGCGTTTTAAATGTAAAGACACGCTTACTCTACTATAAAGCCAAACTGATGTTAGTCTTTCCACATATCAGCGAACAAGGCAGAATGTTTTTGAATTTCTTCTATCGAATAATTTAAAAATTCGTAAAGAAAGCCCTAACAGTAGTTTAGAAGAAAAAGAAAAAGCCTAAAACACCTAATGCTACCACAGCCCCCCACCACCCCCACCCAAGAAAAAAAAGAAAAAAAATGAAAAACCTAGGAAAAGTCCCAATACAGCAAAAAAAAAGTCAGTACCAGCGAAAGTCATACGAAAGTACCTTAATGTTGGACTTTAACTAAGTTAAAACTTAAAACTTAAACCAAAATTACCCTCCCCCCTTTTTTTGCGTACACATGGGAAGCGGCATGATGTACGTAAAGGTATTTGAATAAACCCATGGATGACCAAACTCAATACCTAAATGGGTCCTGGACGTGAGTTTGACGATTTTACGTTCAGGATCGTTAGTTCGATCAGGGAACTACTGCTGCTCCTCTCTAAGAGTGGCTTCTATAGAAGAGAATAAAACAACCATCGAAAGATAACCATGACCCACACTCAAACCACTTACACAAACCGCATCGCTCTTCGCGCGGGTAAAAAAAGGGGCGCGTCCTGCTGAGGTTGGAGCCCTGGCCTCGGTGTTCGAAATATCAGCTACAGAGCTCAAACAACCAAAACTACTAAAATGCAAGCAAACACTACAAATAGCCACATTTAACGTAAGAACCTTAAATAGAATAGGACAACTCCCAGAGCTAATCGCATCGGCCGAAGAACATAAGATAGACATAATATGCATACAAGAACACAGATACACGCACACCGAAGATATCAAATATCACGAAACTGGCAATGACTGGTCGCTCGCCACTGTATCCGCATGGAAATCTCTGTCAACGACGCATTAGGAGGTGTAGGATTACTTATAGGACCTAGAGCATTAAAAACGCTTAATAGCGTTGAGAAAATACAACCTAGAATGATGGCAGCTACATTTAACGGAAACCCCAGAGCAACAATCATCTCATGCTACAGCCCAACCAAAGTTAGTGAAGAAAATGAACTAGTCACCTTCTACTAGGAGTTATCCGCATTAGTGCGTAGCATCCCGAAACACAACATGTTAGTCATTGGCGGAGACATGAATGCCCAAATCGGGAAAAACGGAAACAACAAATACAGTCTCCACAACACGTCAAATAGGAATGGGCAACATCTAACAGATTTCATGATAGAAAATAGATTAGCATGCCTCAATACAAACTACCAAAAAAGAGAGGGCAAACTATGGACATGCACGTACGCAAACAATATTAAAGCTCAGATAGACTACATCCTTATAAACAAGAAATGGAAAAATAGTGCATTGAATTGCGAGGCATACTTTTCTTTTGAGGGTGTGTCCACCGATCACCGAATAGTCACGGTGAAAATATGGTTAAGCCTACGAAAAAACGCCAAACGAACAGCGACCACCAAACACTATGACTGGGCCCTATTAAGCAACAAAGATGTAAGAGATAAATACGTATTAGAATTAAGAAACAGATTCGAAATACTACAAGAAAAGACGGAAAAAAGTACACCAAACGACAAATATGAAAATTTCGTCCATGCACACCTCGAGGCAGCACCAAAATACATTCCAACAAAAATTAAAACTAAATATAGAGTCCCATGGGAAACTTTAGCGCTGAGAGAAAAACGTGCACTAGTGAAAACAGCCTCCAAAAACTATCGAAAAAACCCAACAAACACAAATGCCTTAAAACTAAAAACGGCTCAATATCAATTAGCAGGCATATATATAAAGGAACGGACAGAATACATTCAAAATCAGATAGATAAGATTAGAGACTCGGTGGAAGATAGACAATCTAGAATAGCCTGGCAAACAATACACGAAGTGAGCAGAAGAAAGAACACAGCCAAAGCAAAACTTAAAACAGCAAACCAACAAGAAAGAATAAAACTGTGGAAACAACACTTCGAAAACTTACTTGGAAACCCACCAAATATAACGCATGATCCAATCACCAGAATAATTAGCAAACAATTAGACAGTAAACTAGGACCGTTCACACAAGAAGAACTCGACTTGGTTCTCAGAAAATTTTAAAAATAGGAAAGCTGCAGGGCTGGACGAAATTTCCCCGGAAGTATGGAAGACCAGACAATTCGACGACATACTGGTCCGACACTGCAACGCAGTATACAATCAAAATCCGATAGATAGATGGATGAAGGGATGCATACTCCCCTTCCCTACAAAGGGGGACCTCGGATTAGGCAAAAACTACCGAGGCATAACACTTACATCCATAGCTGCCAAAATCTACAATGCCGTACTACGAAACCGAATAGAACCCAAAATCGACAACATACTTAGAAAAAAACAAAATGGCTTCCGAAGAAATAGATCCACGACCTCACAAATATTAACCATCCGCAGAATCCTTGAAGGTGTACGGGCAAAGAACCTACAAGCGACATTAATATTTGTCGACTTTACCAAGGCTTTCGACTCCATTCACAGAGGAAAGATGGAACAAATCCTACTAGCGTACGGCATACCTAAAGAAACCGTAGCGGCAATAACGATTCTCTATAGAAACACTAAAGTAAAAGTACGATCACCGGATGGAGACACAGAATATTTTGACATTGTAGCAGAAGTACTACAAGGGGACACGCTGGCCCCGTACCTCTTTATCATTTGTCTAGACTACGTACTTTGAACATCGATTGACAAAATCAAAGAGAATGGCTTCGAACTGACGAAGAAAAGAAGCAGAAGATACCCCGCAACAACAATTACCGACGCCGACTACGCCGATGACATAGCGATACTGGCAAATACACCTGACCAAGCCGAAACTCTTCTGCATAGTTTGGAACGAGCAGCAGCAAGCATAGGCTTCTATGTTAATGCACACAAAACGGAATATATGTGCTATAACCAAACGGGGGACATCTCCACTCTAGAAAGAACCCCACTTAAACTAGTAGACAAATTCACGTATCTAGGAAGCAGCGTCGAATCAACCGAAAAGGACATCGAAACGAGACTAACGAAAGCATGGACAGCTAACAATAGGCTATCGATTATATGGAAATCAGACCTAACCGATAAAATGAAACGCAGTTTCTTCCAGGCAGCGGTCACATCGATACTGCTATATGGATGCACTACATGGACGCTAACAAAACGGCTGGAAAAGAAACTAGATGGCAATTACACAAGAATGCTGCGTGCAATCCTGAACAAGTCCTGGCAGCAACACCCCACAAGACACCAACTGTACGGCCACCTGCCCCCTATCACGAAAACTATTCAAGTTAGACGAACCAGACATGCAGGACACTGCTGGAGGAGCAGAGATGAACTCATAAGAGATGTACTCTTATGGATCCCCACACATGGCCGCGCAAAACAGGGCGACCAGCTAGAACGTACATTCAGCAGCTATGTGAGGATACAGGATGTTGTCCTGAAGACCTACCTAGGGCGATGAACGATAGGGATGAGTGGCGAGAGAGGGTCAGGAATATCCGTGCTACCAGCACGATATGATGATGATGATGATATATATTCGTTGTTGTCGGAAACGCAAAAGTAAAGAAAACAGTGACGAGTGTTATAGGGGGAGCAGAGAGAAAGGTAATCAATTTATTTTTGTTTTCTTCCCAACTTAAACCCCTCCCCACTGTATTATACACATGATCCTTTCATTAAAACTAGTTTAGTGGCAAATAACCTACGCACAATTCTGATTACACAGTTGGCTTGAGCTCCAGAATAGACTAAGTGCATCTCTGCCGGGCGGTAACCCCACCATCAGCTAGTGTCCTGGATTCGACACTAAACAATGCTGGAGCTTTGAGTGATATACTATACTCTTTCATTGCCAATCACGCCAAGGTCAACTCAGGCCCGGAGAGGTAGCCCCTGATAGAGTCTTATCCCTGTTTCAAATTGAACTATTTGTTGTTTAAACTGTGTGCTTTTGCTCTAACTGAATTGTTTGAAAATGAATTGTTTCTTAATCTGAGCGTAAGCAAAAACTGTGCTTATGCTAATCTACATTGTTAGAAATAGAACTGTGTGATTATTTAACTGTGCATAAAGGGATGACTGACGTTTAATTTAAGTTTTAATGATACATAGCAATATTTTGAACCAATTAACTGTGTGCAAACAAATGAGTAATGTTGTATAGAATTATTAGTCTTGAATAGCGATACTTGTACCCACTTCAAAGTGTACAAACAAATGATTAATAGTAAATAGAATTGTTCGTATTAGATAGGAATAAGTGAAGCCATTTAACTGCGTGAAAAAATAGCTCACCATATATTTAATATATACGAATTAAAACGGATTTGGTATTAAATAACCTACCATTGTTGATATGCCATAAAACCAAACCAAACAAAAGCAAACAATTCCAATATCTATATGACAATAATGCTGATCTTGTAGATTAAATTCAGAGACTTTGTAATTGTTACTATTTTGATATTTTAGATTTATAATCAGGTCTGCTTTTTAAGTCCGTCTAGCACATATTTTAGACAGTTTAGACATCTACAAGATAGATAGATAAATATAAAGATAAATAGATAGGATTATATATTTAAGATCTGCAATGGCCATGAACTTTAAGGAATTTCTTAATAATGTCTTGAAATAGGTAGAAGGAATAAGTAAAAAAAAGAGGCCGATATTGTTATTTGTAGCTTTTCAAATAATTTGACTTTGTCAGAAATCCTTGATCAGAAACTGCATACAACTATTGATATTTATTACACAGCAATATTAAATAAAGTGCCAATATCGACAGCCAGTTGGGATCATATCACTTTATCCTAAAATAAATAATTCTTTCATTCGGCCATTGCTGCATTTGATTTTATCAAATCCAATTAAGAACACATTCATCAGATTCGAATTTAATTAAACGTTCGAATAATACAAAATCCACTGATGTCAAGTTTGAGACGTAAAGTTATTGTCAAAACTATGTGAAACGGTTTGTTGCATGCGTAAAAATCTAATTATTGGATGCCTCACCGGTAAGCAATCGTAAGAAACGTTCATCTCTAAGATCACACTTCTTTTTACAGTGGTGTCAGGTTTTCACTCATAGAGTTTTAGACTAAACTGATCTGAGTAAATATCAGGAACTTTATCTCGGCGCAACACACAAATACAACTACTAAGTTGAAGGGAAGGCGATCCTCACTGGATTACTTGTACACAGAGCCATGTCTGAAATTTATTCAACATAGAATTTACAGTTAAATACTAATTTCAGGGCGTAAACTTTTATTTGGTGAACTTAATATAACAAAGTTTCTTCAGAATCTTGGCCCAGCAGTCGACTGTAGTCGAGGGCGACCCGAAGGCTCCCTTTTCAGTAGATAATACACCGAGGGGAGGACGCTACTTCTTTCCCTGGATTGCTCCACTTTACCTTTGATTCTTACCTTATAATGTTAAGCAAGGCAGTATCAAGTACCATTTTTATGTATGACTCGACCTGGGATTGAACCCCGGTCTCCCGGGTCATTGGCGAACACTCTACCCACTAGGGCAACGAGCAGGACCAGCAGTAGTATTGAAAATTACTCAAAATATCAACATAAATACTAAATACTGCATATAATACTAAATAAAATGATGCATAAAATACTAAAAAGGAGAGTTTCATCGGAGATTTGTTTCTCTTTTTATACAATGCCTTCTCAATTATTTGTCTAGATTATGATTCTTGGGAAATATACGTAATAATATTCAAATAATTGTGAAAAAAAATGTAATAGTTATATTCAACATCAACAAAAGTAAATTTCAGTCATTATCTTCATTTGTTGAATGAAGAGTAACATTTAAAATGCACATGTTCAACTCCGTACAATTCACACAGCCGCTATATCTACTTGCTCTTTACTTACCACAATTGAGAAGATGGTGATTTACGACTGATTGCTGCTGTAATATATTGTGGCATGTCATTTGCTTTTTTTAAATTTAAAGAAAGCGTCGGGAGTATAAATCACACTTTTGTGTCAGAATGAAACAGACGTATCTGTTCCGCCTTTGTTATTTCATAAACAAACCATAGAACAATATCTCTGGCAGTCTCTTTCTATCTATCTATCTATCTATCTATCTATCATATATATATATATATATATATATATCACTTATCTTTAACTCGCTCTCTAACTATAATTCTCTAACACTGTAAAATAACTCTCTCTCTCTCTCTCTCTATCTATCTATCTATCTATCTATCTATTAATTTCCTTCGTTCGTTCGCTCTAGCTCTCTTACTCGAAATGGAGGCTTGTATCACTTTTATTTCAATTACATTCCCGAACAGTTTTGACGAGGATTTGATAGAGTTCATAGGTGAAAAAAAATCAGTTAACAGAAATTTATATTTTTCTGCATGGTCAATGAATGCATTTTATGTCTGTAAACCTTTTGAATATAAAAAACGTTTTTGTTAAAATGTTTAACACATTTGGTTTCTCGACAAATTTGCGCAGGGGTTTAAGTCAAGTTAAGGCCTTATAATTATTTTGTGTTTTAACAATAGATGGTCGAATAGGAAACGGTTTTATCCTTTATAATAATATGATGAGGTTATCGTCAACTTTTATAAAGGAATGTTTATGACAGAGAAAGCTGCCAGTATTAGATAATTGACAAAAATATTATTGACTCCAGTACTTTCTGATGGAAAATAATTTGAAAATATAAACTTATTATTAGATGATATTGACGTTAACTTGGGACTTCTTTCAGTTACTAATTATGCATAGATTTGGGCTTGAAAATTTAGCTGAGTGAGCAAACGGGGCAATAGTAAAGCAGACAGTAACAAGCCATTAAACGATCTTTCGCGGGCCACAGAGACCTACGGTCAAAGCTAAGAAGACAAGAACACGAAGTAGGGGATGTAAGTTAGAAGGTTGAACTCCGCTGATGACTAAAGCCTAGACACAAACATAGTTAACTCACTACATTCATCTGTGTGAGTCTCGCAGAAAATTGGCAAAGACATCGACAAGATGAAGGGTTGACGATGAGTTCCCCGTAGTAAAAGTCTGACTCGCAGCCACAGAAAATACATTATTCTATTAATATTGCAACTTCCGAGACCGGTTTCTAAAACAGGAAGACGTGAAGAGGCATTCTTGATTCGGCGTTCGTAATTCTCCCCGAATATGGATAAGTTTAGTTAACCCCACTATTTAGGTCATTGCTTGTCGATCTGCCAGTAGCTCACAATCTGAAGCTTTTCAGAAATCCCTCAACTCTCTTGTCTGACAGTTCTTTGTACTCATCGCGATATTTTAAGTGCTTGATTCTTTGTTGTGGATCCCACTGTCGGGTACCAGGTTTACTCGTGGAGGGATAGATCACTTGCTTTACAATCTCAAGTATCTGATAATCCAAATTTTCAGGATCTATAAAGAAAAGAAAGTAACCTTAGCTTAAGTAGTTGGTCGTGCAATTGATTCGCTTATCTCTACTAACAGATGATTAAGATACTGTTTTTTGTTTCTTTCAGAAAAAAAGTGCCATTGGGATCAAATGTGTTTCTAGTATCATATGCTACGCCAAGTTGCTATGTAATCTTGTGAGTTCAAAGTCGTCCCTGATCGCCTTTATTGGTTCGTTTTCTAACCTCGCATTTCAATCATCATTCAGGAGTTAACATAATTAAAATATGTGTCTATTCACAATATTACTCATAAATCAAAGGATTTAATAACAACAACATAAAAATGTTGAATATGTTAACTGCTTGAATATATTATGTTTGTGAATTTAAAAATAACTCCACGCTGTATTGTTATAGGTTTTATGATGTTTATTCAGACGTGAGTTGATTAAATTATTCTTGAATAAATTGCCTCATGAACTTGGACAAAATAATCTGTCACCTTATTTAAGAAGGCTTTCCTTACGAAATATTTTTGAAATAATGACCAAAATATTATTTTTACAAATTATAAAACGACGTTTAGATATTTATAAGCAATGGGACCTATAACTTGAATACTGCCACAAATAAACGGGCTGGTTAAAACCCTGCAACTATTCGAAAATTGCTTTAATCATTGTTTTCAAAGAGACTGACAAGTAAGTCGAAGATAAACTAACTGATGATGGGACATAATATTTTCTTTTTGTTTCTTTGATTAGAAATTAATATTTCTCTTAAGCTGCAATTGAATAAATATGATGCACTCAATATAAAGGAAAACATATGGATCTAACTTAATTCTGTAAGATATTTTAAAACATTTTTATAGTGAGTTAGATAAAAACTTCTTGAATAAAATGTCTAATGAAGAGTGAAGCTGATTCTTTAATGACTTATTGATTGTATTTAGTTTATTAAGAGGTTTCTACAAAACAAATAATTCCCCAAAAGATCTATTTGATCTTCATATTGGATTATAACAGCTACTTAAAGTACAGGTTAAATTTAACCACACCCTTCGGCTGTTCAGGACAGTATGAGATATAGTTTAGTTTAATCCTCAGGAAACCCTTTTGGTGGGAGCCTTACCACTCTGTATGGTTAACAGTCAGCGTATTCTAAGCTCCGCCAACAGGTCAGGTAAGTATAGCCTATATCGATATGGAAGTATGCGTGTTCATCATCACTACATTGTTTTTATTTGCAATTCGTTCACATCAGTTATTAGTAAAAATTGAATATGTATGCCACATGCATCATTATATCAAAGTGCTTTGAAACCTCAAATTAAAAACGTGTTCAAATTCGTACTTTACGAAAGAGGTTGAAAAAACAAGCTTTTCTACATTTAGTGGTAAAAACTGCTGAAATAACATTTAACACAAGACACAGAAAGATCTTCCAAAACAAAATTAATTATCATCAATCAAATAGACACCAATAAAAGTTTTCCCACTTCAAACGCCACAATGTCACAATAATGTTGATGTGTCTTCACTTCCTTCTCAAGTAAATTTCCTTTGACAAGAAATTCTTTTGATGGCACTTGATCTACTGGACAAGTAGCTGTTACTAATAAAAACGATATGGCGTTACTCCAAAAGATGAAGTAAATAAAATAAAAGATACCCAATGGTGGCTGGACGTCTCTACTGATAATGCATCTTATTGAATTGCTGTTGACCTATTGACCGCCAACATCACAATAGACCACTTGACAAATAATACAGAAATTTCAATACTAGTCAAAAAGCATACTACTGTTCACACACATACATAACAGAGTCTCTAAGTTAAAAGTTAATGGCGGATACCAAGAAAGAGGGGATGAGTTTACTGTCCCATTTTCTTTCTTTTAAGTGAGTAAATTCTCAAGAATTATACATCGTATTTTACCGTATGATTGCTAACAAATTATTATTTTGAGGTAGGAATACTTGAATCCATTTAACTGTGTGCAAACAAATGATTGATATTAAATGGAATTATAAATGTTTAATTGGAATAATTCTAACTTTTTAAGTGTATGCAAGTCATATACATTCAGAGAAATTACTTGAAGATATAGTTTTAGTTATGTGAATAGTTTTGAATGCTTGAAAATTATTAGTGTTGAATTCGTATAAGTAAGTGCAAATATATAATTATTAAATAGGAATATTGCTGCCTTCTGGTGAGTGAACGCTTGTAATATTAAATAAAGGACAAACCACAATATGAGAGGAAATAGAGATATATTTCAGGAAAAAGTATATACCATAGAGAGACTATTAGTTGACAAGAACATAGGATTAGTCAATACAGAATAAAGATATAGCCCAACGATAGTATTGGCTTCCGTTATTACGGTAGCAAGTAAGGTGATCTAGTGCGATCTCCAGTCTCCAACGCTCTAATACTATTCCTATAAGAAGCTGCTCTTCACCTTCTTGTCCGCCCTGGTATTAGTAGCTACTGCTATATATGGCAGATGGACTAGTTTATTGTGCGGAAAAATGTGAGTGATACCCAACAAATATCTTATTTAGATCAAGCAGTTGTGTATAAATGAGTTTAAGTAGATAAGCATATTTGCTACTGTATTTAATTTTGCATAGATATTTAGAATTAGAAAGGAACATTTTGAACTGAATACAAACAAATGAATATTGATAAAAAAACGAACAAAAAATGTAAACTGAGCATAGACAATACAGGGTGCGGAAACAAAATTGAGAATATTCTCGTATAGTAATAAACGACTCTACTATAAAACAAGATTAATTTTCATTTTTAAAAATAAGCAACAAAATTAGATAATAGATACAAAACAATAAATATAGCCAATATGGCTTCCATTTTTATATTTTCAATTATTGAATCAACACGCCTTTGAAACGATTTGTATGCCTTCAATATAAGTTCTTAAGACATTTGATTCTATTCCTCCTCAATAGCAACCATAAACTAACCAATATTTGGATGGGAAGTCGAATTTGTTTTATTATCTAAAACGCCCCATATAGCGTAATGAACGGGGTTAAGGTCTGGGCTTAAATCTTCCTAAATTGCTGTCCTCATAGCTTTCTCATAGACGTTCAATTTATTAGCACGCTTTCTTATTGATGCTGTAGGGGTCATCCTTATTTGCCGTAGCAAGAGCAGATAAAATCCTTCTTTTTGTTTTTTGTTCAATACTCCACTCCCCTTTTTTCTTTAAAAGCTCTTTTTCTGTAGAAAAAAAGAAAGTTTTCCTTTGCTTTATATACGACAGACAAAGGGATTTTGCCTGATTTTGGCGTTAAGCAAATCATAGATCTTTGTCTGTTTCTTTTCTTGCTCTCTCATATTGGGCCAAATATTAATTTAAAAATGATAAAGCTAATCCGGAAAATTTAGATTTGTCGTATTTTTTTTTTTTTTCGAAAATTGGAATAATCAAACTAAAGAAAACTTTTAAAAAATTATTCCATATTTTGTTTCCGCACCATGTACTTTTTTGATAAAATTTAGAGATTTTCAAAAACCTCAGATTTCTGTATTAAATAACCAGTAAGGAGCTGGTTGATCCATTTCGTTTTATGACATATCAACCATCGTGGGTTATTTAATGCCATTTTTGTTAAAGAAAAACAGCGATACTATTCAACTTTTGGCTGACGAGGGAAGACGTTTGATACTTTTCAAAAAAATATTTCATCGAAAGTGAACGTAATATCATGACTGGAGCTCGAGCAAACTCACTTCGAAACCACTGTCCCGAACTTTAACCACAAAGCCACGGATACACCCTCAGCCCTTAATGAATTGATTTGCCGTTAAACAAAGACGTCAAGCCAATCCATTTACAATATATTATTGTCTAGAAACAGATGAAAATCGAATGATACTCTGTTATTTCAATAAACTACTTTTCAAAAATTAACTGTCTTCCACATGACATAATATACTATCCGTCTTTATTAGTTGTTGATTTCTCGTTACATTTCAAATTTATTTTACCCGTCTTGATCGTCTCTGCTTTACCACATTCTCTGGCTTCGAAATCAAAACCCAGACGTATATTCACAATGATAAATTACGATTTTTTTTCTTTAGCGAACCATTTGTAATATTGACATTCACTCCAAATACATCCCAAAGCAAATATCGCGTCTTCACACCTTTTTTGACATTCGAGAGAATGCCTATAACAGCTGCTTTTTCAAACTCATCTTTGTTTTAAGCGGAATCCCAGAGAAATCCTTAATCATACCAGCTCATATCTCTCTACAGAGGCAGTTTACTTTTTTACATTTGAATAAATTCTACAACAAAAAAAAAATAATTTCCCCAGACCTAGAAACATTTTGATGAAACCTTCTGTAATAAATTTGCCAATGTTGTATTCTCATATACAGAAAATAATCCCATGTGCAGTCTTCCTAAATACTAATTGATTCTTTGGTCCAGACAACTTGGACATTGATTAATCTACTTATCACCAATTAAGTTTATTGCAATCTTATATAACGCCTTTATATTTCCTCAATGTACTGAAATAGAAGGGATTACATAGAATTGCAATTAACTGAGCAGGTATACAAAAACATCTCTCTCTCTCTCTCTCTCTTTCTCTCTCTCTCTCTCTCTCTCTCACACACACACACACACACACATGCAAATGCTCCCATTCACACATGCATATATGTGTTTCTAATCTGCCTGTAAATATATATATATATATATATATATATATATATATATATGTGTGTGTGTGTGTACAGTTAGGTAAATCAAACTGACTGACACATTTAATCAGTTGAAAATGAAATATTTTGTTCATTTTAAATGTTTACCCAACGTCTCTGAACGAGGAAGATGTGACACAAGGTCATGTTTTAAGCGGAGTTTAACAGATTTGAATCATAGTTTTACTTCTTGAAACCCAAATGACATACCAATGTTAAAGAACCCAGTCTTCCCTACAAATTTCCCATAAATGGAGAGATAACATTTGGATTCATACTTTTCCCAAGGGTATTAGCTTTGTGGGAAATTCAAAATGACTCATATTTCTTTACACTCTTCATTTTAATTTTCAACTCAATTGGTAAATTCTTACACTTTCCTCTCATCCAAGAGGAAATTCGGGAGGCGTCAAAATAAAGAATAAAAAAAATGTATCCCCCTTTGTTTTTTTTGTTTTTATTTGATTCTTTCTTTTTTTTTTTTCTTTTGCTACATGTACAATAGAGCAAAACTAGATTTACTTTGATTTATTTCCATTTCAATATTCTTTAGAATGAACAAAAGATTTTCACATATGTTCCCTTAAAGTCAACTGTGTTTTCAACGACGATCAAATTAAATTTGACCGTCGTTGATAAAGTAATGTTCGAGTATCGCCAGATTAAGCATTTATGGGATTACCACTTAAGAAGTCTGAAAGAACAGAGGGTCTCATGCAAGTGATTTTATCACACAGAAGAAAAAAGTGATCAACTAACAATAATGTGTTTAATACCATCACGTTTTTCCTTTTGAAATAAGAAGTCAACTGCGTTCTTGAAAATCAATCAAATTTAAGTATATCAGCATGGCTGAAGGTTGGGAAGATATTTGGATGAGTCCACAATCACCAAATTCTATTATAAACATTCCTATATCCGTGGTATATAAACAGTGAACACAACGGAAAGAAAGACAAGATAACTCATTAACCCATAAAAGAACATATAATATTTGATATATCCTCTAAAACTACCAGTGTTATTGAAGGAAAAAATAAACGAATATGTCCCAAGAGATAGAATTATATAAATATTGTTCCATCAACAAGCAATATGAGGAAGTGATATGAGAAAAAAAATGGCTTACTTGATGAGTGTTTTTAATATGGCTTTAGGGAAAACGTCTCCACTATTCAAAGAATAGCATTAAAGAGAGATCAAGAAAGGGTTTCTGAGATTGTCATGTGGCATGCTACGAAACATTTACATACATGAAAATTATCTTAGAGTGATAATTATTCTTTTAACTATCCATTTCAAATGTAGTATTCACCAAGTTCCTAAGAATGTAATCAATAACAACTATTAAATATCGCTTCCTTTTGTCTTTTTTTGAACTATTTCCTATTTAAGTTAACGTGATTCCCTTTTGCTAAAGTGTACTTTGATGAATAGAAAAGAGGTTTGGATTATGAATTAGATGGAGAAAGTAAAAACTTCATATATGTTTTCAATAAACAATCAAATGTTTTCACGTCTGCTTAAACATAATTTCGGCTTCGTAACTAAGAAAAAGCAATAAGAAGAAATGGTCTCTATATGAACTCAGATAAAACAGTTGCCCTGTCGGCTTGGGCTATAGAATATACGAACTGCTTCTCTGCAGAGGGGTAAGACTCCCCAATCACCGAATGTCCTGTTTATGACACTAAATATCTGGTTCCAGTCATGCTGAAACCTTAGGGAATTCAGAGTACTCCTTTATTGCCATCGCTCCCAGGTCAACTCTGGCCCACTGTGGAAGCACCTGAAAGGGTCTTATCAATGAATCAAAACGAATTAAACTGTGTAATTATGCTAAACTGAACTGCTTGAAATAGAAGCATTTTGATATTTGGACTGGTCACTTGCCATTGACTTAATTGTTTGAAGTATAACTGTTTTTTGACATTGAAACTGTGTACTTATGCTGAACTTAATTGTTTGAAGCAGAACTGTTTTGACATTTAACTGTGGGTAAACACAAACTATACTTATACTAAATTGAATTGTTTGAAATAGAATTGTTTATATGTATAAAAATGGATTTGGTATTGAATAACTTACAGTGGTTGATATGCTACAAAACCAAACCAAGCCAAATCTACTAAAATAGTTCATATGGTTTAATCAAGATTCTGTTCTTTCGTTATAAATTCCATAATCTCAGAAATTAGTTCATAAATTCGTATATCTCGGTAGTAATATCACATTTACTGAAATCGACGACAACATATACCTAACTTCGATTGCTATTGCCAGTTTAATGATCGTATGGAAATCTAATCACAGTCATTAAATAAAACAAATATTTATCCAGGCTTTAGCCATGGTAGGACTATTGTTTTGTGGCTCAACTTGGAAACTAAAGAAAGGAATAAAGAAAAAGCTTGATCAAAACAACAGAAGGTTGCTGTCTGCTCTTTTGAGCAAATCCCAGAAGCAGCACCCAACAAAACAGCAGCTGTATAGCCGCTTACTTCCCATCTCAGAAATCATCCAATTAAGACGAGCTGGACATGGTTGGTGCTTCTGGAAGGAAAGGGACGAATGTATTAGAGACGTTCTGCAATGAACTCTAGCCCATAAACACACCAGTGTGAGCCGATCAGCAAAATATTACATTCATCAGCACTATTCAGACACTTAATTCTATCTAGAGGACTTTGCAAGAGCAACAGTTGATAGGAACGGATAAGGAGAGAATGTCAACTGAAGCTGTGATGACGATTCCATAAGTTACTTTATTTATAAGAATTGAGTATCTTTTCTATTAGTATATATCTTGAATTATTGTCCTGTTAAGCTTGGGCTGTTACAATATGATTCTATTCTACTGAAGATTACTTTAAGGCAGACAAAAGGTATTTGGATTATAAGGCTGAGAAATAGATGCAGACAGTTAAAAAAAAAACATATTTGTTTATAGAACAATCCGATGTTTTTATCAAATCTGATGAATCAATATTCTGCTATTTTCTAAGTAAGATTAGGGTCGATTAGGGAATTTATGCTCTAGCATGCTAGTGAAAGATTAATTCAATTTTTCTGTTCGTTAAACAAGAATTCTACGCTAAATGACCAGTTACTTTTTTGCGAGGGTAGATTTAACTTTTAAAAAGACTTTTTTTTTAAATGTAGCAAATTCATTGGCTCATTTGTTCTTCCTCTGTTGGGATTTCACTGACAACAAAATAAATAATTATTACATAATTCTAATCAATGAGTAGGAAGAGACAAATATTGTTTTTTTTGTTTGTTTTGTTTTGTTGTTTTTGCCACACCCATAACTTCAGAAGGAATATCAGAAAAAAAAAGCTGAAGCCCACATCGCACACACACACACACACACACACACACACACACACACACACACACACACACACACATATATATATATATATATATATATATATATATAAGACTATGAAAAACATTAAAAAGAAAAAGAATATCGTTGGAATTTCACTAAATTACATCTTTATTTGGCTTTGAGCAAGAGAAAACATTGAAACTGATAGAAACTGATCGTTTTCAAGCATCGTTGCTTCGATAGACATGAATAAAGATTTTGTACTCATTGACTGACTTGGATCAGATATTGAGTTTTACTTATACGTAAACAAAAATCGACGAGTGAAAAGAAGAATGAAGTTAGAAGTTACAAAAAAAAATGATATTAATTTACTCAAATACATAATTTGATTTTCGTTGCATTTTTACCCAGCAATACTTTTGAACTAACTACAATATTGATAATGATTATGATTAGTGATAATAATCTTATGCATATCAAGTCACACACTCACACACACACAAATACACACACGCGAGAGTAGACACACACCTACATGTACATATATACATATGTATGTTCATAGAAGGACGACCAGCTCGAACCTACATACAGCAGCTATGTGAAGACACAGGATGTAACCCTAAAGACCTGTCGGAGGCGATGAATGATAGGGAGAAGTAGCGAGAGATGATCAGGGATATCCGTGCTGGTGGCACGACAGGATGATGATATATATATATATATATATATATATATATATATATATATATATATATATAATATTTTTTGGTCCAGTTAAACCGGAGTTGGGAGTAATTCCACCAGGACAAGAAAACTATTCAAAAGTGAATTAAACAAATAAAAATATTCATCTTCATTATTCGTGAATAATGCGGGCGTACACACACACATTCACACACATATATATATTATTCATTATGAAAATGATTTTAATTTTTCAAAACCATGCTACAGAATCTTACAAATCCTGTGGGAGGTTAATTTATCGACAGCATAGAATGTAAAATAAAAACACTTTACACTGCGTAAGATCATAAGTGTTTACAGAACACCAGTTTTAATAATGGACTTAATAACTTCGGTGATGTAATTATCACCGTCACTATATGTAGATCTTTTAAGGCTGCTTAAACTTTAAAATACAAGGACTTGACAAATGAAACACGACTATAATCCAAATCATTACTGCTGGTTAACCCCTCTGTTAAACGATTTAGATTTTAGGCTTGCTGTGTAAGTTGACTCCTAGTTAAGTCTAAATTTTTAGTGCCTTCTCAGAACTTTTGTTTCATATACTCTAAGTTTACTTTATTTTCTTCTTCCTGTGTATCGCCTTCTTGTGATTTTTATCGTACATTTCACGATGTAATATTGCAAAATAATTTTCAAAACTTGGATTTAATATTTATTTACTGTTGGTCTAGTAAGGAAAACATTTGATTTTTAAACTTTTATGAAACCAAACATTCTTATCAAAATTTATTTCAAACGAGTAGATTATATTAAAATGAAAATATGGATATGAATCTTTAATGATGAGGTGCCCGTGGTGTAATGGTTATCGTCGTAGGAAATGGATACGGCGACACCAGTTCAAACCCTGGACGAGACTGATTGCATTTCACATAGCACTAATACCCTTGGGAAAGGTATGAATCCAATTATTCTCCCTCCAGCTATGGGTAAATAGTAGGACAGACTAGATTCTTCAGCCTTGGTTAGGCAACTAGTCTAGGAGAAGGAAAACTCTGAATTCTAACCTGTTAAACTCCGCTTAAAATTGACCTTGTGTCATATCCTGCCCGAGCGGAGGGGTTGGTAAATATGATAAATCTTCAATAATAGTTGTATTTTAAAAATTTGAATTATTTTTAGTACCAGTTTACTCAATCTAATTAATGTTGGTATTCATCACAACACTAGTTTCAGTCATCGAAAGTTAAAGAAACCAGTAAAAAATCCGTTGTTGAAAAAGATTTTCCTTTTTTTTAAATCTTATTTGTAAAGATATAAATCGTTTATAATTATAGTAGTATTTTTCTTTAATTCAGTATATTCAGAATCATCGGGTCCTGAAAGAAAAATGTCAACATAACAATTAAAACAACATTTTTGAAGTAGATTCTTTGTTTAATGACATGTCAAGTTTAGGGAATTATGTAATACGAAAAGCATTCTTGTAGAAGAACAGCACTGATACTATATAATTTTTAGCTGAGTAAATAAATGGTTTCATGCCTTCCCTGAGGATAGTTGTCGAAGAGTGAACGTAATAGTTCTAGTAGAGCTCAAACCCACTTCAAGCCAGCTCTCCAGCACTTCATCCATTTCGCCAGAAATTTCTCCTCTGCGGGCAAATAAATTTTTTTGATGACCGTTTAATTTTTACGGTCGCAAAAAAAATGAATGTAATTCTCGATAGACATTTATTAAGCTTAACATAGTTTAGCGCAAAACCTGATACAGAGGGCACCCAATAAAAATTGAACTTGGTAAGAATAGTCTACAAGCCTAGTACACACACATGGAGACAGACAGAAAGAGAGAGCGAAAGAGAGAACACAAAGCAAAATATATACAAAGGTGGGTTGGTTGGGTTTTATGGCACGTCAACACTTTCGGTTATTTAATGAAAAATCCCACTGACTGTTTCATTGTATCTTCAGTAGGGTTAGACATAGCTATATTCCCGAAGCTGGGATTGAAACCCGGCTGATTCAAACGCCAATCCAAGATTCTACCACTCAGCCATGAGAAAACCAGCACAAACGAAGGAAATTTAAACGCTTATGTATCACATTTGTTTTGTTTACGTATATCCGCTTAACGGCTACCGAGAGCTCAATTCATTTGAAGAGCCTTGCTTTACGCTTGTGGCAACCATTACTTCCCTCGCTAGAGAGCTCAACACCACAGGGGTTGGGGAGCATATATATTGTCATCCAATGACAGACTCTTCTGTTGTATCACAACTCTTCAGTGTGGCTTGTCACGCTAGCTTCCTGAAGCTGGGATCAAAACCCGGTTGACTCAATCGCCAATTCAAGATTCTACCACTCAACCATGAGGAATGCATGTATGTATGCATCTATAAGGCATTTGTAAACAATTAGTTGGTTAAGTCTGAAACGAGCCAGAGCTCATTTGTTAGCTCTGTTAAATTGTTTTAAATATTTTTAACATGCATAGTTCCATTTTGTATTAATCATGTTCACACACAGTTGAATGGTTTCAATTATTGCTACGTAAAATCAACAATTGAATATAACATCAGTCATGTCTGTATATATACATTTAAATGGTTATACATATATACACTAATTTTAAATGAATAAATTGAAGGTAATTTTATATTTAGATATGTTATAGCTAATTAGTTTGCACATAACTAAGTTTTGCAATTGCTCACAGATTTAAATGGTTTCTATTATTGCTCTCTTCCACGAATAATTCTGATTAATACTAATCATTTGTTTGGACATACTGATGAGTTTACAAGTATTGCTCAAACAAATAGTCTTATTTGCACTCAGTTAAAAAGTTTCAATTATTGCAATGTAATTGTAATGATACTGGCAAGTTATTCTACCTAATTTGCATGAGTGTAAGAGAGCTTGGATAAGTCTCTTACTGTAAATAACTAGAAAGCCCTATCTGGTGGGAGGCCAGTCCGATCAGAGATCATTCTGGCGACAGATTGCTCTCGGTCTAGACCTCTCCAGGTGCCGGGTAGCACTTTGACTGGCCGTGCTGTCGGGGCGCGAATCTGGCCGAGTGTGTCTCGGTGCCTGGGGTTTTTTTCCTTCAGCCTCAGGGGGCCTTTCCCCCGGGCTTTTTACTCCCTTCGGGGAGGTTGGGTTCATCGCCCGGTGCCTGAGGCGCCCCTAATAAGGGGAATGCCGACGGTGCCGTAGGCATTTTTGGGAAATGCCGGGAGCGTGTGGGCTACGGCCCTGCGCCCGGACCCACTAAAAAAGGCCTTGTGCCACACTTGCCCGTAAGGTGGGGCGTGCAAAAAATACCTCTATCTGGTGGGAGGCAGAGAAAATATATCGACCAGCCGCCGTACTTGGAGAAGAGGCTTTTCAGCGAACTGCCTCGCATCCGAGTCGGACGGCCAATGTTCAATGGCACACTTGAGGCTGAAAGGCCCCCAGCTTCGTCAGGGTTACCTTCGCGTGGGCTAGCTGCATCATTGAAAAGTTTTGTCACTCTTGTATAGCAATGGGCTTTGCTATCCCGTTTAAGCTACAATCAGGCATACATGCACTAAGTGGGCCAATGACCAGCAGAGTCCAGAAGGTCTCTAGCCTTAGCTCATGCCCGACCTCCCCCCCACCAACTAAACAGCCACTATAATCGACAATCAGTTTATTGACCTTGTGTCAAGTACAGCCTGGTGGGAGGCAGAGACAAATATCGGTCAATGTTTAATGAAAGACTTGAAGCCGAAAGGCCTCTAACTTCGGCTGTGTCACCTTTGGGTGGGCGAGCAGCAGCATTGACATATTTGTTACCTATGTATAACACTAGACTTTGCTGTCCAGTTTACGCTATAGTTAGGTATTCATGCCTTGATCATGTTTGACTCGTCTGGCACTAAGTGGGCCGATGACCAGGGAAGTCAAGAAGGGCTCAAGCTGAGGCTAGGATCCGACAATCCCCTCGCCTAATCCCCACTATAATTCAACCTTCGGGTCACTGACCTTGTGTCAAGTCCTGTCTTGTGGAAGGCAGAGGCAAATATCAATCTCGATCAGCCACTGTGAGTCTCACAGAGACTTTTTCATCGGACTTTCAAGCATCCTCGCCAGATGGTCAATGCTCAATGGCAGACTTGAAGCCAAAAACCCCATGATTTGGCTGGGCCATTTTTAGTTTGGTGAGCTGCATTATGGACACCTTTGACACATTTGGATAGCACTGAACCTTCCTCTCCATTTTAAGTTTTAATTAGGTATCCGAGCCTGGATCCTGATTTGAGTCCATGTCTTGCTAAGCTCATCTGGCCCAAATTGCACTATGTGGGACTAAGACTAGCAAAGAGCAGAAGCGCTCTAGCCTTAGCAAGGGTCCAACACTTCTTGACCTTCCTCTTATCAAATCGGTCATGCCTCGGCAAATGTTAGGCCGAAAAGCCCCTGCATTCGGCTGGGCCACCTTTGGGTAGGCGAGCTTCAACACTGGCATCTTTGTCACCTTTGTATTGCTCTAGACCGTGCGGTCCAGTTTACGCTATAATTAGGCATTCGTGCGTGGACCATGTTTGGCTCGTCAGGACCTAACTGAGTCGATGACCAGCAAAGTAAAGAAGAACTTGAGCTCAGGCTAGGGTCCGACCTCCCTTTCCTTTAATCCCTACTATAATCCGACCTTCGGTCATTGACCTTTTGTCAAGTCCAGTCTTGTAGGTGGTAGAGAAAAATATTGAAATGCGATCAGTCACTGTGCGTCTCGCAGAGGCATTTTCTGCGGACATTCTGGCATCCGCACCGGCCGGTCAATGTTCAATGGCAGACTTCAGGCCGAAAGGCCCCTTGGTCCGGCCGGATCACCTTCGGGTGGGTGATCCTCATCATTGACACCTTTGTCACACTTGTATTGCACTGGACCTTGCTGTCCAGTTTAAGCTATAATCAGGTATAAATGCCTGGACACCGATTTGGGTCCATGTCCAGCTAGGCCCATAAGGTCCACATTGCACTAAGCGGACCGATTAACAGCATAGTTAAGCAGTGCTTGAGCTTCTGATTGTGCCCCTCCTTCCCCTTCCCTTACCTCAACTATTATCTGAACTTCGGGTCATTTGACCTTGTGTCAAGTCCAGTCTTGTGGGAGGTAGAAACATATAACGGCTTTTCAGCGAACTGTTAGGCATCTGTGCCGGACGGTCAAGACTCAATAGCAGACATGAGACCAAAAGACCTCGGCTTCGGCTGGGGCATCTTCAGGTGAGTGAGGTGAATTATTGATATCTTTGAATAGCACTTGACATTGCTATCCAGTTTAAGTATTAATCAGACATCCTTGCCTGGACCCAATTTGGGTCCATGTCTAGCTAGGCTCATCAGGCCCACATTGCATTAAGTTAGCCGATGACCAGCATAGTCCTATCTGGTGGGAGCCAGTGACAAGTAGAGCTGGATTACCCACTGACTAGTGTTAACCTTGCACATCACAGCAATGGCATTGGCTATACTAATTGTCTCTCAAGGACCCCGATTTTGTCGATACACGTCTACGATATTTTGCTTCAAGCGCAAGAACAAAAATCTTGATTTGCCACTAACTAGTCATAACCTTGCACTAAGAATTTAATTTTTTCACACATTAAAATGCTTTCATGAATTCCTATCCGACATGAATAATTCTATTGAATTTTAATCGTTTTATTTGCACAGTTAATTGGTTTTAAGAATAGCTATGTAACACTAAAAATTTAGTTTAACATGAGTCATTTGTTTGCACTCAGTTAAATTGTTATATCGTTCTATATGATCCCAAGATGGGCCTTAACATGAACTACCACTCCGGGTTAAAGTAGACATGGGAGTAATGGCAATAAAGATGTACTCTATATTTCCCAGACGTCAAGGCCTGGAACCTCAACATCAGACGGTTTAGTGTCATATCCGGGCATTCGCAGTGGGGAGATTTTACACCTATCCTGAGTTTGGTTTTGTTGTGTTTTATGGCATAACGACCACTGAAGGTTATTTAAAGCCAAATCCTCTTTAAACGTATTTATTAAATACGTATGTGATTTGTAAACCTATTTTGTTGATAACATTCTTAAACGAGTCTGCGCTCTTTTGTGCACACAGTTGAATAGTTTCAAGGATTGCTATAAGTCACAATTTACCATCAGTGATTTTCTTTGCACACAGTTTGTCCTATTTGACGCATAGATAAGACCCTATCAGGTGCTACTACTCCAGGTCAGAGTGGACCACGGAGAAATGGCAATGAAGGGGTACTCTATATTCCCTAAATCTCGAAGGCTGAAGCCTCGGCATCTGATGGTTTAATGTCATACCCAGGATCAGTCGGTGCATTGTTGTTTTAGGCAGAGATGCTGTCGGTGTATTCTATCACCCAGAGAGAGAGAGAGAGAGAGAGAGAGAGAGAGAGAGAGAGAGAGAGATCCAAATCTGGGCGTTTATTATTATCATTATTATTGTTATTACTAAATTTCTTGATATGCTACTATCTATCAATTCCTCTCTATATGATATTAAACAATCTGTTGGTGTTGGTCCATTCCTGGATTTCTATGGAAAGTGGAGTCCCTCTGCATAGAGTGATAGTACCTGTTATGGTTAAATCTATGGGTCAAATATAATTGTTGGACCATTTAACTGTGTGTAAACAAGTAACTGATGTTAGATTGGACTGTTTCCAATATTTGCAGCTATTTAACTGTGTGGAAACAAAAAAGTAATGTTGAATAAAACTATTTGTGTCAGATAGCACTACTTTAAACCCTTTAACTGAGTACAAAAATCAAATTATTAGCATTAGATATCAATACTTCGAACCATTTAACTGTCTGCAAATAAAGAAATAGCACTGAATAGCATTATCTATTATAAGCAATATTTATACCACTTTCCGGTGTGCAAATAAATAGAATTGTTGAAAAAAAAGAATTAAAAAAAAAGAATACCAACGCCGACTACGCTGATGATATAGCGCTTCTGGCAAAAGCACCCACCCAAGCCGAAACCCTGCTACATAGTCTGGAACGAGCCGCTGCAGGCATCAGTTTCAATGTCAATGCACACAAAACGGAATATATGTGCTTTAATCAAACAGGCAAGATTTTCACACTAAACGGTAGCTCTCTGAAACTAGTTGACAAGTTCATCGACCTAGGGAGCAATGTCTCATCAACCGAGAAATACATCGACATTTGACTAGTAAAGGCATGGACAGCTATCGATAGACTATCGGTCATATGGAAGTCAAACCTGACCAATAAAATGAAGCGCGGTTTCTTCCAAGCAGCGGTCGTGTCGATACTGCTAAATGGATGCACATGGACGCTAACAAAACGTATGAAGAAAAAGCTTGACAGAAACAACACAAGAACGCTGCGAGCAATATTGGAGAAGTCCTTGAGACCGCACCCCGTAAAATAGCAGTTTTACTGCTACCAACACCTATCACGAAAACTATCAAAATTATACGAGCCAGACATACTAGACACTGCTGGATAAGTAGGGACGAGCTCATAAGTGATGGGACCCCTTCACATGAACGAGCAAAGGCTGGACGACCAGCTCAAACCTACATGCCGATATAGGATGTAGCTCTGAGGACCTGCCGGAAGCAATGGACGATAGGGAGGGGTTGGAAGAGAGGGTAAGGGATATCCATGCTGATAGCGCGACATGATGATGATGATGATGATGCTGATGATGATAATGATGATGATTAATACTGAGTAGATAAAGCTGTTAGTGTTTGATAAGTATTCTTGTAAGCATTTATGTAGGCATTAAAAAGTGAGCTCTATCTTGTTTAAAATCTTACCTTAAAACTATTTGCTTACAAATCATTCGTATATAATGTGTATATGTACGAAAAGGAGTTGGCATTAAATAACCTACAATAGTTGATGTACCGTAAAACCTAACCAACCCAAACTAAATTACTTTTTTGCGTTGATTCTTTACGGTGAATAAATTGGAAATTTTATAAGAAATATATTTTCCTTAGTTTTATTTCCTAGCCTAAAACTACAATTATTTAAGTTTTCAAAATAAAAGAGAAATCTGCCATTATTACTTATTCTCTATCAAATCAGACACATCAATTGGTGTCTCTGTATTGCCACCTGTAACCACAGATTATCTGTCCATAACGATAAACGAAGCCAATTTGCAAGTAAAGGTCCTTATTATTCCATACAAACTTAAAACCTGCCGCAACAATAAAATGTCCAATCAAAACCAGAACAATGGAACTTGTACAGGTAGTTTAGCAAACTGTTTCCCACCAGCAATCCATTTCCGAATGGATGGCTTCGGAAAGTGGTGTTCTTGAGCTGTGAAATTAAACAATGCTATCAACAACCTAAAATATTGTTTCAATAATGTATTTGTTCATATTATAGCAGCGTATCCGTTGGCCAATTCTTCTGTTTATTACTTGCACTATATATTAATGGTAACACTTTTCTGATCGGTTGTTGGCTGTTATATGATTTTCTTATTAGTGGACTCGTGAATTATCTGTTAAGGCCAAACGTGCTATCTCAAAATCAACAGTAATAAACAATTATCTCATCATTCTGTAGATAAATGAATGCAGTTAATAAATATTAACCAGTTATTTCTTTTCATTTATATGAATCTAAATTATTTTCTATTTGAATAAGTATATTCAGTATGATGAATGATGTTGGTCAAGTTCCTTTGTTTTAATGACTTATCAACCCTTATGGGTTACAAATAGGAAGTAGAGTCTCATCAACCGAAAAAGACATCGACACACGACTGACGAAGGCATGGACGGCTATCGATAGGCTCTCGATCATATGGAAGTCAGACCTAACTGATAAAATGAAACGCAGTTTCTTCCAGGCAGCGGTTGTGTCGATACTGCTATATGGATGCACTACATGGACGCTAACTAAACGGCTGGAGAAGAAACTAGACGGAAACTACACAAGAATGTTGAGAGTAGTATTGAACAAGTCCTGGCGACAAAACCCCACGAGACACCAACTATACGAACACTTACCCCCCATCACGAAAACTATACAAGTTAGACGAAGCAGACACGCAGGACACTACTGGAGAAGCAAGGACGAGCCCATAAGTGATGTACTCCTATGGACCCCCACGTGTGGCCGTGCAAAAGCAGGACGACCAGCTCGAACTTACATACAGCAACTATGTGAGGACACAGGATGTAACCCTGAAGACCTGCCGGAGGCGATTAGTGATAGGGAGAGGTGGCGAGAGAGGGTCAGGGATAACCGTGCTGGCGGCATGACATGATGATAATGATGGTGATCTTTGTTGAAAAATGGGAAATGTCTCTTATCTCACCAGCTATGGGTGTAATAGTTTCACTCTTGCTCTTCTACTAGTAAAACTTTGGCATATGCCATTAAAATAACAGATAAATAAACCTTTGGAATTCGTTTATCATAAAATCTTGTAATAAAAAGAACACCGTGGAAAATATATTTTACAAGCATTTCTAACGGTAATAAAAATAAAAATCAATCTTCGGTTAGTTGAATTCATAGATAAAATATTTTCATATTACAGTATTCTTTTTTTTAATTTTTATCACAGATTTTTTTTTATTATCAGAAGGCTCTTATCCTTACTTACTGAAAGATCGTTAAATTAACCGGTGTTAATCGCCAGTCACCAAGATCTTGATTCGATATATCTGTGTAATATGAACATCGAATATATTGATTTAGTCTCAGAGGTATAATGGCATGACGGACAAATCTAGTATCTGTATCAGCAATTTCATCACCCGATCACTTATACCCTAATCAAATAGTATTATGTATTTACCCAGGGCACCTCTGGTGGTGTAACGGTTAGCAAGCTAGACTAGCTAACCTACACGAGTGAGTTCGAGTCTCATTGGGCGCCCCATTCATTCGGCCTTGTGCCACATCGAAGCAAAAAGCTTAGTAAATTACATTATGTATTTACCCAAACCCTCTACCAAAGGTAGAATGAGACACGATGGGAAGTTTTAAGCTGAATACAAGAGGATTTCCTTTTACACAGTTTGCTTTTATAAAGCTATATAACGCAGTCCTCCCTACTATTTACCCATAACTTGATGGAGAACAAATTGATCCATGCCTTTCCTAAGAGCTACAACCACTTGTATTAAGAGCAGAGTGGCAAATCATTAGAATTTTGGTTCGGTTTTATGGGATATCAACGATTGTAGGTTATTTAATGCCAAATCCTTATACTGATGTATGAAATATATGATTTGTAAACATATTTGGTAGACAACATTTTTAACGAGTCTGAGCTCATTTTTTCTCACCGGTAAAAGGTCTCACCTATTTCTATCTAATATAAATAATTCTATTTACTCTTAATCATTTTTTAGCTCACAGTTTGATGCTTTGAATTATTGGTATTTATCACTAACAATTCAATTAAACATCAGGCATTTGTTTACACAGTTAAATTATCAGACAGTTCTATTATAAACAATTCAGTTTAGCATATCATCAAAGTTAAATGGCTCCAACTATTGCTACGTATCACTATCAATTCAATTAAACGTTCATTTCCTAAAACACAGTTAAATGATCAACGGTTCTATTTCAAACAATCCAGTTAGCATAAGTACACAGTTTAAATGTCAAAAAATTTTATTTGATCCATAGATAGGAACCACTCAGGTGCTACCCCTCTGAGCCAGAGTGGACCTGAGAGCAATGGCAATGAAGAAGTACTCATTCTTTCCCCAAAATCCACCATTATTGAAGCCCAACCCTCAGATTGTTTAGTGTCATATCTGGGACACTCGTTTTAAGGAGTCTTACCCCTCTGCAGAGAAGCAGTCAGTGTATTCTACAGCCCCAGGTGACTTGGCCAGCATGTTTGGCCTAATGAGTAGAGTGTTCACCAGTTGTACGGGAGACTGGGGTTCAGTCCCAGGTCGAGTCATACCAAAGACTTAAAATGTTTCTTGATTCCGCCTTGCTTAACACTCAGCGTTATAATGTAGAGATCATGGGTAAAGTGGAGCAACCCAGAGAAAGGACTAGAGCTCTCCCCTACACATCGGCGTGGTAGCTACTAAAAAGGAATCCTTGCCCCCCCCCCACCGACTACGGTCGCCAACTTTACTTACTAGACGTGTTTTGCTATTGACTTATGTCCCACAATTTTTCACGCCATAAAACACCAACAATCAACTAAACTAAAAGCTAATATACTACAAATGTCACTTTGCATCGAATTAATCATAATGTTTCCTATTAGCTTATTTTAATGCAAATTAGTTGACTTTTGTATGTCATAAAATATCTAATAGGTTTTAATAAATAAATGTCCTATGCTTAAAGTTTTGTTTCTGAATAAAATTAAAATTGTGTAAATTTATTTAATGTATTATTTACTTATCTAAAGCACATAACAATATTACCCAAAAGAATCAGCCAAAGTGTGAAAGTTAGTAAATTGGCCAGGCAAGTCATAAGCCATTACATTCAATTCCTCACTAATCCACATTATAATCCCATTCTGCCAGACAAGAATTGTTTATAATCTAGTTCTTAAACAAAAAGAAAGAAAGATTTTGCATTCATATTTAAGTATACGTAACTATCAATGTTCTACCGGCAAATATTACAGGGAACAAAAAAAAAAAAAAGAGCCGAAGCGAATGTAATTCAACTCGATGCTTTATTCTATAAATCATTTTAGATTTGGTTTGGTTTGATTTGGTTGAATTTTATGGCCTATATTCCATATAGTGTTTATATATGTATTTTAAATGTATATAATTTCTAAACACATTTTGTTGATGACATTTCAGGGTTGATTTTAATGAACAGAATCCAGATGGCTCACACTTCGGCCAGCCGTGGTATCAACGGCATGAATCTGGTCAAGTGTGTCACATTGCTCGACATACCTGGAGCCTCAGGTGGCCGTACCCCCAGGCTTTAACCCTCCTTGGATGGATTAGGTTTATCGCCTGGTACCAGGTTTATCGCCTGGTACTTCTTAGGGTAATGCCGACCGGGCCAGAGGCTTTTTTGGGAATGCTGGGTACATCTGGGCTACGGCCCTTCGCTCGTACCCATCATAAAAAGGCCTTGTGCCACACTTGCCTGTTTGGTGGGGTGGTCAACAAATATCCTTGAAGACATTTCTGGGTTGATTTTATTCAACTGAATCCAGTCGATGAGACTCCGTTCGGCTGGCCGTTGTATCAACGACACGGATCTGATCGGGTGTGTCTCGTCTATGGACTTACCTCGAACCTCACTGGGCCGTCCCAACAGGCTTTAACCCTCCTTGGAGGGGTTAGGTTTACCGCCTAGCGCTTGAGTCGCTCCTCTTTAGGGGAATGCCAAAGTGGCCCAAGGCATTTTTGGGACCATTAGGTTCGTCATGGCTACGGTCCTGCGCAAGAAACTGCTTAAAAAAAAGACTTCGTACCACACTCGTCCGGTTGGTGGGACGGAGGACAAATACCATTGATGACATTTCTAAACGTGCCTAAGTTTATTTTTTGCACAAAGTTATATGATTTCATGTATTGCTATATAACAGTTACAATTTAAGATCAATCAGTTGTTTGCACACATTAGATGGATATACATATAGGATTTGAAAATGAATAGTTTGTGGGTAATTTTATTTTTAAATGAGTTTGAACTAATTTGTTTGCACACTGATATTGTTATTGTTTATGGTTTCAATTTTTGTTAATTAACACAACTAAGTATATTCGAAATTGCTCATTTGTTTTCAAACTGTGAAGCGGTTACTAGTATTGCTATTTATTTCATTCAACACTATTCATTCATTTTCACGCAGCCAAATTGTTCAATATATTACTATGTAAAACCAATAATTCAATTTAGTCAGACAGTTAAAGGGTTTCCAGTATTGCTATTTAACATTAATAATTCTAATCAATATTAATCATTTGTTTGCTCTCAGTTAAATTATTCCAAGCATTGCGATGTATTACGAACAATAAAATAAGACAGTCATTTGTTTATCCACAGTAAAAAAAGTGAAAAAATTCTATTTCTAACAATTCGGTTTAACTCAAGTCATTTGTTTGCAGACTGTTTAAATGTCGATCTGTTCTATTTTAAGCAAAGATAGGACCCTTTCAGTTGTTACCATTCTGGGTCAGAGTAAACCTGAGAGTCATGTCACTGAAGAGGCACTCCACTTTCCCTAAAGTACCAGGGCTCGATCCCCACCATTAGATTACTTAATGTCATATCCAGGATACTGGTTGAGAGTGGGTCTTACGCTTTTGCTGAGATTTAGTTGATGTATTCTACAGTCCCAGAACACTGGCATAGTAAATAGTTCTAAAATAATTTTTCTTTACGTTGCTTAATCGTGTGAAAAACATTTTTAAAGACTTTTTTTTTATATCATTATGATGACTGGCAAAAATATAATCATGTGAGAACCATTTTTAAAGGGGATTCATTTTGTTATCGTTATGATGACTGGAAAAAATATCACGTGAGTACCATTCTTTAAAAGGGAATCCTTTTTGTTATCAGTATGACGACAGACAAAAATATAATCACGTGAGTACCATTTTCTTAAAATGGGGTTCTTTTTTATATGATTATGAAGACTGACAAAAATATAATCACGTAAGTACTATTTTTTAAATGGGATCCTTTTAGTTATCATTATAAAGACTGGCAAAAATATAATCTCGTGATTACCATTTTTTTAAAAATGGAAACCTTTTTGTTATCATTATTTAAAACTAAAGAAGAATGCATATTAAAACAATTGAATTATTTATTTTATTTTGAATGTTCGCCAATGGTCCAGGAGATCGGCGTTCAATACCAGTTTGGGTCATACCAAAGACTAAACAATGGCACTTGATGCCGCCTTGATTAACACTCATCATTATTAGGTACGCATCGAAGGTAAAGTGAAGTAATCCAGGGAATGGATTTGCGCCCGTCTGTACAACTCGGTGTTGTAACTTTTGAAAAGGGAGCTTTAGGTTCACCCTCGACTATGGTCACCAACTATACTTTTTTACGATTTTTGTTGGAATTAATTCGTAGGATTGTTTTTCTATACTTTTGAAAAAAAAGGAATAATATATGAAATCAGTAAAACCTATAAATTATTTATTAAAAACGGTTTTATTGAAAACCAATCAGCAAAATGCCCACATCATATCTTATGTAAAGCTTTATTACTTTGCAGGATTTTGAACGCATTAATCCCAGTCATGTGAGTGTTATTGTGTTAAACGCCTGCTCCCGAGGAGACTTTCCCAACATTATTTTTTGGCACCTGAAGTGCCCTGAAAATGAGGAATATTGAAGGAATCAATGATTTTTTTTGTTAGTCTTGATTTGGGTGCGGTCCTTCAGTATGAAATTACCTTGAGTCAAATCCCGCCAGGTGTGCGATTTTAGAGATTGTAAACGTATTAAAGTTATAGGCACTTTTGAAGAAAATTAAATTCAGCAAAACTTTAAGAGATATATAATTTATAAATATGATGCTAATTAAGATTTACAAATTATCATTTAATGATAATTGGGAGTATAAAATAAAAAAGTTAGGGAATATTGTCGTCGGTGGTCATGTCATTTCGGTCACACTGAGTGATTATATATATATATATATATATATATATATATATATATATATATATATATATATATATATAATCTCTATTATAATAAGAGATTAACTATACGCTTTAATAAAGCTTTTTATATAAATCGAACTAATCCATAATTCGTGAAAATCATCGATATAATCAATTTAAATTTTCACGACTTCTCATATTTATGTGTTTGCCTCGCCTGACTACCACGACGAGGATGTGATACAAGCTCAAATTTAGGTGAAGTAAAGTTTGTTTTAATTCAGAGTTTTCCTTCTCATAGAATGGTTACCAAAGTAAGACGAAAGAACCTAGTCTTCTCTAATAATTACCTATAATTAGAGCGAAGAGAAGCCCCAAACCACCTCGTTTAGAATTTTAACTTATTTCGCCTATTCAATATCCTGTCAATAAAATTAATGCTAAGCCTGTCTCATATATATATATATATATATATATATATATATATATATATATATATATATATATATATATATACACGTCGAATATATAAGACCACACCTGTCACTGAATTTAACATATATATTTGAGCATATTATTCCGACGTATCAATATAGATATATCATTTCCCATTTCCACGTAGTGAGTAAAGCTGTCATTTGTTTTTTTGTAATATTCTTGTTCGAGATTCGAACTCTCTGTCTTTTTACCAAAGGCACACGACGTAGCGAGAGTCATACAATGTGAGTTTAATTGTTTTCCCCCAAAAATGACAAGACCCCAATTTGTCGCACGTGAAACCTTTTATAAAAAGAAGAAAAAAACAAACACGAACTAAGTTTTCCTGAAAAAAACAAAAGCAAATAGCCTGTCTTCATATTTTTTTTAATGAATTGATAGGTGGCTTTATGTGATTGTTCTTAATTATTTAATATAATTCTTTGGTTTGTGATGTTTTTGAATGTATATTTTTTCACTAGAATACTTTGAATGCATTTTACTAGAGAAATAATTTGAACTTTGAATTTTGGTTTTCTGAGAAAGAAAAAAAAACAAAAAAAAAAAAACATGAACATCAAAGAGATAACTAAAAGAAAATCTTTCTTTTTATTTTTGCTTCCCCTGAGAATAAAAAAAAACGGTTTTTCTCCTTTGTTCGTGGTTCTTCTTACAATTTTCATTTCTTTCAATGCAACAATGACAATTGAGCAAGTCAAACAAAATTAAATTTCTTTCAATGAATTATTCACTTCTTTCTCACTTTCCTTTGCTTTTCATGTGGGAATATAACTCCCCCCTGTCATTTAGGAAGCATTGACCAGAAACTTTGAAACTATTCATATTTTATTGGAGTTTCAATTCTTGCGAGGAAAAAACTCTTAGTTTCAATCACTTCATATAAACTCAGTAACCCTTTGATAGAATGTTCTAAAAATTTCAAAATAAAAAAAAATATATGTATTTCCTGCCACTGATTGGAAAATATTAGCAATAATTAAACAGATTTGCCATTTGATATTCAAATAAAAATCTTCCTTAGTGCAGTATATATGTAACAATTAACCCGGGAGAAATATATATATATACATATATATATACTTGTGCCCTGGATTAGATTGGTTTGGATGATTTATATTAATAGCCTGTCAACCAACGTTAGATTATCTTATACCTCGAGAACAGACAATTACGTTCATTGAACACTTATATTTACATTTTTTTTTTAAATTTGTTTCTTGATTTTTTTTTCTTTTCTGCTCACGTTCCAATCGAATGTGAATATTTTTTTTATAGATTACAACATATTTTCAATCGAATAAAAACAGATCTATATAACACACAGATAAGACAGGGTATGAATCAGATTGTTCTCCCTCCAGGTGTGGAAGAATAGTAGGACAGACAGGGCATTTTAACTTCGGTATGACAATCGGTCAAAGAAAAGGAAAACCCTGAATTCAAATTATATATATATATATATATATATATATATATATATATATATATATATATATAAATCGCTGGCAAATTTCCTGTAAGTCTTTGTTTTACTATTGATATTAGTCGCTTATATATATATATATATATATATATATATATATATATATACATGCGTATTGTGTAGATTCTTCGTATATAGCCTGAGAGACCGAGGTTTAATCCCAGGTTAAATCATACCAAGACCTCACAAAGTGGTACTTAGTATTTCATTGTTTAACACTCAGCGTTATAAGGTACTTATCAAGGGAAAAGTGGAGCAATCCAAGGAAAGGAGTAACGCCCTTCCCAACACTTCGGTGTAGCGTCGATTGAAAACAGAACCTTTGTGTCACCCTCGACTAGTGTCGCCAACTTTACTAATGGATATATATATATATATATATATATATATATATATATATATATTCATCTCTGAATACTTTTAGTTGGGATGCAGTCTTTCATTTTAGCATGTTTGATTAAATGATAAAGACAGATTCCGTCGATATAATTTTATTAAGATCCTTTCAAATTTCCTGATAAGTGTTTTGGTTTCATTTTTCCGAGCGCTCTCGGACCTATTATAGGCCATCATCAGGAGTTTCTTGCATGGATAAAGTGTATTTTTAAAGAGTTTCTGAACGACTTTTTTAGCTTTTTATAACATTACAAATTACGTAAAAGCAGAGTTGAATAAAACTGAGACGCTGATGATTTAAAAAAAAACGCTATCAACTGAAATAGAATATTATCAAGAAACATGGAATATAAAAAAAACGGATAATGGCCTATGAGAGGTCCACAAATGTTCATGAGAATTTTGGTAAATTCATCCATTAATTGTAATTACTATTATTATTATGAATAGACTTTTACACACCAGCGTAAGCTGATGGTCTCTCAATGGATATTGAATGACTGCAAGTTTCATCAAGTCTGCTGGATTCTTCTCAGTATTCTGGCCGTTTTCAATAATGCTGTTGTTTGGATGGCCTCCACTCGGCCGCCAACTTCCAAATCCTCAAGGCCTTTTAATAATCCTTTAGTTACTGTGCCAAAAACACCAATCACAATTGGTGGTGGTGGTGGTGGTGGTGGTATTATTATTATTATTATTATTATTAATAATAATAATAATTAGCTTTCCAAACGAATGTTAACTGGTTATTTTTCGTTAAAGTCTGAATAGCAGCAAGTCTATTAAAGTCTCTTCCAAATATGTGGTTGATCTTGAAAATGATGTGGTCAGGATGATTTCGATTCTTTTTCTAATCTCAAGCCTGCCAATATATATATATTTTCTTTTGTCTATTACAATTAAGAAACAAAAATTTTACTCGAAGTATTGAGTGCTTAAAACACTAGAGGATACTAACAACTAATTTTCATCGATAAGTATATACATGTAATTACACAGAAACTTCCGACTTTCATGACAAGAAAGTTTCTAACATTAGAATATGAATCAGTACACAAAAAAAATATCAAATCTCTTCAACATTTTTCTCTCTCAATCGAGTTGGTACCTTTTAGATTTCTATCAAATTAGATGACTGAAATGCATTCTGAATAACAAAATAATAAAATCAATTCGCTACAATCAGAAGTCATTCGTATTAAATTCCGCATAGAAAAATTGTTTATAATGATGATATATTTAATATATGTATGATAATGAAGTATTGGATATATAAATGTAAAGTTTGTAAAAGCAGAATAAGTTTTATCTAAATTTTTAAAATGTGGCGTTACTCATTTTTAACATCATAAAATAGAAAAAAAAACAAAACAAAAAAAAAAAAAAACAACAACAAAGAAAGGAATGAATCTTAAAAACTAAAATAAACTACCCGGAAAAGACTTGACATGTGAACAACATTCAGTTTATTGAAGTAACGCTAAATAAATGAATCAAAACGAACGTTTTTAAAATTATTTGATGAAAAAGAATCTGAAAAGAAAAACGAGCTGACAAAAAGGAAAATTAAGGTGAAAATAAAATGTGGAAAAAAAAAGTTGCTTTAAAATATCAAATCGGATGAAATTGAATGTGTGAGAAATGATTTTTTTTCACTAATGAAGGAAGCAAAAATATATAAAACATGAAAAGAAAAGAAAAAAACTAGAGATAACATTAAAACAGAAAATAATCTAAACCAAAGGGGAAAAAAGATGTGGAAGTTTCTCTTTGACGTCGTGCGTTTTTGTCTAGGCCTTTATATTTAACACCTGAAGATAGTTTTGTTAATCTAATTACTTTGACAAATACCAATTTGGTGTGAATTCTGTCAAGTGCAGAATTACTTTGCTTTTTTTTCCAACACAGAAATACAAACCAATGTTCACAGATTCCGGTTAAAAAAAAAGAGAAAAAGTAATTTCTATCTATGACTTTTTTGTATTCATTGAAAATCTCATCTCATCTCATCTGCCACTTTCGATAAGAAAAAAAATTCTTTGGTGTTGAACTTTTGTAACCGGATGTAGCTGAAGTGGTGATTTGAAATCAATTATTGGATATTTGCAGGTTTCTAATTATATTATGATACAAAATCTGCTAATAAAATCAGCAGTGATTTTTCCAGAAAAAAAGAAAACAAAAATTAATATAAAACAAAGCTCGAGTAAAGAATTTAGAACTGATGGGGGCACATGAGATTGCAGAAATCCAAGTTGTAACCAATGATCTTAAATGTATTGAAATCTTTTATTCATGTGCTTTCGCCGTCACGGTAGACACGAAAAGAAATGCGTGTTTAATTTCTTTTTTTTTTTTAATTTCATTAAAGAAAATTAATTCTACGCTGAAGAGCACTAAATTAGAAGGGAGATTAATTTTTTTCGCAGGTAGATTACAGAGACAACTAATCAAATTCCAAACTAAGAACTTATTTTTAAAAATTTCTTCTCGCTGAGGAAAAAAGCTGATGGAGTTCTTAATATCACTGTACAGCTCAATAGGCAAGTAAGTCTGGTCCAAGCATAATTATTAAATGTATGCCCCCCAACCTTTAACTCATGAGCAGGATGTGACACAAGATGATTTATCAAGCGAACTACTGTAGGTTTTAATTTAGAATTTTCCTTCACTTAGGGTGATTGCCCAAACAAGACTAAAGAATCCCCCCATCTACCTATGATTTATCCAAAGCTAGATGGAGAACAGATGGATGAATGTATTTCGCAGAGCATTAGCACAAATTTAAATTGACCCTGTCAGTTGAGGCTGTAGAATACACCCATTGCCTCTTCGCAGAGGGGTAAGGCTCCCCAACGAGTGTTCTGGATATAACCTAAAACAATTTGATGGTAATCCTCCTTAATACTGGATATTTGAGAAATACAGAGTACCTCTTTCTTGCCATTGCTCCCACGTCCACTCTAGCCAGGAGTGAGATCACCTGATTGGGTCCAATCTATGGGTCAAATAGAATTAAACTGAATAGTTTGAAATAGAATTGTTTTGACATTTAAACAGTATACTTATGCTAAACTGTGTGTAAATAAAGGAGTGATGTTTAATTGAATTGTTCGTAAGTACATAGCAATTTTTAGAACCATTTTACTTAGTTAACCAAACTGAATTGTTTGAAATGAATCTGTTTTTACATTAAAAGTACTGTTTATTTGTGAAAACAAAAAAAAAACAGTACTTAGGCTAAATCAAATTGTTTTAAAAAGAAATCTTTATATGTATAAAAGTGAATTTGGCATTAAATAATCTACAATGGTTGATATCCCATTTAACAAAACTAAACGCCGTTAAATGCAAACAACTTCGTCCATTATTTGAACTCCAGTCATAATTTCATTTTCTACAACAGTAAAATTAATTCTATTTTTAAATTATTATTTGTTTTTCCATGAAGAGGTTCTAATTTATATAAAATCCGAACTGTAATAGTAACGAAAATTAGTTAAGAAATTTTGGTTGTTAATAATTTGTTCAATTTTTGTTTTATTTTTAGAATTATTTCTCATATCGACACAGAAAGGTGAAGCGTGTCTTGAAATAAGGAAATGTACACCAGTCCAACACACGTCACATAAACTAAATAAAAATAAGGTGACTTCTACCTTAGAGAGTTTCATGGAAGAAATAAGAACAAATAAGGAAAAATAATGAAGGACAAAATCATCTCTTCGTACCAGCAACTTCAATATTTAAGTTGAGAAAAAGCGTTCCTAACAATAAAGAATGTTGGCAATTGTAATAGTTATGTATGTTACTAAGAACAGTTTCTTCTGGCCCCGTCTATTTGCTTATAAATCTATCCTTTTTCAGGGTGAACTCCTCATAGTGCAATGGCTGGAGCCGTGGATTGTAACTTCGAAGTAAGCGAGTTCGAACTCCAGTTGCAGTATTACGTTCTCTTTCGGACCTTTACGATTTGGAAATGTATGGACACCAAACAATATAGGCTAAATAGTATAACTGTTGTTTTTCTACAAAGATGACTTTGGAATTGAATAACCCTCGAAAATTAATGTTCTTTTATACAAAGAAAGCGAAATAGATCTATTCGTTTTTCATTTCACCAAGGAAAAATGTCTAATCAAGAAATCTAAGGATCAAACAGAGAGTCAGATTTAATGGACAAATGATGTATTATCAGAGTGCAAACATTCAAAATGATTTTATTTAAAAACTGTTTCCTACTATATATTTGGCCCTTCGTCTTCAAAATGAGGATCTCTGAATTATTTTGCACGTTCCTAACATCAGACAATCATCGTTTACTGATTTTGGTAATGTTTTAATTTTGAGGATTTTATAAACCAACTTTCTTCTTTTCATAATTTTCCGAGTATTTATACCCCAATTGCTGTAGTTTAGTATTTTTATTGTTTTCAAATTGGGATGCATTTAGAACATTTAAAAAGTGCAGTTGTCTTTTTTTAAAATTATTATGTAATAGAAATGACACTGAGAAAATTCGATACAGATATATTATATGACTTTATATATACTTTATTTGTCGATAGCTAATATTATTCTCATGTATGTATGTGAGACATCATGCTTCATGAAAAAGACTCAAGAATATATATGTTTCTCTGTTTGGGTTTATGGAATATCTATCTTTGAAAGTTATTTAATGCCAAATCTATTTTTATACGAATAAATAATTTCATTTCAAACAATTCAGTTTAGCATAAGTACACATTTTTATTTTCAAAACATTTCTATTTCAAGCTATTCAGTTTAGTCAAATAGTTCTAATTCAAACAGTTCAGTTTAGGATGAGAATAGCTTTTGTTTGTACACAGTTAAATGTCAAAACTATTCTATTTCAAACAATTAAGTTTAATATAAAAACTAGTTTCATTTCAAACAATTCGTTTTAGCATAAGTACGTAGTTTAAATATCAAAACATTTCTATTTCAAGCAATTCAGTTTAGCATTGATACGCAGTTTAATTCTATTTGACCCATAGATAGGACACTATCATGTGCTACCACTCTGGGCCAATGAAAGTGTATTCCGCATTCCACAAAGTTCCAGCATTACTGGAACCTCACCATGAGATTGTTTAGTGTCATATACAGGACATTCTTTGAGGGTGGGGAGTTTTACTCCTCTGCAGAGGTGTAGTCGATGTATTCTACAGCCCCACCCGACTGGGAAATGATATATAAGAATTGTTATGGTAGTTATTTATATGCAACATAATAAATCATATAAATATATGTTTTTTGATTGACTCCAACCAAGTGATTGAAAATACATGAAAAACCTATATAGAATAACCAAAGATTTTGAATATCTTTGAAGGTAAAGTAAGAATTTCAATGCTATATAATACATGACGATTAGAAATAAATACTGACGGCATTTGACAGAATTTTAAAGTCTCCACATTGTTGACGGTCCCTATCAACACATTCTGGGAATGACCCACTGATTCTTCTTCTTCTTCTTCTTCTTCTTCTTCTTCTTCTTCTTCTTCTTCTTCTTCTTCTTCTTCTTCTTCTTCTTCTTCTTCTAATATTATTATTATTTTATCTTTATTTTTTTTTTAATGAGGATATCTTTATTAGATAAGCAGAACTAATTTCACGAAAACCACCCGTGGAAGATTTCAGAGATGATGATTGTGTAGAGACTTTAGAATGATCATATCATGAAAAAACTTCAATTGAAATGTTAACATTTTTAAACACCCAATATAGGAATTACATGGACATTATTTTTAGTGATAAAATAAATAAATAAATAAATATTTTTTATTTGGTTCACTTCAATTATTTACTTGAACTTACATACCGAATCTGTATAAAACATTCAAATAATGTTGGTACCTTTGGAATTGGATTTTAATTATTATTCGTTTATTTCTACTTTGCCATCTTTCCATTTTACTATCTTCTCACAAATAACCTTTAAAAATAGAACCTTAACATATAATATATTCACTGTTAATTTTACATCTATATACGGATAAAATTATCTTTACTAATTCATTTCATAGTTTCCGAAAGTTATCTCAAAAATTATTTTTCTTATTTCTGAATCATTTACTTTATTGTTTTATATTATTGCTGTTTTTTTTTTTTTTGTTTTCTTTTTTTTATGTAATCGGGCAAATTGTCAAAAAATATATCTTACTCTATCAGCAAAAATATTCAAAGGTTTGTAGATTTAGTTATTGACATTGAATTTCCAGATCGAGAGAGAATTATGAAAAAAAAAAATATCGTAATTAGAAATTCCAGTTTGAAAATATCAGTTAGATTACCTTGCATTCTTCTTTCTAGAAAAGCAGTTAATTCTAATTTTCATTACTTTTACCACTGTCTTTGTCTGCTCTCCATCCTCAATATTACTCTACATTTCTATGTCTTGACTCATGAGCACAGGCCTGACAAGAATATTCTCTATAAGGTCTTATTAGAGTTACATATATTTTAAAGAGATATTGGCCTCCAATTGAAATAAAATCTCTTAATATACAGTCAATTATTCAATTTGCCCCCGATACAATAGTCAAATATGATTGTCAGCTTTAAATTTATCATCAACTACAACATGAGATCGCATTTTATTCAAATATTAATGTCGCTTCTAATATTTATAGATAGAACCTCCCACTTGCTTTTATTAACCTATTCAATGCAATGTTCTTGTAAAATAAGCATAATTGCTCAGTGGATGCACTAAATTGATTTTGAAAAATAATTATGGTCGTAATTAATTGTTTTATTTATATCAATGATAACTGAAAAAAATTATTTAGTTTGGTAAAATTGTAAGGTAGCTAAAATCTTTGAGTGGAAATGTAAGTACAATTCGAAAGGTTAAACGCGTGCAGGGGAGGGGGTTAACTCCTTGCGCCAAAATGGATTCATGACGTATCATAAGTTTGATGGGAATTAAATAAAAACATAATGAAAGTTAGGGACAGATGTGATGATATAAAACAATGATTTAGTTAGATGACATCACGCCTATCATATACTTAATTTTAGAATATACAAGGATTAGAGATTTTGAAAATTTGTGAGTTGGGTCGGTAGTTAAGTAACAGCTAGGGTCAAATTCGATTCGGTTTTAGTGCCTTTCGGTGCCGCCACAGAGGGAGAGTTGGTATCTCTTTTTGTAGACTCTTACAGGTTCCTTCTCTCTCTCGAACGTGTTGCATCAAACTGCTAAAATGAAAACAGTCTGAAATAAAGAATTTTTTCGTATTAAGTCACCTGTTGTTAATATTTTTCGAAATTATAATATTCAACATGATACCATCGTCTGATCAACAGTTGAATGTAGTTTTTTTTTTTTTTTTATATATTTAATATTCAAGAATGGTATTGTTACAATTATTTTCTACACAGAAAATGAAAGTCAAAGAAATTAATCAAATATGCAGCTGCTTTATTAATTGAAGTCAAATGTTTAATTTGATTTTTAAAAATAATGGTCTTCTCTGTACATTTTGATAGAAATATTTTAGCTCTTGTCTCTGACTAGAACGGCAATTATTTATGTCCTTTAGTTTTTGATTTTCTCTATTCATCAAAGTTTGCCAAAATTTTCTAAAAATGTTGAATCAAAAATTCATTTTCAGGTATTGAAACTACAATTCATACTAAAGCATATAATGTGTTTTTCTATCTTCAGAAATATTTAATGTATTACTGCAGAAGACAATTCAAGCTAACTAGTGGAAATGTCAGTGGTAAACGATAACACAGTCTCTATCTTTTCTAGGTAAAGCTGATTTAAAGGCAACCGTTATTTGTTTCTTATTTTTTCGTAATCCCCCAGAATGCCTGCTGATGTAAATGTAATAATTCACGTGAAGATTTTGTAGAATTTGTTTAATTAAACGGCAAGTTAATACCACGATCCACATATATGTTTACTTAGAAAATATTATTCAGCTAACATAAATGGTGATTTCGTTAAATCACAAGTAAGTATATATTATCAAGCAACCTAAGTAACTATTTAGGCAATGAAAAGAGGGAAATATATATATATATATATATATATATATATATATATATATATATATATATATATATATATATATATGAAAAGGAGAGAAGAGGAGATAACATTTATTCCCTATGAATGAAATACAAAATTTAAGAACTTTAAGGAAGCTTATTTTATTCATTAAAAGGTACTCTTCTAACTACCCAAGAGAGAATAACTGAAAAAAATTAAAAAACAAAACAATAAAGAAACAATAAACCACGAAAATAACACCAACGCAATACATTTCAATATGTGATATATCGTTAAAGAATTAAATTTTCAATATATAAAACATTCAGAAGCATTAGTATTTTTCCAGGAACAAATACGTACTTTAAAACATCCCCACAAAAAAAAAACAAAAAAAAACATCAAAAAACTATCCAATGACTAATTGAATAGTTTATGCTGGTTTCTTATAGTTTTTCTTTTCAGAGCAGGTGGGGGTCATGTGAATGCATATTTTTCTTTACTGACGATTGAGCAGATAATTATTTTTTTTCTGGTCTGAAGTAGTTCATAGAAATATTCTAAAATAATGATGCTTGAAATTTGATTAAAAATCTTGGTTTGGGGTTTTTGTTCAATGACATCTAAACTTTCGTGGGTCATTTAAACAAAATCCATCCCTTTAGAAGAGCAGTAAGGGAACTATCAAAATATAGTTGGCGTGGAGAAGGCAAGTGGGTACATACCTTCCCCAAAGGCATTAGTCTGAAAGTGAACGCAATTGTGCAACTGAAATTCGAACTCGCTTACTCTAATGTCATAGTAAAGCACGGTTACCACTAACGTACCGTGACTTTCGCGTGTCCTGTTTTGTTTTGTTTTTTTACTCTTACAAATAAGGACATATTCCTTAGTTTGATTCTAGAAAAAAGTGAGTTCTACATAAAACTCATATCTCGTGAAATAATCATTCATAATATGATTCATTACGAGTTCTTGTATATTTATCAAAGAATATTTTTTTAAGATTAGTTTATATTGATGTTGAATATTTTTATTAGATTATATTGATGTTGAATATTTTCTTTATTTTCAAAGTATTGCTCTTCTTACAAAGTCGATTAAGTGGTCATATTTATATAAGTTGATGTTAAAAGGAACGCATTTGTTTTGTAACATTCATTAAATTTAGTAAAATGATACAACAATAATCCAACTGAGAGATAATTAAAGTCATTAATCAAATAAAAGAAACAGTAACAATGAATCATATGTTTGACTATTTGATAATACAAATTCATGGGAAAAGTACATCTTCTAGTAAGAAGCAATATTTCGAATTTTGATACTTGTGAATAAAAATTTATTGGTAGGGAGTCTTTTTGTTAATATATTTAAAACTATTTTCCGTAATGGAAATTGTTGCAAGAGTTTTCTTTCCAGTAACAAGTATTTGATAACCAGCCAATGCACTACGAGATAGAACTACAAACATGACCCAGAATGCCGAGGTTAGTTTATCATGGTAACATATATGCCACGCCTTTATATTTGAAGATAGTTGTGAGTATCATGTAACATTTGCAGACAGATCCGTAAACTTAATTTATCTGTTTAGTATCAGAATAAAACTGAGGCAGAAGGAGAAGAGGAAAAAAAAAAAAAAGGAAAAAATAATATAAAAGTAAATCAAAACAAATTATAATTGAGAGTGATAGAGTGAATTGCGAAGAAATTGAGGATGGAAAAAAATGTATAAAATATCCGATTGACGTAATGTCAGACGGGTTTCGATCCTAGCTTGAAGCATCTCGCGTTTCTAGCCAAACTGAAGAGCTGTGATACAACGAAATAGTCTGTCTGTGGATAACAATATATATTCCCAACCACGTTGGTTGAGCACTCTAGTGGGGAATTTGCCGGCAACCACATAAGCTAAAATACAATAGCTCTTCTCAAGAACTGAGCATTCCCAGGTGTCGATAACGTAAATGTAAAGAAGGTATACGTAAAAAAATCCCTTCACTAACGCAGAGAATGATGATGGGTTTGGGGTAAGATATCTACTTGCATAAAGTCAGCTGGGTGTAGATCCCTCCTTGAAGCATCGCACGTGTCGAGCCACTCTGAAGAGTTGTGATAAAACAAAGCAGTCCATCTGTTGATGACAATATATATATATATATATATATATATATATATATATATATATATATATATATAAGTAAATGGAAAAATCAATTAATTAAATTAACACTTATAAAGTGTTAATTGTTGTGCAAAAAAAAATTCAAATGTACTTTTTTACATCTGTAAAACTGCATTTATTGACCGAACGGCCCTTCGTTTAGGACGCCGACCGTTTTTGAATTTCTTTTTGATGACAGACAATAATATTTGAATTGCTTCGAAAATTTTGGAGGATCAAAAATTACCCAAAGTTTATTACATATCGTTTCTCCAAGATTGTTAAGAATCCTAAAAAGGGATCTCTCAATATATGTCTGTAGTGAGGTCAGCAGCAGCTGTTATCATGATGATGGCTATTTGTCGAATTGGAAAGGAAACACAAAAAATACGACTTAATTTTGCAGTGTTTTGTACTTCTGCTTCAGTCACTAGCGACGTGGAAACAGGAAAAAAATAGACAATATACATCACGTGTTAGAATTTTTGTTCACAGACGGTCAGCGCTAGGTCATTCTACATTAAGACCCCAGCCAATAAAAAGCTAAAGAAGGGCTAATCACAACATCTTGTGATATATATATATATATATATATATATATATATATATATATATATATATTGGCCTAGTGCGTAGAGTGTTTGCCAAAGGTCCGGCAGAAGGAGATTCAATCCCAGATCAAGTCATACCAAAAACTCAAAAAAGGGAACTTTGTGCCGCCTTGCTTAACACTCAGCTTTATGAGGTACGTATCCAAGGTAAAGTGGAGCAATCCAGGGAAAGAATTAGCGCCCACCACAACACCTGGGTGAAGTGACTATTGAAACAGGAGCATTTGGGTCACCCACGACTACGGTTGCCATATATATATATATATATATATATATATATATATATATATATATATATATATATATATTCGTACATTGGAATGCAAATGCAAATAAGAAAAAAGAAGGTATTCAGTGGTTGATTTTACATGAAGTAGAATAGTTCAACAAATGTGAACGCTTCAGTTTTTATGCTAAACAAATGTAATTATAATGCTATCTTTTTAACTAACACACACACACACACACACACACACACACACACACACACACACACACACACATATATATATATATATATATATATATATATATATATATATATATATATCCTTACTTACGCGAAGGCCGTAGGATATGCATCAACAACCATCATTATTTTGTAACTGCATTTTAGAGTGCTACTTCATGCGTATCATAGAAGAGCGTTGAATTCTGTCAGCTCATCATTCTTTTGTCTGTTTGATTTTTTGTTCGTTTTTGGTGTCTTTGTTGTTTTTTTGTTTTTGTTTTTGTTTTGTTTTTTTTTGAAAACCTCGTATCATTTGCTTAAATTGCTATATAACAAGAAATATTCTACTGAATTATTCTAAACATTATACATGACTATCGGAACTAACCTTTTTCATGATTGCGACGTTTTACTCGATTCATTCTCCAAAGACGTTCTCTTTTTCTAAACAAAGTATTCTCAAATAATCCTTATTTTCAATTAAGCCGGTTTTGACATTATTTTTAGAGTTGATGATTCATAGATGTTGATAAGTCGCTTCATGATGATCGCTATTAATTTTATCACAGTTGCAAACTCGTGTATTTTGTCTTTATTGCTTTCATTACAAGTTTGACCTTGTTAGACTTTAATAATTCCATATATAGAAAACCATATGTGTGCGTCTTACTGTGTGAAATTTTACCGACAGATATTTTTTTGTTTCACTTTCATTTAACTTTGTTTTGCAGAGTTTGAAAACCAGCCTCAGTTTAAATGCTTATAATCCTATACTTTGCCTTTTCACTAAGTCTTCGAGTGCATCATATTGTTTGAATATTTACGTGTAGATCTGACGCGATTACCATTGTAAATTCCTCCCACTCACACAAACCGGCTAAGAAAAGATGAAAAAGAAGTTCCGTTGCCTCCCGTATAAACGGAGGAAAAAAAAATCGGTAAATTCATCTGTAATGAAAAAAAAGTCTTATTTCAGCAACTGCTATGCTTAGGAGTTTGCAAATAGTCAAAAGGTGCGTGTCGATCTGTACCGGAGTGAATTCAATGGTTAGGAACATCTGATATTGAAGCTAATAACGGTTGATTTTAACTTGACGTGACCTGCATTGTATCGATTATGTTGGATCACTTGGGACACGATAAAGGGTTAATGAAAAAAAGTAAAAGCCTAAACACAACAAACTGAATAAGTATAAAGGATGTTTCAAAAGAATTATTTGAGATGTACTGTGTGATTTCATAATTGAATAACTTAGCCGAGCTTCGTTCAAATTATCTGAATTATTAACTGCCTGTGCAGAAACTACTCAAAATTCCATGTTTACTGCTTAATCGCCTTTTCTTTTCCAGCGAAAGACACTTCTTAACTACAAAAATAAACGAATGAAACATTGAACATACAATTTAAATTGTTTTTATACGAACTGTTAAATATCAAGATCATTTAAACGAGAATTGGCTAAGTGAAATGATATAACTTTTTTCCTAAAATATCTTGTATAATAAAGATATCATGTGGTTTTATGTTTCTGCTAAAATATTCGTTTAATCTCACAGAAAAAAAATTTCTTAATTATATTCAGAGCAGATATGTTTTTACAGAGATCACGTTAAATTTTGAATATTTTTTGTTCTTTTGTTAAAATTGTAAGGATCAAACCCGATTGTTTCAGAAGCAGAAAAAATAGTGAAATTATAAAACTGTATTTGTGTCACCTAACGAAATATATATCATTTGTGTATGTTGTACCGTAGTCACCGATGACTGCTTTATCGAAGATGGCTACCAGTCGAACAGAAGCAGGTTCATAAATACACAACCCTTCTTAAGCGTTTATATCTCGTTATTTTATTCATTCCTTTCATCATTTATATGCAGCCGGTACCATGCGCTAACAATATTACAGCATCGTTATTTCAGTTAATGACATACATACAAAGTCTACGGATTTTTGAGTAATCGAAGCGAGTAGGAGAAACAGGAGGATGAGGTCGAGAAGAAGAAGTGGGAAGATGAGTGTAAGAACGTTGGTTTAAATATGCAACGGTGGAGATTAAAAAGGTTGGGGAAGTATAAAGGTAATATATTGATTTATTTTATAGGCATGATAATCAATGTATGCTTATTTCATGCCTAGATGTCCGGGATGTGCGTTCATTATAGGAGGTTTATTTAATGAATTAGGGAATTTCTTTTAAAGTGTAATGTTTTTACCGGATTATTTTCGATAAATATAAACCCATAATTGTTTGGAATTGATTTATAATTACAATAATTTCAATCTTGTAAAACACTTGTTTCTGTCATTCAAAATAGTGGTAATTAAAATAAAGTGCTCTATGCATGAACAGAGGTATGCTATAAAATTTTGGTTGCTTAGAAACGCAAACCCTGTGACATTTACTGTGGAATGTGTTATCAGAACGAAGAAGCATATTTAAGTCAAACAATCTTTACAAATGCACTAAACAGATTTTGTACGATGAGCCTATATTAAAAAAACAGTCTACAGGAAACATTGTATCTCCTATAAAGAAAAAAGCTACGGGCGCAGTGGTCAGTAAAAAACGCCATGCAGACAGTTTTCTAGGACTTGAAAAAACCCTACACTATTGATTTTATTGAATGATTGGTCCAAATAGAGAAAAAAGTAAATTTCAAAATGAATAGATACACTAAAGGACTTTTATTTTTAAAGAATTATTATATCGTTCTTACATTCGTGTATGTTTCCAGCTTGTTGCTTTCGTCAGAGAACATTGATTAATTTACTGTTTTTGCTTAGATGTGACACAAGGCCATATCAATGGGGCACCCAATAAGACTCGAACTCACTCTGGTAGGTTAGTCAACCCTCGTAATCTAATTACACTCATGTATTGCTTGTTTTCCGGTAATCAATTTGTTTACACCGGTACATCCTGTGTAAAGAACCCACTGATTGAGCGCTATGTCAAAGGACAATGGGCAACACCCCCCATATATATATATATATCTATATATATATATATTATTTGTAAGCGAATAGATTGTAGGTAACTTTACTTTTTAAACGAATTAGAACTCATATTTTTCTAAACTGTTTAACGATTTTGAAGAATAGCTAACCAACACACAATAATTCTCTCTTTTTATCAATCCTTTGTTTGAACACAAAGAGTTCCAAATATTTCTTTTGATCATGTACTGCCTGTTTGATGTTGGTTGATGGACTTATTTTATGCGTAAAGATTTAAGGATAATGTAAGTTTTTGTCTAAATTTACACTTTTTGTTATTGAGTTTTAATGATATGGTTTCCATGTAAGATTTTACGACATGTCAAACCTTGTTTTATTTTATTCACCTAAACGTAGGACCATAAGAGGTACTACATCTCCGAGATATCGGGGACCTGTGTTTAATTACAATAAAGAGAAACTCCATTTTCTCAAAATATCCGGAGCTTGAGCCTCACCATTAGAAGCAGTTTTGCCTCAAACATAGGAAACCCCTTTTTGCAATGCTCTCGCCTATGTGCACGGGATACAGTTAGCCCGACCACCTGGGCGAAAGTTTCATAAGCATAGAGAAATAAATTGGAGATTTCATATATACATTTAAAATGAGTAGGAATTGTTTGTTTAATTGTTTGTTTGGGTTTTGTGGTATATCAACCTTTGTAGGTTATTTAATGCCATATCCATTTTCATACAAATAAACATTTCTCTTTCAAAAAATACAGTTTAGCATACAGTATAATTGTCAAAAGTGTTTCTATTTCAAGCTATTCAGGTTAGTGAAACAGTTATAATTCAAACTATTCAGTTTAGCGTAATTACAGTTTCAATGTCAAAACAGTTCTATTTCAAACAATTTATTTTAGCATACGAAAACAGTTACATGTCAAACAATTCAGTTTAGCATAAGTACGTAGTTTAAATGTCGAAAAAGTTCTATTTCAAGCAATTCAGTTTAGCATTAAGTACGCAGTTTAAATATCGAAACGGTTCTATCTTAAGCAATTCAGTTTAGCATAAATACGCAGTTTAGCTTCATTTGAACCAAAGATAGGAGCCAATCAGGTGCTACCATTCCGGGCCAGAGTGAATCTGGGAGCGATGGCAATGAAGGGATACTCCGCATTCCCCAAAGCTTCAGCAATCCTGAAAACTCACTATGAGATAGTTTAGTTTACAAGACACTCATTACTCCTTTGCAGAGTTGCAGTCAGTGTATTCTACAGTCCCAGATGACTGGGAAAAGGAGGATCTATGTGTAAAGAATTAAGACTGGGTTTTATTATGTTTGGATGAAAATAAAATAGTTTAAACGTCAGTGTTTTACGGATAATTTTGTAATGATACAGCTTCAAGATAGTTATAAAGTTATATTTGATTATCATTTTCTGCTATTTGTTTCATTATTAGTTCTGTTGTATATTGACCTTCGACCCGGCCAAACATACCATTCCGAAGTGATGCACCGGAAGGAAGTGGCGCATTTCAATGGCCAGTAATCGAAAGAAATCGCGTAGGCGATTTGGCTGACGAAATGGGACAAGGTAAAAGCCCATGATACACTCATAGACTGATGCACCGGAAGAGAGTGACATCTGAACTGCATGACAGTTATTTCCGCTTGATGACGATCAAACATGCCATTCCAAAGATTGAGTGGGCGATTGAACTATTATATAACTCGGTGAAGACAGGAAGTCAGTGAGTTGGAGATCTGATAAGTCGGAGAAAGCCACCACCCAGCAGAGGGGGCCCTCGGGACCCCCGACAGAGTTGGGGACCAGACGAGTTGGAGTAAAGATGTGGTAGGGAAAGCCACCACCCAGCAGAAGGGTCTCTCAGGTCCCCCGATGGAGTTTGGGGACTAGACCAGTTGGTGATAAGATGTGGTAGAGAAAGCCAGCAGAAAGCTTTGCCCCCGGGGCTCCGGTTGAGCATCAGGAGAGCGAGAACGACACACGGCTATGTCCGGAGGGGCTGGTGAGGTCAATATGATGCACTCCAACTCCCTCTCACACGCAAACTTTACAATAAAGTGATAGGTATATTTTTTTTAAAGAAGTCTTCGCTCGTCTTTATTCATTGCGTCAGTATGTATTCAGCATATATATGTAACCATGATAGGGGACATCCGGGATTGAACCGGAGACCTCTCGATCTGCAGTCTAATGCTCTACCAGTGAGCTACACGCTAGTCCCGTACCTCTTTATCATCTGTCTAGACTACGTGCTTAGAACTTCCATCGACAATAAGAGAAAATAGCTTCGAGCTGACTAAGAGAAGAAGCAAAAGATACCCTGCAAAAACAATCACGGACGCCGACTACGCTGATGACTTGGCGTTACTGGCGAATACGCCTAATCAAGCAGAGACACTACTGCATAGTCTGGAACGAGCCGCAGCTGGCATTGGCCTCCATGTCAATGCAAACAGAACTGAATATATGTGTTACAACGAAACGGGCAACATTGCCACACAAGACGGGGCCTCTCTGAAACTAGTAGACAAATTCACCTACCTAGGAAGTAGCGTTTCATCAACCGAAAAAGACATCGACACACAACTGACGAAGGCATGGACGGCTATCGATAGGCTCTCGATCATATGGAAATCAGACCTAACCGATAAAATGAAACGCAGTTTCTTCCAGGCAGCGGTTGTGTCGATACTGCTATATGGATGCACTACATGGACGCTAACTAAACTGCTGGAGAAGAAACTAGACGGAAATTACACAAGAATGTTGAGAGCAGTATTGAACAAGTCCTGGCGACAACACCCCACAAGACACCTACTATACGGCCACTTTCTCCCCATCACGAAAACTATACAAGTTAGACGAACCAGACACGCGGGACACTGCTGGAGAAGCAAGGACGAGCTCATAAGTGATGTACTCCTATGGACCCCCACGTGTGGCCGAGCAAAAGCAGGACGACCAGCTCGAACATACATACAGCAACTATGTGCGGACACAGGATGTAACCCTGAAGACCTGCCGGAGGCGATGAATGATAGAGAGAAGCGGCGAGAGAGGGTCAGGGATATCCGTTCTGGCGGCACGACCTGATGATCATGATGATAATATATATCTATATATGTATAGTAGTATTATATGAGTATATGTGGAATTTTAAGGCTTTTTAAGGTTAGGGGCTAAGGGCAAAGGCTGTGTTGTCGTAAGATATCTGACTCCATATTTTGGTTACACTGTTTCACCCCACGTTGACTGGCCGGCGCAATGCCTTGCCCAAAGAAAGTCCCAAAAGAAATATACAAAAAGAAAAGATAGAAAAAAAGATAAGAGGCGAAAACATTTCTTCTATACTTTCCTTTATTTATTGGGTGAAGGGATTAACCACCGCTACGTCCCAAGACGTAGGCGTGGTGCCCAAAACACCAGACAGCAAAATTGGTGTTGTTGGTTCGACGGACACTGCCTGAAAGAGAAAGATAATATCGTCTCCTTTTTCAAGAGGAAAAATCCTTTTTTCTTTTTACGCATGCGTCATCTCCTCTTCCGTTAGAGACCTCTGGGAGTTTCTTCAAATTTAATAGTTTTCTTTTTATCTATCTATTTATTGTTTGAAATTTAATTTTTTATTTATTTATTTGTTCCCTTCATATACAACAGTTCATCTTAAATATAGATAGAAACCACTATCTTCCAATATCCCCACGATTTCCGGAAAATTATGATATGCAATATTTGGGAAAAATACTTCAGTTATTCATTTTTCGTTTGCTGATATTGAGGTGCTCCACAGAATAAACGAAGCCATACGAACAGAGGTAGAATATCATATAATTGGTCGAAGATAAGAAAGAAAAATTCGCAATCAAAAATGAAATAATTTTAAAATAGATAAATAAATAAAATGATAAATGAATAAATAATAAATTAAAATCAGTCTGAGAAGAATCCCATGCGTCCAGCTAATATGAATGAAATTTGTTGGATTTATTTACAAACACTTCTTATTTGTACGTATTTTAAATCATTTTGAAATCAACTCATATTTCATTAGTGAACTTTGAGATCGATGTTTTCTATCATTTTATAAAAATTAATAATGCAAAACAAATACTGGAATAGAAAAGATATTGAAGAGAATTACAGTACGCTGCTCATTGTTTTGGAATATTTTTTTAGCTAATCCTTTTCTTATTCTTTAACAATATGACCAGTTATTAAATAAAAACTAGATTAAAACATATACTACTTTCTTTTTTCAAATCAACACATCTTCCATTATCACTGAGATTGAATAATATACAAATGAAAATTTCAGACAAGCATTCATTTTGTTTTTCTTTGTGCTGAATAGCGTATCGACCCTCTTGCTTGATATGCCTCGCCCTCCTTATAGACAAACTGTTGTGGAACTACTTAACCCATTGCTCTATGGACAAGTGGTTTCATATCTTTACCAGGAGTATTAATCCAGATGTAGCTGGATTTCTGACTTACTTTCTAGGGTGTTGCACTCTAGCACATTATCCCGTGTTTCACGGGGGCTCCACCAGCAAATATTCAACTAACCCATCTACATATATATGTGTGTGCGCTTATGTAATCGTGGTAAAAACTAAAAGCTGTGAATCAAAAATAACGATGAAAATGAATTAAAGTAGATTCGATATCAAGACTATTATCATTCGCTTTTACTGACCATTATAAATCGGGATTTAACAGTTTAACTCATACGTGGTTACATAGTTTGGAGTCTATGAAGACAAGTAAATTGCTTTTAGATTTTAGGATTTAAAATATTAATTATCACTCCCACTCTATCGTTGTCTTTCTCTCTCTCTCTCTCCCTCTCTTTCTCTCTCCACACACACACACACACACACACACACACACATATATATATATATATATATATATATATATATATATATATATATATTATGAAGAAAAACTCTGGAGGTGATTTCAGTTTTGCTATTTATTTTTTGTTTGGCTTCTCTTGGCTTTTGTTCATTCATTTCTAATATGTTTATATTGACAACATGTCTTTCGGATGTCTTAGGACCCTTTTCAAGCAATTAAATCGTCGGTTATCGGTTGAAGACTATTTCAAGGAATATTATATCTTTCTTTCCAGAATACTTGGTAGGATTCTTGGTCATCATCATCATCATCATGTCGCGCCGCCTGCGCGGATATCCCTGACCGTCTCTCGCCATTTCTCCCTATCACTCATCGCCTCCGGCAGGTCTTCAGGATTACAACCCGTGTCCTCACATAGCTGCTGTATGTAAGTTCGTGCTGGTCGCACCACATGGACGCTTACGAAGCGGCTGGAGAGGAGGCTGGACGGAAATTACACAAGAATGTTGAGAGCAGTATTAAACAAGTCCTGGCGACAACACCCCACGAGACTCCAACTATACGGACACTTGCCCCCCATCACAAAAACTATACAAGTTCGACGAACCAGACACGCGGGACACTGCTGGAGAAGCAAGGACGAGCTCATAAGCGATGTACTCCTGTGGACCCCCACTCATGGATGTGCAAGTGTTGCTTTGGGGTTGCCATTAAACGTTGCGGCCATCATCCTAGGTTGTATTCTCTCAATGCTGTTCAGTGTTTTTAACGCTCTCGGTCCTAGAAGTATTCCCACCCCTCCTACCGATGCATTGACAGAGTTTTTCCATGCCGATACAGTCACCAGCATCCATCCATTTCCAGTTTCGTGATACTTGATATCTTCGGTGTGCGTGTATCGGTGCTCTTGTATGCAAATTATATCTATCTTATGTTCTACGGCTGATGCAGTTAGCTCTGATAGTTGACCTATTCTATTTAGGGTTCTCACGTTAAATGTCGCTATCTGTATTGTTTGTTTGCATTTTAGTAGTTTATGTTTGTGCTTGAGCTCTGTAGCTGATTTTTCGAACACCGAGGCCAGGGCTCCAACCTCAGCAGGACGCGCCCCTTTTTTACCCGCGCGAAGAGCGATGCGGTTTATGGATCTGGTTTGAGTACTTGTCATGGTTATCTTTCGATGGCTGTTTTTGTTCTCATCTATAGAAGCCACTCTTATAGATGAGCAGCAGTAGTTCCCCGATCGAACTGGCAATCTTGAGCGTTAAGCCGCAAGACTCACACGTACAGCATGCTGCTTCCCATGTGTACGCGGTAGTAATAATAATAAAAAAAAAAAAAAAAAAAAAATTCTTTTTTTTTTTATCTTAAGTTTTAACTTAGTTAAAGTCCAGGACTGCTGGATGTTAAAATTCAAAGAAATTTTGTGGTATATTTCATGGTTATCTAGTGGTGGACAGACAGAGAGAGAGAGAGAGAAAGAGAGAGAAAGAAAGAGAGAGGAGGAGTCAACTCTTTTATGGCTTTCGTCTTCAGCACGTGTTAGACTACATTTGAGGTGTTTTGGATTATTTTTTTTTTTTTTTTTTTTCCTTTCTTTTCAGGGGGGGGGGCAATTTTGGGGGTTTTCTTTAGCAAATTTAGAAGTTCGCCTTCCAAAAGTAAAGTTTTCCTGAAAATTAAGTCGCATAAGTCTTCATTCTTCATTTAAGCAACACAATAATACAGCTGAGATTTAAGACATTACTATTTTAAATCAAATGTGCATTTTTAAATGAATAGTTTAGCAGAATAAATTTACTGACCTCTGTGAAAAAACTTCTGGAAACGGAATCACTTCCAAACGTATGCATACTATTTCAACAAAATTCCTGCTCAACAGTTTGTGTTTCACCGATAAGCGTTAATTATATGACAGTCTTATAAGTGTTTGTTAATGACTGTCTTAGTTTTTTCCTCTCTCATTTATCAGAGTCTTGTACCTATATTTTCAATTGTTCGTTGGTAAAATGTTTTTGCGTATATAGGTATATGTTATGTGTAGACGTGTGTGTATGTGTAAGGGAATACCGTGGACCTTTATATATTTATTTGCATTAGTGAATTTATGGTGTGTGTGTGTGTGTGTGTGTGAGGATGTGCACAAACATATACATTATCGTACACTTACGTACACACACACACGTACACACACATTGTCAAGGGATTGAGTGCATCTAATGTGTGTAAGAATGTATTTTACCCCATATACAGATGTAGTCTTAGATAATCGATATATGAGATTGCATGTTGGGGGTCCATGCAGCAATGTCTTCCCATATATTTGAGTATTGTTAGTGAGTGGAATTCAGATTTATTCAAAGTTTGTTAATATTTTTCTATGAAATCCTTTCCTTTGATTTGAAGCGATGAGTAATCATCGCCCATAGACATCAACGTAAACATACAACAGGTCCACCTATAGCTTCGAAGAAACCTCTCTTAGAGAGAATATCCCTCATCATTACAAAATAAGCGATACGTATTAGCAGAAAAATACTACAACAACTACAGCAAACCTTTACAATATGCAACAACAAACTACTCTTAGTATATGTTTCAGCATACAGCAAAAAGCAACCCTGAACTATATAAAGAAATATCAAGCAAAGTAGATTAACTTTTAAAGAATGATGAAATTTAAAAAATTATGAAATTAAAAATATTAGACACAACAAAATAATAAAAAGTAAACGACAGCCAAAGAAATTACAACATACACTAAGCTCATTAAAGTTGGACAAAAAAAAACAATACATTTGGTGCCAAAATGGAAAAAAACAAGACATGTAGTGTATGTAAAGGAATTATTGAAAGAAAATCTTATAGTTTTGAAACTGCCCCCCTAAAAACAATAACAATGTATAAAAATCTAAGCTGTCATTTGAAAACTCAAGTGTACATAATCCAGTGCGTAAACTGCAAAATAAATGATGCGTAAAACCTCTAAATAATGCCGTTTCTCTACTTAAGATCAATATTAAAATATCTGATATCTGAAAACTATATATCATAACATCTTATGACTGTAGCAACGGAAATTTGAAATTAATACTAATCTAGTAGTGCTCCGTTATATCAGCGGTGTATAGGACAGTTTGGTTTCGATAAATAAACTAACACACAGACAAAATAAACGATGAATTCCAGACAGCGTAGATACCATCCTTTGAAGTTAAACGGCGAGAAAATTTCATGAAGGTTTTCTAAAGTTGTAAGTTGATACCCATCGAATGACAGAGAATATTCAACAGTCAAAGTGATGACCGTCGTAGTGTGTTTGAACGAAAGAAGTGTATCCGAATATCAACCCAGACAATCAGAAAAAACTTTATATCCCAAACCAAAAAATCTAGTTCGTATTGGCAGTGAGGCAGGAGGAATATCTAATTGTCAGATACTCTTTCTCCCTGTCGCTTCAAAAATCAATCATACTTTGATTAATTATCGACTGATAAATAATAAAAGTAAAATTGAAATTTCAGGTGTTAGTCCCAATTAGACTCAATGTAACTAGAGTAATAATATCTTCCTTCTTAGAAACACCCTCCCTATAAAGAAGAACAATAATTCAACCACCCTTTGCAGAAAATGTAAGTAAAGAGCCATTCTCCAAAAAACCTCTTCCAACATTACAGTCGGAAGTCGTTATACCTCGCATATTCCTCTAGTAACAAGGCACACGGTTTTGCGGCGACGGCGGCACAAAAAAAATTCAGCAACCACGAACACTTCATCGTTACATACACTGTTATATTGACACATAACACCGAAAAGAGTACACCAGGATAACTCAATACTTTAATTACTAAATACTTCAAGACAGATGATTACTCAATCATCATCATCATGTTGCGCTGGTAGCACGGATATCCCTGACCCTCTCTCGCCACTCCTCCCTATCGTTCATCTCACTAGTCAGGTCGTCAGGACAACATCCCGTATCCTCACATAGCTGCTGAATGTATGTTCGTGCTAGTCGTCCTGCTTTTGCACGGCCATGTGTATGGGGTCCATAAGAGTACATCTCTTATGAGTTCGTCCCTGCTTCTCCAGCAGTGTCCTGCATGTCTGGTTCGTCTAACTTGAATAGTTTTCGTGATAGGAGGCAGGTGGCCGTACAGTTGGTGTCTTGTTGGGTGTTGCCGCCAGGACTTGTTCAAGATTGCACGCAGCATTCTTGTGTAAGTGCCATCTAGCTTCTCCAGCCGTTTTGTTAGCGTCCATGTAGTGCACCCGTATAGCAATATCGATGTGACCGCTGCCTGGAAGAAACTGCGTTTGATTTTATCGGTTAGGTCTGATTTCCATATAGTCGATAGCCTATTGATAGCTGTCCATGCTTTCGTTAACCTCGTTTCGATGTCTTTTTCGGTTGATTCGACCAAAGAGAAAGACTTCATAGAAGAATAGCAGCTATCTCTAAACAAATCCTAATTCCCTCCGCAAAAAAAAATAAATAAATAAATAAATAAACCAAAATGTTGTATAATCAAATGCAGATGCATAAACATAACAAAACAATAATAACGAGCGATACAGTCTTTTAGAAAAATATACCTTTCACTTTATTGAAAGGGTTGTGTGTGAGAGGGAGTCGGAGACCGAACAGAACTGCAACATATTGACCCTTACTTTATTGGCCATAACAACGTCTCTTTCCCGTTCTCCTTGGCTGCTCAACCGGGGGCCTGGGGTCCCACTCTGCTGGGTGTTGGCTTTCTCTACCGCATTTTGTCACGAACGGGTTTGGTCTCCAAACTGCCTGACTTCCTGTATTCACTGAGTTATATAATAGTTCAACGTCCACCTTCTTGTGGACGTCACAATCGCACTCATTCAACCCGTCCACAGTCAAGGTTATATTCTGATATTCCTTGAGCGGATGCACCTGTTATTTACATAGGTGCATTTCCTATTTTGACAGCCTGGCCGGGTCGTAGGTCAATATACAACAAAAAGAGAGAAAGACAACGTGACTTCCAACACACACACACACACGTGTGTGCGCAGACACATAAACCCAAAGACACAGTTAGTCTTAAAAGGAAATCAACGTAGTAATTTACTAAGCTTTTGGCTCAGATGTGGCACAAGCCTGTTATAATGAGGCACCTAGTGAGGCTCGAACTCGCTCGTAAAGATTTGTTAGTCTAGCTTGCAAAAAATTAAACTCGAGGCGCCAAAGCAAATCAATGTATGGGGATAGACATTCTTACATACATTATATCCACTTAATACACATGGAATGCTGCGTGCAATCCTCAACAAGTCCTGGCAGCAACACCCCACAAGACACCAACTGTACGGCCACCTGCCCCCTATCACGAAAACTATTCAAGTTAGGCGAACCAGACATGCAGGACATTGCTGGAGAAGCAGAGATGAACTCATAAGAGATGTACTCTTATGGATCCCCACACACGGCCGCGCAAAAGCAGGACGACCAGCACGAACGTACATTCAGCAGCTATGTGAGGATACAGGTTGTTGTCCTGAAGACCTGCCTAGGGCGATGAACGATAGGGAGGAGTGGCGAAATAGGGTCAGGGATATCCGTGCTGCCAGCACGATATGATGATGATGATATGTGTGTACGTATGTGTGCATAAATAAGCGTACATTAATGTAAACGTGTAAACATATTCATTCCAGTTGCGAAAAAACTCATTAATATTAGTAAATATATACACATCGATTGGTTTCCCTCCCACATTCAATATGCACACAATATATACGCACAAACACCTCAGTAACAAAACACAGACATAGATGAACTAAACACAAGGAGATAGCGGGACGAAAGGACCAAGATGTTTATTAACAAACACCGATGAAACCTTCACAGATAAACAACTTCAATGGGATAAAAAAAGCAGTTGAGATGGAATTATTTAGAATTAATCAGAATGATTTTGGCCACCTCTACCGCCTATAATTTTTGAAAGAAACATAGTGTATTTCCATGAAAGTCTTTGACGCTTAATCAACAACATACGAGGATCATTAAATAAGTTTCCAGACTTTTATCGTACGGACACATTTATTGATAGTACACACATGAAACTCTAGTCCCCTTCGAAGTAATCTCCTCTGGCTGCAATGCACTCGTTGTACCGTTCCAACAACTACCGGTAGGCCCCATGGAAATCCTCTCGTGTAAGTGTGTCAATGACCTTCGTGACAGCCTCTTTCATCTCCTCAATTGTCTCATAACGACAGTCCCTGGGCTTAGGGAATAACCAATTGTCACAGGGAGCAAGGTCTGGACTATAAGGGGGTTGAGGAACTGTTTGATGCCCATCTTGGTCAAATAGTCTGTGACAAGGATGGAGTTGTAGACTGGTGCATGGTCCCGGTGGAAATGCAACAGACCCGATTTGAAGAATGCTGGCCTCTTCCGACGGAATCTCTTCCTGAACTCCCTTAAAACCTCAACATAGTAACCCTTACCCTAACCCTAACCCTTTGGCCAATCAACTCTGGTCTATTGACTTCCTTACTCCACCCACACCTCTCATCCTCCCTCACAGACTCCCTGCCTTCCTTGAATCTCTTATGCCACTCAAAAACTGATGCTCGATTCATGCAAGATGGTCCGAAAGCAGTCTGAAGCATTACATACGCTTCTGAGTTTTTCTTTTTCCTAGTTCAAAACTGAATTTTATTGTATATCATTCTTCTAAAGTATCCTCACGTCCAGGTTGCATTTTTGAAATTAACCAGCTGTGTCAATCAGGCTTTAGTAGGCTGTATTCCAATTGCTGCTGTAGCTGTTCATTTGAACCTGAAATCATAAAAAATTGGTCAGTCATCTCATAAGATGTACAGCAATAACATACTGAATTTCAAGAATCTACGTCAATTTTAAATGCCCGTACCAAAAAAGTTTCGAAACTTATTGAAGGCACCACGTAATAGCTTGAACAGGTCCTGAGACAGCTGAAATTCTCGTAGCAATATATACATGCAAGAAATAAAAGAAAAAAGAATACTAAAACTGAAATAAATAGCAGACTTAGATAATGTTTACTTCTCTTTCGCTGAACTTACAATCATCTTCAAATATGAATATAAATTTCTTATATGAATAATGTGAGACACTAGTATTTGAACAGCGATCGCCAGTAAAAAAAAAAAAGGGAAAACCTCCAGAGAGTGTAAATAGAGATAATGTGCTGTTAGAGTTAGAACCAACTTCAATTATAGCACTCTTCGGCTGGCTGTGTCCACTAGTACGTGGATCAGGTCGTGCATGTGTTGGTTTTTGTTAATGTGATACTCTTTCAAAGCTGCGTACGTGAGTGATGAGGAAGACCAGCATTCATGTCACATGGGTAAGACCGACACTCCTTGGGCCTCTGAGGGCCGTCCTCCAGGTTTTCATCTGCTTCGGCAAGGCTCGATTATCGCCCGGCGCCTGAGGGGCCTCTTTCTAGGGTAATACCAACGTGGTTCAAGGCATTTTTGTTGCCACCCAGCGTGTCTGGGATACGACCCTAAACCCAGCTACCGTGTTAAAAAGACCATGTGCCATACTTTGGCATAGTGTAATGCCGAACAGATACCAGCAAATCATTCACAGCTTGGTCGGTGCACTCTTGGTTCAAAGCGTCTCCCTAATTGTTCTAGGCAAGAGTGTAGTGTTATGGATAGTAAAAATCTTCATAGTCTTATTTTCAATTTAAATGTATTAATTCGGTTGGAATGAAATACCTATGCTTTTATTAATTTGTCTTTTACTTTGTTGCGTTATGAAAATTTAAACATTGCAATATATATATATATATATATATATATATATATATATGTGTGTGTGTAAACTGATAGCGGAATTATATGTATATGGGAGAACAAATCTTTTTAAAAAATTAAAGGATGTTAGGGCCCTTTTGTCCGGTACTCTTCAAACAATCACACCGGAGAAACGATTAAAAATGGGCTGTTTAAATTGGGAAAACATGTGAGGAATGATAAGAAAAAAGAAAAGGGGAACTTTATGCCACGCCAATGTTTAAAATATCTCCCAAAATAGGTAAATTATGACTGGATCTCTGTTTACATAGAGAGGGGCGATGTAAAAAAATGTAGATCGTCTCTAAGATGTTGAGATGGATTTTACTCCGAGCTCGATGCAGAACAGAAAACCTGTCATCTTGGTAGTTGGTCCTGCAACTATTCATAGTTATAAGATGTTGCCCTGATGTTAATCGATCACTGTTTAGAATACCTTTGGGTACATACTGTCTCACTCTAAATTTCAAACGCTGGCTCGTACGACCTATATATGTTGAATTACACCAACATTTATACTTATAGATTAATAGACTTTAATTGAAGATAGGAAGTACGTCCTTATGTATGGAGTTAAAAGCCGCCTTAGTAGCGAAAATATATCTTACTTTAACAGCATGAAAACAACGATACACCGAGGAGGCAATTTTATCGGCAAATGACTGGCTAGCATATATATATATATATATATATATATATATATCATCATCAAGTCTCACTGCTAGCAAGGATTTCACTAACTCTCTCTCTCTCTCTCTCCGTCGCTATCCTACATTGCTTCCGGGCAGTCTTCCAGACATGTGTACTCAAAGAGCTGAAGATAAGTTTTCGTTTCTTGACAACACTGTCACATCCATGTCTAGGGTACATCGAAGAACGCCCTTGCTTCTACAGCAGTTTCTTGCATGTCCTATTCGTTTTGAATGGTTTTAGGGATGAGAGTTAAGTGGCCGTATAGCTGCAGTTTCGTGATAGGTGTGTATTTAAATGCTGAAGTTGGACCTTTCTGCAAGCTATTATATGATTTCACATAATTAATGGTCATTATTTTTCAACAATTGTTGGTTCAACTGACTACTTGTAATGCAAATACATCCATTTATATCCTTTCAAGAACTCTTGGTTTGCATTCATTTTTTAATGACGTATAAAGTTTTAATTCCAGAGACGAACGGCAGTGGCACAATTTAACCTATAGCTAGAGGATAAAGAGGTTCATGCCTTTCCCAAGGGTATTAGGCCGAAAGTGAACAGATTAGCATGACTGGAGTTTCTATTCACTTACTTCGAGTTTGCAGTTCAGGATTTTAGCCTTTAAGCCACCTACACCCCACATATCCGTTTAAATATCTCTATTTAATATTCATAATTGCCAAGAAACTATTTGGTTTCAGTTAACAATCCCTGCTTAATACGAAACTTCTTTCGCATAAACTCCTATGGGACTTTAACATATAAACGGATCACCTAATCCCGGCCAGAAGACCAGACTTTATAATAATCAACAAAAGAAAGAGAATCTGCAAAATTGTTGACTTTGCTGTCCCGGCGGACCATAGAATAAATCTGAAAGAAAGTGAAAAGAAGGATAAGTACCTCGACCTTGCTAGAGAATTGAAAAAGCTGTGGAACATGAAAGTAACGATTGTGCCAATTGTGACTGGTGCGTTAGGCACAGTAACTAAAGGATTATTAAAAGGCCTGGAGGACTTGAAAGTTGGCGGACGGGTAGAGAGTATCGAAACGACAGCATTGCTGAGGACAGCCAGAATACTGAGACGAGTCCTGGAGACTTGAGGAGACTTGCTGTCATTGAAACTCCAGCGAAAAACCATCAGCTAATACTGATGTGAAAAACTCTAGAGGAGTAAATAATAATAATAATAATAATAATAATATTTTGTCTAAAAGAAAGAAGAACCTGGACAATTTGATGATTAGTAAAACAAAAAAGTGCAAAGATTTTTAGTAACAGTACTTTACCCAAGTCACGTCACGTGACTAGAATTTTAAAACAAAAAGGCGTAAACCAAAAAATGGGTGATCAGAATAATCAAGAGAGAAGTTAAAAATATAAGGCTGAAACGATGAGCAAAGATCAATCTCTTTGGAATACCCGAAAATAGGATCAGTTTAAACTACTAAACACTAGTATCAGTAACCAGCCAACCCAAGGCACAAACAAGGAGCTTATGTAACTCATTGAGATTTAAACCACAACAGTTTCAAAAAGGTGACTATGGGACTTTAACAATTTGAAACTTGATTCTTTTTATTCATGAGATTTATTTTCTTTTTTCTTGGGCCCCACTTAAGTATCTTCTTTGTTATTAAAGCAACCAGTCGTATGCATGCTTGAACCACAGATAATAATGAACGCCTTGGTTGGGTATAGTCAGAATATAAGTTAGCTAACCGTTTTCAAGGGTGACCTGAAGGCTAACTTTTGAATAGCTACGGCACCAAAGTGTAGGGGAGGGAGCAACTCCTTTCCCTGGATTGATCAACCTACTATTCATCCGTACCTTTTAATACTGATTTTTAATCAAGGAGTCATCAAGTGCTATTTTTTGAGTCTTTGTTCTCCTGGATCATTTGTGATATTACTCATGAAAAATGTCAAATACAAATCTAAATATGTGACACCTCACCTCGACAGCTGCTCTGGTTGTCATGATCACCTGGAGCCTCCCGAATCATCAACACGAGGCAACAGGCACATTGTGTGCGTTGACAGCTCTAATTTCAGGTTCTTAAAGACTAAAGTGTCAATGCATCTGAGATACTTCAAAGGAAAAAAAATGATCTTGAGAAGTCAGCAAAATTAGTAATTGTTGCGTTCTGGTTAGTGAACACTTGTAATATTAAATAAATGACAAACCACAAAATAGAGATATATTCTCAGGAAAAAGTATATACAATAGAGAGACTATTAGTAGACAAGAACATAGGATTAGTGAATACAGAATAAAGATATAGTCCAACGATAGTATTGTCTTCCGTTATTACGGTAGCAAGTAAGGTGGTCTAGTGCGATCTCCAGTCTCCAACGCTTCTAATACTATTTCTATTAGAAGCTGCTCTTCACCTTCTAGTCTGCCCTGGTATTAGTATCTACTGCTATATATGGCAAGTTGACTAGTTCATTGTGTGGAAAAAGGTGGGTGATACCCGACAGTAATCGACTGTTATTTTAAAAACAATCAAAGGGAAAGTGGGTTTAAGAAATTAATATTAACACAAGAAGATAGGACAAAGGTAGAATTATTCTCACACATCATAAGTGAGCTGAAGATTTCATTGCTATCACTAAGAAATAACATAACAAAAATGTAAGCAAAGTTGGTGACCTTAGTCTAGGGTGAACCGAAGGCTACCTTTTCAATAGCTACTACACGGTGGTGTTGGGTAGGACGCCGCTTTCCTTGGATTGCTCCACTTTACTCTTGATCCGCACCTTATAATTTTGAGTGTTAAGCAAGGCGTCAATAAGTACCTTTTTTTGAGTCTTTGGTATAACTCAACCTGGGATTGAACCCTGGTGAGGAATAAATGACTTGAAAAAAGACTAAGAACAACATGGAGTCATCAATGTGAACATAGAACTAGAATTGATTGGAGCAAAACTCAAAAATACCAAATTAGAAAACGTCACGCCATGATGGATACTGGTTTTGAAAATACTCGTCCATTCACGACAGTTTGACTCTGTGATTAAGTAAATGCCTTAAAGAAGCAAGCATACCAGAATAGATAATGGAAATGAAAACTATATTAATTCATAAGGACCTCCAAAAAAGGACCAATCCCCGTAACAATAGACCAATAATATGCTTACCTATGATGTAGAAAATCTTAACTGCACAGAGGAGAATAAAAACAGCTTGCATGATACTGACTTGTTCGGGCAGAACAAGAAGCATGCTACAGAGGAACAAGAGGAAAAGGGGACCTTCTATATATAGAAAAGCACATATTTAAGAAAAAAAAAAAAAAACGAGGCAGAAAATTTAGCCATGGCATGGATTAACAAGGAAACGTATGATAAGAACCCGCAAATGTGGATGATTAAGAATCCAAAAATTTACAAGATATCCGACAAAATCATAAACTTAATTACGAATGGTATGGAAAACTGGAGGGAGAAATTAATATACGGAGGTCAAACCCAAGTGGCGATAAAAACCCAAAGATACGTATTCTAGGGTAACCTGCTCTTAGTAGATGAACAGCAGAAAGCTATATATTTTCCACATCACAGGAAAAGAATAATCACCCTATGTATATGTGAATTACACAAAGGTATTTGCGAAAAATGCAAGATAATTGAATGCTATGATACAAACAATAAGGATATACATCCAGTAAAAAGGAATCGAATTTGTCCTTGGAAAAGTTGAAAGGGTGAAAATGAAAAAAAAAAAAGTGAAAGAATGGAATGAATAGAACTGCCAAATCAAGAATGTAATGGGACACTTGGAGAGAAGAAAAACTCCAAGTACTTGGGAATATTGAAAGCCGATACCATCAAACGAGCAAAGATAAAGAAAAAAGTGATGAAAGAATACTTCAAAAGAACGAGAAAGATTCTGGCAACGAACGTCTACAGTAGATACTTCATTAAATGGATAAACACCTGGGCAGTCTCTCTTGTAAGATACCCGATAGCATTCTTAAAATTCACAAAAGCTGGACTCAGAAAAAATCAATCAAAGGACAAGAAAGTTGATGAATATGCACTAGGCTTTACAAACGAGCAATGATATAGACTGATTGCAAAGATGTATCAATACGAGGACTTGAGAGCTATATAAAGAGGAGCAATGAGATTCTAATAATAGTAGTCACTTTCAAAAGTGGCAATATAAGGACAGAATGAAAAACAATAAAAACTAAGAAAAAACTACTGTATGGATAATTCATGCGTCAAACTGGAGAGATTGAACAAGCGAAGATCTACACATTGGCTACAAAAAGGGAAATATCAAACGAGAAACTGAATCTGCTCTAATAGCAGCACAAAACTACGCAATGAGGATCGAATGAATTAAAGAGAAAATTGATAATACGCAACAAAATAGTAAGTGAAGATTATGCAGGAAAAGAGATGAAACTATCGATCACATAGTTAGCGAATACAGCAAGCTAGCAATGAAGGAATATAGATTGAAGGACGACTGTATGATATGCGATCCACCGAGAATTGTGCAAGAAATTGGAATTTGACTAAATTGTCAAATGGTTATGCACAAACGAGAATCCGTCTTAGAAAACGAGAAGCAGAAAATTGTCTGTGATTTTAAGATACAAAGGGACCAGACCTTATGCTGAATAACAATATATATATATATATATATATATAAGAAAACTGAGAAAAGACAACTTGTCATGTTGAGGATTTTGCCGTTCACCGAGTGAAAATAAACAAAAAAAAAAAAGATAAACATTTACTTGGGCCTTGGCAGGGGCCGAAAAATCAGAGATTGCGGGTGATGATGACACTAATTGAAGTTGGTGAACTTGGGACGGTTTACAAAGGTTTGGAAAGAGGATCTGAACAGTCGTAAATTGGAGGAAAAATCGAGACCTTTCAAGTTACAGTGTTGTTGAGATTAGCCAGGATAGTGTGAAGATTCCTGGAGACCAAAGGATAGCCACTGTCCCTTTTACTTAAGATTCTATCAAATAAAAACTTTTAATGAGTAAAATAATTATTAATCCTCAGAGTAACATTTATGATAGGAGAAATGGTTTAACTCATGTATACACGAAACTTAAAACACTCCTCGAATTCTTAACATTCATCTTCATTGATTCGCTGTAAATAGTAACTTGTTCGTGAATATTTCAAATAAAATTCTCCCGTACTATCGAAGCAGTATTTCCTTTTTCCGTTTATGATATTGCTTTATATGTGTATTGGCGGAAAATAGGAATAAAAAAAACTTTGAAAATTAAAGAACGTAAACTTTTGTGTCCTCTTCTCATCCCCAACTCAAGTGATTAGAATTCTTTTCACAACAAGCCGTTAAAGAAAATGTGACAGAAAGGGATGGTTTCAATCGTTTGGCTAGCTTGAAACGCTAAGCAAAGATCAACCATTGAAGAATACTACAAAGTTGTTGGGGTTTAAACAAATAAACAGTAGTATCAGTTATAAACAACTCAATGCAAGAAATAACAGCATAGGTAAATAAAGAATGAAGATTTAAACCAAACAGGTGGAACAAAAAGGTAACCATTGAACTAAGTTAAACTTAGAAAATTGAAAACAGGAGTTTTTTGTTACCCACGTAAGTGTCTCTTTCTTGATAGAGTAACAGTCACATGAATGAATGGAGCACATATAATAATCAAACCCTAGGTCTCGTATAACCACAACATACTGCCAATGAAAACTGACAAATCTAAACTTAATTCGAAATAGGATACAGGTATTGAGGCTGAATGTTATGATCAGTAGGTATTCACTGGATAGTCAACACGAGGAAACTGGTCATTATCCTGCAAATAGTAAAGAGGAAGACAACCCTGATACAGAAAAAAAGGAACCATCCCAAGCAACTATAGACCGATAATGAATCTACATCTGACGTGAAAATCCAATTGTTACAGAAGAACAGAAGGGATTTCTCCAGGGAACTAGGGAAACACGTGATTTACTCTACGTTGAAGAAAGACAGCAAAGTGAGGCAGGAAAATGTAGTCTTGGCATGGAGAAAAGAAAAAGAGGCCAATGATTATTGATCTACAATCCTGGATTACAGATTGTCTGAAAATGGTCAAGATATCAAAGTCAAAAAATTAATAATGAAAGCCATGAAAAACTAGAAAATGGAATCAACTTTTGAGGAAAAGCTTCAATAGAGATACAAATCTACAGAGGTGTCTTCCTGAGAGATGCACTTTTCCGATTAGTATTTGCAATATTAATAGTACCACTCAATTTCTTACTTAGGAACTGCACTGGTTACAGTGACTAGAAACAAGACAGCAACATAAACAACAACATAATAAAAATAACAAGAAAACAAAAATGGAAGGAAAAACAACTGAACGAATATTTCAAACAAATTTGCATACGAGAAAACTTGGACATGACTAAGAAACCTTGATAGGGAAACTGAATAAGGACTAACTACGTCAAAGCAAGATTTCAGAAGACACAATGAGATAGCAGATGTAAATTATGTGTTGATAGAGACGAAGTCATCAATCCCATAATAAGCGAATACAGTGAATACTTAATCTCAGCCAATTCACCAAACCTAGTGATAGTCAGCAAAAGAAGAGAATCTGCTGAAAAGTAGACGTTGCCATTCTGGCAGACCACATAGTAAAACTGAAGGAAGGTGAAAAGAAAGACAAATACTTAGCCCTTGCAAGAGAACAGAAAAAAATAGGGAACATGAAAGTGACGGTAATATCAGTTGTGATTGACGCGCTCGGTACAGTCACCAAAGGATTTGTAAAAGGACTGGAGGAATTGGAAATAAGAGGGCGAGTGGAAATCGTCCAAATTATAGTATTGATGAAATCAACCAGAATACCGAGAAGAATCCAGGATACTTGAGGAAAACCATCAGCTAATGCTGGTATGAAAAACTCTTAAATGAGTAAAATAATAAAAATAATAATAATAATATGCTGCAAATTAGCAGTGAAAGAGTAAAAGACTAGGCACCACTGGGTGGGCATGGTGATCCACTGTAAATTGTGTAAGAAATTTAGGTTTAACATAAGAACATTTGACATATGCACAAACCAGAATCGGTCCTGGGGAATGAGACAAAAACTCCTCTGAGGTTTTGAGAACGAAACGGAACACCAAATCTCGGACAGACGACCAGACCTTATAATAATAATAAAAAAAACCCAGAGAATTTGCAAGGATGTAGACTTTACATGCGCGGCGGACCACAGAGTAAAACTGAAAGAATGCGAAAAGAGGGATAAGTACGTTGACCTTGCTAGGGAATTGATATAAAACTGCGGAACATGAAAGTGACGATTATACCAATGGTAATTAGCGCTCTTAGTACAGTCACCAAAGGATTGGTACAAGGACTGGAGGACTTGGAAATAACGAGACAGTTGGAGACTGTCAAAACTACATCATTATTGAAATCGGCCAGAGTACTGAGAAGAGTCCTGGAGACTTGAGGAAACTTGCTGTCACTCAAAGTCCAGTGAAAAACCATCAGCTAACACTGATATGAAAAACTCTCAAGGAGTAAAATAAGGATAATAAAAATAATGATCCCTAGGATTTTGATATGGAAACGGATAACATTATCCAAGTCAGAAAATAAGACTCGGTGTTAATTAACAGGAAAAAAAGAACTATAAAAATATCAATTATTCTTTCTCACTTTAGAAGAAGTAGTTGTGTTTCGTCATATCAAAAATATTTAGCAATTTCCTTCTTTGTGGCTGAAGCTTTGAATTTTTTTAATTTCTCAAAATATCACCCACACACGCATATACACGTATACATACACGTACACACACACACACACACAAACACACACAAACACACGCATATATATATATATATATATATATTCAAGAGAGACAATATTTTTTCCAATGTTTATTGATATAGGTCGCAGACAACAACGTGAATTTGGATGACATCAAGAATAAATGACAAAGAAAAATTATCTTTCGTCTTCATCTCCTATGATATCAACTTCCAGTTCTCAAGTCAATCAGAATAGGTCGAAGGAAACATAAATAGATGATACGTTGATAGAAAAGTACGTGTGTAGATTTCACTCACTGAATAACGACGAATTATTACAGACACTAATTTACCTATACATTCCAAAGCTTCTGAGAACAGAAAATAGTCTTAAGTGTTTTATGTAGCTGCCAGGGCAGGTGAACTTTGCTGTCAATATCGGTCGGAAGTCTACAGCTTCTAGTATTTAAAAAAAAATGAAAATAATATCATTTTCATTTTTTTCACTGATTATATTCCATTTTTTTTTTTCACATTATAAAAAAAAAAATGACACGCCACGTTGTAAAATATTGTAGATCTATACAGGAAGAACATGTAAAATAACATAGCAGCACGTTCAATTGTAATATTTCTTTATTTCTACACTTATAGGAATAAAGTTAAGTGGATATATTCACATATATACATACACACATATGTGTGTATGAGTATATATATATATATATATATATATATATATATATAGAGAGAGAGAGAGAGAGAGAGAGAGACTACGCATTGTAGGTTATTTAATGTCAAATCCTGTTTATACATGTGTATTAGATATATATGATTTACTGATGCCTGTTTTTGATAATATTTTTAAACGAGCCTGAATTCATTTTTTGCACACAGTTAAATGGTTCCTGTATTGCTATGTGACTGTAACAATTTAACATCAATCGTTTGTTTGTAATCTTCTACATTGATAAATACGATATGTTAAATATTAGTTTGTTGGTAATTTCATTTTTAAACGTATTAGAACTAATTTTTTGCGTGCAAGTATTGCTTTTCTTTCTATACGGTTAAATGGTTTCTGTTATTGAAATTAAATACTTATAATTCTATTGATCATCATCATCATTATCGTCATCATCTTGTGTTGGTAGCACGGATATCCCTGACCCTCTCTCGCCACTTTTCCCTATCGTTCATCGTCTCTGGCAGGTCTTCTGGACGACATCCCGTATCCTCACATAGTTGTTGAATGTATGTCCGTGCTGGTCGTTCTGCTTTTGCTCGGCCATATGTGGGGGTCAATAAGAGTACATCACTTATGAGTTAATCTCTGCTTCTCCAGCAGTGTCTTGCATGTCTGGTTCGTCTAACTTGGATTGGGTCATGGTTATCTTTCAATGGCTGTTTTATTCTCTTCTATAGAAGCCACTCTTATAGAGGAGCAGCAGTAGTTCCCCGATCGAACTAACGATCCTGAGCGTTAAGTCGTATAACTCATTTGTTTCCATTTAATTAATTGTTCCAAGTATTGTTACGTATCAATATCAATACAATTGAACATCAGTGACTTGTTAAATGATCAAACAGCTCTATTTCAATCAATTCAATTTAGAATGTCATTTATCTGCACTCAGTTTAAATGTGAAACAGTTCTATTAGACCCAAAGATAGCACCCTATCAGGTGCTATCTCTCCGGGCCAGAGTGGACTAGAGAGCAATAGTAATGAAGGGATACTCTGCATCCCCCAAAGCTCCAGTATTATTGGAGCCTCACCATCAGAATGTTTTGTGTCATATCCAAGATACTTGTTTGGGTGGGTGGGGGTCTTACCCCTCTGGTGAGATGCTGCAAGTGTACTCAACCGACTGGGCTGTGATTCTCATGAGTTGAGGATTACGTTAATGGTGACAAAAATAACCGAGAGAAATTTATCTTAAAAGCTGTTTAGACAAAACACAATTTTGTAAATCATTTGAAATTCCATCTTTCCCAAGAAAAGAAACCACAAGAACAAACATCTCAAAGAAATCACAACAATAAATAGCGTGGGCCCATTAAAAGATGTTTTGTTGGGATGTCACTTTGCTTTTATTGATCTCAGACGATTATCAGCGCCAATATTTGTTTCTAAAAAAATAAATGAAAAACAAATTAAAAAATAAATAAATAAATAAATAAAAAGAGCCGGTCAGTCAGTCATTCTGATTATTAGTACCCTTATTTTTATTTTTTGACTCGTATGCATCATTCCTACAGTCCAGTCTACTGGACTAAGAATACGCCCAATTTATTACTAAGAAAGGAGTAAAAATCTGCAACCCCTAAAAAGGGGAGTGCCCTGAATATGACTCTAAAATGTAACATGTTTTCAGGCTTCTGTTATGAAGATCTTGATTAACATTTCGTAACTATTACTCCCAGGTCCACCGTGACCCTTTGTGGTAGTACATGTTACACCCAATCTATGTGTCAAATATATATATTTAAACATTATTTGTATTTGATAGGAATGCTTGATTCCATACAACTGTAAGTTATGCATATTAAGAATCATTATTTACTGGATGCTCGAGGTGTAATGGTTAACATCGTCAGAAATTTACTCAGTAACCAGAATCCAAAAAATTTTTGAGGTTGTTTCCATTTGATATAGCGCTAATATTCCTGGAAAGGTATGCATCCAATTATTTTAGCTATAGCTATGGGTAAACTCTAGGGTTGACTAAGCTCCTTAATTTTTATATGGCAGCTGGTGTAGGTTGATTGGGTAGTTTGGTTTTATGGCACATCAACCTTTGTAGGTTATTTAACGTCAAATCCTTTTCATGCAAATAGTCAGTTCTATTACAAACAATTCTATTTAGCCTGAGTACATAGGTTAATTGTCAAAAAATTTTCTATTTCAAATTATTCAAGTTATTCAAACGGTTCTAATTCAGCCAATTCAGTTTAGTACGAGTATAGATTTTGTTTACACCCAGGTAAATGTCAAAACAGTTCCTTATTAAACAAGTCAGTTTAGAATAAGTACGTAGTTTAATTGTTGGTACACAGTTTAATTGTCAAAAACATTTCTATTTCAAGCTATTCGGTTCAGTCAAACAGTTCTATTTCAATTAATTCAGTTTAGCATATTATGCAGTTTAGTTCTATTCAACCCATAGATAGGGCCTTATCAGGTGCTACCATTCCCGGTCTAAATGGACCTGGGAGAGATTGAAATAAAAGGATACTCAGCATTCCCCAAAGCCCCTGTATCACTGGAATCTAACCATTAGAATGTTTAGAGTCATATCCTGTATACTCATTTGGGCGGGTCTTACCCCTCTGCTGAGGTGTAGTCGGCGTATTCTACAGCCCCAGTCAACTGGGCAATACACAGAGTTAATTTCAAAGCGGAATTATTCAAGATATTTCAGTTTAGCATAAGTACACGTTATAGATGTTACAACAGTTCTATTTCTAGCAATTCAGTGTAGCATAAATGCGCAGGTTAAATATCAAAACTGTTCTATTTTAAACAATTCATAAATACGCAGTTTAAAAGCAAAAAAACAGTAAACTCAAGAAACCACGGTTTAGTTCTATTTAATCCATAGATTGGATCTTATCATGTGTTACTACTCCGGGCCCAAATGGACCTTGGAGCGATGGCAATAAAGGGGTACACCAGTTTCCCCAAAGCCTCAGCATACCTGGAACCTCACCATCATATTATTTAGCGTCATATCCAGAACAGTCGTTGGTGGGGGTCTTATCCCTCAGCAGAGAAGCAGTCCGTGTATTCTCTAGCCCCAGTCGACTGGGCAAAGTTGGTATTGGAGAAGTAAAACTCTTAAATAAAAATTGATATTGAGTCACATTAAGAATAGCTAATTAAAACGAAAATATAATTATTTGTATTCGACAGGAATACTTGAAACTCTACAACTGTGTGCAAATTATTTGTATGAGATAGGAATACTTGACATAAAAATATGTGTAAAATAAACCCTAAAAATTGGTTAAGCAAATAATGTAAATATAAACGTACATTTAACGCATTTCTATAATCTCTAGGCATAGAATAAGACTTGATAGATTGACATGGCGGTAAATTTAATCTGTCAGGTAAGCAGAAAATCGAGTGTTAATAACTTAACAAACCTTATATTCATAAGCCGTGTGTTTAACGAATACAAACCATGTCTAAATGAAGATGACGATGATGATGTTCCCTATAATAAAGTGCCGGCACGATGTTGTTGCCCTGTCAACTATTTAACTCTTCTGTCACGAAGAGTTACAATTCTTTGTTTTCTATTTTGTTTCAGCAGCGTGTAGTTCTTACGTTCAAGTGTTGACGCATTTTTCTCCAACAATTGTGCCATGATAAATAGGTCCCTAACAACGGCTCTTTGTGTGCAGCCTGCCACACCTTGCAGATTTCGAAGTGAATATTTGATGGCTCTATGCTAATCCATTTTCTGGGAAGAGTCAAGTGATTTATATGGAATCTTTCAGTCGGCTCTTTATTGCAAGGAAAGTAGCAACATTTTCCTGACTTCCCTTCATCCGCCATCTGTCACGATGACAAACGGGAAATAGATCATATAATGGCAAACAATAGATTGAATGTCAGGGTAAGTTATTCGCAAGAAATAATGCAGTTTGTGCTGGTGTCTTTAGCAAGCAAGGCTCAGTGTTAGGCAATTCGTGTGTAGGTTTCTATCTCTATATAAAAAAGTGCAGTTTCTTAAATATACTTATGCATTGGTGGGGTTTATACGAATTATTTATGCATATTGGAAGATGATATAGTTTGATTCGAAGGGGGAAAAGAGCCTATAGTGAATTCATATGTAACCTATAACAAGAATACATATGTACACTAACACACACACACACACACACACACATATATATATATATATATATATATATACAGAGAGAAAGAGAAAGAAAGAAAGTGAAGGAGAAGCTGTGAGAGAATGAAGGCAGCGGGTGAATGATAGGAATAGAAAATGCTTTTATTTTGTGGTTGATCAAATTGTGTGAAAGGGTAATATGATTTTTTGTTTGTTTTCTCAATAGTTTAAAACCCATCTAATCTTTTCAATGCGTTGTTTACCATCCGTAATCAAATATGTGAACACATATTTATGCGCTTGAAACTACGGGTTCCATAATTTTCAGAATTACATGTTCTCAAAGAAACTGCGTAACTCTACAGAAAATAAATAAATAAATAAATAAAGAGAAATAAAAAGAGCAACAGTCTATGGAATTGAGAAATCAGAAATGACTTCCTTCTCCTTTACGCTCTTGTTCTACCAATTTTTTTTCTTTTCTTTCTTTCTCAATTTCTATCTCACTTTTTCTTTCTTTCTCATAAAACTTCTCCCTCTCTCTGTCTCTCTCTCTCTCTCTCACTCATACGCTCTCTCTCTCTCTATCTATCTATCTATCTGACACATGCACAGATGCACACGCACACTCAGTCGCATATGCATACACACCCGTTAACACACGCATTCTCCAGATACTATCATACACAAACACTCACACACAAACATTCTCACACATAAACACTTAATCATACACATACATGCTTGCACAACGAACACACGCGTGCTTGCAAATACACACATAATCACACACACACACACACACACACACACACACACACATATATATATATATATATATATATGTGTGTGTGTGTGTGTGTGTGTGTGTGTGTGTGTGTGTGCGTGTGCGTGCGTTTGAATACATGTTTTCTCTTCACCTTGACCAATTACCATGCAGAGTCTATCTATCTATCTATCTATCTATCTTAATTAATTAATGAAGAAAATGAAATAGTTTAAGAAGCAAATATTTGCTTTTCTTACATAATCTACATTTTCATTGGACATTATTCGTGTTTTTTTATGTTAAAGCATCAATAATCGACTAAGAAATTGCATGAGTTGGGAACGTATTTTCAATCACACATACGCACACACACACATATATATATATATATATATATATATATATATATATATATATATATATATGTTTGTTTGTGTGTATGCATGTACATGTGTGTGAGTGTGTTACTGCTTTTGTGTGCTTGTGTGCGCGTTGTAGTGGAGTCTGTACAACGTGACAGGGTAACTATATTTGGCAGGTTGCGGTGACGTATTAAAGAAAACAGATGCATTTGATAAAAGCGACAAATCAGTTAAAAAGCTTTTTCATATATTGTGCTCTCTCACCTAGGGCCAACCGTGATATCAGCTGAATTATGATCGGCCTCTTTCACTTTCGCCTCTATGACTAACGTACATTTTCTATTTCTAGAAAATCAAGGCAGCTTAGTAGAGACGCGTTGTTGCTATCATTTCACGTTTATTATTTGAGTGTTCCCTCTGCATGTGTGTGCGTGCATAGAAAAATCTTTTCTATCAGACAATATCAAGACAAAAGCAATAGATTTTTCTGAAGCAGTTTGGTCGATTGGTTAGTTGATCACATAATCCAAGAAAAGGTACCCAAGTGTGTACTTCATGACTTCTTGAGAGAAAAGAAACGTTACTTGGCGTTGTTTGTCTCTTGACGAAATAATGTGAATGTGGGTTACACGGATCAAGTGCGTTCTTTTCATTTATCTATCTATACATTCATGGGTCGACTCATTTTTGTCGAATTGTTTGATATTAAACGAGTCACTTGAATCGTTACCTTGGCTAAATCCTTAGTCTTGCGTGAACAATCAGATTGCCTAATTACTATTATTGTTTTGTAACGCTAAAATGCCCTACGTTTATTAAACGGTATTTGTTTTTAAAAAATGTTATATATATATATATATATATATATATTTACTATTGTAATATCTACCAGTATTCACGGTACCAGTAAAAAAAACCTGCCAGAATCAAGAGATGAAAGTATCTCGAATCACCGCCCAGGGGAAAAAGAAAAAAAAATTATAGGTCAAAAAGAAAGAAAAGGCCAACCTCGTCCGATCCCTTGAAAAAAATCAAGGGATACGCAGTCAGTGGTCAAAAGAAAACCAAAAACCCTCCGCGAATCCTGCAATGCTACATTTACTAAAGTGCTCAACACAAGTGGAGCCTATTAGGAATCGAAGTTAGGCTTCCTGATGATTCGATAAGGTGAAACTTTAGTAGAAGATTTTCGACTCGCAATTTAGGTTAATTTTATATATATATATATATATATATATATATATATATATATATATATATATATATATATATAATATATATATATATATATATATATATATATATAAATTATCCATAATTCTAAATACGTCGCGTGCAACTATTTAATTATTCCGAATTTAATTTTTCCATCATCAGAATTTTTAATTTTTTAGGATTTAAATTACGGGTAACGGATTTTTTTTAAAGGAATCTATAAACACTGTAAGAATAAAACAAATAATAAATATAATATCTCCACCGTAAAACATATTTTGATTTTAAAAAAATACGATAAAAAATATAATAAAAATTATTTTTATTAAAAAATTCATTTGATTAGAAATCTTTTTTTTGAAAATCCTATTCTCGCTAGAAGCAAGATCATCGCTTAGCGATGCCAGCAGGGGTCTTCCAGGCTACATCCTGTATCGGCACAGAGCTGTTGTATATTGGTTCTAACTGATTGTCATGCCTTTGCTCGTCCATGTGAAGGGATCCACAGGAGTATATCGATTACGATTTCGTCCTTACTTCTCCAGCAGTGTCCCACATGACTCTTTCTTCTAACTTAGATAGTTTTGGTGATGGGTGATAAGTGGCCGTACGGCTGCTGTTTTGCAGGGTTTTCTTCCAGAAGGTGTTCATTACAGCTTGCAGCATTCTTGTGTAACTGCCGTCAAGCTTTTTCTCTATACGTTTGTGGCGCATCCATATACCAGTATTGACACGACTGTTGCCTGGAAAAAAATGCATTTTATATCATCGGTCAGGTCTGACTTCCATATGACCGATAGCCTATCGATAGCTGTCCCCTGCCTTTGCAAGCTGCATGTTGATGTAATTCTGGGTTGATGAGACACAGCTTCCTAAGTAGGTGAACTTGTCCACTAGTGTGGAGATGTCATTTCTTTGATGAAAGCACATGTATTCCGTCTTGTCTGCGTTGACATGGAGGCCTATGCCACCAGCTGCTCGTTCCATATTATGTAGCAGGGTTTCAGGTTGGGTGGGTGTATTTGTCAGAAGCACTATTTTATCAGCGTAGTCTGCGTCCATAATTGTTTGAGCGGGTTATCTTTTGCTTCTTTTCTTTGCCAGCTTGAAACCTTTTTCTTTCATTAAATCTATAAACGTTGTAAGCACGTAGTCTAGGCAGATGATAAATAGGTATCAGGCTAGTGTGTCTCCTTGTAGCACAGCTACTACAATGTCGAAGTAGTCTGTGTTTCCATCCGGTGAACGGACTTTTACTTTCCGTGTTTTTATATAGCATCATCATGGCTGTAACTGTTTTTTGGAGAAGCCCTTGGGCGAGAAGTATTTGCTCCATCTTCCCTCCTCGCTCGGACGCTCTCAGGATGGCACTAGACCTTAGTGTCTAGTTCAAGCCATAACCCGGCATACTGCTTGGACCCACATTTGGGTTCGTGAAACTGCTTGCCTCATCAGGCTCACATTGCACCAAGTGAGCCGATGAGCAGCACAGACCTGCAGGGTTCGAGTCTCGACTCGTTCCCGACCTTCCCTTCCCCCTTATCCTCTCTTTAATCGGCCTTCGGGCTTTTGACCTTGTGTCAAGTACTGTCTGGTGGGAGGCAGCGACAAATAGTCCTTGGAGAAGTCGACGAATGATATTGTTGCCTAAAGCTTTTTTTGCACCTACACCTTCTAGAATTCGGCTGATAGTCAAATTTTGTGACGTTATGGATTGATTTCTCTAAAAGCCATTTCGGTTCTTCCTGGGTATTTTCTAAATTTTCGGTTCTGTGCGGTTGCGTAGTAGAGCATTGTAGATCTTGATCGCTGTGGATGTAAGGGTTATACCGCAGGAGTTCTTGGCTATTCCGAGGTCACCCTTCTTAGGGAAATAGAGGATGCATCAATTTGTCTATCTGTCTATTGTGTTCTGGTTATACAGCATTACAGTGTCGGAGTAGTAAGCCGTCGAATTTCTTTGTCTTCCATAATTTTGGGTTTTTTACATCAAGCCCTGCTGCTGTCCTATTTTTAATTTTTCTTAGTACTGAGTTGAGTTCTTCTTGCGTAAACTAACCTAGTTTGGGGTCTAGTTGAATACCAAAAATATTCGTGATTGGTTCATGCGTAACTTTAGGAGTTTTTCCGAGTAATTGAGTTGTGATATATTTTTAATCCCAAATTGATTATACCTCGATAGCCGTTGACATTGAGCCTTTAAACTAGATACTTCTACCCCTAGGATTTTCTCCATTTATATATATATATATATATATATATATATAACGTTGAAAATACGTTTACAAAACAGTTATATATATATATATATATATATATATATATATATGTGTGTGTGTGTGTGTGTGTGTGTGTGTGTGTGTGTGTGTGCGTTTGTAACTCCACCTTTTCAAAATACAATGTTTAATAAAAACAATGCATTTTTAAGATAAAAAAAAAACATTAATATTAATAAGGAAATATGATTGTTCACAAAAGAAATAAGAAAATCAATAAGTATATTCCATTATACATTTATTTCACCAGTTCGCAGGGGCTCGTCAGATATGATTTTGAATAATTGTTTAATATATATTATATATATACATATATATACATACATGAAGGTGATATATCCTTGATTGTGTAATCATTTTTTTGTTTGTTTTTTGTTTCATTCTTTTTATCCACCCATTCTTACTTCCCCTCCAAAATTATAACATACTTGTTTCACTTTACGAAGGGTATTTGGTATGTAGGATAAATTTCTTGATATATATATATATATATATATATATATATATATATATACTATATAGGCTGAGAGCCAGAGAAAGAGAAAGAGACAGAGATATTATATAGTATGTGATATTGGACAATGATTAATTTCTACACTCTAAACAAACGGTGTACGAGGCAAAAAAATTCTACGAAAGGCATCAAAACATATTGAACATGTTTCAACAAGGTTATTGAGCGTAAGATTTTTGGAGCACAAAGTGACCAGTATACTTATTACAGGAGAAGTATCCAGCCAGGCAGACTTGCAAAAGATTGTTCCGCAGTCAATCATTTCTAAGTTTCTCATAATCTAGAAAATGGAAAACTTCGTGTGGAACAAATTATAAATAGTATGACATTGCTGGTGATTTTCTATTCATTGTTCCAGAGTGATGATCAATTAGACTATGGAAATGAACCCTGACTTATTGAGAACAATGCTTTATTATAGCTTTTCTCTTTATATGGCACTTTTTCTTAATTAAATTTTCTATCCCCGTATGAGATTACATATAGCAAATACGTGTTTACTGACTAATATTTTTCATTAGTATGTTTGTGCGTTTTAGTATTTCAATATTTGCACAACATATTTTGGTGCTGAGTCCTCTATTAGTCTTTACTAACTTGGCATCACTCTGAACCTGTTAAATCAATATATATATATATATATATATATATATATATATATATATATATGTGTGTGTGTGTGTGTGTGTGTGTGTGTGTGTGTGTGTGTGTGTGTGTGTGTGTGCCTGTATGTCTGTGTCTGTGTCTCTATGTGTGTATAAATGTTAAAGAGCCCAAGCTAGCCTACTACATGCCAATAGTAGAACAGTGTGATTCATACATTTCCTGATGGTATTAGCGCTCTGTGATATGCACACCCACACCCCACACACACACATATATATATATATATATATATATATATATATATATATATATATATATATATATATATATATTCCTACAACATAACTTTAGACTGAATAAATATGTTACAGTGATTCGGAATTCGTCATATTTCTAAGAAAATATATATTTACTTTATTCCTCTTTCGAAAATAGTTTTCTGTCAAATTAAAACAGAAATAGTTGATATACCTACCATTGCATTAAATACACACACACACACACACACATATACATATATATATATATATATATATATATATATATATATATATATATATATATATATATGTATATTATGATAAAGACTAATCCAAATATTATTACTGGAAACCATTCACACATTGTCAATAAAAGGATAGAATGTATTTGAACGAAGCTGAACAGTTTCTTGACTAGCATATAAAAAGCGATTGAGGTATTGCACTTTAAGAATAACTAGAGAGAGAGAGATTGCATGTATGAAAGAGAGAGATAAAGAGAGAGGGGGGGAGAGAGAGTGGGGATATATAGAGAGAGACAAAAGGCAAGAGAGAGAGTAAGGATAAAGAGAGAGAGAGACAGAGAGCGAGAGAGAGAGAGTGCATGAGGAAATCTCAGCCAAGAAGAATTTTATGAAATAACCAGTCCATAACATTTCATATTGTATTATTTCAAAGAAAATAATGTTCCCTTTACCTCCAACACTAATTAAGATTTCCTTTTCAATGACAATACTCACAAATGAGGACTCGAAATGAATGTTTTTTTTTATTTGATTGTTTTTTATGCCATATCGGCACTTATGGATTATTTTGTGTCAAATCCTGTTCACACATTTACTCATACACGCACACACCTATGCGTATGTTATGTAAGCGCATAATTTATCAGGAACATTGTTTTTAACAAAAAGGGAGTTCATTTGATTGCTCACAGATAAATTTTTCAAGTATTTTTATCCAATCCAAATAATTCTATTTGTAAAAGAATGGGGCCGACTCATAACAGTAAGTACACTAGATTTTCTTCTTTGTTCTGAAATAGATAGATAGATAGATAGATAGAGAGAGAGAGAGAGACTTAATGAAAAAAAGAGGCAAAAAGTCAAAAGAAAGATTGTATAAGCGTTTACACACAGTCACTGGGTTATTGTAATGTCCGAAAAGTCAAAGGTCATTTAAGGAGATTACGAAAGTGGAAACTGCTGACAGCGGCCAGAAAATGAGTCTGAAGTTATGTGCATGTATATAGGAATGCAGATTTTACTCTGCGTATCTTTGTCAGGGAATTGGCTTTAACCATAAATTCTATCATATTCTATTTCTCTTGATAAGTGCCCTATTTCCCTCGATAGTGTTCTGTTTTCAATTCGTTCGATATCATTATCAGCTCCGTTTAATCCGACTGTAGGTTTAGGTAATTTTTATAAGGTTATAAAACACTTTAAAAGTTTTTTCAAAACAATCTTTACACTCGTAACCGACCCCTGATGATGGCCAATGAAAGGTCCGAAAGTGCTCGGGACACTTTCGGTTAATGCATCAACCAACTCCAATCAGAAACCAAATCACTTTTCAGGAAACTTAAAAGGGTCCTCATAAAATCACGTAGACAAAATGTGTCTTTTTAATTTAACCAGACATGCTTAAATGAAGGGCTGATGCCTAACTATATATATATATATATATATATATACGAGGTGAATTCAATAACTTCTAAGATTTATTTTGTGCAGGCATTTAAAATTGTCGTAGACTCTTCAATGACTGACTAATTTTTATGATTTCAGGTTCAAATGAACAACTACAGCAGCAATTGGAATACACCTTACTAAAGCCTGATTGTCACCGCACGTGAATTTCAAAAATGCAATCTGGACGTGAGGACACTTTAGAAGAACGAAATGCAAAACAATTCTGTTTTCAACTTTGAAAAAAATGCCACAGAAACATATGGAATGCTTCAAACTGCTTTTGGACAATATTGCATGAATCAAGCATAATTTTTTGAGTGGCATAAGAGATTCAAGGAAGGCAAGAGAGTCTATGAGGAAGAGATTGCGTCGGAAGAGACCAGCACTCTTCAAATCGGGTCAGTGGCATTTCTACCTGGACAATGCACCAGTCCACAACTCCATCCTTGTCACAGACTATTTGACCAAGATAGGCATCAACACAGCTTCTCGGCCTCTCTATAGTCCAGACCTTGCTCCCTGTGACTTTTGGTTATTCTCTAAGCTCAGAGCCTGTCGTTATGAGACAATTGAGGAGATGATAGAGGCTGTGACGAAGGTCATTGACACGCTCACACAAGAGGACTTTCCTGGGGCCTTCCGGAAGGTTTTCGAACAGTACAACAAGTGTATTGCAGCCGGAGAAGATTACTTCAAAGCAGACTATAGTTCCATGTGTGTACTATCAATAAAAGTGGCCCTACGAAAAAAGTCTGGAAACTTATCGTATGCCCCTCGTATATATAATGCTACGTATATAAGTCGCACTTCCAAACGTTTTGAGGTTTGAGTCAAACAGCATGCTCTGATATATATTCGTAACCACACAACATCGGGGCATTTAAAATTGCTCGATTCTACCATCTGTTGGCATTTGAATGCCTTAAATAGTTGTGTGGTTAATTATAGAGATTGGTGTTTTGTTCTCTTGCATAGAGCCACGACAAAAGAATATTTAATTGTCCTGGAGGCCATGTATATTTTACTTTATAGACGTTCTCTATGCAAGCAAAATCGTAAGCACTCTCTGAATTTATTTGGAGATATTTCTTGCTTGACTCACGATGGTATTTGATTTTGTTCCTCCACCCCCTTTTGTGTCGGTGTTATTTTCATTTTCACGCTTTTTATTCAATCTTATCTACGTTGTTTTTAAACGATTTCTAACGGTTGTTGCTTGACAAATCTCTGATGAAAGGGTCCTTGCAATTTCAATAAATTCTACATATTGCACTCTCCTAATTTTCCATTTGCCTTTTAGTATTTACCTCTTTAAATTCACGTATTTCACTAATGGTCCGGGAAACCTGTGTTCAATCCCAGTTTGAGCCATACCAAAAACTTTAAAAATGGTACTTGATACGTTCTTCCTTAACACTCATCAATATAAGGTATGTATCAAGGGTCAAGTAGAGCAATCCAGGGAAAGTAGTAGCAACCTCCCCTACACCACAGTGTAGTAACTATTGAAAAGGGAAGCCTTCAATTTCAAACAATTCACTTGAGACTAAATACATAGTTTCAATGTCAAGAATAGTACCTTTTCCAACATTTAAGTTTAGTATAAGTACACGTTTTAGTTATTTTTGACCCATGGATAGGACCCTGTCAGGTGCTATATCTCCGGGCTTGAGTGGACCTGGGAACAATGGTGATGAAGGAGTACTTTGCATTCCTCAAAGCTCCAGCATCACTGGAACTTCACTGCGAAAGTATTATCCCAGATATATTTCGACCAAATGACCATTGTAATGCCAATTGCCTGGAGAAGTATTTCAAATTGAATTAAATTAACGCATATATCATTGATCCTTAATTTTGGTAACAATAACTTCAGTCTGGATTCTTCTTAAAACACACACACACACACACACATATTATTGCGGTAATGCGCTACATATTTTGTAAATAATTATTTGTAATGATCATTAAGTATATATACTAAATGATAGCATAGAGACAGGCAGCTATATTTCCAGATACCTTTCTGCTTCTTCATATCTATCTATCTATGTATCTATCTAATAGCTGCTACAAAAAAAGTGAACCAGAAATTTTAGTATGATAACCACATAACCGAAAAACTGACAGCTGCCAAAACAAGTTGTCACTGAGTTTACACTACCTTAATACACACACACACACACACACATATATATATATATATACATATATATATATATGCATATATTTCATCCACATTGTTTCATTGTATCACAACTCTTTAGTGTGGCTATACATGCAGAACACTTCAATCTGGGATCGAAACCCGGCCAACTTTACGTTAGACTTAGTATCTTACCACTCAGCCAACAGATGACATAAGTCAGCATTATGTATCAGTTTTCCTTTGCCTTACTGGACACCAGGCTGCTCAATTTATTAGAAGATATATATATATATATATATATATATATATATATATATATATATATATATATATATATATATATATATATATATATATATATATATATATATATATATATATATATATATATATATATATATATATATATATATATATATATATATATAGATAGATAGATAGATAGATAAGTATACATTTACCAACACCTCCGCACCAGCAGGTTATGACGCAATGTCATTGTTTTAGCAGAGTTAACAAGTTTGAATTCAGAGTTTTCTTTTTCCTAGATTGGTTGCAATGCTAAAGTGAAGATTCTCAATCTACCTTACTATTTTCCCATAGCTGGATTAAGAATAGTTGGATTCATAGCTTTCCCAAGAGTATTTGTACAATGTGAAATGCAAACCGCTTCGGCCAGGATTTGGAATCGGGTCCCCGTGTCTATGTCGAACGACGGTAACCATTGCACCCCTCTCTCTCTCTCTCTCTCTCTCTCTCTCTCTCTCTCTCAATATATATATATATATATATATATATATATATATTGAAACGATAGATTAGTAGTTAATCTGACATTATGAGAGACATATGTGTAATGTGGGATAAATTAAACAGTTACCTCAAATTTAGGTGTGTGATATTTCGTTCAGTCTTGAAGAAGTTCGTGCAGATGAAATAAAGCCCAAACGAAATATCACACATCTCAATCTGAGTTAAGTGTTTGATTTATCCAACTTTCCATATATTTCTATCATATATATATATATATATATATATATATATAGAGAGAGAGAGAGAGAGAGAGATTCGACCATGTCTATAGATAATATAGAATGAGATTAAAAAATACTCCGTGAGAGCAGTAATTTTGGGAAACATATATTTTAATTTGAAATTTTCATGCATAAATATATTCAGTTTTTTTCATACATGCTCATCTCTTACCGAATGCTTTCTTAAGCAGGAATATCGAAATGTATTCTGGGAAAATTTATGTTTTACCTTTCACTTCAGGGCAAAATTTCGGCTCATTCTTTATCTCATTCCGATTGTGCTTATTTACTTGAAGCCAAAAGCCCGCGGAGGTAATGCATTTCCGTAATCCATTTCATATAAGGACACGTGTATAACACATCAGTCGAAGATCGATAAAAAAAAAGAACCGGACTGAAGCATATTTCAACCAAACAACGCACACAAGAAAGCTACATCGAATTCGTGACTTTTAAAATAAGGTTCCCCTGACAGAATAGAAATATTAATATCCGGACTTACAAGTAATAGTTTGAGTGCCAAGGGGTATATTGACGTGCTATCTATCTATCTATCTATCTATCTATCTATCTATCTATCTATCTTATTTCATATCCTGCGTCAAACTCCTTGTATCTATCAGACAATCAACAAATCAATCAATCAATCACACAGTCTATCTATCTATCTATCTATCTATCTATATATATGTTACTGGTTTCAGCTTTCCCATATGTATCTCAAGTTAAACAGTTAATCATTCAATGTATCTATTATCTATGTAATTATCCTGTTTACCTTCTTCATACCAATCTATTTCTCTCTCTCTCTCTTTCTTTCTCGCTCTCTCTCTTTCTTTCTCGCTCTCTCTCTCTCTCTCTCTTTATATATATATATATATATATATATATATATATATATATATATATATATATATATTCTCCTCAATTAATTTTTAACGAGTGGATAATTTTCCTTTTGTTCAAAAAGTACAAGTTGGAATTTAAATAAATGTTAATGGATTGATGGCAACACATATATATATATAGGTGCTATGTAAAAATGTAGGGATCCTCATTCATACATCAAACCTACGATAATTTATCTAATGTACTTATACCTGTTTCAAATTATTACAAAGCTAAAATCAAAACACATATAAACAAGAAAATAGCTTTTTCACGGATTGTTATGAATAAATACAGTTACCAACTTGAAATCAATAGAATTCAATAAATAAACATATTTCGAAAAAGATATTGTTGCTGGTTAAACGAGATAAATGATCATTTTAATAAAATGGCGTAGATAAGTCGCTGGACTTCAGAATATATCAATTTTGGGATCTCTTCTGATATAATTCCATTTGATACGTTCCCTATCGCCTATTACAAGTCCTTCTTGGTTCTAAATTGGTGTCAATTCTCCTGAAGTTATCACTTCAGAATATCCTATAAGGTTATTATTGAGTTTACGTCTGGTGATTTGGCCGGACAGTTCATATTCCGAGGCCAACAGAATCGTATTCCTGCAAGGGCACCGTGGTTTTATGTTCTGCATGCAAGACAGCATTATATTGCATAGATCTAATCGTTCTCTTGTAGGTGATTCCTTATTTTTTTCTTTCATAGCATATTACATAGCATATTTTATTCCATGGCATATTACATAAAACATATAACATAGCATATTTTATTACATAGCATATAACATAGCACATTTTATTGCATAGCATATTTTTTTATTACAAAGCAGAAGTCGATTTGTTCCAAGTACTCCGTAGTTTTATGCGCTGCAGGTCAGAGGGCATTATATTTCATGGATCAGATCGTTCTCTTGATCGTATATTTTTTAACTAAGGTTTAAGTTACTCCATCAGGGAGGTTAAAAAAGCATCTGCAATCATTTTAATTACGCCAGAAACCTTCCACAGACCAACTAAGATACATCAAATAGCACAGGCCCGAATTATTATACCTTCTTCTTCGCTTCCTTGTTGTCATCAGAAGCGGTGGTGACGATCTCGTCTGTTTACGACCTATACTTTGTTCCAATCATCCGGGCCATCAACGGTAGCACGAGATTCATCCGTGAAGAAAACCTCGGAGAAATCAACCTTTATGTTATCTCCTATATATTTAAGACGCTTTTTGTACGTATATTTTTATCATTGGAGCCGTTGTCACTAGTTTCACTGATGTCCTAACCTTTTTCAAAAGCCAATATTGAATAGTTCTAGAAAAACTTGTTTCTTTAATTCTCCTAAAAGGTCATCTGCTGGACAGGCTTGGATTATAAGGGGCTTTACGCCTAATTTGTGACAAAACATTGGAATATAAACCTCGAGTGATCCTTATTTCTCCTCTTAAGTAACTTCGTAGAAGATGCAACAAATGTTTTCACAGTCTGGTATTATCTACCAAGTATTTTGGACATTTCTGATTTTGATTTACAGTGAGAGAGAACAGATGTTTTTACAGACAACAGAGAAGCAATCAAATAATATTTGCAAACTATAATTGCATGATTATAAAGTCAATCTTTAATATTGTAGAACAATGAAATATCGTGCTAGTTAGCCAAAAGACAACAATCTGTTTCCATTCGCAGAGAACCTTAAAGTTTTTACGCAGTATGCGCTCAAAACTGTTGTCATTATTCTATGAAAATTCTATGAAAATTTCGTTAAAAACAAATTCATAACTTTTGGACGAAATAAAAAAAATCACCTCGCTAACTATTCATAATGCTGTATACATATATATATATATATATATATATATATATATATATATGTGTGTGTGTGTGTGTGTGTGTGTTTGTGTGTGCGTGTGTGTGTGTGGGTAGAGGAACACTTTGATAGATATATCGTAAATGTTATCTGTATTCAATCTGATACTCACGTGCCCTGCAATAACTTAAACTTTGTGTTCATCTTACCAAGTTGATTAAGATCTACAAAAATGTCTTCCGCCTCGGAATTGAGACTGATAAATACTCCTGGTAAGATACCCTAATATCTTATCATCACCTTTGACAAAAATGAATTCTGGAAATGGACACATTCATTCAGGAGATTGTTTTCTTCCATCATGATAAATGGTGTATCTTTAACAAATACACACATACACGCATGCACACACACGTACACACACACACACACACACACACACACACACACACACACCAACACGTATATATATATATATATATATATATATATATATATATATATATTGACTTTTTCAATATCCTGAGCAAGTTGGAACCATTGACAGCACAAGTTTAGAAATCTGAATAATATACTGCTTGTAAAAGAGCTTTCGATTCTTTAATTGGAATAATTTGCTGTGTCGTTTTTACATCTTTATCAGATATCCAAGCCTATTTTAGGTGAATTAACTCACAAAAAATACCTGTCATTCCATGTCTCTATTTACGCCTTGTTACGGTAGCTTAGAGTTGGTAGATTATATCCCCGACCAAGAAGTAAGCCCCGTCACTTCAAACAAGAAAAAGAAAAAAATTGTCCAGGGTGTGACACTAAACTGCATCTAGCAGCGAGGCTCCATTTCTAAAGCCCTGGAATATTTGGAATTGACCCTTTTGATGTTATTACCACCTGATCCACACTTACCCGGAATTAAAGTATCTTTTGGTGTTGCGTTTATGCATCAAATTGGACTTCACAGAAATATTTTGGTTTCGATATGAGTAATTAACTGTGGGTCAACAAATTATTATTAATGAATATTATTTGTTACTAAAAACTATATAATTTAATAAAAACTGAGTTCGATATTATATAACTCAGAAATGGTAGTCATATAATAAAAAAGCAAACAAACCAGCCAGCTAGGCAAGGTTTATGTTTAATTGAACTTATAGCTCTCTATAATTCTATGCAATAAAATCAATTTGCATAAAAATGATTTCTAAAAAATCTAAGCACAAATGAAAAAAAATTACCCGGCAAATTTTTAACAGATGAAATGTCAAAAATCACCAGGATTTAGGCATACTTTTCATTATATAGAATTGTGTTGATTAATTCAATTCTACTCACTTGTGAATCTTGACGAACAATGGAATTTTACCAGTTAGTTATTAAGTAAAAAGTATTAGTGTATCACGGAAGTTTTTTTTAACTTTAAAGATACAAGTATGCTGTACAGAAAAGCTGGTGAAAATATTTGCTTCAATTAAACGTGAAAGAATTTTAGGTACATGTCCATTATCTCATTACGTCACTTTTCATATATATATATATATATATATATATATATATATATATATATATATATATATATATATATAACGATCTATCAATAAAGACAAATCTTACAAGTTTAATCATAAGATGATTTTAGGGAAATTTAGTTAGCTTCCATTGTCAACCTCTGTCATCTATTCTAATCAGTGCTGTCCCCTATAATAAATTGTTAAATTCTATTAAGAATATTTTCAAGAATTTAGTTTTCTGAAAATGAAAGTATAAATAATGCTTCAATTGTTATATTGGTTGCAGTAAATTTAAGTATTTTGGTTAGGTCCAAATTTAAGTCTCTGAAAGAAAAACATTAATATATATATATATATATATATATATATATATATATATATATATATATATATATATATATATATATATATATATATATAGAAAAGAGTAAACTTCTAGTAAATGGCGCTTGGCACCTTCCATGTATTCACCAGTGCGATTGTCAGACACTTACCAAGCCCCGTGGACTGTGTCTACGCTCTCTTTATATATATATATATATATATATATATATATATATATATATATATATATATATATATATATATATATATAAGTTTTATTCGGTCCAGTTAAACCGGAGTTGGGTGTAATCCCATCTGGACAAAAAAACTTTCAACATTGAACATTTAAATTTTTCTGGTAAAGAACTCAAAGTAACTAACATTACAGAGCAATAATTTCTTTAAGAAAAAACAAAAACCGTTCACATTAGGATAATAAATTTATTATCCTAATGTGAACAGTTTTTGATTTTTCTTGAAGATATATATATATATATATATATAT
>OY757904.1:37663437-37700937 GCA_963585895.1 Sepioteuthis lessoniana | reverse complement strand
ATTATTTTGAAACACCTTATACTGTCACTAGTTTGCAACGATAGTTTACAAAAAAAAGCAATGATGGCAAAATTGATTGATTTGAACAGCATATCAATCCGTCTTGTTTTATTGTCCGCATAGAGGTTAAGGAATCGCGTTCATTGTACATTCAAATTTACATTGGGTATATAGCTGTTTCTTCATAGATCTTGTTTTCACGTGGTACTATCGAATACGAATAATCTTTAAGCATATTCATTACACTCGTAAATAGAAACATGACAGGTACTGTCACTCCAAATCCGAGTGGGCCTGGAAGTAATGGCAGTGAAAGGTTCTCTATGTTTCCCATACCTGCATAATTTGAGCCTCAGAGTCAGATAGAGTTTTATGACATACGTAGAACACCCTTTTTGGGGGAACTTACTCCAATATAGAAGATACAGTGTCTATAAGCCTTACCGATAGAGCAAAATGGAGAAGGAAGTAGAAATAAAAGAAACTTGGTGCTGAATTATTTATAATTGTGCCAAAAACGAAACTTATTCGACAGAAAGCAGCCTTTGTTTTCTCCTACTCCCTAAGATGGTCTAAATTCTTTTTTTTTTTTTTTTTCCAAAGACAGTGCCAAGTCTGAACCCTACGTGCTGCTGGAGGGAACAAATAATGTTTCGTGCGTTCTCTCAAGGAAGCAAATAAATCAGATATTATGACCGAAATGAAGGCATTTCTTGGTAGACATTTATATTTACGCCATTGAGTTTACTCGGAGAAGTAAATACACTAAAATCCCATTTAGGATAAACATAAATAAATGAAAAAGTCGTATAGCTGATAATGATAGCCGATATAATCATAAAATATGTTTGGTCTGAATTTCAGTCTCGATAGGAACTATTTTAGCAGAATTTAGGAGACAAAGACATTTTGGGGATTTATCCTCTGTGTCCTCAAAGATAAGAAAATATTTAGTGATAGTAAGGATACTGCTATTGCGGTAGACAGCAATGGCTATGGTGGCTCTTTTCTCTCTTTACATGGCCTCCAAACTTAAATTTATGCGTTTATGACCAGACTTAACAATATGTGTTTATGACCAGACTCCATGTTCAAATCACTTACATTATTTTTTAGGGTATTGAACCTAATATAATTGACATATTTTTTTATCAAATCGCTCGCAATGTAGCAACGTAAATTAAACTAGATTTATTTGTTTTAAGTTTTCGTGTGCATTTTATATAATTTCAATAACATTTGTCATATATATATATATATATATATATATATATATATATATATATGTGTGTGTGTGTGTGTGTGTGTGTGTGTACTCACGTGATTCTAGGGGGTGTCCTCGTGATGTAATGGTTAAAGCGATGGACTGCGGAATCGTAGTACGCGAGTTCGTACTCCAGTCGCGCTATTACGTTCACTTTCGGCCAAATACCCTTGGGAAAGGTATAAACCTCCTTATCCTCCCAGCTATTGGTTAAATAGTACCACTACTGTTCTTCTAGGAGAATGGCTTTGGCGTTAAATAACCTAAAAAGAGTTGATATGCCATTAAACAAAGAACCCAAACCCAAACTCACGCGATTCTGAAATAAAAACGGGTCAGTCAATTAAAGAGAGATGTCCAGGTTTTTATTGATTAACAAGAAAAAACTAACGTCAAATAATTAGTTTTGTTGTTCCTTTGGATCAAAAAAGTGAAAATGAAAGAGAATGAAACGATAAAAAATGTCAGGATCTTGCCATCGCGTTAAAAAAAACTCTGAAATATACTGTTGAGGATGATAACAATAGTAGTTGGCTAACTTGAAACGGTTTCTAATGTCTTGGAAGAAAAACCCGGAGGAATTTGAAATGAGGGGATGTATCAACACCATACAGACATCGGCATTGTTAAGATTAGTAAGAATACTCAGAAAAGTACTCGAAATCTGAACAGACCAGCAGTAACTCAGACTCCAGTGAAAGACCACCACCTAAGACATGACTGGAATTATTACATAGATAATAATAATAATAATAATAATAATAATAATAATAATAATAATAATAATAATAATAACGATTGTACCACTTGTTATTGGTGCTTTTGGCACAGTAACTAAAGCATTATTAAAGAGCCTGGAGGATTTGAAAGTTGGCAGATGAGTGGAGACCATCCAAACGACAGCATCATTGAAGACAGCCAGAATACTAAGAAGAGTCCTGGAGACTTGAGGAGACTTGCTATCACACAAACTCCAGTGAAAAACCGTCAGTGGACGCTGATATCAAAAACTCTAAAGGAATAATAATAATAATAATAATAATAATAATAATAATAATAATAATAATAATCAATTGATTTCCATACTAAAATAGTATTAATTTTTTGGAAAAATAGGCTTCAAATGTAAGTTTTTGTATTCATTCATTTATTTTTATGGTATTTTTAAGATGTATTTTTGTATTTATTGACCAATCATCGTTTGAACTCTCTTTTTAAAATTTCTATGACATTTTGGTGACAAGAATGTTTGATTACGATTTTTCCCTTGTTGATTTTATTCCTGAATCCACTCACCTATTCGTGCATAAATATACTTCACTCTACAGAAAGACATACGCACAAAATATATTCAGTAGATTTAGACAATACAAACTGCTACAATAAATGCATTAACCATTATTTCTTGTAATGTAATATTGGAGTATATTTACGCTCTGACTATTATTTTCAGTTTGTACAAGGAAAGGATTTTTTGACTTTTAGTTTTGAACCAACTTTTCTTGCTAAAGAAATAAAATGTATTAAATATGTTGATCAATGTTTTATTAAAAACATTTACACTCCTTTCACACACACACACACACACACACACACACACACACACACACACACACACACACACACACACATATATATATATATATATATATATATATATATATATATTCATATAGAACGAAACAGATCTGTCTGTGGATGACTATATATATATATATATATATATATATATATTAAAACAACTTCTTGTTTTTCGTTACAGTACTCAACATTAAGAGATTATCAAACATAATTTTAAAACACATATTCAGTAAAATTAAGATATATTTTTAAATAATGATAAAACATATAATCTAATAATACAGAGACATTGAAGCACAAACAGCCGTTTAAGCAACTATAGATATACGAACATTGTCTTGTCAATATTGAATACTTGATAGAATTTATTGTTTACCAGTCAATCGTAAAAACTGAAGATTGACGAATGAATTACATACTAACATCAAAAGGGAGATTTTATTGTCTCAAAATTTATTTCAATAAAGAATGCGATGCCATCCACACAAAATTATCTAAATATATATTGATGGGGAAAAAACAACAAAACAACCATAAACAAATTGAAGCTCACAAAAAGGACGGTAGCTCGAAAGGATCAAGGTGCTGTAAAATGCACGTGGATGAAAAATTTAAAGGCTTCATTTTTCTTGAACAAGATTATCCGTTAAATAGGATTTCCAAATCGATAAGCAGAAGAAGACACATTAATAGCCATGTATTTAATTTCATTTGCTCCAGACTGATCAAAAACAATCGGCTATTTAGAACACTATATTTTGAAAGTACTTTCCGTTAAGGTCAATCCTCCTACTTAATTAATGAAGAATAACAAGGTTGTCCCTTCCAGGAAACAAATATAAATGAAAAATAATATTTCGAATTAAGAAAGGAATCTTACGTCGCCTCTGATGATTGAAAATAATTCAAGAAACAATAGTGCGAATAAAATATTTCAATCTAAAACCTTTTTTAATATGCTGATGCAAACCAACCGAATAATCAGACATACCCAAACACACCAATCAAGTAGTCAAATACATTCAAATAAGCACACGAACATATACATCAAGTAATAAAACTCAATCAGCCACACACTAGCCCATTCGGCTGGGTCTGTAAAATATACCAACTGCATCAGTGCGAGGGGTAAGAATCCCGTTCAACTAGTGCCCTAATATGACACATTATCTGATGATGAGGCTTTAGTCCTGGGTCTTTGGAAAATGTGGAATACCTGCCTAGTGTCATTAGTCCCAGGTCCACTCTGAACCAGAGGGTTAGCAGCTGATGGGGTCCTATCTATGAGTCAAATAGAACTGTTTGACATTTTAACTATGTCGAAACAAATGACTTATGCTAAATTAAATTGGCAGCATTAGAACCTTTTACATTCAAACTGTGTCCAAACAAATGACTTACGTGAAGCTAAATTGTTTGAAATAGAAGTGTTTGTCCATTTAACTGTGTGTGAACAAATACTGATGTTTAATTTAATCGTTAGTGTTAAATATCAAACTAAATGTGTTCAAATGAATAATCAATATTGAATAGAATTATAAGTGCAAGGTATTAATAATTGAAAGGCTTTAACTGTATAGAATCAAATACAATATTAGTCAGCAAACAAATTAGTTGTAACTCAAGTAAAAAATCAAATTACCGACAAATTAATCTTATACAAATCCTGTATATCTATTTATATGTATGCAAAGAAAAATGGGTGACCTCATGGTGTTATGGTTAAGTCACTGGACTGCGGAATCGTAATACGTGAGTTCGAACTCTAGTCGCGCTATTACGTTCACTTTCGGACAAATACCCAATGGGAAAGGTAAAGAGCCTCCTTATCCGGCCAGGTATGGGTTAAATAGTACCACTAAGGTCCATCTAGAAAAGATGGATTCGTAATTAAATAACCCGTGAAAATCGATATGCCATTAATTAACAAACAAATGACTGATGTTAAATTGTTACAGCTATTGTTGTATACCTGCAGACGGTAGAAACCTTACTTGTTTATAAAAATATAAAGTCCTTTATTCGAAACATCGTGATGATTATGTTTATTGGAGAGAGACAGACAGAAGGAGGACTGCTATGGTTGACACCATGTTGGGACAGATATATTCAGAGCCCTGCTACTTTTACGGTTTTCAACCCGGGGGCCGCCGCCTCCCGGTTGTCGTCCAAGACAATGCGTCTAGCCTAATCGCCTGACCTCTTTGCTCACGACCGACTTATTCTGGGGTTGAAAAAATCCTGCATAATATGTATTTTTGGACGGTCTCACATTTTCCTTCTCGCTCAATTCACGTTATTCCTTTCTACTGTCCATTGTTAACATAGGTGTATCTCATGTATTAAAATGCCTTTCTAAATGGTCTGTCATAGGTCAATATGTAACATTACATAGCAAAACAGGAAACAATTTAAATGTGTGTAAAATAATTGAACTCAGCCTCGTTTAAAAATATTTTAACAGAATGTTTACATATCATATATTTACAATAAATGTGTAATGAGAATTTTGCATTAAACAACCTACCATGTGTGATGTGTCATAAAAGCAAACAAAACAAATCACACAAATTTATTTTAGCCGTAGACGGAACATGAACAGGTACTTTCACTCCGACTAAATCTCGGAGTAAATAAAATTAAGAAATACCTCTATACTTTTCAAATAACCAGTAATGGGTCATACTCAACACGTACATTTTAGTTTCCATCCTTGGATATATTTTTATGCGGGTGATGGAAGTCTTGCCGGTCGCTAACAGATGCAGTCTACTTATTTTATGCTACACGCTGACAGATTATATATATATATATATATATATATATATATATAAAAGAGAGAGACAAGCAGAGAGACAGACAGTCTGACCGACGGACAGACTGACAAACTAATTGATAGAAGAACAGAGCTACACAAACAAGGGCATCTTGAAAACTAGTGCCTACAAATTATTTTCTTGTAATCTAAAAGAGATACCAGGAATTACGTCAAAACTACTGAACATGGAAAATGTCCCTTTATAAGACATTACATTCCTGCTTAGTCTCTGTTATAGATTATGAACTATTATCCAAGATGAACGAGATCCTCCATCCTGTCTTCGTTTAATTATCGCCTCAAATTCTAAACTCTTCAATGTGATTTGTGTTTTCCCGAACATACTCAATGTTGTTGATATGACGGTAGAAATTGAAGTTTGATGCTGACAATCCATTTTTTTGAATGAATAGGAGATAAATGCCAGTCTTGGGAAATGGTACATGACTGTGAATAAGAGGTCTGTCATTGAATTCATCCACGCCAAAAAATAATAAATAAAATACATAAATAAAAATAAAGTGCACTAATTGCCATTCACCGGCACTGGCTGTACGTGCATAGGGACCAATTATTTTATGGACGCATAGTTAAGCGGTATGTAATGCGTCTCAGCTGTGGCAATAGACATGTGAGTGACAAACCAAATACAACAGAACTGTCAACTCGTGAATGGAATAGCAACTCGGTCATTTCATCTGCATTTATCTGGCTGCTAAAAGATAGGCAACGAAGACAAACTCTTCCTGAAAACGCTGACGTCAATGCTGCCATGATAAATATCAGCTCTATCCTGGCATTCACTAGTTTCTTCCTCGGTGCCGAAAACACACACACACACACACACACACACACACACACACACACACACACACACACACACACACACACACTTACACACACACACACACACACACACACACACGCATGTATGTTTCACGGTAATATATTGACCCAGATAAGCAATTCTGGTGAAGACTTAATGAATTCTACGGAGTGCACCTCAATGAAACTGTGTAATCACTTACTTCAAAAGCAATAGAAATTGGAGCAGATGGGAAAAAATCCCTTTACTATTTTCACTCAACTCAGAAAGATCATAAGGCAAAAGAAAATTAGAATAGAGATAATCTAATAAAAAAAAACATAACAAAACAAAAACAACCCAAAGTGATGCACAGTAGCAGAGCAATTTTCAACGGTTTATTTTTGAGTGACAATTATCGAGGAATTTATTTAAGAGAAACTCATTTTCTCAGAAGCCTGTTTTTCTTTTTTAAAACATTTCCGAAAAGAACAATTCTGAAGAAAAAGGGAACAATTTGATGTCAGAAATGTGCACATGTACGATTATGTATATATGTATTAAAGACACAATGCAGAAAAAAAAAATTAATCATAATGTGCTGATTTATGTAAGGTATTAGTGACCATGGGCTCGAAGTATATGAATTTACATTGTATAATTGTCGCTATAATAATAGCATTTTTTACGATTAGATTTGCACCTTTAGAATGAATCAGAATAAGTTTTTTTTTAATTTTATTCTTGAATCATTGAGTTTTTATACAGACTTATTTCTGTACCATGGAAATACCTCGATTATTTAAGACACTATGAGAGATAGAATAAGATGCAAACATATATATAAAAAAATAAAGTATTTCCTTCTTCCAATAAAAATGATTTCAAAATTTAGAAAAAAAATCACATATAAACGGGGGTCATTCAAAGAGGAAATTACTTTTAAAAAGATGATTAAATATATTTTTTCAGAATATTTTTCGATAAATCTGAACATTGTGTTGATTAGAAATGATTTATAATAAAAATAATTTTAATCTTGCAATAGTGTCTTAAGATAATTCAAAATGGTGGCAAATCAAACAGAAGTTTTCAGTCTCGAACAGAGATCTGATTTAAATATCGGTGGCTAAGAAGTGCAAACTATGGAAAATTTACAGAAGAATCTATCATTAGCACAGACAAGACTGTTTCAGTAAAAATCTGTTAACGAATGGGATTAACATGGATTATTTCACTGCTGGTCTCAGTTGAAAAGACAGATTATGTGGGAAAAAAAAAGACTCTCCGGTAGAAAGAAAACTTTCCGGGCCTAAACATCATATTGACCGACCTAAAAGGATCAATCAAAATTGATTACCTTGAAAAAGGTAAAAAACGTAAACAATAATTCCTATTTCAAATTCATTGGCAAAATTCACCGTATTTAATAAACGACGCTTATATATATATATATATATATATATATATATATATATGATCCAACTCAAAGGTAGCCGATAGTGGTAATAATTCTATTTTAGGATATTCTTTCTTTAATATCCATGTAATTAAAAATCCAAAAGAGAGCTCCCGTCTCAATCCATAGCCGAGTCAACTGGGGCTGTAGAAAACGCCGACTTCTGACTCTACTTATGCTAAACTGAATTGTTTGAAATATATCCGTATAAAATTGGTTTCTTTGTTTAATGGCATATCAACCTTTGTAGGTTATTTGATTCCAATGCTATTCTCGTAGAAGAACAATATTGGTACTATATAACCCATATCTGGGTGGATAAGGGGGTTCATACCTTTCTCAAGGTTATTTGCCCGAAAGTGAACGTAATAGCGTGACTGGAGTACGAACTCGCGTACTACGATTTCGCAGTCCATCGCTTTAACCATTACACCCTCCGTAAGTGATGGTTTGTCACTGGTATAAATGTTAAAGTAAAAGTAACCACTAACCAGGCTTTACATGCTCTGTTCGTTGATTGATTTTAACAGCATGTTAATTAGTCTAGGGTCATTTTATGCCTATTGGTTAGGGAATCTCATTCATTATAAATTCATATTCACACGTATTGGATAGTGGTTTCCTTAATTTTTTTTTTTTTTGCTCACGATCCTATTGAATACAACAACTTTTAAAACAACATATTTCTTCTATAAATGGAAAAATAACAGGTACAGCAACCCCGAATTAAAGTGGGCCTGTAAGTAATGAAAGTTACCTTGACATTCTCTAGATCTCTTGGGGAGACTCATCATCAAATGCAGGTTAGGGTCCTATCCAGGATTCAAAGTTTTTTAGTGGGTGAGTTTTTGGTTTCTTTGTTTAATGGCATATCCACCTTTGTAGGTTATTTAATGCCTAAGCCATTCTCCTAGAAGAACAGTAGTAGTACTATTTAACCAGGGAGGATAAGGGGGTTCATATCTTTCCCAAGGGTATTTGCCCGAAAGTGAACATAACAGCGCTACTGGAGTACGAACTCGCTTACTACGATTCCGCAGTCCATAGTTTTAACCATTACACCACGAGGACCCCACCCCAGGTGATACATCTCTACAAAGTATTCAGTCAGCGTATTTTAAGCTTTGCCAACAGGACAATGGATTGTTAGTTGTTTCATTTTTGAAATGTCAAAGGAAATAAGAGATATTTGTGTTTATTCGCCAACAATAACGAATTCATTTGCCATTGCCATTCTGAACATATTTGTTTTACTTGAACTTACGCGTATTTGTTTAAAAGATAATTGTTGGTTTCGATTCGTCTCGTTTACGATATGTCCAAACATGGTGATGAAATAAATATTTGTCAAAGAACATGTTATTTCTGTATATTTTTATTTATCAGTTATTCTTTCTGAAATGTCACATTTTACATGCAAATCTTTAGATAAAATATTTCGTTAAGCTAGAATCTGGGCGTGTTGGGAAGGACTTGAATTATGTAAATTTATGCCTAAAATATTTAAACGGTTTTCTTTTTTCCATTTAGAAAACGTAAAAGACAAGCTGATCTATATGTGTAGTCAAAGATGAGAAGATATATATTGTGATCAGTATAGACTAAATATACTGTTTCTACCAATTTCAAAAGACATAGGTATTTCATTAGTGGGAATGACTTGTACCAGAGCGGATGTGGGCGACTAAATTTGATTTTAAACGCATGTCAAACAATCTAGAATTACTTTACGCCAAAAGTTAAGGGAATAGTGTAAGTTGCGTTAAAACCCTTGTCGCCATTGTAGGAGTTCAGTTGTTCTGTTACTCACTGAATCAATTATTGGTAATCGTATTCAGTAGATTTTCTTTGGTGTTAAAATCTAAGATACATCTTCCTGGCAGAAAGTTCAAACCGCAATGGCATCTGAGGCGAGTTGTATACGATCTTAAATGGTTTCAGTCCTCGTGTCTGATTGGCCATTTTAATCGGAAGTCCCTGCTGTTGTCGAGGTAAAATCATAAATACGGATGATGGATTTGTATACATCTTATACCAGGTTATACGGGGCACCTCGGGTGGTGTAATGATTTGCAAGATTAACAAGTAAACCTTCGTTAGTGCGTTAGAATCTCATTGAGTGCCCCATTCAATCAACCTTGTACCATAGATAAATTCAATGCTTAGTAAATTACTTAACAAGGCTGTACGGGGCACCTCGGATGGTGTAAGGGTTAGCAAGCTTAACAAGAAAACCTGAATGAGTTCGATTTCATTGTGCCCCCCATTTAATCGGCCTTGTGCCATATATAAGCATGATGCTTGGTAAATTACTATACCATGTTGTAGGGGTCAACTCCGGTAGTGTAATGGTTAGCAAGATTGACTAGCAAAACTTCATGAGTTGGTTCGAGTTTCATTGCGTGCTCCATTAAATTGACCTTGTGCCATATCTAAGCACAATGCATAGTAAATTACTGTACCAGGTTGTACAATTAGGTGTCGCCATTTACAATTTGGTGTCGCCATTTTTCAAGTTTTTTTGCCCACAGTTATATGATATCAAGTATTGCTATTTAATATTGGTATCTAATATTGGCATCTAAGAAAAATAATTTGCACTGTTGTATCATCATCATCATCATCATCATGTTGTGCCGCCAGCATGGATATCCCTGACCATCTCTCACCACTTCTCCCTATCATTCATCGCCTCCGGCAGGTCTTCAGGATTACATCCTGTGTCCTCACATAGTTGCTCTATGTAAGTTCGAGCTGGTCGTCCTGCTTTTGCACGGCCATATGTCAGGGTCCATAGGAGTACATCACTTATGAGCTTGTCCTTGCTTCTCCAACAGTGTCCTGCGTGTCTGGTTCGTCTAACTTGTATAGTTTTCGTGATGGGTAGCAGGTGTCCGTATAGTTGGTGTCTCGTGGGGTGTTGTCGGCAGGACTTGTTCAATACTGCTCTCAACATTCTTGAGTAATTTCTGTCTAGTTTCTTCTCCAGCCGTTTAGTTAGCGTCCATGTAGTGCATCCATATAGCAGTATCGACACAACCGCTGCCTGGAAGAAACTGCGTTTCATTTTATTGGTTTGGTCTGATTTCTATATGATCGAGAGCCTTGTAGAGTTTCACCTATTCCTATCTAATACCAATCATTCTTTTAGTTTATACAATTACTTCTTTTTAATAGTTCATTTTTTGCATACAGTTATATGATTTAAGTAAATATCATTAATCCTTTGTAAATATAGTTTCAAGTAACTATTATTGATATAAATAATTTACAATTATGCTGAAGCAAGTATTTTTATCCAATATGAATAATGTTTAAGCAGATCTCTATGGCCCCGAGATGCAATCAAAACATCAGCATCAAACAATTTCACCCTATCGATACTCAAACGAACTTTCCCCTCCATCTTGTCAAAAGGCTGGTAAAACGCCGAAAATGCCCAAACTGGTTGGAAATTGATTACTAACAGAATTTTCAAACTTTACTCTACACATCTCTGACAAAAACAAAATCGTCACCGATTCCAATCCCTCCCATGAATGGCGTTTATTTTATATTTGCGTTGAAAAAAAATTGCGTAAACAACTGCCGCAAATTCTCGTCACTCAAACTACATAACATCCAATTTAGGAGTTATGGCGGCCATGTTTTCTCTCTTGGGTTTTCCATTCATTTTGCGTGCTCGCTTTGCTATAAAGGGTGAGCTATCTTCTTTACCGTGTAATTCTTCCACGCTACCCATCTGGGTGAGAGTGAATCAGGGCGAAACGGCAATGAAAGAGTTTTCCTCACTCATCACGATTTTTTGAAGTTGGATCACACGATAAGATAATTTAGTGTCTCACCTAATGCACCGCTTTTTTGATGCGGGCGGGGAGGGATCATATCAATCTACAAAGATACTGTCAGCGTATTCTAAGCAACACAGACAACGCTGATTTGGAAATGGGTTTCAAAGGTGCAACCCTATCCTATGTCTTGGACATTCCTTCCTGAGTCCAGGGCCTTGGTGTGACCAAGAACACCATGTGAAGGGTTAGCTGTATTGAATGTGTTGACCAATCATCGAGGCAAGAGAAGCCCTTGAGTTTCTATAGCCAATGAGCAATGAATATAATAAATCCATTTTGAAGTGTCTTCATTTTATCCTGGAAGGTGTTTTCCCAGACTTCTCATCAGGTAAACTTTGACAGAACCAGTTCGTCGCCAACCCCACGGTCAGCTTGCAGTTAACTGACATAAAAATATAATAGCTTATTAACTTATAAAATTCACTAAAGCATAACACACATATTAGCTTGAACTTTAGGTGATTGTCCAGAATAACCCACTATTGAAATTTTACTTAAATTGTTTTAATATACAAAAAATATTCTATTGATATCCAATACTTACACCATCTAGAAAAGCCTAAGTTTCAAAAATTTTCTTTATTTTAATGATCCTTTATAGAAATTACAATCACTTATCGGCCATTGCTCGGTGACTTCTTGGTCGTTGGTTAAGGGAAAAAAAAGAGAAATATATATGTCCGATATCCAATTTAAAGACGTAATTTTGGGATTTAACTGTTCTGTTATATCATGAAACAAATTATTGATAATTAACCTTATCTGTATGTAATAAACCAAAGTAGTAAATTTCTATATGATTTGTGTACATCAAAGCAAAATTAGAGGGAAGTTTCTGTGATGTAATGTTTAAAATGAGTGCTATCTCCACTTACGCTATTACTTACACTTTCAGACAAATAAACTTGGAAAAGGTATGGATACTGTATGCTATGGGCTAAGTCATGTATAACTGCTGTTCTTCTGAAAGGATGGCTTTAGCATTAAATAACCCATGGTGGTTGATATGCCTTTAAAAAGCAAAGTAAGAGAAAAAACGTACTATTTTGCTATTCTACATAAGCTGCAAACTTCCTAATCATTTCACATGATATGTGGCAGGAGAATTCCCAAAGATTTAGGCTGACACAGAAACATTAAAAACACATGAATTTAATCTAATTTAGAATTGTATGAAAGTTTCTTTCTTAATCGGGTTAAGATTTATTTTATCTTGGAATACTCCTGGCTCTGTCGCCAGAGCTTAGTATACGCTGACTTCATCTCCTGCTAAGGGATAAGAACCCCCTCCCTCAAAAAGTAGTGTCTGAGCTATGACACTATACTATATATGACGCTGTGACTCCATATCAAGCGATATGGGGGAGAGTGACGTATCACTTCATTACCATTACTCCCATGTCCTCGGAGGATTAGTACTTGTTAGGATGCCGTCTGTAAATCAAATTGATCATCTTGCAAATTATTTCTCTTGCACAGGACTATTTGATAACATATATGTACTTTCCCATCGTTTTTACACGTGCAGCATGCAATATAAGGTCAATTTTAACGGAGTTTAACAGCTTTGAATTCAGAGTTTTCTTTCTCCAAGACCAGTGGCTATATCAAGTTTAAAGAGGTCAGTCTTCTAGACTATTTGTCCATATCTGACATAAGAATAAATGGTTTCATACTATTACCAGGGATATTTGTCCTATATGAAATGCGAATATCCTCCATTCAGGATTTGAAATTGAGTATTTCCATACAACGTAATCATTACGCCACATTACGGCCTCTTTTTTTATATCATTCAACATTCAACAAAGAGAGAAAGAACCATAGAAAAAGAGTAAATATAAATAACAAATACGCCATTCTTTAACATCGAGACCTAAAATAACCCCATGGGGACTGACATTTCGTTAAAATCAACAAATCAATTAAGCTTTCACACATTCTCTAAGCAGTTCATCACGTAAAACTAGAAATAGATCAGTTGAGTACCATGGAAATTGTATCCCATGTTTTATACTATAGATGAAATAATTTTCTTACATCGTCTATTCGTCATTAGTAATAATCTTAAACTAGAAATAATACTTGTTACATTTGAACATATCGTCAACCTGCGTAAAATATGTGATATTACATTTCGAACAGACTCATAAAACCGGGTAATGCTTGATAATCTTGCTATACAGAATTCTATCATTTTTTTTTTATTCACAAGAGCCTCACGGTGTAGCTAACTGAATTTAAAAAGACATTTTAGAAATTCCATAACGAAAATGAAGAATATAAATCAAGTTTAGAGAAATATTTCATATCATCCATAAAATAGGAATGGACAGTTGCCGTGACTTTTAGTCTTAATCGTCAAAATCAATCAATTGGCGTTAAATTTGACAAAGCTTAAATCAAATCAAAGCTGATATTGCGTCACAAGTTGTTTCTTCATTGGGACACTAACATTGTATTTTAAAGATCCAGTGTGACAGATTAATCAAAATAACGACAAAATGACAATTTTTTTCGGTTTTAAAAATTTAACTTATGAAATTCTGAATATATTTAATCCAAAACCACAATCATAATACAAAGTCAATGATACAAAGTCAATGATAGAGTTATCAAAAGAATTATGGAGACGAGGGTGAAGCTGGAAATACATTAATAATTCTGAACAAAGCCTAATACTCTAAGATGAGGTTTTTCTCGCTTATTTATTTATTCTTAATTTCTTTTCAGATAATTTTCTTCTTCTCAAAATGTCCTGGTAATGTATTTCACAAGCAAGAGATGAATTAAATGCTGATTTGGTATATATATATATATATTTATAAACTGCATACTTATCATTTAATGAAAAGCTTGAAATAGAACTGTTTTGGCATTTACACCATTAAAACTGCGCACTAATGCTAAACTGGATCGTTTAAAATAGAAAAAAGAAATTGACATTGAAGCTGTACTTATGCTAAACTGATTTGTTTGAAATAGAACAGTTTGATATCTCCGTGTAAACAAAAAATATGCATATACTAAAAGGAAAGATGTGAAATAAAACTATTTGACTAAATTGCGTAGTTGAAATAAATTTGTATGAACATGGATTTGGCATTAAATAACCAACAAATGTTGATATGCCATTAAACCCAGACGAACAAACAAGCAAAAAATAATTTACAACACACACACACACACACACACACACACACACACACACACACACACACACACACACACACACACACACACATATATATATATATATAATGATAAATAAATATATATTAGATATATATGTATATTTAATCCATGGAAAATATTCTGCAACCCTGGGTTTCATGAAGTTTTTTGCAAAACAACAATCATCAGGCAGTTAAGAAGAGGAATGAATTGAAAAACGAAAATACGACAAAATATATACAAAAAAACCGTTAGGATTTCGTTCGTGCGTGGCTGTAAGTGTGTGAGTGTATGTAGGTGTGTGCGTATGCGTGTATGTGTTATAGTTACGTATGGAAGGGATTTAATAACAACCAACACTCTTATAATATATATATATATATATATATATATATATATATATATATATATATATATATAAACATGTACATAACATTCTTCTCTATCATCCATCGTTTCTGGCAGGTTTTCTAGACTACATCCTGTGTCCGTACAGAGCTGTGGCAGATATGTTCATGTTGGTTGAAAAATATTTGCACGTTCATGTAAAGGGTTCCATCAGAGAAAGTCACTTCTGGGTGCGTCCTTACTTCTCCAGCAGTATCCCACGTGTCTTATTCGCCTTATTTCGATGGTTTTAGAGATTGGAGATAAGTAAAATAAGTAAAGATGGCGACTACTGTCGAAGGTGATTCGAAGGCTTCATTTTCAATAGCTACAACACGGAGGAGTGGGTTTGGGCGCTATTCCTTTCTTGAACTGCTCCACTTTACCCTTGATCCATACCTTAGAATGCAGAGTCTTAAGCAAGGAGGTAACCAGTAACATTTTTTGAGTCTTCGGTATGACTCGACCAGGGATTGAACACTATTCCCCAGGAAAATTGGTGAACACGCTAACCGCTCGACCAATGTACCGGTAAGATGGGCGACAGGTGCCCTTTTTACAGCTAGTAAATATATTTTGCTACATTAATATGTCCTAAGCTTAATGAAAAATACTAGGGAACTTTTATTTTTAAAGAATAAATGGTTATTTTATAGTATAATATCTTTCTTTTATGAAAACACTTAATTAACGTTGAATATCAATTTCACTAATTTAAATCCAATTAATAACAATAACCTGGAGGAGAAACTTGACGGCAACTACACAAGAATGTTTAGAGCAATATTGAACAAGTCCTGGCGACAACACCCCACGAGACGCAAACTGTACGGCCACTTGCCTCCCATCACGAAAACTATACAGGTTAGACGAGCCAGACACGTCGGACACTGCTGGAGAAGCAAGGACGAGCTCGTAAGTGAGGTATTCCTATGGACCCCCACATATGGCCAAGCAAAAGCAGGACGACCAGCCCGAACTTTCATACAGCAGCTATGTGAGGACACAGGATGTAACCCAGAAGACCTGCCGGAGGCGATTAATGATAGGGAGAAGTGGCGAGAGAGGGTCAAGGATATACATGCTGGCGGCACGGCATGATGATAATGATGATTTGAACTTTATGCATATAGACTTCTAACTCCTTCGTCAGGAACTAAATGTGATACATAGTCAATTTATTAAATAGAATCAAAACTGGATTGAATTCAGAGTTTTCCTTCTCCTAGACTGGTTGTCATACTGAGGTGGAAGCCGCCGATCAGTTGGAGGTTAAATAGTTGGAGCCATACGCTTCCTAACGTTTATAGAGACACATTGAATACAAACCGATTTAAGTCATTGAATTTTAGTTTCTTAACTTTATTCTATGACTACTAAATACATGAATATGTTCATTCGCTTCATGGCATCGTGTGCAATTAAAAATAAAAGTTTGTTTCCCTTTTCGTTTCTACTTGATATATCTAAAGATAAATGAATAGAAAACAATAAATATTCATCAACTTCATGAAACGTACACTTTGTTTTACTTTAATTGATACATGCTTATTACAAAAATATCAAAACAGAATTATCCTAATACATATTTCTTTATTACTATAAGAAATATGTAACATATACGGTTTGGTTTGGTTTGTTGGGTTTTATGGTATACCAACCTTTGTAGGTTTTTTAACAGCAAATCCATTTTTATATAAATAATCTGTTAGAAAATGGCTTCGAGTTGACTAAGAAAAGAAGCAAAAAGTACCCCGCAAAAACAATCACAGACGCCGACTTCGCTGATTACTTGGCGTTCTGGCGAATACGCCTAATCAAGCAGAGACACTACTACATAGTTTGGAACGAGCAGCAGCAGGCATTGGCCTCCATGTCAATGCACACAAAACTGAATATATGTGTTACAACCAAACGGGCAACATTACCACATAAGACGGAGCCTCTCTAAGGCTGGTGGACAAATTCACCTACCTAGGAAGTAGCGTCTCATCAACCGAAAACGACATCAACACACGACTGACGAAAGCATGGACAGCTATAGATCCTATTTACCCAACCCCTCCGCTCGGGCAGGATATGACACAAGGTCAATTTTTAAATGGAGTTTATCAGGTTTGAATTCAGAGTTTTCCTTCTCTTAGACTAGTAGCCTCACCAAAGCTGAAGAACCTAGTCTGTCCTACTATTTACCCATAGCTGGAGGGAGAATAATTGGATTCATACCTTTCCCAAGGGTATTAGTGCTATGTGAAATGCAGTCAGTCTGGTCCAGGATTTGAGCTCGTGTCGCCGTGTCCAATTCCTGCGACGATAACCATTACAGCACGGGCTCTCGATCATATGGAAATCAGACCTAACCGATAAAATGAAACGCAGTTTCTTCCAGGCAGCGGTTGTATCGATACTGCTATATGGATGCACTACATGGACGCTAACTAAAGAGCTGGAGAAGAAACTTGACGGCAACTACACGAGAATGTTGAGAGCAATATTGAACAAGTCCTGGCGACAACACCCCACGAGACACCAACTATACGGCCACTTGCCTCCCATCACGAAAACTATACAAGTTAGACGAACCAGACAAGCAGAACACTGCTGGAGAAGCAAGGACGAGCTCGTAAGTGATGTACTCCTATGGACCCCCACATATGGCCAAGCAAAAGCAGGACGACCAGCCCGAACTTACATACAGCAGCTATGTGAAGACACAGGATGTAACCCTGAAGACCTGCCGGAGGCGATGAATAATAGGGAGAAGTGGCGAGAGAGGGTCAGGGATATCCGTGCTGGCGGCACGACATGATGATGATGATGATGATGATTTAAAACAATTCAGTTTAGCATAAGTACACAGTTTAATAGTCAAAAACATTTCCATTTCAAACTATTCAAGCAGTTATATGTAACAATTCGGTTAAGGGTGATTACAGTTTTAATGTCGAAAAAGAGTTCCATTTGAAATAATTCAGTTAAGCATAAGCACGCAGTTTAAATGTAAGTTCGCTTTAATTGTTAAAAACATTTCAATTTCAAGTTATTCAGTTTACTCAAAGAATTCAGTTTAGCATAAGTATGCTGTTAGTTATATTTAACCTATTGGGCCTTATCAAGTGCTAATACTCCGGGCCAGAGTGGACCTCGGAGCGATGGCAATGAAGCTCCAGCACTGCTGGAACCTCACCATTAGATAAGTTAGTGTCATATCCAGGACACACATTAGGGGGAGTATTACCCATCTGCAGAGGTGCAGTCAGTGTATTCTACAGCCCCGGCTGACTGGGCAAGTAACATATACGATATCAAGCTCCGCCACATAATTATCATCAACGTTCTTAATCAATCTTTAAAGTTTGGTTTGTTTGTTTGGTTTTATGGCATATCAACCTTTGTAGGCTATTTAACGCCAAATCCATTTTTATGTAAATAATCAGTTCTATTGAAAACACTTCAGTTTACCATCAGTACACATTTTAATTGTCAAAAACATTTTCATTTCAAAGTATTTAAGCAGTTATATGTAATAATTCAGTTAAGTGTAAATACAGTTTTAATGTCGAAAAACAGTTCAATTTGAAATAATTCAGTTAAGCACGCAGTTTAAGCGTAAGTACGGTTTAATTGTCAAAAAGCTATTCAGTTTACTCAATTCATTTTAGCATAAGTATGCTGTTAGTTCTATTTAACCCATAGATAGGGCCCTATCAGGTGCTACCACTCCGGGCCAGAGTGGACCTGGGAGCGATGGCAATGAAGGAGTACTCCGCATTCCTCAAAGCTCCAGCACTGATGGAACTTCACCATCAGATTGTTTAGTGTCATATCCAGGACACTCATTAGGGGGGTCTAAGCCCTCTGCAGAGGCGCAGTCAGTGTATTCTACAGCCCCAGCTGACTGGGCAATACACAGATTTAAATGTCAGACAGTTTTATTTCAGATAATACAATTCTGCATAAGTACACTGTTTAGACGTCAAAAACAGTTCGATTTCGAGCAATTCAGTTCAGGAATAGTACGCAGTTCCAATGTCAAAACAGTTCTATTTTAAACAATTCAGTTTAGCATAAATACGTAGTTTAAATGCAAAAATCAGTATAGTGAAAGAAGCACGGTTTTGTTCTATTTAACCCATAGATAGGACCCTTATCACGTGCTACCACTCCGGGCCAGAGTAGACCTGGGAGCGATGGCAATGAAGGGGTACTCCGCATTCCCCTAAGCTCCAGCATTGCTGGAACCTCACAATCAGATTGTTTAGTGTCATATCCAGGACACTCTTGGGGGGGTCTTACCCCACTACAGCCCCAGCCGACTGGGCAATCAATCTTTAAAGTTCTTTATTATAAAGGTACACACCCAAATACAGATACCTTTTTTTTCGGTATTAAATGGAAAGATTACCGGAAAAATTGGATTCATTAGGACGAGTTCCTTTCGTCTGACTTGCATCACAGTGGTAACGTGAGATGAACTGCTTAATATTCAAATAAAAGAAACATGAAATGGACTCTAGAAATTGATCTTTTAGCGATCAAAATAAAGAGCAATAAAATGCTATATTCATGTTGTTTAGATGATGGTGTTCAAAACGAACAAATATTAACTAGAAAAATCAATTAATTTCATATTTTATTCTTGTTTAATTTTCTTTAGCAATCGAGCTCCCACCACACAGGCACGCGCACGCGCGCACACACACACCCGCATGCACGCACGTGAACGTATGTATATATATATATATATATATATATATATATATATATATAATAGCGGCGATAGTGTCAACGGCGCATAGTGGCAGTCGATTTTTTTATGCATAAGAACGACCACATAACGAAGCATCAATGATTCTGTATCTATACTATTCTTACGTTGATGTACATATGTTATATCACGGTTATTTAGCACTCTTTATTCGTGTACATAACAAACGCCATTATATATACATATATATATATATATATATATATATATATATATATATATATGTGTGTGTGTGTGTGTGTGTGTGTGTGGCTGTGTAAACTTGCACCGAAATAATTACGTGACTTAATTATTGCGTGGATAACATATTAATTCAGTCGAATGAAAGGGACTTATTACTTGGCTAAAAAAATGGGAATCTCGGGTTGTGTAATGATTAGCAAGGTCAACTAACAAAACTTCATGAGTGGGTTTAATTATCATTAAGTCCCCTATTTATACGGCCTTGTCCCACATCTGAGCAAAATGGTACGTAAATTACTATGTGTCAAAAAATAGTTGACGAATCAGATCAGTTTCGTAGAATTCAGAGCAGTGATTTTTTCTCAATTCTATTTTATATTACATTTGAAATAAAGGCTATATATATATATATATATATATATATATATATATATATATGTTTGTGTCTGTGTGTGTGTGTGCGTGTATGTGTGATATATATATATATATATATATACGAGGCCTATTCAATATATATACAAATATTTCCCTCAGGGAAAATATTTTTACTTTATTTTTCTATGTAACATTCATTCTTTAAAACAAATTTAGCCAGAGAAAAACAAGCTTCTGTAATCCTTCATTAGAGACATCATGGGAAATTGTATTTTGCAATTTCCGCAGGGTCGTTTTCACTTCATCATCGCTTGAAAAAAATTTACATGACGAAATATTTTGAGGGGCCAAACCAGTGTACATCAAAACGGGACAGATCCGGACTTTAAAGAAGATGAAGCAATTGTTCCCAATCAAAATGACTGGTGGCTTCCCACGGTTTTTGCAGCTGCATGAAGCCTAGCCATTGTTCAACGACAAGTGACATTACTAAAGTCAAAATCATCTCGCACAGTTTTGCTTGTCAAGCCAAAAGAAATTACCCCTTGTTCCAGCCCAGTCGGCTTGGGAATCTGAATACACCAACTGCATATGCACAGGGGGCTATGATCCCTTCCCCAACGAATCTCCTGAATATGACATTAACTCATCTAACGGTAAGTCTCCAGCCTTTAAAATTTGGGGTAATGCGGTGTACCGCTTCATTGCCATTGATCAAAGTCCATTGTTCTGATAGGGTACTATGTATGGGTCAAATAGAACCAACTATGTGTGTTAGAAAATTGACTAATTGTGACTGTTATATATATTTACCAACCCCTCCGCTCGGGCAGGATATGACACAACGTCAGTTTTTAAGCGGAGTTTTGCAGGTTTGAATTTAGAGTTTTCCTTCTCCTGGACTAGTTGCCTCTCCGAGGCTGAAGAAACTAGTCTGTCATAGCTGGAGGGAGAATAATTGGATTCATACCTTTCCCAAGGGTATTAGTGCTATGTGAAATGCAATCAGTCTCGTCCAGGATTTGAACTCGTGTCGTCGTTTCCATTTCCCTCGACGATAACGGGCACCTCCAAAAATTGTGACTGTTATATAGCAATACTATAAACAATTCAGCTCTGTGCCAACAGATTATCAATGGTAAATAGAATTATTCATAATAGATAGTAATACTTGAAACTATTTAACTGTGTAAAAAAATGAGCCCAGGCTCGTTTAAAAATGTCAAGAAAATGTTTTCCTCTCATATATTTGATATATGTAGGAAATTTATTTAGCAATGAATAACCAACAGTGTTTGATATGCCATAAACCCCTCAACCAACTAACCAAGTCACCTAATATTTGTTTAGAAATGTTCTTTACTGTAATTATTCTGTCACCAAAATTGAACCCGCCAAGTCAGCTGGGTCTGAAGAATACACCGACTGCAACTCTGTAGAGGACTAACCTCCCGATGAGTGTCCTGATATGCCACTACTCAATCTGTTGGTGAGGCTCCAGACCTGGAGTTTTAGGAATATTGAGTAGTTTTCATTGTTATTCCTCACAGGACCACTCTAAACTGGAGTAATAGCAGCTGATAGGGTCCTATCAATAGGTCAAATAGAAATGTTTGACATTTAAACTGTGTGCAAACAATTGTTTTAAACTAAAATGAATTGTTCGAAATAGGACTCGTTCACAGTTAACTGTGTTTAAACAAATGACTAATTGAACTGTAAATGATTCATAGAAATCTTTGGAACGGTTTAACTGTGCACAAACGAATGAGCAATGTTGAATAGAATTATTAGTAATAAATATGAGTAATTGTAATTCAGTATATATGTTCCTAAACTGAATTATTGGTATTACATAGCAATATTTAAAACCATTTTTCTGTGGGAAAATGAATGAATTGTTTTGAATAGATATGATATTAAGCAACTATTTTTGCATCCTCTTCACTGTGTTCAAATAGATGATTAATGTTGAATAGGATTATTTGTTTTAGATTGTAACAATTGAAACCATTTAACTGTGTGCAACAAATGATTTCAGGCTCATTTTATCATATTATTAAAAAAAATGTGTTTACAAATCGTATATAATAAATATATATTACGTCGCATGATTTGACATTAAATAATCAACAATGGTTGATATGTCAAAAAACCCAACTAAACCAATTAAAACTAAAATAAGTACATTCACAGAATCCGCCATTTCAGGTGTGACTACCATTGAGGCTATTTTTAATCTTTACTACTATTTCGACCTTTTTTATTCAGTTTAGTTCATTTTTAAACATTCTAGTTAAATACATGCTTCTCTGTACACGTCCTAAATCCTTGTATAAATTTAACATATTTTGCACATTTAAGCCACTAAAATATTTTTGACAGACCTTTGTTCAAGCCAAGATTTCTAGACAAATATATTTGTTGGATTAGAATAACTTTTGCTACAAACCAATTCCACACAATGCTGACGTTACATTTATGGAAAAAAATCTGAAATAAAAAGCACTGATTTTGCTGATGGATCCCTTTTCCAATTTCGTATCCCGGCAATTACGCATTTATTTCCATGTTTATTGTTTTAACATTGACTTCTTGATACTTGATTCAAATCTATCACCAGTGGAATAATGGTTCACTGCTGAGCTCAGTTACATTGGTTGGAAAATTAAAACAGAATATAAATAACGTGACGAAACCTTATTCCTTTTTGCCATTTCCACAATATGATTTAACAAAAAAAACAAAAACAATAGAGTTTGGCTGTATAACAAGATATCGCTTAGCTGCTTTGGATTTTTGATAATGAAGCTTTATCCTGAATATGCATGCTTAACAGAAGACTTATAATCTGATGAAAGCTGGATGCCAAACTATCTTTCTGCCGCTTGTATATTAAGTAACAAATTATATATATATATATATATATATATATATATATATATATATATATATATATATATATATATATATATAACCTCGCATATATATTTTTTGCTTGCTTCTATTAATTTCTATGAATCATATACAAAGGAAACTAGTAAAAGAATTACAGCAAGGGAATGATTTGAAATAACAAAAAAGAAAAGAAAAGAAAAGCAAAGAAAAGAATCTGAAAGTGAGTATAGCACAGATTCCATAACTATAATAAGATTTGTTTTTTATTATCCAGTGTTTGCTAACATTATTCTGCCGCAAGCAAATTGTAAATATCGGTAGCTTCCGAAGAAAATCACTTAGAATTATGTTATTTAGAAACGCTGCCTATCCAAGGTGTAGTCTTTTCTTTGCTTAACATTTTTTTGCTTTCTTTTCAGCCTCCATTCTTCTCTCAACAACACTGTTGTTTTGTTACTTGTCTTCATTTAGGGTCGACTAATGGCAGTTCATTGTCCAACATGTAAAAGGCTTATAGCTCCTTTGTCTTCATTGCCCAGTCGCTTGGGGCTGTACAATACACCGACTGCAGAGGGGTAAGATTTAACCAACAGGTTTCCTAGATATGATACTAAACAATCTGATGGTGAGGCACCAGTAATGCTGGAACTTTGAAGAATGAGGAGTATCTCTTCGTTGCCATTGTTTCCAGTCCACTTAGACCCCGAGTGGTAGCACCTTAGAGGGTGCTATCTGTATGTCAAATAGAAGTAAACTGTAATTATGCTAAACTAAAATGTTTGAAATAGAACTTTTTTTGACATTGAAATTGCGTACTTATGCTAATCTGAATTGTTCAAAATAGAACTGTTTTTAAATAGAACTATTTTGTGTATTTATGCTAGACTGAATTGTTAGAAATAGAACTGTTTTTGACATGGAAACATTGCACTTAAGCTAAAATGAATTGTTGAAATAGAACGGTTTTGACATTTAAATGTTTGTAAGCAAAAGTATACTTATACTAAACTGAGTTGTTTGAAATTTAATTCCGCATAAAATGACCCGAAAAGGGTTAATACGCCGAAAATCAGCCAACCAACCAACGTCTTCTTCGGTATTCATGTTTCCAAAATTTCTAAAGTTTGTATTTGTTGTTGTTCTCATCATTCTTACATTTTTTTTTTTGTATTTTTAAAAATATCACTTTACTACTTTTATATTTCATAACAGTGTTATTTGATTTGGTATTTAAAAAGAATAATTAATAAAGGCAGAAATCTTATCGGGTCTCTAGGACGAATCTAAATAGTCTAACTCATTTTAACTATTTGTGTTGAGGATGATCTTGATTTGTCTCTGATAACCAATATCTCCAGTCTCCTTCCCAAGCCATTAGAGACCGTTCCAAGTGCACCCGCTTAAATTGGTATCACTGTCATCTACTTGCTCTTCAACTTTTTCATTTCACGAGTAAGATCTCTTCGCTTTTTATTAGTTTCACTCAAGAGTGGCAATATTCCTTATTTGACAGTTTTTTATTCATCTTGTTGTCACAGTATTTTGTTATTCCACTCGTTGACAATTTTCTTTTTATCTTGTTATGACACATTTTTTTTACTCGACTATCAGTCAGATTATCTATAATTTATTGTTACACGCTCTTGTTATTCCACTATTTGCTGTTTCTTTGTATCTTTTTGTTACACTATTTTGCTATTATATTACTTTGAAATCCCACATGTACATCAACTTGTTATTCCGTTATTTGACAGTGTTTTCATCTTGTTATTACAGCCTTCTGTTATCCAACTATTTGACAGTTTATGATTATCTTATTATTACATCCTCTAATTATCCCGCTATTTGACCGTTTGTTTTTATCTTGCTTGTCCATTTTTTGGTCTACTGACCAGGATCAGAGAATAAATTTTCATCTCAAAGTCTCAGATAATTTGATGGATCTCATTTTCTAAGACGGATTCTCCTTGGTATATACATCCTTCGTCATTATGTTCAAACTTTTCACGCCTTCACAATTCCCAGTGAATCATCTAATCCACCCAGTATTCATCATCATCATCATATCGCCCTGTTAGCACGGATATCCCTGACCCTCTCTCGCCACTCCTCCCTATCGTTCATCGCCCTAGGTAGGTCTTCAGGACAACATCCCGTATCCTCACAGAGCTGCTGAATGCACGGCCATGTGTGGGAGTCCATAAAAGTACATCTCTTTACTCGTGTGCCAGTTTGCTAAATATATTAAAAAAATACACCACAGGAATTTTTCACACAAGCATTAGCTGAGGGGTTTTCACTGGGGTCTGAGTGACCCTAGGTCCCTGCAGGTATTCACGATTATTATTATTATTATTATCTACTCCTTTTCCGGTTTTTCATACCAGCGTTAGCCGATGGTTTCTCATTAGAGTTTGAGTGAAAGCAAGTCTCCTTAAGTCTTCGGGATTCTTCTCAGTATTACGGCTGATTGTAGCAATGCTTTTTTTTGGATGGTCTTCACACGTCCTTTTAATGCCAAATCTTCAAGTCCCTGTAGCAATCCTTTGGCGACTGTACCATGAGTATCAATTACAATTGGTATCACCGTCACTTTCATGGTCCACCGTTCTTTCAATTCCTTAGCCAGGTATTTATCTTTATTTTCGCTTTCTTTCAATTTTACTCTTTGGTTAGCCGGTCTGGTCGTCTGGCTGAGATTAAGTGATCCGTTTGTATCCAAAAACGCCGGAGGAGTTTGCGCGTCGTATTCTCCACGACAGATTCTGGGTTGTACATATAACATTTTCTCGTATGGTCAAACTTCAATTACTTGTACAATTCCCAGTGGATTGGCTTCCTAGCCAGTCGTGTCTAAAATACTATTCTTTCAATGACAGTTTTCTGCATTGGTTTATTATGTGATTGATCATTTTGTCTCTATCATCACATAACCTAGATCTGTTGTTTTGTTGCATCTTATTTATCTTTGCTTTGATACAATTGGTCCTTATGGTGTTGTTTCGATCTACTATGAGAAAATATTCAGTTTCTCTCTTAAGGCTTTCCACTTTTAGCCACGTTTATTATTATTATTATTATTATTATTATTATTATTATTATTATTATTATTATTATTGTTTCTCCAGGCACGTTTCCTTGAATTTCTTTTTCATAACCTCACACACAAATTGCAAAAATAAAATGTTGTGGAAAATTTACTCTAAGTGGGAATTGTTTACGATCGATGTATTTTGGAAATCTTAATGATTTCTCTTTCCCTTGATGTAAATTTACTCCTTTTTGTTTTTATTTTTACGCTCAATGATGTTTTTATCATATTATGCTGTACTTTCCCCTATTTGACAATGAAATAAAAATAAAGGGTAGTAATATATAAAAATGTATGCCTGTGATATTTTTACTCTTTTCTTTCGAAATTACTCATAATATGAAATCTAAAAAAAATTATGAATCGAAACAATAAAAAAAAAATGCAAAAAACACAAAAAAAGTATCAGAATAACAAAACATCTGGACATTCGACGTAAAATTATCAATTTGAGTCTCACTAAATAAAAAGGTAGTAGAAATAAAGAGACTGTGGCATAATCGTTATTTCCATTTCCTGTTTTATCTGCATTGATATTATTGAAGTTTATCATATTAATAATCATTTTATGATTGTTAAGAGAGTGTTCTGAAAAGATCAAGTCCTGACTAGAAAGAGGATCATCTAGGGCCTTGAAATGCAAATGCTATTTCACACCAAGCCCAACTGGCTGGGGCAGTAGAACATGCCAACCCCATCACTGCAGTGGGGTACGTCAACGCCAATGAGGGCACCAGTAGGCTGTGCATGGCATCCCTCAATGCTTCAGAGCGGAATCCTGGGGCTGAACAGTCCCTGACCGGTCACAAAAGTGGTTACGTAACCTCCATCACCAACTGGGTAAGACGGGCAGCCGGAGTGGCCTGATTCGATCAAACGGCTGGTCATGACCAGCCCTAGCTCCTCTTGTCTCAACCGATTTCTTCAATTAGCTTTCGCGGTGAACCAGTACCCAATCCTATTTCATCTTAAATGTGCTGGAAGGCGGTGACTGAGGTGAATTGCACTGAGATAGAAAATTCTTGAAGCAATATAAAATGTGTGGAATCAAAGGATTAACGAAAAATAGAGTTATTAGTTTAAATAACAATACCTGAACGTATTTACACTGTGCGTAAAAGAATGCATAAAAATATTTTTGTTAGCAGTACTAGAAACCATTTAACTGCATATAAATATATGAGCAAATAATGTTACTACAAACTATTCGCTTACACACACACACACACACACACACACACACACACACACACACACATATATATATATATATATATATATATATATATTGTTACGCCGCCCAGTGGCCTTGCAGGGTGCCGTTCGTTCCTGCCAAGTCCACCAGTTAAAACAGAGCACACACGTGGGCTGTGGTTTGCGAACGCAATTTAATATTACAGCTATAACCAACTCTGTAGCTGAACCACATTTTAAAGCCACTAGTGAGTTATTAAGATTCAACACAGCTAACTAGGTCGCTTTCCCCCTCAAATACAAGGCCTTCGATAAATACAATACTTTGACAACAAAGGAAGACTCTGATCTGCTGTGTTTGGGTCAACAAGATTAAAATAACAATATTCTTTTATTGAACAAAAAGAAAGAAACTAGAAATAATTCAGGTAAAAGCCAGGAGCGAAAAAGTTTTCTTTTAAAGGACGGCAGGTAAAAACACCGTTCGGCAGCGTGGTAGGTACAGACCGCTTTCCTTCAGACTTTGGGGTTGAGTAGCATAGCCCGAATTCAAAATCTCAAGTTTATCATTCGGGGAATTTTCCATCTTCTTTTCTCCTCTATATTATCAGAGATATCATTTCCCTCCGTAATTTGTCTTTTGTTTATGTCAGCATGAATACAGTAAGAGAAATTTGAATATGCTTCAGTTGTATGTTCACTTACTTGGGATTTTGCAGTCTTTTCTTTTCTGTTTTACCTCTCGTTATTGGGCTCCCTAACACTTTGATAAAAAGATTCACGTCTTATTTCAGATAGACCAATATTAATTATTATCTCTTTCCTCGTGGACAAGTCTCCGGCTTTGGGTATTTTACTTAACGAGGCCCACCAGACCCCGGAGTGCGAATTCATTCAATTGAGAAGCTTTTTCTTTTCTCTCAGTGTTCTCTGCGCGGTTTCTTCCGTATCTCAAATTGTGTCTTCGCTCTCCAACGAACAAACAGTAACTAGTTAGTTTCTGCAGTTTCAAAAATTACCACGAGTTGGCTTTTTGGCAGTTTATTCCTCCGCGCCAATTGTGGCCGCTGTCTGCTTTTCTCCGCTGATCCATACATGGCTAATAGTCAGTAGGATTCTCTAATGACCATGTCACCTAATGCTAATAGAGTAGAGTAGAAGAGAAACGGCCTTTCCTCTGCTACTATTCTTGGTTACTACTATAGTCGGCTAACGGCCAGCGTGTCGCACCTCCTTCCCCACAACCCGGAGAATGGATGAGGGTATTGTATTCCCTCGCACAATATATATATATATAATGATGGTAAATAGGGGACTCATATTTTATTAGTTAAAAACTTTAAAAAAATAATGGGACCATTTCCTCTGCCACTTTGTCAATAGTTGCTCGGTATATCGCGTAAAATATAAAGACAGCAATTAGTGAGCGGGGTGAATATTGTTTAATAATCGGAAAAGAAAAATGGGGTGAATGAGTAAAAAAAGATAAAAAAACCTAACTCTCCAAATCCATTTAGAATGCGTACGCTTTTTAAATTGATTATACAGTTCTGTTCGTACAAGTAAATATAAATTTATATTAAAGAATTTGGCATTAAATAACCAACATAGATTGATATGCCATAAAACACTTACCAAACAACCAAACTAATGAGGTATTCCACATATCCATTCCGTAGTTCAACTCACTTGGCACATCTTATCTCAAGTTATTTTTTTTCTCTGAAAAAAGTCGATAAGCATTTAAAACAAAAGTTAGTTTGGCGTCTTTTCAGATATTTTTTGCATGCCTATATTTTAACACTAGGTGCCTCGAATTTTCTTATTCTAACAGCAACCAGTCTTTACAAACTATCTTCAGTATTAACAGCTCATTCAAACTTTTATTCCAATTATTCTTCTCCAAATCTTTTCCGGGAAATTCTTGGATAGTTTGGTTTGGTTTACTTTTATTTCATATCAATCATTGTTCGTTATTTAATGCCAAATTCTGTTTTTACATTTTATTAAAAATATGATTTGTACATTTATTTTATAGATAAACGCTGATAAATGATGAAACAGTTCTATTTTTAACATTTTAATTTAGCTTAAGTCAACAAAGTTTATTGTTTCCAAGTATCGCTATGTATCACTAGCAATTCATTGAAGCATCAGTCATTGGTTAGAGTAGATGATCAAACAACTGAATTTTGCATGAGCTATTTGTTTACACTCAATTTGAATGTCAAACAGCTCTATTTTACCCAGAGATGGGACCCTATTAGGCGTTACCACTCTGGACTTGAGTGAACTTGGGAGCGATGGCAATGGAAGGGTACTCTGCTTTTCCCAAAGCTCCAACATTACCGGAGCCTCACCATCAGATTGTTTAATGTTATATCTATGTCCACTGTGGCCCCGAGTAGTAACACCTAATTTGGTCCTATCTATGGGTCAAATATAACTAAACTGTGTATTTATGCCATACTGAATTGCTTGAAATAGAACTATTTTAGTTTTAAACAACGTACTTATGCCAAACTGAATTATTTGAAATGAAACTATTTTTGTATGTTAACTAAATTGTTTGATTTTCAACTGTTTTTGACGTGGAAACTGTAACTATGCTAAACTGAATTGTTTGAAATAGAGCTGTTTTGATAATAAACTGTGGGTAAGGGAAAACTACACTTATACTAAACAGTAATATTTGAATTAGAACTGTTTGAGTAAACTGAATAGCTTGAAATAGAAATTTTTTTGACAATTAAACTGTGTACTTATGCTAAGCTGAATTGTTTTACATAGGATTGATTATTTGTAGGGAAATGGAATTTGCATTCAATAACGTACACATGTTGATATGTCATAAAACCCAAACAAACAAAGAAACAAACAAGCCAACTAGTAAGGAATGATTGATTAATTAGTTTTAACGGTATGCCAATCCGTCTAAGATTATTTAATCCTATTTACCAACCCCTCCGCTCGGGCAGGATATGACACGAGGTCAATTTTTTAAGCGGAGTTTAGCAGGTTTGAATTCAGAGATTTCCTTCTCCTAGACTAGTTGCCTAACCAAGGCTGAAGAACCTAGTCTGTCCTACTATTTACTCATAGCTGGAGGGAGAATAATTGGATTTATACCTTTCCCAAGGGTATAAGTGCTATGTGAAATGCAATCAGTTTAGTCCAGGATTTGAACTCGTGTCGCCGTGTCCATTTCCTACGACGATAACAATTACACCACGGGCACCTAAGATTATTTTATGCCCAGACTTTAGGGAATCACATTCATTCGAAGTTCATATTTACATTTTTGTGTTGTAGTTAAGAAGTTTATTATGCGCATTGACCTATCGAATACAAATGATTTTTTAGATAGATCTATTTTATCAAGAGTTGCGACACTAAAAAGTACTTCCACTCAAGTTCAAAAGGGACCTGGAAGTCATGGTACTGAAGGATAGTTCATACTACTCTGATCCCCAGAACTAGAACGTTATCACCGAAAGCAGTTTAGTGTTTTTCTCAAAATACCCTGTTTAAGGCGTAGGTGTCTGTTTTACTCCTCTGCAGGACATATAGTCTGAATATTGTAATCCTCGCCAACTGGGCAAACTGGTTAGAAATGGTAATATTCAACCATAACATATACAATCATTATCTGCTTCGAAAACCTGATTGGGCGCTAAGAAAAGCAGCAGAGATAATACGAAAAATATTGTTCAACTTTTATTAACTTTAGCAATACTTCATCTATAAAAGAAACTGAAAACATATTTCTGCAGCAAGCAAAATACAGTGGAAATAATGATCCATTGACAGCTATCAATAGGCTATCGATCATATGGAAATAAGACCAAACCGATAAAATGAATCGCAATTTCTTCCAGGCTGCTGTCGTATCGATACTGCTGTATGGATGCACTACATGGACGCTAACAAAACGGCTGGAGAAGAAGCTAGACGGCAACTACACAAGAATGCTGCGAGCAATCTTGAACAAGTCCTGGCGGCAACACCCCACAAGACACCAACTATACAGCCACCTGCCTTCTATCACGAAAACTATCCAAGTTAGACGAACCAGACATGCAGGACACTGCCAGAGAAGCAGGGACGAGCTCATAAGTGATGTACTCCTATGGACCCCCACATATGGCCGGGCAAAAGCAGAACGACCAGCACGTATATACATTCATGAACTATGTTAGGATACGGGATGTAGCCCTGAAGACCTGCCAGAGGCGATGAACAATAGGGAAAAGTGGCGAGAGAGGGTCAGGGATATCTGTGCTAGTGGCACGACATGACGGTGATGATGTTGATGATGACATTTGAATTTCAAGACTGTTTTCAGAGTCGAAAGTAAATATATTGAGTAGTCGAATTCCCTGTGGATTTTCTTTCTTTATGATACATGATCTTGGAAAAAGGGTCTGACAACAGCAAAAAATAAATGAATAAATAAATACGAGTCAAAAGTTAATAATTGTCAATAGTTCAATTACGAAATTCCTTATATTGTCAGTTTTTCTATGTTAGACAATTTCTTTCGTCTTTTGTCAGTTTTTCTATGTTAGACAATTTCTTTCGTCTACTATTTTCTTACTTCGCAATTCCATTTTATATTCCAATAAAACATGTACAAATTTTTTTAATGATTTTTAGGCGGGGAGTAGCTTTATGTTACAAAAAATACATTTGATTTCTTGTCTTGGCTTGAATGGTGGTCTAAATGTTAAAATATTTTTCATGGATATTTTGTTGCTTTTTTGTAAATTTCTTTTTACATGAAACATTTTATCATATTTTTAAACACCATCAGTATTTTCAGCAAATACGCAGTTTCCATATTTCTTTTTCTCTCTCTCTTTAAGTTCTCTAGAGATAGTTATTTGCATAGATTGTAATGCTTATCGAAACACACGTGGTTTTTAAATTGTTCTTTTACATTAGTTTCTTTTATCTGCAGAACGATTTACAGAGCTAAATTTACATTAAATATGTTATGTTTTTCAAAAAGTTTAGCTCACAATATTGATTCTGGTACTGTCATATATTCCAATGTCATTTTTCTTTTTATCTTCATTCATACATCGGCTTAAAACAACCAAATTTGCGATATAGCAGAACCTTATAATTTCTTTTCACAAACACCAACTCTGATCTTGCTTGAAGTTGGTTGGTTTTCTGCATCACAAAAGACCAGATTTATTTTCCCATATTTCTGTTAGGAAAGCCTCTTGTTTTTGATATTACCATTTATTTACAGAATTTGTAGAATTACAAATTTCACCGAGTATTTTCGAATTTTCTTTCGGTTTTTGTAAAAAGAAAAAAAAACAACCTTTCGGAACCTGTCTGAGTTCTTTAAGTCTTTTTGAAGATTTTTAGATACCGATTATATCTTCTTCTTCTTCTTCTTCTTCTTCTTCTTCTTCTTCTTCTTCTTCTTCTTCTATTATCATTATCCTTTTAACGTTTTGAGAGTTTTTCAAATCAGCGTTAACTGATGGCCTTAAACTGGAGTCTGAGAAACGGCAAGTCTTCTCTAGTCTCTCGGATACTTCTTAGTATCTGGCCGATCTAGACAATATTATAGTTTGGCTGGTCTTTATTCGTACTCCGATTCTCAACTCTTCTAGCCCGGTTTCCAAGCCTTTGTGAACTGTTTCAAGTGCACCGACTAAAATTGGTACCACATTTACTCTCATGTACCACAGCTTTCTCCGATCTCTGTCGAGGTCCAATTACTTGTCTTTCTTTTTGTTTTCTTTGATTTTCGCTTTGCGGTCTTTTAGTTAATTTACGCTTTATGTGGTCTTGTAGCCGGGATTAGGGGATCCGTTTGTATCTCAAAACCCCGGATAATCTTATGCGTCTTAGTCTCCCAGACGGATCCTGGTTTGGTAGAATGGTTAAATGTGAATCATTTGAACATTTCCAAGTAGATCACCTTCCCTCCCCATAGCGTCAAATCTTATATTCCTTTACGCTAGTTTGCTACATTCACTTATAATGTAATTAATTGTTTTGTCTCAATCAACGCATAACCTACGAATGTTATTCTATTGAATTTCATCTATTTTAGCTTTAAGATAATTATCGTTTTACTCCTTTCAAGTTTTTTAAAGTGAATTTTAAATGCTGGTTATTCCTGAAGTCTGAGTCACAGCTAGTCATCTCAAATTTTCAGGACTTCTTAAATTATTTTAGCTGTTTTAACAGTATTATCTACTGTCTTCATTCGTCCTCTGATGTTCAATTTTCGCACTTTCATTTCCAGGTCTATTGGGACCATTCTAATTTTACCAATTACACTAGTTATCGCTGGCATTTTCATGTGTCACAGATTTTCGACTCTCTGGCAAGATCCATATATTTGTCAATTTTTGCTTTATTTTTTGCTTTCTTTTATTCTCTATCTATATGCCACAAGAATTGCAATATCCATTTAATGACAGGCTCTTTTTTCTTGTTAATTAAGTCCATTACTGATATTTTAGTCGGATTTGGTTATTCGTGTGTACTTCAAAGCTCCCGATAATTTTATGCGTCTCCTTTCCTTGGACAAATTCTGGTGTGTGTATACATCAATTGTCCATGAATCCAATTTTAAACTCTTGGAGAATTTTCAGTAGATCAGCTGTCCCACCCAGGAATGTCTTGTCTTGTATTACTTTGTGCCAGTGAGCAGCATTCGCTTATTATGGGATTTGTTGTTTCATTCAATAATTTACCAAGGGAATCTCTCCTGGCACTTAAGGTAACGGCATATTTCCCTGAAAGTTCTTGAGCACATTACATTGATGATGTCTATCTATGTAAGTGAGAAGTGATCATGACAGAGTTATATTCTTAATCATTTCTCGTTCCCCTGTTATCAAAACGTCAATTGCTTACTACAATTTCCAGTGATTCTTCCTAGTTCAATCTTTGTCTCCACTATTTCGCTTCAACATTTATCATATACATTTACTTGATACAGAGTAATAATATCTTTCTTGTGAAAGTAATCTTTATGTTTGAAAAATAAAGTGTATTTTCTGAGAAAACGAAACACGTTTCACTGGAAATTTTGAAAGTCAGAACTTTGAAAATTGGCAAGATCATTCATTTCAAATCTATGTTTCGCATTTTACGGCAATAACTCAGATATTTTGACTTTTTATATCATTTTCCTCTACTTCATTTATTTCTTTATCAATTATTCTGTTTTTATTTGGTTGTGTCTTCTTAGGTTGTTATGATAAACTTATTAGAAGTTTTTTCTTGTGCAGTTGTTGGGATATTGGTTTTTGAAAGAGTACAATCGGTGTTTAATTTCTCTGAACACTCACCAATTGAAAGTAAAATTGTTCTTTTGAATCTTGGCTGGTTGGCGAGGGTTTATAATCACAAATTGCATCAACTACCTCAAGATAGGTCCTTCGTATCTAAAAAATAGTATTCATATTTGGACACTAAACTGCATCTGGTGGTGAGACTCCCGTTCTTAAGGTCTTAAGAGTTTAGAGTACTCCTTCATTGCCCTTAATCCAAAGTTAACTCTGATCTAGATTTGTAGTATCTGTTAATGTTCTATCTATGGGCCAAATGATAATACTGTTTGATAATTATTTGCATTGGATAAGAATACTAGGAACCCTATAACTTTGAGGAGAAACAAAGATTATTATTGAATAGGAATATCTACTTTAATTCAGAAAATAATTATTATTAGAGAGGAATGATTGATATAATATATTTGCAAATTGTTTGTATTAAGAATAGTTAGTTGAAGAAATAATAACCTGGGTTATTCAATAAACAATCCAGACATTAGCCTAGCGGTTAGAGTGTTCGCCAATGGCCTGGGAGACCTGGGTTCAATCCCAGGTCGAGTCATAGCAAAGACTCAAAAAATGGTACTTGATGCGTCCTTGCTTAACACTCAGCATTATAAGGTACGGATCAAGGGTAAAGTGGAGCAATCCAGGGAAGAAGTAGCGCCCTCCCTTACACCGTGGTGTAGTAGCTATTGAAAAGGGAGCCTTCGGTTCTCCCTCGACTATGGTCGCCAACTTATTCAATAAACGAATGGAATGTTTTTGAAAAGGGAAATTTATTTATCTTTGTACATTTTCTCCAAAAATCTTAACTTTGCATGGGTGGTATTGGCTTTTACCAAAAATTATTTTAATATCGCAAAAAAATATTTTTGAGGCAATTCAAAACGGCCGCAAATCAGAGTGATCTAGGCTTGAACAGAAATATGTACCTAAATTTTTGGTGACTAAAACATTCAACCCATATGACATTTACAGAACAGTGAAAAATCAGGCCTTTGTCTAAAATGTTTACAAATTGTTTAAACATGAATTTGCTTCAACGAACCTAAGTCTAAAAGAAACTCCATGGAGTAGAAACACACTAACGGAACAGTTTCAAATGCAGTTGTCAGTAAAGAAGGTCGTGCTGAGTCTTCTAGTATATGAAAAGATCCATTATGATCGATTCCCTTGAAAAAGGTTTTTAACAGTACGCAGTGAGTTCTACTGCCGACTTCCTCAGCAATATGCATCTTATTTAGTGAATGACCCTCGTCTTTTCTATGAATTATCAATATCATCACCTTATAACCCTGTGTAAACAAATTGGCATTAGCGAAATGATTACTTTGAACCTTGTGATTCTGATTATTAGCAGTAGATAAATTAACTTATAAAACTGTATGAAAACTATTTTAAATGATAAAAAATGATCTCGTAAAAATATAAAACAGAAATGTAGTGTTCTTTGTGTACATCTGTGTGTTTGCATACATAGTATTTAAAAAGAAAGAAAGAAAGAAAGAAAGAAAGAGTGGAAGGTGAGATCTATGACGCTTTTTGTCGTAATCTTTATAGAAAGAAAAATTAAAGTGAAAAGAAAGAAAGAAAGAAAGAAATAAATAAAGAAAGAAAGAAAGAATCGTGTGATCTGTGGTTTGCAACTTCGAAGGAGAAAGGAGAAAAAAAAGCAGACGAGTTATTGTGAAAGCAGGCTGACGTCACAAGGAACGTTTTTTTCAATTTTTGAGTTCGTCTGCTTGGCTATGTATCTTTTGAATCTACATTGACAGCAACAAGAAAGAGAAAGAAAGAGAGAGAGAATCTCCATTTATTAACGACAAAGACTATTTGATCTTTCACATAATTCTAAGTTGGTTATATGAAAGATTTGCTTTTATTATAATAAAATGAGAGATATTTTTCATTTATTGATTTATTCTTTTTACATGGTGAATTCTTTTTAATTTGGATTATAAAAAATATATTCTATATAAAATTCAACTGTCATTATTGACGGGTGTTTTACAGTCGATGGAAATATACAAAGACTATTATGAAAAAAACTTCATAAAACTTTGAATATAGACGAGCTGTAAACGCGATTCTCAAACGTCTTGGCTTGAAATTGCCCTGCCGTTTTTGTTCTGTTTATATTTGAATCTGATCGCCGATGCTGTAACCAATAGGCTCTTTTCAATTATTACAAAACAAAAAAAAAAAGAAGTAAATTTTCATGACACTTGGTCGTGTGAAACGCAAAACTTTAATCGGGCTTGAAATATTCCACGAAAGATCATTTATTTTTTGGACATAAAAAGCCAACCAAACCAAAAAAAAAAAAAAAAACAAGA
>OY757904.1:37530937-37658437 GCA_963585895.1 Sepioteuthis lessoniana | reverse complement strand
AAAAAGAAAAAAATTAGGAAAGAAAGAGACTTTTACATGATTTTGAGGAAGGAAGGAAGGAAGGAAGGAAGGAAGGAAGGAAGGAAGGAAGAGACGATTTTATGAAGTTAAACATTGAAAAAGAAAGAATGAAAAAAAGAATGTTAGGATGGACCGAAGACACGTTCATATGAAGAAAGAAAGAAAGAAAGAAAGAAAGAAAGAAAGAAAGAAAGAAACATTTCTACCTAAAAAGTTTATCAAAGAAGAAACACGAATGAGAAAAAGAAAGAAATCCGTTGATAAATAGGTCCATTCTTTTGCAACGAGCATGATAGAAAGAAAAAAAAAGAAACGAATAGACGTTTATATAATGTTGAATATTGTAAAATAAAAGAATAAATTTAGAAAAGTTTATAGAGTTCATCATTAAAAAGAAAGAAAGAACAAAAGAAATAAAGAGTCGTTTATGTATAGCTTATAGATTGACAAAGAAAGTAGGAAGGAATGAAAGAAGGAGGCATTTATATGAAGATGATTACAGAAAGAAAGAAAGAAAGAAAGAAAAAAAGAAAGAAAGGGACATTTACATGCTGATGAGCATTGAAAAAGAAAGAAAGAAGTAAAGAAAGAAAGAGGGTATTTTTATGAAGCTGATTACTGAAAAAAAGGAGAAAAAAAGAAAAAAAAAGAAAGAAATGCTAAAGAACGCCGCTTCTCTAACTATTTACTCTATCTGGCGAAAAAATCGTTGGATTTGCACTTTACCCAAAGGTAGTTGCGATATATAAAATACCAACAGCCTAATCTATGAATTGAACTTGAGTCGGCGTGTCCTTTGTGTGTAATAGTAACCATTACTCTAACGCCTCCTTTATATACCACGTGTCACGTGATGGCTCACGGAGACGAGGAGGTGGGAATGATACCCCCTCCGTTGAACTAAAATTATCTGGCAGTCAAAAAGTGACCGTTATGAGAGAATGTGGGTCACACAGATGTTCGTACCTAAGTGACCTTGGGTCGCCGGACATCGGAAGGGGAAGGAGAAAATGAAGCCAAATGATTGGCGGGGGGGGACCCCAAACGGAAGTGGGGTTCCCTTCCCCTAAACGGAAGTAAATACAAAAAAAAGGCAGTTTTTGGACAAGTCTCGTGGCAGACGGACGACAGCCATTTCACTCCGGGCTAAAGACAAAAGACTGAGACATGAGAGACCTGAGTCTCTCAAGCCAGCATTAAAAACAGTACCAAGTCTACTAGCCCGTGAAAGCAGAGAAATTCTCCAGTGGAACCCCGTCAAAAAAATAAGATAAGTAACTTTGGGACATTTTTCCCTTTACACCCAAATTTTGTTTACCACTCTCTCTCTCTCAATTTGAAAAAGGATAAAAGCCAAGAAAAGACATTTATATTCATGGACTATCCTATTATATATTTTGACACTTTGAACATATATATGTATATAACCGTAGTAAAGAACCTATGTATTTTCATTTTACCATGTGGTCTATGTTATTATTCCATGCTTTCCTTTCAGCTTCTATTCGCCTTACATTATCTTGCTTAAAACTGTCCTATTAATCCCTAAAGTATCACACGGGAAACCGGAGTTGCCGACGGCAGCAATATTAATATTATTACAACTCAGACCTATAGGCCCGTATTCTTCTAGTATCGGAAGGGGAAGAAGTTTAGCGGCCTGGTGGGTGTGTGATAGTGTGAAATTTTGGACCCCTTTGCCAGCGGTGGCCAGTCTGGCCCTAAATTATTCCCTCACGTAATATGCCAGTTCTTATCTGCCTGAGAAAAGAACTCTGAACAGGACTTATTTCTGTAGGGGATCAAGTGCCAACCTGCCCCGTCTTCACACGTGCGAAAATAAAGTCCCGTTTAGGGATTTTAGTTCAATTTGCCGTCACAGACCTAAAATGGGGGCTCGTTTCCGGAATGATTATTATTAATAATATTTATTGCTAGTAGTCGTGTGACAATTCCTGCCGTTTAAATCTACCCTGGGAGACCGCGAAAGAAAAAAAGGAATATTGCTGAAACAGTCAAATTACTTTTTGATATCACTGTTTGGAAAAATTTAAAAAAAAAAAAAAAAATGGACAAAATAGAGAACTTTTTAAAAGAACCCTCCATGGAAAAGTTGGAGAGGCTGAGAAAAAGCGAGATAATAAAAATTGGCGAGAAGCTTGAGTTAAATGTTCAGAATTCTATGAGAAAGCATGAACTCGTTATAAAAATAGCAAGACACATGGTCGACGAAAATGTTTTCGAGGAAGCAGTATTAGAAGAGCTACCAACGGAAATGATAAGAATGACTCCAGAAGAAATTGAACTGGAGAAAATTAAAATACAAGCACAAATGGAACTACAGAGAAATAAAATGGAACTGGAGAAAATAAAAATTCAGCAAGAAACAAGGCTGCGAGAAGTCGACTTGGCAATAAGAGGACGCAAAGAAAGCCATGACAGTTTCGAAGTAGCGAAGCAAGCGAGGCTAGTCCCAAAATTTGAAGAAGCCAACGTGGACGGATACTTCGCACATTTTGAGCGAACCGCGCTAAATCTTGGATGGCCGAAAGAATGCTGGTCGATGCTACTCCAAACTGTGCTGACAGGAAAAGCACAGAGAGCATATGCAACTCTGCCGACAGAAAATTGCGCCGACTATGATTTGGTGAAAGCAGCGGTTCTTAAAAGCTTCGAGTTGGTTCCAGAAGCTTATAGACAGAAATTCAGAACACAGAGAAAAACTGAAAACCAGTCTTATGTGGAATTTCTGCGAGAAAAAGAGAATGCACTGGATAAGTGGTGTGACTCTAAGAGGATAGACGGAGACGCTGAGAAACTCCGGCAGCTAATATTAGCTGAAGAATTTTTAAACTGTGTGCCAGAAGAAGTCAGGGTTCACCTAAGTGAAAGAAAAACTGACGTGACCTATGAAATGGCTGCACTAGCAGACGAATACATCCTCACACACCGAAAGACAAAGGAAAAAACCTTCACGGGAAACAGAGCGAAATTCAAAGCTGAGTTAAGCCCTGAAGGAAGACCTAAGGAAGAAAATAGAAGGACCTTCCAAAGTAGCAGCAGAAAAGTGGTCTGCTACAAGTGCGGAAAGGCTGGTCACATAGCCATAAGGTGTCAGCTTGGAAAAGGTCCTGAAAGAAACCAGACCCAGCCGAGAAAACCTCAAGGAGCTGTGACAACAACTAGAGGAAACCAGTCCTATCGACCCTGGACGAAAAAAGGGAGGATAAGAGGCCCACACGGAGGACCAGTGGAAGTCTCAATTTTACGAGATACCGGAGCATCTCAGTCGTTACTTCTACGAAATAAATTACCTAAAAGGGTAATAGAAGCAACACGTGAGACTGTGATGATAGAGGGTATCGGCGGAAAGAGGGTAAAAATACCGCTGTGTAAAATAACCCTAAAGTCCCAGTGGAAAAATGGACCTATGAAAGTTGGTGTGGTAGATAAACTACCTATGAAAGGAATTTCCCTCATACTGGGAAATGAAGTAAGAACAAACAAGTGTCACCCGGAAAAGATGGCGAAAATAAGCGCCATAAAGGAAGAAAGAAAGATGGCGAGGATGAACTCCAAACATGGAAAGAAGTTGGCGAAAATGAGCGCCAAAAATGAAGAAAGAAAGATGGCGAGAACGAACGCCCAGCATGGAGACAAGATGGCGGCTGAGCCACGTGGGCGGCACAAACGACACAGTCGCTCGCAAAGTGAGAAGGTGGAAAGAAAAGAAGTGAACCTTCCACCCCTCAATAAACAAGAAGATAAAAGGACCAGTCGTCAGAAAAAGGACGAAGGTCCAACGAGTATTAGGAATAAATTCCCCAATACTTATCGAGAGGATAAGAGGAAGATAAGAGGACCCTCACAAGCGGCTAAGAAGGAAGAATTTAAGAAGGGCGACGAAGTCCTGCTACTGTCATCAAATAAAGGACCCCACTGTGGTGGACGATATATAGGTCCTTATGTAGTAACACGGAGGATAGACAAGAGGACATATAGGATTGATACCCACGAGGGAAGGAAGCAGACACAAGTGTGTCATGCAAACAAATTAAAAAGATATGTCCCTCAAGAAGGCCCACCTCGAAAAATTAAGAACTCGGAAATGCCGAATAAATTCGAGGAAAAATTAGGCCAGTTGTCTGTTTCAGAGAGAGAGGGCTTAGAAAAATTAATAAAAAAGTACCCAAGTTTATTTCTCTAACGCCCCACAAAAATGTAGTAGCAGAATATTCTTTCATAGTTGTTGAGAGAAAGAAAGAGAGAGAGAGAAACTAAAGGAAATGAGGAATTCTCGTCCCCAATGTTGAAATATGAGATGGACGAGAAAGTGGTTCGTCAACAAGTGACGAAGAGGGGAAAGAGAGAAAAGAAAAGGAAGTCTCTTCCCCCAGAGCTTAATAACCAAGCTTATAAAGTCGTCAAAAGTGACGAAGAAAGAAAGAAAGAAGAGGGGAGTTACCTCCTCAAGATTTGAAATATGATACGGCCAAAAGCCGAGAGAGGAAAAGAAAGAAAGGAAAACAAGATAAAAAGAAAAGGAAGAGAGAGAGAGAAAGAAAGAGAAGAGAAATTGTTTCCCCCTATAGTGAAAATTAGGAAGGACGAAAAAAAGGAAAAGGAAAGAATTCGTCAAAGCGTGAAGAAGAAAGGGGATGAAAGAAAAGTAAAGTGAGAAAAAAAAAAGGGTGAAAGAAAAGGAGAAAGAACAGTGAATTGGATTGCCTTTTTTTTTCTATGGTATTTCTATTCATCTCCCTTTCTTCTCTTAAGCGAGGAGGTGTCACGTGATGGCTCACGGAGACGAGGAGGTGGGAATGATACCCCCTCCGTTGAACTAAAATTATCTGGCAGTCAAAAAGTGACCGTTATGAGAGAATGTGGGTCACACAGATGTTCGTACCTAAGTGACCTTGGGTCGCCGGACATCGGAAGGGGAAGGAGAAAATGAAGCCAAATGATTGGCGGGGGGGGCCCCAAACGGAAGTGGGGTTCCCTTCCCCTAAACGGAAGTAAATACAAAAAAAAGGCAGTTTTTGGACAAGTCTCGTGGCAGACGGACGACAGCCATTTCACTCCGGGCTAAAGACAAAAGACTGAGACATGAGAGACCTGAGTCTCTCAAGCCAGCATTAAAAACAGTACCAAGTCTACTAGCCCGTGAAAGCAGAGAAATTCTCCAGTGGAACCCCGTCAAAAAAATAAGATAAGTAACTTTGGGACATTTTTCCCTTTACACCCAAATTTTGTTTACCACTCTCTCTCTCTCAATTTGAAAAAGGATAAAAGCCAAGAAAAGACATTTATATTCATGGACTATCCTATTATATATTTTGACACTTTGAACATATATATGTATATAACCGTAGTAAAGAACCTATGTATTTTCATTTTACCATGTGGTCTATGTTATTATTCCATGCTTTCCTTTCAGCTTCTATTCGCCTTACATTATCTTGCTTAAAACTGTCCTATTAATCCCTAAAGTATCACACGGGAAACCGGAGTTGCCGACGGCAGCAATATTAATATTATTACAACTCAGACCTATAGGCCCGTATTCTTCTAGTATCGGAAGGGGAAGAAGTTTAGCGGCCTGGTGGGTGTGTGATAGTGTGAAATTTTGGACCCCTTTGCCAGCGGTGGCCAGTCTGGCCCTAAATTATTCCCTCACGTAATATGCCAGTTCTTATCTGCCTGAGAAAAGAACTCTGAACAGGACTTATTTCTGTAGGGGATCAAGTGCCAACCTGCCCCGTCTTCACACGTGCGAAAATAAAGTCCCGTTTAGGGATTTTAGTTCAATTTGCCGTCACACCACGCCATCTTCTTATATATCAATGGCGTGAAAAAATAGGGTATCATATCGAAAATATTCATATTTTTCGTCATATAAAATGTATTTCAGTAAATTCTGACTTTTACTTCGTTCGTTGAGAAAAAAAAAAACAATATAGAAAAGTCACAGAGAAAATGTATTGAGGGGAAATCCATCAGGTCTGTAGAGGATAATCGTATTTATAGAAATATTTACCAACGTTAAACGCTTAGGTTTTAGACCTTGATCAACGCAAGTAAGTTAATAAATGAAACGAAAAAAAAAAAAAAAGAGAAATATTTGAATTATTCGATTACTGTTGGTAGCCATCTGTTTTAAATTGGTGTGGTTTCAAGCAGAACCTTATCAGTAGAAATAAAATATTGTAAAACCTCATATTTTTCGAATAATTTAAGTTTCTCGCTTTGATGACGGTACAAAAACCGAATCTTTTAAAGATGACGAATATTTCTACAAACAATAATTTTCTGATCTAAAATCATCCTCGAAACTAAAAATGTTTGAAAAGACAGTAATACGGCTATTCAATTTATATACATTTGCTTCACTTAAACCGAATATACTCTCTTTTCTCTCTGTCTCTGTCTCTCCCTGTCTCTCTCTTTTCTCTCTCTCTCTCTCTTTTATCTCTCTCTCTCTCTCTCTTTCTCGCACACACACACACACACATATACACACATTCTCTCTCTATACATATATGTATATATGTGGGTTTGTGTGTGTGTGTGTGCGCGCGCGTGTGTGTTTGTGTGTGTGTGGTTCCGTTAATTTAGCTGTTAATAGATATTTGGTGCCAAAGATCGGTCGAATAATTAAGGTAGCGTGTTCTGACCTAGCATTAACTTCGGTCATCCATTTCTGTATGAGTTATTGACAAGGAATTATCCCATTATTTCAGGTAGTGGCAAGATACATAGGTATGGGACTGAGTACAGGATGATATAGATTCATGCTTTGAATGAGAAATAAACATAAATAACAGCAACGGAAACATCTGTTTACCGTGACGAAAACCTTATTCACCACACAAACCTTACAACAAAACAACGACACTCAGTTACATATACGTATAAGTACAACACAGATACTAGTTGGAAACACCACTGTAATACCACACGGAATTAAAAAGATACGACTATAAATCCTTGAAGCCATACATAAAAAAAAGAAAACTAGAATGAATAGAATTAACTTTGAAAATAGGGATAGCGTTTTGGAATACCTTTCGTGCTTTTTTTTCTTTTTTTTTTCAATCTATCACTTAATAGTATTCTATATCAGTTGATAGAGTTCATCTTTAAATTCTTTCGATGTCATCGGCATCTCGATTTTATCCACCTTAGCGTTTACGTAATTTTGTAATGTTATAATAAAGCGAAAAACCTTTTTAAAAGTCTCTTTACACATGCAAACAACCTCTGATGATGGCCTATGAAATGTCCGAAAGCGCTAGGGACAATTTCGGTAAATTCATCCTCCAATTCCAAACAAAAACCAATTCAGTTGCCAGGAAACTTAAAATGATCCTAATAAAATTATATAGACCAAATGTGTCTTTATTATTTAATCAAACAAGCTTATATATATATATATATATATATATATATATATATATATATATATATATATATATGTATATATATATATGATAGTTGAGTGTTTTTCATAATTTTCGACATTTGTACATGAAATGTTAATAATTAATTCTCTGGTCCTTATGCAATGGACTAATAAGGTAGCAATAACACTTTTCTGAAATTCTATGCTCGATGGAAAAAGTGCCCTACATTCCCTATTATACACCATAAATTTTATTCAGAAAAAATCCGTTATATATTTCTAATTTCTTATGAATCTTCTGAAAATCGCTTAAGCATAGTATATTCTTTGTCTAAATTTCAGATATGAAGCTTGATCATTGTTATTACTTAGAATATTCGGACTATTTGCTTCATCTTTATTGTTACACTAATAACGCCGCAACTATGTCCTTCAGCTTTCTTCAGATATTTCATGTCGAACTCAGGAGTCCACAGATTGTCGAATTGAAGCCTTTGTTTGAACTACTCAAATAGACTGTTCTAATTTTGTTAACCATGACCGGATGAAAGTTGTAAGTTATACTAAGTATTCCTTGTTGTTATCTGGAAAGGACAGTGCTGTGGATGAGGCGTTTGGTTGGAATGTGTTAAGTGGGAAATCATCTGGCTGTTGCAGGTTCAATTTCTACCGCAGGAAAAGCAACAAAGAATAATTACAATATCTTAACATTAAATTCGTTCATAGTTAACAGAACTGGAACAGTCCACCCCTGTGTTGGGTTCAGTTCGAGATTCTGTGTGGACTTTTAAGTTTGACATGAAATACCTGAACAAGGTTGAATGACATATCAGCCAAAACGCTGTGAGTACAGCTATAAATATGAGGTCAACATTCCGTATATTTTAAGTAATAACATAACAGTATATATATATATATATATATATATATATATATAAGTAAAGTTGGCGACAGTAGTTGTGGGTGACCCGAAGGCTACCTTTTCGATAGTTACCACACCAAGGTGTAGGGTTGAGTGCCACTCCTTTCCCAGGATCGCTCCACTTTACCCTTGATCCGTACCTTATAATCATGAGTGTTAAGCAAGGAGGCATCAAGTACCATTTTTCGTGTCTTTGGTATGACTCGACCTGAGATTGAACCCGGGTCTCCAAGGCCATTGGCAAAAGCTCTAACCATTAATCGGTCTATTGGCCTAGTCAGTAGAGTGTTCACCAATGGGCTGAGATATCAGTGTTCAATCCCAGGTTGAGTGATATCAAAGACTCAAAGAAATTATACTTGATGCTTCCTTGCCTTACACTCACCATTGTAAGTTACGGATCAAGCATAAAGTTGATCAATCAAGGGAAAGGAGTAGCGTTTTCCCCTGCAGCTCGATTTTCTAACTAATGAAAAGACAGCCTTCAGGTGGCCCTCGACTATGGTCAGTGACTTTACGTTATATATATATATATATATGTATATATATATAATGGCGTATTTATATAAAGTGGCGTATTGATTATTCTAAATAAATTGACTTATTGAGGGGAGTTCAAATTCTGGATGAACATGCCTGCGTTTTACTTTGAGCTTGAGAGACAGGCGAATCTTTCTCTTTTCCCTTCACCTGTGGGTACATGATACTTCACACAGGGGATATTAGCTTTGATATGGCAGCCAATTCTAACAATGTTTTGATTATGTAGCTTTACTCAACGTGCATTACCTTCTTTGGTCTCTATTACCTCTATATGACCTCATGTGAATCGTTAGAAAACAAACCTTATCATATTTAGAACTCTTGAAATGTCTAATATCTATCTCTGACTTTGTGGTGTTAAAAGCTGAGTAAATATCAATATCAACACCATATCTGAATGTATTGAGGGAACCAAATAAAACAGATAAGAAACAAGAATAAATAATTATAGACAGATTATAGCACAGTGACAAAAGAAAACTGATTGATTGATTGATTGATTTTATCGGCAGCCAACACGCCTACTGATGTTATTTTATGCCTTGAGATTAGTTAATTGCGTTTATTGTACGTTCAATACTGATTTTGTCATTTTTCTGAAGATTCTTTTTTGCACATAAAGTAAAAGTTGGCGACCATAGTCGAGGGTGACCCGAAGGCTCCCTTTTCGATAGCTACTACACCAAGGTGTAGGGGAGGGCGCTACTCCTTCCCTGGATTGCTTCACTTTACCCTTGATCCGTACCTTATAATGCTGAGTGTTAAGCAAGGAGGCATCAAGTAACATTTTTTGAGTCTTCGGCATGACTCGACCTGGGATTGAACCCAGGTCTCCTGGGCCATTGGCGAACACTCTACCGCTAGGCCAATGTCCGGTTTTTGCACATAGTCCAATCAAATACATTTGATTTTTATACTGATCTAACGGACCGAGAAATTTGACCCTGACATATACTACCTGTCCATGTGATAGCAATAATGAGGTACTTCACACTCACCAAATATCCAGAACATTATCGGATACAGTTGAGTATCACACTAAGGACACTCTTTTTCGTAACGTAGGGGTGGTGTTATGGTTAAAGCGCTGAACTGTGGAGTTTTAGTAAGCGAGTTCGAACTCCAGTCGCGCTATTATGTTCACTTTCGGACAAATACCCTTGGGAAAAGGTATTAAGCCCGTTATCTCCCCAGCAATCGGTAAAATTGTAACACTACTGTTCTTCTAGAAAAATGCATTTGGAATTAAATAACCCAAGAAGGTCGATATCTCATTAAACGACAAAACAAACAAGCAATCTTTTTCGTGAGGGGTATTACTGCTCTATAGGATATATAATCAGCGTATCCTAAGTTTCGCTTACAGGTCGAAACTAATGAAAATTTAATCCTGATACGATCAGTTTTGGTATCGGTTTCATGGTTTAATTTACAAGCAAACATTTTTGGGTTATTTAAAGCCAAAAATATTCTTGAAGAAGAATTGTACTTGGCATATTAAATATTAAAAAACCGGCTCATTGACCTAGTGGGTAGAGTGTTCGCCAGTGGTCCGGGAGACCTGGGTTCAATTCCAGGTCGCGTCATACCAAAGACTTTAAAAATGGTACTTGATACCCCCTTGCTTAACACTCAGCAATATAAGGTACGTATCGAGGGTAAAGTGGAGCAATGCAGGGAAAGGAGTAGCGCCCTCCCCTACACCTAGGTGTAGTAGCTCTTGAAAAGAGAGCCTTCAGGTCGCCCTCGACTACGGTCGCCTACTTTATTTACATATTTAACCTTATAGCAGGATTGGGTTAAGAGGGTTCATACGTTTCCCAAGGGGCATTAGTCCGAAATTGTACGCAGCAGCGTAAATGGATTTCGAACTAACTTACTATGATGTCACTTCTCCAGTACGCTTTCCACTACCTCGCAAGGACTCAATCTACGATTAGTTATAAGATGTGCCTTGACAAAATAAAGATATAAATAATCAAAAGAATGGAAGTACACGAAAATGAGATGTCAGTGTGATGGATTGTGGGAGAATTCTCTTAATTGACTCGATAAAATCTGCTGAATAATGGTGGATGAAATATCAAAGTGAAACGCAAACAAATAAAATTAATAAGTATGGGAAACCGTAATTTTAACAAGAAAATACAGTGAAAATAACAGTGGAAGAAAGAAAAGAAAAGAAAAGAAAGATAATTCTTAGAAATCCCAAACCAAGATGAAAATTTGGTGAATGGATTGCGACTCTGAAAAACAGACAGTCAGACATACACACACACACACACACACACACACACACACACATATATATATATATATATACATGTATATAGAAAGAAAGAAAGAAAGAAATCGAAAAGACGCCGATAGAAAACCACAAGTAAAGTAGTTTGACTCTTTTGTTTTGCATTTCGGATCAATAAGCAACAATAATAAGCAAACGAATATTATTCTGATAAGGAACGAAAAAAAAAAAAAAAAAAAAAAACAGCCTAGAAAGTAAAAAATCTTTTGCGAAACTAACAAATGACCAAGTTAATAACACACATTGTTATGCAGACGCTGAAAAAAAAAACAACAAAAAAACAAAAAAAAAACAACAAAAAACGCAACAAAAAACAAGACCATAAAGAGTAGGTCAACAATCGAAGCAAATGTGAAGAAATTGCAGTCCTGAGAATGCACCGGATGAGTAGCAGTCAGTGGACACACACACACACACACACACACACACACACACACACACACACACACACACACACACAAAAGAAAAACAAACGATAAATTCAAATGATTACCTTTTCACGCCAATCACAAGGAAGCTTTACGAGAAAGGTAGCCAACACTGATCGTTACGAAGGTTTTTTCATTTAACGACGATGAATGGTAGCACATCGATCTTGGTTAGAGTCTGTGTAGTTAGGCTACGATGTGACCAAAATCCAACCGTATCTATTGGTATTGTAATTTAATATTAAGGTACTCTGAGTGGGTGGCAATGAAGCTTTGGATCAGAACCCACTCTTATGCGCATTCATCGTCTGATGAAGATTTTGTTCATTGTTGAGTTGTTTTTTCAGCGGGATATATGTAAAATAAATATTAGCAAAATATAGAAAGGAATTATTATCTTTTAACCGCAATATATAGATGCTGTTGACAAAAATAATTGTCTTCCCTTGGATCGCGTATATTGCCTTCCTAATTTAACCCCCCTAATTCCTTCTCGTTTGTCTTCGTTCTTTGTACAGTTAAAGAATTCCGAATTTTGGTCTTCACTCGTGAAGCGTAGTAATTTACGAAGGTCTTTACTTCGATTTAGCACAAGGCCAAATGAATGGGGCACCCAATGAGACTCGAACTCACTCGTGTAGGTTTACTAGTCTTACTTGCTAACCATTACACCACCAGAGGTGCCCTTCACTCGTGAAGCGTAGCTTACATGTTTTTTTTCATTTCTGTTCGTTGGAATGAATAGATAACTCTATCTCCAACTCCAGGGGGATACATTAACTCACCTTGCAAAGAAAACAATCAAAGAAAATTAGACGTTAGTGTTGGACTTTTTTGTGTCTCCCTTCATACTCTATTTGTTCTTAGAAAAATATTTTATTTGTTTTAGTAAACATTATTAAATGTTCCAACATTTCTCGAGTAATTATATCAAGCAAATAAAATTATTATCTGTAAATATGATTTCATCTTGTCTTTCCCTTCCGTTTATTCAGAGTTTGGGTATCAATGGATCGACTATTGCTAAGAATGGGACTTGGTGAATAGGAAGCAATTAAACACCCTTCAAAGCAACAAGTAACCGGTTAATTATTGCAGGCATAATTTCCCTATAATAATATTTTCTGTTAGAGTTTAAATGCTTCAGAATTCTGCTATGATTAATAACAAATAAAATTTGTTGTGATTTTATAAAATATTTGAAACATAACCCATTGAAACGTGCAAGGCCAGATTCTTTCTGAGCATATGATTATCTTTGCACAAGTCACTTATAGGTTTAGTCAAGATAAGTTTTTAGAATCTTACAATTTTCTGGAATGGCAAAAACTATTGTTGTGAAGTCAACTGAGTGAAGGTCCATAAAATTTGTTTATATATATATATATATATATATATATATATATATACATATTCTTTAAATTTCTAAAGGGTCGAAACGCTGCATGTGTGAGAGAGGGACAGAGATTAAATACTCGGACTAAGACTGACAAATGACTGCTACATTGACACTAAATATTTTAACCCACTTATCAAGCCGAGGTCACCCCACTAGAGCCGTGCCCAAAGCGGCTTCTGCTCTGTCTGCCTGTTTCTCTTGACGGATATATATATATATATATATATATATATATATATAGTGAAATTAGAAGGAAACTCAAACCTGGTTAAATTGTCATTATAAATTTATTTCGCCAGAGAATATCATTATACTGTCCTCAGATGACTATACATGATTGACTTGAGGTTGCAAAACAGTACATTTTGCAATCTCAAGTCAATCATGTATAATCATCTGAGGAGACGGAGAGTATAATGATATTCTCTGGCAAAATAGATTTATAATGACAATTTAACAAGGTTTCAGTTTCCTTCTAATTGCACTGTATACACTTGGCATGTGAGTTTTGTTATATAAATCTGGAAGGAAAAAGATATGTACCAATAGCTATACATTGAGCACTCTCATAGATTTATATGATTTTCCTCACATATTCTATATTTGAATAATCTACACCCACTGTTTTCGAACGCTGACTGGATATATATATATATATTCCTTAGGGCTTCCTTTTAGCTCTCAACTCACGTGATCTACTTCCGCTGTTCTCTTATTTACACAGCAGGAACATCTTGTTTACGGACTTCACAACAACCGGCTTTCAAGGGTAAATATGTAACACTATATGTTGTAAAAGTATGTTGCTTGGTATGAGTTCATTTTTAAATGGATATCTGGATTATCTATTCACAAAGAAATTTGTTAGATGAAAAACAATGGTGCTTTTAAACCCATAATTGGGCTTGTATAAGGGAGTTCATGCCTTTAGCAAGGTAATTTGTCCAAAAGTGTACGTAATAGCACAACTGGGGTTCGAACTCGATTACTAGGATATACCACTCCCGAACGTTAGCTACTTAGCAACAGAAATCAACCTCCAGAATGTTGTATTCTCTTTTCAAGTTATAATGACCTTCATAATTTGATACTCAGAACTCTTACCACATGCTGAACACCGGCTCTTCAGGCTGTTGAAAGATACGCAATCACCCCAGTCACCACAGTACGTTCCCTGCTTTCCAAGTGTCTATAAAATAGCAATTTTTTGTACACGCTGATATGCACGTGGCACAATATCTATATGACTCTGAAAAATCCAAATCCAAACTTAATTACAAGCTTGAAAGGATTTACTATTGTTGAATTATTCAATTGAATCCTTACGCGTTCAACATCCCTGAATCTGACGATAAAATAGGAAAAATGTTTAAGTAAAAGAAAACAAAAAGAAAGCGCATACTATGGCTCGTGGGAGGCCATATTATTTGGAATAATTGGTCTGGAAATAATGACATGATGTCCCTTTATGTTGACAAAATTCACATGAAAAACAACATCAAAACCAAACAAAAGCCCTTTGCCTCGAGTTATATAAGGATGCATAAACATCTACTATTTGTCTCTTAATATATCTCTCTGTCTCTGTCTGTCTCTGTCTCTGTCTCTCTCTCTATATATATATATATATATTTCTCTCTCACTTTATCTCTCTCTCTTTCTCTTCTATATCTATCTATCTCACTCTCGATGACTATATGTATGGGTATGAGTGGTTGTATTAGCATATCCTTTTGTTTATGCACACACACACACACGCACATGCATATATATGAACTTATGCAGATATATATATATATATATATATATATATATATATATATATATATATATAAGGATATGTGTGCTTTTGTGAGTTTTTACCAACATGCTCACATGTTTCTATTTATTTTTCTCGCTCTTTCTCTTCTCGCTCGATATATCTCACTCTTGATGAATATGTGAGTATGGGTGTGAGTGGTTGTATTAACATGACCATTTGTTTATTTTTCTCTCTGTACATGCAAATGCACACATACACATAAATGTATATATACACACATACGTATACATATTTAAATATAACTATTTTACACAAGTTTATTAATACATATATATAATATTCATAGACGCACTCGCAAAAACACACACACACACACACACACACACAAATATATATATATATATATATATATATATATATATATATATATATATATATATATATATTTCATTAACTTCCGGGTACAGAAATATATATATATATATATATATATATATATATATGAATGCACACACACACACACACACACACTCACTACGCACACACATATATATACACTTTTATGTGTTTATATATATATATATTTACTTGCTCACACAAAAATATATAGAAAGAAAGAAAGAAGAAAGAAAGAAAGAAAGAATTATTGGAGGAAATAATGGAAGTTGGGAATTTTGTTCAAATCATCCAACCACTTTTAAAATATTATCATTATCTTATGAAAATAGTTTGTATTGCACAAGCAATAATACATCTCAAATATATTTGCTGAATTGGTAGAAAGAAAGACAACTAGGGAGGATGGGAGAGAGACAGACAGACAGAGAGATCGATTGATAAACGGTAGAAATTGATGAGTTTGCTTTATTTAGGATAAGGTTGGTGCATTTTTATATAATTGCTGATGATTTCCGTGTCAACGTCCTATTCCACAACAACGTGTACATCCTAGATTGGGACAATTGTTTTGTCCTAGGTAACGAATTAAAAGATTTTGTTATTTGAAGAAGGTCGACCGTCAGTTCTACGTACAACCAAGAAAAAAATATAGCACAATAAAAGCCAAAAAGAAGACTTGGAAGTATTGACAATGAAGAGATATATACATTTCCCAGATTTCTATAACACAATCACATGCAGTTTAGTGCCATATCCAAGGAACCCCTTTTTAGATGCGGGGATCGGCAGGGAATCTTAGAACACACAAAGGATTGTAAAATGTCAAAAATACTAAGAATATGTGTTTATCCTCCCCTACATATGGCAATTTTAAAGGGGATAACAGCTGGTTTATTTCCTTCTTCTATAATAGTTACTTTACAAGGCAAAAGAATAATCTATCAACCTGTAGCTAGGTGGAGGACTGATGGATTCATGCCTTCCCACATGGTAGTTAACATGAAATGAAATGCAAGCAGCCCCATTAAAGATTTGAAATCAAATCACCACTTCTATTTACTATAATGATAACTGTTGCATTAAGTTAGCCTAAGATTACTAGTATATATAGAGTGTCTCAATATACATGTGACCCACATGACTTCTAATATAGGGTGTCTCAACATATATGGGACCCGTGAGACTGCTAATAACTCGACTAATAATAGTGCAGTGTTCTTTTTTGTTTTAAATTTGAAAATATTATACAATAACAGCTATTAAACCTCGATCACTATGCCTTGGACAAGAGAAGAAAAAAATAGCGTCACTATTATTTAGGGAAATATCAATCAAAACTGTCTGAAAACAGATGCAACCCATTCATTTGATAATGATTTATTACTTAGATAGAAACTCAAAAAATATTGCATGTCCAGGAAACTGATATATTGACAATGAAAAAAGGATTGATTTGATGTCTCAAGCTCAAAGGATGCATTTCTTTCAGGACATGTTCGAAATGACCGGCATTGTGCTTGTCACAGTGACAATTTATTATCATATTAATGGGTGCATCTATTTTGAGACACGCTGTATTCGTTCATTAAGGTTTTAAACATACATCAAGAAAAGAGTAAGAACGTTTAGTAATTGGGGAAAACTCGAAGGATGTGTCAATTGTTCACTGTTTGAATTATGCGTCATCTTTAGAGTTAAATAATTTGTAAGTTGTAGAGGACTCAAGGCATTGTTCGACTCTGAAGAGAATTTTGTTTTCTTGAGTACCTGATACTATCTCTTATACTCAAAACAAACTTCTTTCGTATCTTCATTTGCAACACTGAAGAATTCATTTCGAGAAAACACTGTCCTAGATATTTACGCTAAACTATTGAAATGATTACACACGCTGTAGAGTTTTAGACAATAAATTTTCAATTGGAGAACAATATTCCTCAGGGCCTGTCGCTTTATGGTAATTAATAGCACTTTCAGTTGCATCTTATAGTTGAGGATCAAATGCTGATATTATGAAGCATAGTGAACGTACCCATACGCCATAATTATAAAAGAAGAGACGTATCAAGTTGAATGCGTACATATGCAGGTCAAAGCATACATAGCAACAAAGTATGGCGTAATGGTTTTCTATACTGATAAGCTAAAGGGTTAGATTTTGTGTGAGGCTACATGTACGTATATCCGTTAATTTGTTTCTCCGCTTTCTTGCTTGTGTCCTGCATGTGTATACGCAATGATGCACAGGAAAGAATACAATCATCTGACTGATAACGAGACACTTTGAAATGTGTGATATTAATGAGCTAGGCAAAAAGCGCAGTGACCCATAGTCTAACAGGAAACGAGTCTAATATTATCAGCCTACTTATTAAATTATGCCAGCAACCCACGGGTTATTAGGAAGAGATCGAGACTCTTGTAACTTGTAGGACAAGGGAATTTCAATTTCTGTACAGAACCAAGGTTCATTAAATTCATTCTAACTTCTTAAAAATGCAGTGAGTCGTTTCAGGAGCTAATCTAAATGATGTTGTCTTTGAATTGCTAGAATAAACAATTTCACATCTGAAGAAAAGCATGTACTACAGCTGGCATAAAATATGAAATGATCACTCAGAGAAAAAAAAACAAAAAAAACGTTTAAATACATAAAGCGAAAAATCGAGCTAAAAAACGATTTTATTTGATAGGCACACTTTCCAACTTCATGAACCATAGCTCCCATTAATTAAGCTAATTTAGTTTGATTAATAATCAAGATCTTTTGAAATGATTTTCTATAAATTACTTGAATAAAAAATAGCTAACGATTGTCCATCAAAAAATTCTTAACATCACGTAGAAAGAAGATCCATCGCTAAGCATTTTTATTGTATAAACACTGCCACTTATAAAACAAAGAAAAAACTAATTCAGATATACGTCTTAATTTCATTGCAGATGAGACCCATTTAAAAGTGACTGATAAATGATATATAAAAAATCACGGAGAGGATTAAACTTTTTGAATGACCTTTGTATGTTGAAACTTATACGGTTTCAATTATTTCAAGCAAATATTGATTTCAAGTAACAAATGATAATTATTATGATTTGTAAACGATCATTACTTCGAAATCTTAACGAAGCTTATTTGCGAAAAAATTTTCTATCTACAGAGTGTAGTAGCAAACTTTGGAATAGTCTAGTATAATAATAATCTATTGTATAATAAAACAAGATTGATTTTAATTTAAAAAATGAACAAGAAAATAAGTGTTATGGTGAGATATGTAATCACCACCGGAACAGTTTAAATGAGGAACTATATCACCGGTCACCGGACAGAGAAACACAGAGAGACACTCTGGACAGAACACGTGAAGAACAAACACTCTCTCTGTAAATACTGTAAATTGCCACCTCAGGATATATCAATTGACAACGAAGACGAAATAAGAACTCAGTAAATTCATTTACTACAAAAAAGGACTGTGCTGTGGGAACTGTTTTTTTTTCTTACGTAAATACGTTTACGTGTATTTGAAAAAGACGAAAAGGAGCACTTGAAATTTGTAAAGTGTGAATATTTTGTACGGTGAGTTTTCTGAACATTTCTCAGTGAGGACAATTTTTTTCGTAACGAAAGCGTTGAAGGTGGACATCTTTTTGGAACAAAATTTTATGTATACGTTGATTTGATATTTGTACATCTAGAAAAAAAATGGCTTCGGAACAAATAGCAGCATTGACGAAAACGTTAACTGAGAGTTTAATCGCTCAGCAAAAAGGTCAAATTGACTTTCAAAAACAGATGTTGGTTCAACAAGAGCGTTTTGAAGCATTTGTCATACAGCAAACTACAAATAACCGACTATTTTGTGAAACTATTTTGTCACAAAAAACTAATGATAATGCGTCTAGATTTTTTTCGGCAGAGGGTATAGCTAACTCACTAGCTGAGTTCAAATATGACGCAGAACGAGGCGACACCTTTCCCGCCTATTATCGGAGGTTCTAGAAGATTTTTACAAAAAGATGTGAGAAATGGTCAGACGAAGAAAAAATCACACTCCTACTTCAGAAATTGGGTACGGAGGAAAATACAAAATTTACAAATTTGATTTTGCCAAAGAAACCAGAAGATATTTCTTTTTCAGAAACTGTTAAAATGTTGTGCTCGATATTTGGTGAAAGAGACAGCCTTTTTCATACAAGATATAAATGTTTAAACACGGAAAAAGAAGAAACTGATGATATTGTCACATATGCGGGTAAAGTCAACGCCCTGTGTGAACTATTTAAATTGAAAGATCTATCAGTTGACATGTTTAAGTGTTACATATTTGTCCAGGGACTGACGGCACCGAGGGACAAGGATTTGAGGTCAAGAATTTTATCAATTATGGAGCAAGATCCAGAAATGAACTTACAAAAAGTGACAGAAGAATGTCAGAATTGATAAATGTGAAAAGGGACACTACTAGGATAGAGGGAAAAGTTACATCCCAGGTCCAAGTAGTGAAACAAAAAAATTTTCTCAAGAACAAAGGAAAAAGTTTTGAATGTTGGAGCTGTGCGGGTTCGCACTTAAGAAAAAATTGCCCTTTTAAAACCAACCTTGTGCTAAATGTGGTTTAGTTGGACACCGAGCCTCCCAGTGCCGAACTAAACAAAATAAACAAAGACAAAAATTTATGTCTAAAGTAAATGTAGTGTTGTCAAAAGAAGAAGTGAGACAGGGGGGTAAACGAAAATTTGTCAATACCAAAATAAATGGTCACACAGTTAAGCTACTTTTGGATACAGATAGCGATATTTCGATTATCGACGAAGTGACTTGGAAGAGGATTGGGTGTCCAAAACTGGAAAAAACGTCTAAAATTGCTAAAGGAGTATCCGGAAAGAGATTAAAATTCAAAGGAGTGTTTAAATCTAGTGTATCTCTTGAATCGAAAACTTTTTCTTCAAAAGTGTCAGTTGTTCCAGGTATAAATTCTTGCCTCTTCGGAATTGATTGGATCGTTTTGTTTGATTTATGGGAGCTACCCATAAATTCATTTTGTAACCGTGTTAGTGTATCTGAAAAAAAAAATTCTAAACAAAATGAGGATTTTCTTACTGTCTTAAAAAGTGAATTACCCAGGTTTTTTTCTGAGGGGTTAGGTGTGTGCACTAAGACCGAAGTGAATTTTGAGCTAAAACAAAATGTGAAACCTGTTTTTAAACCAAAAAGAAACGTGCTTTTTTCTTCAAAAGAAGATATTGAAATTGAACTGCAAAGACTGTTGGAAAATGGTGTAGTCGAAAAAGTTGACTATTCTGAGTGGGCAAGCCCCACTGTGTATGTTAAAAAGAAAAATAAGAAGATTTGGGTATGCGCCGATTTTTCTACAGGCCTTAATGACTATCTTGATGGATCATAGTTATCCACTCCCATCCCTGAAGACATTTTTACAAAGCTGAATGGAGGTAAAATTTTCTCCAAAATTGATTTATCTGAGGCTTACCTTCAGGTAAAAGTCAGTGAAGAATGTTCAAAGTATTTGGGTATTAATACCCATTTAGGACTCTTCAGACTCAAAAGGCTCCCTTTTGGTTTGAAAGTAGCTCCCGCGTTATTTCAGCAAATAATGGACACAATGCTTGCCGATTTAGGTTTTGCAATCGCATATTTGGATGACATTCTTGTAAAGAGTAAAAATGTACAGGAACATAAGGAACACATCAGAACAGTTTTCCAAAGAATTGAGGAATTCGGCTTCAAATTGAGTGCCAAAAAATGTGAATTTTTCTTAAAACAAATAAAATATCTTGGTCAAATCATTTACAGCCAAGGCAGAAGACCGGATCCTCAGAGAACAGAAGCCATTGAGAAGATGCCAGCACCTAACAATGTTGCCCAGTTACAATCTTTTTGGGTTTAGCACACTATAATGCTATTTATATCCCAAAAATGCTTAAGTTGAGAGCACCATTGAACGAATTGTTAAAAAAGAGACAAAAGTGGATTTGGTCAAAAGAGTGCAAAAATGCATTTGAAGATATTAAGAAATGCCTGCTATCAGATTTAGCACTGGCACACTTTGATCCACAGAAGGAATTGATTGTGGCATCAGATGCAAGTGACTACGGATTAGGAGCAGTACTTCTCCATAGACTTGAAGATGGATCAACGAAGCCAATTGCTCATGCATCCAGATCACTTTTGCCTGCAGAAAGAAACTATTTTCAAATTGAAAAAGAAAGTTTGGCAATCATTTATGCATTTAAAAAATTCCATAGATTCATTCATGGCAGGATTTTTACATTGCAGACTGACCACAAACCCTTGTTGACTATTTTTGGCTCTAAAAAAGGCATACCCACTCACACTGCTAACAGACTTCAACGGTGGAGCATAATTCTGTTGAATTATAATCTTAAAATGGAGTACATTTCATCCAAAAATATTGGACATGCAGATGGACTCTCCAGACTTATTCGAAAGTGTGCAGAACTTTTAGAGGACACAGTGATAGCTGCATTGAGAGAGGAAAAAGAACTCTCCGGACTGCTGTGCAACACGATTCGAGAGTTACCAGTGAATCTAGATGACATCAACAAAGCAGCAGAAACAGATGAATTCATTGTAAAAATGAAAAAAACAGATGCAGTTAAACGAACAGTCGAAGAAAGACTTGAAAATTTCGCCATTTTCTATTTGTTCGCAGACTTTAATGTATGCTGACAGAGTCGTCATACCGACCACACTACAGAGGAGGATTCTAAAAGAATTCCATTGCGGTCAACCAGGCATGTCCAGAATGAAGGCCTTAATGCGCGGATATACGTATTGGCCTAGGATGGACCGGGACATAAAAAAAATTGTAAGAGAGTGTCAAGGGTGTCAGCTAGCAGCAAAGGCACCACCTGTACAAATACAACCGTGGCCGATGACGGATACACCGTGGACTCGGTTACACATTGACTATGCAGGTCCTTTGAATGGTCATTATTTCTTAGTAGTCGTTGACAGTTTCACAAAATGGCCGGAAGTGTTTAAGTGTAAACATCCGACATCAACGAGTACTATAGATGCACTAAGACTCCTCTTCAGTCGTTTTGGAGTGCCTAAAACTATTGTCAGCGTCAACGGCACCCAATTTACCAGCAAAGAGTTTGAAGAATGCTGCAAGGCCCTATCCATTGAACATTTAACAACGGCAATATACCATCCAAGGTCAAACGGTCTCGCAGAGAGATTTGTGGACGTTCAAAAGAGCTTTGAAGAAAAACCAAGGCATGGACACTGATGAGAAGAGTCTTGAAAATTTTCTATCTGTGTACAGGATCACTCCTAACCCGAACACTAATGCCGGTTTGTCATCAGCTGAACTAATGTTCGCACGAAAAATCAGATCCATATTTGACAGGATTTTACCAAATACAAACAAGATAACAGCAACAAGAGAAAATCCTTCGACAAGGTTCTACAAACCTGGTGACAAAATACTCTTCTTGAAATATAGGACTGGGAAAAGCTTTTGGGAAGAGGGGATTATTATGAAAAGAATTGGACACGTGCTATATTCTGTAAGAAGTAGTAAATTTGACTGTCGCAGGCATATAAATCAGCTAAGACCTCGACACACTGATGACTACAAACAGGCAGAAGATAATGAACTGCCCTTGGAGGTATTATATGACTCTTTTAATATTCCTCTACCCATAACACAACCTACTCCAAGAGTGGTATCTTCTACCCCAGGTCCGAGAGTACCAGTTTCATCACCAATTCCACCCCCTCAAACGATGTTGAGGAGAAAAAGTACAAGGGTAAAAAGAAAAGTCAACCGGCTGAGCCCCAGACCTAAAAACAAACGGTATTAAGCCAAATTCTCCAGGGAAAAATTGGCTTAGGGGGAGGAGTTATGGTGAGATATGTAATCACCACCGGAACAGTTTAAATGAGGAACTATATCACTGGTCACCGGACAGAGAAACACAGAGAGACACCCTGGACAGAACACGTGAAGAACAAACACTCTCTCTGTAAATATTACATTAAATATCTTCTTTATTTATTCAAACATATAGTACCTATTATTTCCTTTATTTCCTTTCATGGAATACTATCTCTTGATTATCCTTATATTATTGCCACCTCAGGATATATCAATAAGATAGACACAAAAAAATAAATTTACCCAATATGGCCACCATTTTTTTCAATAACTGGATCAACACAATTTCGAAACTATTTGCATGCCTTCGAAATTCTTCAGAGATTTTAATTTCATTCGTCTTCAATAGCAGAGTTAAGCGAACCAATACTTGGATGGGAAGTTGCATTTTTTGCCTTCCAAGTCGCCTAATATAGTTTAATGAAGGGGGTTAAATCTTATTTAATTGCTTTTACAGTTGTGTGGACTTTCAAATCATTTGCGTGCTTTCTTATTGACATCTTTGGGTCATTTTTAATCACCGGTGTGAGAGCTGTTAAATTGTCATCTTTTCGTTTTTTTGTTCAATCCCCCACAACAGCTTTACCTTAAAAGATTATTTGTTGTGTTCTGGTTAGTGAACACAAGTAGTAGTAATAATAAGACAAACCACGATATGTGAGGAAAATAGTTATATTTACAGGAAAGAGCATTTACAAGAGAGAGACTGTTAGTAATAAGAACATAGTATTAGTGATAGAGTAATGATATACTTCAACAAAAGGAACGGCTCTTCTGGTCTGACTCGTAGGCTTATTCCAATATTAATCTCCGCTACTGCCATATATGGCAGATGGAACGGCTCATTATGCTGAAAAGGTAGGTGATACCCAAAACTATTTTTCTCTAAAATAAACTTTCTTTGCTTTTTATACAGTAGACAAAAGAACTTTGACTGGTTTTGGCGTTAGGCAAATAATTGATTCTTTGTCGTTTCTTTTCTTGCTAACTCATATTGGACTAAATTATAATCTAAAAAGAGCTTAAATAATAGAGCTAATCATGAGACTTTGTATCCATTGAGTTTTTTAACCAAAAATTAAACTAATCATATTAAAAAATATATATAATCCATATTTTGCTTCCGCACCCTGTAATACCAGGGAATAATTGCGAAAGTGCTAAATTGCAGTTCCGAAGTAATCGAGTTCAAACATCAGTCGAATTAATACGTTCATTCTTGAACACAACAGAACATGGTAACAAGTTAATAGAATAATGAATCTAATTACGGTTTTACTATATAAATGGAGAAGATATAATCAAAATATTGAAAAAATATTGAACGTTCTGCTCTTCATAAGCGACTACTCTTGGGAATAGTATGAATCATTATATCCTCCCACCTATAAGTTAATTAAAATCACTAAGAATATGACATTGGCGTTGAATAGTCCACAAAGTTTAATGTTTAATGAACTTTTAAAGTTAAGAGACCAAACCAAACCTACCTAAACCTAATTTATTTACATATCTAATTAATTTACGATAATATCAATTGACCCTATAGATGGTTGCTTAAAAAGGTCAACAATGGCAACAAAATGCATCTTCTTAGCGAGAAGCTCACTACCAGATGTTGTTTAGGGTTATACCAAAGAAATGTCTTTTTATCGGGTTTTATTCCTTTTTAGAGTATGAATTAGGCAATTATAAACCCTGCCGACAGACTGGGAAATAGGAATGTTAAAATTTGTTTCCTATTCCATTCCATTATTTTAGGTCACCTTCCATGTAAGTCCCAGGAAACGTTTTATTAAATATGTAGCCCATCGGTTACGTTTGAAATTTCAATATTTGAGAGTGTCGTTGTTTAGTTGGCGAGTTCATCGCCACTTGAGGTATTCAATTCACTTGCAGAGTAAAGCCCTTGATCAATGGGTTAAAATGTGCTACTATAATTCTTCTAGAAGTATGGCCTTGTCATGGAATAAAACATGAAGGTTAATATACCATTAAACAAAGTTACCGGAACCGAATCAATATATATATATATATATATATACTGGAGGAAAGCATGTAAAATGTCATCTGACGAGACGGAGTGTATAGCAATTATATTCTCCGCCAAAATAAATTTATTATGACGAATTAACCGAGTTTGAGTCTCCATTTCATTGTACTATATATATATATATATATATATATATATATATGCATCCAACCAATAACCTAAAACTGAAAGTAAGCATGCATCCCTTGAATAGGTTTTTCGGTAATTCTAAACAGTAACAGTTAGCTTTCCTGTCAATATACTTTAGAGAAACGCGATCTTACGAAATTTAATTTAAAAGGAAATTACTCGTAGATATTGTGAAAGTCAGACTGATTTTATATTGTTCAATTACACTATAATATTTTATCAGAGGTTGAATCAGAATTTACCGAAAAAAACATGGAATAACAATAATCAATAATTTTGATTGAAACATTGGAGTTGTATTTAATTGAACAACTACACAACTTGTCACAACAATAAGATTAAAAACTTGTCAGAACAATAAGATCAAAAAATAAAACACTGTAAAATTAGATAAACCATAAATCATACAATAAATAATCGCAAGAACAATAATACACCAGCTTTACAACAATCAAACGAATAAAAGTCTACGGGAACAATGAAGTATTTGCACGGAAATAATCAAAGCCTAAAAAAAGAAAAAAACAAAAAAGGAAAACAAGCACACTGTTGATTTATAGCACCGACGGGTTATAAGCCAGACTGTATAGTACGTACCACTTAGAACCCTATGTGCTGAATCACATGACAAGATTGAATAGAACCGATAAAAAATAAATGCACTCTCTCAACTCATCAAACGAAGAAGCCTGATGCAGATAAATAAACAGATAAAAGTACGTGATTATATAAGTTGCAGCTGGTACGATGTTCCTAAATAAGGCCCAAAGTGCCAGGGAAATATTTTATTGTGTCTACGGGGTTATGAAGATACATAATATTTCTACGAATAATTAATCTAATTTTGGTTTTGATATATAAGCGGAGGAGACATGTTCGAAATATTGAAGAAATATAGACTATTTTTGTTCTTCATAAGCAAATTTTTGCTTTTTCTGGTGTTTTTCTATAAAGATGCAGTCGTATCGTACATTGTTGTATTCACACTGGTGTCCTCATCTAGCTTGTCAAGGAAAAAATGTTTTTAATTATCATATATGCCGGCCTTCTTCAGGTGCCCGCTGTAATTTGAAACTTAAACTGATTTTTAGACCTAAATTTTACACAGTCTGTGAGAGCAGATGATTATTATTTTTACCTCTATACTAGAGTATATGAAATATTAGTCAATTGTTCTAAGTGAACTCGACAGATTAATACAATGGTCTAGTATTGTTTTCTGTTATATTAACACTTATGGGTTATTTAATACCAAATGTCACTCTTACTCTCTCTCTCTCTATATATATATATAAGTATATATATGTGTGTGTGTTTCTGTGTCTGCGTGTATGTGTGTGTGTGTGTGTGTGTGCGTGTGTGTGTGTCTGCGGGTGTGTGTGCTCATAGTTTTTGGTAAAATTATTTTTAAACGAACCAGAGCTCATTTGTTTGCATACAGTAAAAAGGTTTCATGTACTATAATCCAATACTAATAATTATTTTTTAAAATTAATCATTTCTTTTCACGGAATCAAAAGATTTAAATATACAAAATGATTGAATAGTTCTATTTGACCAATACACAAAACCCTAAGAAGTAGTACAAAACCGTGTATGAATTGACCTGGGAGTAATGGGAATGATAATGTACTTCACATTCCCTACAGCTCCTGAGCTGAATCCTCAGCATCAGATGGTTTTGCGTCATATTAAGGATACTCGTTGTTGTGCGGAGGGAACTAAGCGGTGCAATCGGCTTATCCTACAGCCTCAACCAACGGGACAAGTTTTGATTCATTTTATCCTGGAGTCTATTGTTTCTGCAGTGTTTCAACTTACTCACAAAAAGGATATGACATGAGGTCAATTCTTTAAGCAGAGTACATTTAACTGGCTCATTGGTCGAATTGATAGAGAATTCGCCAATGGTCCGGGAGACCAAGGTTCAATCCCAGGTCACGTCATACCAATGACTTTAAAAATGGTACTTGATACCTCCTTGCTTAACGCTCAGCAATATAAGGTACGTATTAAGACTAAAATGGAGCAATTCAGGGAACGGAGTTGCGCACTCCCCTACAAATCAGTGTAGTAGCAATTGAAAAGGGAGCCTTCTAGTGTCCCTCGTCTACTGCCGACAACTTTACTTACTTTTACATATGATCTGAATTTAGTTTTCCTTCTCATGAACTGGTTGCATTTACAGGGCAAAAAAAAAAATATTAGTCAACCCTCCTATTTGCTCGCTGCTAAGGGGAAGACATTGATTCATAACTTTCCATGGCGAAAATGCAAGGCCTGAGACGCCTTTTCCAGTACGTCAACTTGGGTCAACGATTCCATTTATAACAAAGATAACTATTACGCTAAGCGTGCTTTCAGTGTCCGAAATGCTGTTACTAAAACAATCATTACGAGTACATAGCTGTCGATGCGGCTTAGAATACGTTGACTGAATCTTTGACCGTCGGGAAATATCTTTCCAAAACGGGTGTCCTGTTTATGACTCTATATTGCATCCAAATATGATTCTTCAGTTCTGGAGTGAAAGGAATTACTTTTTCATGACTTCCACGTCCACTCTGAACTGGAGGGATAGTAACTGTTAGTATCTCATATGTGGATAAAATTCAGCAGTTTTAAAGTTATTCATATCAAAGGAGAAAACCTGATAGAATATTTTCTGAGTGCAATCTATGCAAATTTTTCAAATTATTTGTATTAAGAATATAAATGGGATCATTTTTTTTTATTCAGACACTTTGTTTGTAATGCCTTCTTAGGCATCTCCACTTTTTACTATGATCTCACATCTATCTTTTCAAAAATATTTGCCCATATCTTATATAGTCTTAATATAATATCTATAAATATTAATCTTGTAAATGCAGAGAAAATTCTGTTAACTAAATCATCAGATTGTTCCCAAAAATTACCTGTTTTTTTTACAGTATTTCTGGTTTTGGTTTCTTTGTTTAATGGCATATCAAATAGTTTATTTAATGCCAAAGCCATCCTTCTAGATGAACAGTTATCGTACTATTTAACCCATAGCTGGGAGGAGAAGGGGGTTCGTACCTTTCACAAGGGTATTTGTTCTAAAGTGAATGTAATTGCGTGACTGGAATTCGAACTCGCTCACTACGATTCCGTAGTCAATCACTTTAACCATTACACCACTCGGACACTTCCAAAGGTATTTCTGAAATTGAGCAATTTAATCATAAATTTCTGTACATGATTGCTGTTTGTGGTCTGGCTGGGTATTTTTTTCCGAAAATATACATTGCTCTTTTTGCAAGAAGATCCAATTTGTTTGTAGATGTACTTTTTGGAATTAAGACTCCCCCAACGAGTATCCTAGATATGACACAAAAAAAAATCTGAGATATGACTCCAGTAATGCCAGAACATTACGAAATGTGGAATACCCCTTCATTGCTATCGCTCCCACATCAATTCTGATCCGTACTGGTAGCACCTGTCGGGTCCTATCTATTGATCAAACAGAACTGCTTGAAATTTAAACTGTGTAGTTTGACGTTTAAAGTGAGTGCAAAGAGATGGCTTATGCGAAAATGAATTGCTTGAAATAGAGCTGTTTGATCATTTAACTGTGTGTAAACAAATGACTGATGTTTAACTGAATTGTTGTATCACATAACATACTTGGAACAATAAAGCTGCGAGAAAACAAATTATTAATGGTAAATATAATTATTCGTATTAAATAGACATAAGTAAAGCTAATTAAGTGTGTGGAAAAATGAGCACATACTCCTTTAAAAATGTTATAAACAAAATATGGTTGGAAATCATACATTTAATATAATATGTATAAAAATATTTGGCCTTAAATAACCTACAATATTTGATATACCATAAAATAAAACCAAACCAAACATGAAACTATAAAACTGTGAATAAACTAAAAATATTACATAGGAAGTTTCACACAATGCAATTGCGTGCAAATTATTGGTATTCGATTGGAATTTGTTATAATTGCGTTCAAATTTTTTTAAAGATACGAATATACAGGAAATGTAAAAATAAATGTATAATTGATGTGATTCCCTAACCGCTAGACATAAAATAGCCCTTGCCGGGTTGAAAAGCCCTTAAAATTAATCAATCGATCAATCAAAATCTGACGATTCATTTTTACTCATTAGTTAGGTCTTATTCATCATGAATCCATATCAATACTCAATTTAATTTCTTTTTTTCATTTTTACAGGTTAATTTATATATGAAAACTCAATACAAGAAAGGCGCGAACTCCACTTATTTTGTATCGGTTGTTATACGAGTGGGTTCACTAAATATTTGAGAGTAAATCCCTTACCTCAGAGACAGATTAAAAGCCACTTGCCATCTACTTGGGCTGTGAGATTATCTTTCCGTTTTTACTCTCCAGACAGCCTTTTCTCCTTTCACTGTAGATTCGTGCTTTCGCTTAACCCCAAACTGCTTATTTATAGACGCTATCCGATTAACGGTTTCAAAGAAGCCTGGAATAGGAAAACTCACAAAGCCGAACGCTAAAATGTTCCGAATCTCTGATTGTGTGCATTTCTTTCTTTGACAAGTTCTTTAGCGATAGGTTATTTTTAAAATGACCAATTTTAGCAAAATAAATTAGCATTTCCTACAAACTGTTTTATGCGTCCCTGACCCATAAAAAGCATAAAGTTAGTGATATTGAATTTCTTAAAAAACAATTGCTTTTTAAAGTTTTTATATTTATGTTTTTTGCTTTTTGTTTTTTATGAATGCTGATAATTAATTCCAAAATATCTACTTATTGATAATCAATACTTGATCAATAATAAATATTCGGCATTCATTTGTGAATATTTCGAAATTTAATCACATAATATATATCTCAGACGGTTGATGAATTCTGAGTAAGTAAAAAATAATCTGTTTGGATTGTGTTAAATTTCGCGGACGAATTGATTAATTTAAGACTCTGCTTATTATCTGATTCATCAAATATTATATAAAATTGGTGTAATTACCTCTTCGTTAGACATTGGTAAATTGAGACACTTTATATCCTAATGTACAATAAATTGTGCTTCTCAAGTAAGCCTTTGATATATTTTGAACATACTTATTACATGTTTTCCTTATTAATATATCTAATTATTATAAGGTTATGAAGATTATTATATAACTTAACTATTAGATACTTTATCACCATGTCGGCTGGGACCTTAGTATACATCCGAAAAGGCGCCCCCTGTTGGATACGGGTGGCGATACATTATGCTTGAGAACAGAATTCTAGTGACTGAGCAGTCCGTGACTCTGCAAATGAAATGATCACGTTACTTGCAACATTCCACTTTTGCCCTTGCGAGCCTCGACAGGCGGTCCAAGAGGCCCGATCCAATCTATAGGCCAGTAATTCCAAGACTTATTTCGAATATGATTTTCTCGGATTGTATTCTTCAATTAAGCTTGTTGTAAAGTAGCCAACCCCATTTTATGTTAAAGGTTTAATGGTCAAATAGGCTGAGATAGCAATACTTGAATCCATGTGAAGTATATAGAGACAAATGACGATAATTAAATGTTTACAGTCAGCAAAACTTGAAAACATTTAAATTTGCTCAAAAAATAGGCTCAAAGGCGTTTAAAAATCAAGTTACCTACAGACGATTGACTTTTAAGTTATATATATATATATATATATATATATATATATATATATATATATATATATATATATATATATATATATATCGCCCCCGTATATATATATATATATATAATGTATCGCCCCCGTATATATATATATATATTGGACATTGGCCTAGCGGTTAGAGTGTTCGCCAATGGCCCGGGAGACCTGTGTTCAATCCCAGGTCGAGTCATACGAAAGACTCAAAAAATGGTACTTGATGCCTCATTGCTTAACACTCAGCATTATAAGGTACGGATCAAGGGTAAAGTGGAGCAATCCAGGGAAAGGAGTAGCGCCCTCCCTTACACCTTGGTGTAGTAAGCTATCGAAAAGAGAGCCTTATGGTCGCCAACTTTACTTACTTATAATCAAGTAAATGAGGATTGTAAATATAAAAAAATGAGTACGCATTACACGGCTATTAATAAAAAATATTATTTCATATATATAAACACACACACACACACATATATATATATATATATATATATATATATATATATTTATATATATATTTACGTGTATATAAACAGGACCTGGTATTAAATAACCTGCAAATTTGCTATGACATTTAATCAACTAACCAACCCAAACAAAATTTATCTTGTTAAACGTTTTACAATAGTCACAAAAGAAAAAAACGCTGATAGAGTAAATGCTCTGTGGACAGGTCATAGAATAAGTAATTTACGAAGCTCTTTGCTTCGATGATGCACAAGGCTAAATGAATGGGGCGCCCAATGACACTCGAACTCAGTTGTGTAGGTTTGCTAGTCTAGCTTGCTAACCGTTACACCACCAGTGGTGCTCCAGGTCATAGAATAAGCTATATCCTCTACAAAGTAATAAGAACACATTCCTCCCCAAAAGATATGTCATAGTTGTGACTAAACGGCATCTAATTGTGTCTCACGTCCTAAACATCTGAAAAGTACAGAAATTTTTTTCTTTGCAATTACTCCCAGATCCATTTTAGCCCATGGTGTTAATACCCACTGGGTTAAATCTATGAGTCATACGAGGTTCATACGATAAGTTTTCAGGTTTTTTTCGTATGGGCATTTAACATTGTTGTAGACTCTCGAAAATTTACTAAGTTTTTGCTCTATATGTTATGAGATGACTGACTAATTTTTATAATTTCAGGTTTAAATGAACAGCTACAGTAGCAATTGGAATACACCCTACTAAAGTCTGATTGTCACAGCTGGTGAATTTTAAAATGCAATCTGACACTTTAGAAGAACGATATACAATAAAATTCTGTGTTTAACTTAGAAAAAAAGCCATAGAAACGTATGGAATGCTGCAGTCTGCTTTTGGAGCATCTTGCATGAATCGAGCATCAGCTTTTTAGTGGCATAAGAGATTCAAGGAAGGCATGAAGTCTGTAAGGGATGATGAGAGGTGTGGGAGGAGTAAGGAAGTCAATAGACCAGAGTTAATATGCCAAAGATTTAGGGTTAGGGTTACTATGTTGAGGTTTTAAGGGAGTTCAAGAAGAGATTTCGTCAGAAGAGGCCAGCACTCTTCAAATTGGTTCAGTGGCATTTCCACCAGAACAATACAACTCCATCCTTGTCACAGGCTATTTGACCAAGATGGGCACCAAGACAGTTCCTCAATCACCATATAGTCCAGACCTTGCTCCCTGTGACTTTTGGTTATTCTCAGAGGCTGTCGTTATGAGACAGTTGAGGAGATGAAAGAGGCTGTGACGAAGGTCATTGACACGCTCACACAAGAGGACTTCCATAGGGCCCCCCAGAAGTTGTTGGAACGGTGCAACAAGGGCATTGCAGTCGGAGGAGATTACCTCGTAGGGGACTAGAGTTTCATGTGTGTACTATCAATAAAAGTGCCCATACGAAAAAAGTCTGGAAACTTATCGTATGAACCTCGTATCGATCTGTGCAAACATTTTTCGTTTTTGATATGCCTATGACCGAAAAAAAAAAAATTAACAGCAACACAAGAAATGTGAAAAGGAACATACAATAAATGCGATTCCCTCACACCTTGGAATAAAAAAAACGTACACGAGTTGACATGGTGTTAAAAGCAGTCAATCAAACAATTTGCTATATCATGATTAATATTAAGTTAATTTGCTATTAAGTATATTTTCAATTAAGTTATGACAACTTTTTCTAGACAAGTAAATGAAAAAAAATTTTCGAAACGCAGTGGAAATTGTTCAGCTTTTGTATCATTTGAGATAATATTTTTAGTAACGGCAAGCAACTAGCTTGTTCTGCTTGTTACTTATTGATCTTCAATCGGAGAATCAGCTCAAAAAATGATTTTCTCTTATTTCTAATCACTAATTTCATAATCACAGGTCACTCGATAATATAGTTCTTACCCAGACTTATTTCTGGCATAAAATGCCCGGCCCGTCGTATTCTTATGAAAAAAGACAATGCAATCGAATAAATACTTTTATTCTATATTTACAAAGTCTGTATTAAAATATCACAAGTCGAAGTGAAATCGATATAGGAAGATTGTATAGCAGCAATATTTTGAAAATCAGCGTTTTACATTTTTCTTGGTCTTAGACAGGAACAACTCGTTATATTTTATCAATTTTTAATCACACAAAGTAGCCGAATGTGCTTGGCTAAATTTAGTCTGACACATTATCACTATTGTTGGGCTTCCCATAATAATGCATTCTGTAGAGGAGCTCATTAGATTAACTTGATGTTTTCATCATCTTATATTAACTGTCTATTCAAATTTTGTTCTGTGTACTTACCCAACGCCACTACCACGGGCAAGTTTGACACAAGATCATTTTTTTTAAATGGGATAAAATTAGTTTCAATTCAAAGTTTACTTCTCCTAAAATGTTTTTCTAACCAAAACTACAGGATCCAGTCAACACTACTATTAGTCCATAGCTGGGTGAAGAGAAGATTTATTCCTGTCTTTCTGAAGAGCATTAGCATGCTCTTTGTCTTTGTATTTGTCTGTCTGTCTGTCTGTCTCTTCAGTTTCAAGAGAGCTGGGGTTGTCCAAGTTTCTAATATTAAATGATTTGAAAGAACAATATTTGAAACAGTTTAATTTTTATTGTTACAACGTTTGCGGTTCGTCTCTATTACTGAAGTTAAATATAAATTGTTAGTTTTTAGTTACTGGCAACGCGAGAATTTAGTGAACAAAGTAACTAATTTCGTCATCTCGCTTATTTTAATTTTAAAAAAATCATATTTTTGAAACTGAAAGGGACTTTCTTAGAAATACAGAATGAGAGAGAGAGAGAGAGAGAGAGAGAGAGAGAGAGAGAGAAAGAGAGAGAGAGAGAGGATTTATATATTTACTGATACGAATAATGCAAAAGACATAATCTTCGCTAAAAATTATCTTCTAGCTCGATCCATGTTATTTTTAAACTGAGGAGAGTGTAGATATAGACATTTTTGCAAACAGAATATTTTCTCGCCCGGATACACGTGTCAATTAGAGATTGTGATATAATGAAGATAAATAAACTTTAACGATGGAATGGTTGGTTGGTTGGTTGGTTTAGTTTTATGTCATATCAACCGTTATAGGTTACTTAATGCCAAATTCTTTATATATATATATATATATATATATATATATATGTGTGTGTGTGTTTGTGTGTGTGTGTGTGTGTGTGTGTGTGTGTGTGTGTGTGTGTGTGTGCGTGTGTATATATATATACATAGAGAGAGAGAGAGAGAGATTGAAAAAAAGGCAATCCAAAAAGAAGAATTAAACATAAAAGACAGTCAACGCTATTGCGTTTCGGTTCTTATAAACCATCATCAGAACTTGGAAAGATTACATTCAGTGGCATTAAATCACTGATGAATTTTTAATAAAATACAAAACATAGAGGAAATATCATATTTCCTGAGAAAGAGGTAACCGCTTAGTCAATAAATCGTCGTTTGTATTTAAAGATATTTCTCGAGACTGTTCAAGGCAATGATGTAAAAAAAAAATAGAATCATCAAGAGAAATAATGAATTAAAGGGAGAAAGTAAAGAGGAAAAATAGAAAAGAAGAGAAAGTGGAGAATAATAGAAAAGGAAATAGAAGAGAGAGGTGGAGAAATATAAGGAAAATGAAGGAGGAGGAAAAAGAAACAAGCTACTATATCACATGTAAAGTAAAGGTAAAGTTAGCGACCATAGTCGAGGGTGACCCGAAGGCTCCCTTTTCGATAGCTACTACAACAAGGTGTAGGGGAGGGCGCTACTCCATTCCCAGGATTGCTCCACTTTACCCTTGAACCGTACCTTATAATGCTGAGTGTTAAGCAAGGTGGTATCAAGTACCATTTTTAAAGTCTTTGGTATGACTCGACCTGGGATTGAACCCAGGTCTCCCGGGCTATTGGCGAACACTCTAACCGCTTGAATCAAAAATCAAAAATCAAAATGATGTCAAATGATGTTTCTATTAATAAAAAAACAATTTTAAAGTAGAAAAACGGTTGATGTGGGAAAGGTAAGTAAAGTTTTGTATAAATGTAGCAAAAGCAAATAGATAAAAGATATAAAGACTTTAGATTTTGGAAAGGGTATAAAATGTTTTTGCATGAAGATGGTTAACTCCTCTTTAATATTAGTATTGCGGTGTGAATAGAAATGTTAGCGGTCATTTTTACGAGAGAGTTTACGGTAAACTCTGAATTCTAACTTTTCATTTTTTATAAGACACCCAAAAAAGACAGTGTAGTTGCATTCAAGTTCACATGTGGACTTTTCAGAATGTTCTACATTATTTAGTCTGTGTTAGATACTATATAAACTAGGATGCTGTGGATAAATAAGTAAAATGTCGTCTATGTATGTAAAATAACTAGCACTGCTGGAGATAAATTTAAAAGGACCAAACTCCTGGTATTCAAGATAAATGAATGCAAGAACTGCACTCAGCGGAGAACCCATAGGTAAACAATTTTTTATTTATAAAACGTGTTACTGTGTTGGAAATCACTATGTGATGTACATTGGGTATGATATTTTATTAATTTAAAGACAAGTAGAGGTATTGTATATTGACCTACGACCCGGCCGGGCTGTCAAAATAGGAAAGGCTCCTTTGTAAATAACAGGTGTATCCGGTCGATCAGGATATTATAAACTAGACCGTGGATGGGTTGAATGAGTGCAATCTGTGACGCCAACAAGAAGGTGGATGTTGAACTATTATATAACTCGGTGAAGACAGAAAGTCAGTTAGTTAGGAGACCAGATCAGTTGGTGATAAGATGTGGAAGAGAAAGCCAGCACCCTGCAGAGTGGGCCCCCGGGCCTCCGGTTAAGCAACCCTGGAGAACGAGAAAGACACAACGCTGATGGCCATAAGAGCGGGGGTCAATATGTTGCAGTTCTGTTAGGACTCCAACTCCCTCTCACACGCAAACCTTTCAAATAAAGTGAGAGGTATATTTTTCTAAAAGACTCTGTCGCTTGTTTTTCATTGTGTCGTTGTGTTCTGCATGCATATGTATTATGTGTTTGTATAGTTGGTCATGGTCATGGCTATACTACAGTGGTAATAATGTGTTAGTTTTTCAAAAGTGATTATCGTAACGTTTAAAACACCTATTGTCAGGTACGTTAATATATTGTGATTTGATATCTAAACAAGCTAGAAATGTGTTCTCAGTATCCATGTCAATTAATTTGTTAAGGAGTGAGCCGGAATTCTTGATGAGAGCATCACTGATTGTTCCCAACAGAGGGGATGATATTTTACCTAAAGGTTTAGCGATCCAATGCCAGAGATAATGGGTCTTAAGTGAATGTCAGGTTTGTGGGGTTTGGGAAGACCATACATTTTAGGGATGATTGGGTTGGTAATTTATTTTCAAAGACCAAGATTTGTCCATTTTTCTGGTTAACTTTTTGTAAGACTTATTAAACTCATTGATATTAGTAATCAGTCCTATTTTTCAAAACATCATACTCGAAACCGTCCTTAGCACCTGATGGGATATTTGTATAAAATTTCAGTTTAAGATATCTTTAAATGTAAATAATGCAATAGCATTCTTTTATTTTCTTCTATGAGATCAATATTCAAATAATATAAAAAGATATTTTTGTTTAAAAAAAATCAAAGCGATAGATTTTTGAATTTTTAACTGACAGACTTGTTAAAATGTAATAGCAATACAAAAAAAAAGGAAAATTAGTTTTGCTTGTTTATTTTAATCTAGCTTATCAATATCACTCGATAAAACTACATGAGTGACTAATTTAATTAATGACAAATATTCACAGAATAAAAAAAAAGAAATTAAATTATTATTTCTATATAAAATCCATTATACATTGAAAGAGGAAAACTAATCAAAACTATAATTGCAATTGTCTTCTACCTGGTCGTCAGATATCCACATAAAACTAAAATTCCTTTTAATTAGTATTTCTTTTCTTTCTCCATGACAACTCATGAAAAAGCAAAAGGTAAACAAACATGCTGACATAAAATTTACCAGTAAATGATAGCATTGGAACTGAAGGAAGTATTTGCATCTGATAACAAATTAAAGCTGGTTTATTGCCTAACATAATGGAATACAACATCTTAAAAAATGAGTTCGAACTCTAGTCACGCTATTAAGTATTCTTTCGCACTGATAGACTTTAAAAAAGATATGAACCTTTTCATCCTCAGTATTAATTAAATATAGGGTAACTCAATATTCAAGGGCTTTATGTGATTGCTAATAACTCTACTAATAATAATGTGGTGTTCATTTTTGTTTCAGATTTAAAAATCATCATCATGTCGTGCAGCCAGATCGGATATCCCTGACCCTCTCTCGCCACTTATCCTATCGTTCATCGCTTCTGGATGGTCCTCAGGGCTTCATCCCGTATCCTCACATAGCTGCTGTATGTATGTTCTAGCTGGTCGTCCTGCTTTTGCTCGGCCATATGTGGGGGTCCACTGGAGTATATCACTTATGAGCTGGTCTCTGCATCTTCAGCAGTGTCCTGCGTGTCTGGTTCGTCAATAACGCTTCTAGTCATAATTCTTATAAATTTACTAACAGCATTATGATAAAGCAAAGAAAATTCAAAGGGAGCTGGGAAAAAGAAACATAATAAATAGAAAGATATACATATTTATCAAGCTGAGATTTTGTATTGTAAGGTCTATTGTAGATTCGAGCTGGTCGTCTTGCTTTTGCTTGACCATATGAGGAGGTCCATAGGAGTACATCACTTATGAGCTAATCCCTGCTTCTCCAACAGTGTCATGCATGTCTGGTTCGTCTAACTTTGATATTTTTCGTGAAGGGATGTAAGTTGCCGTACAGTTGCTGCTTTGTGGGGTGTTTCCCCCAGGACTTGTTCAAAATTGCTCGCAGTATACTTGTGTATTTGCCGTCTAGCTTTTTCTCCAGCCGTTTATTTAGCGTCCATGTAGTGCATCCATATAGCAGTATTGAGACAACCGCTGCCTGAAAGAAACTGCGTTTCATTTTATCGGTCAGGTCTGACTTCCATCTGACCGATAGCTTATCGATAGCTGTCCATGCCTTCGTTAGCCGCGTGTCAATGTCTTTTTTGGTTGATGAGACACTGCTTCCTAGGTCGGTGAACTTGTCTACTAGTTTCAGAGAGCTACCGTCAAGTGTGGAAATGTCTCCTGTTTTATTAAAGCTCATATATTCCGTTTTGTGTGCATTGACATGGGGGCCAATGCCAGCGGCGGCTCGTTCCAGAGTATACAGTAGTGTTTCGGCTCGGGCGGGCGTATTTGCCAGAATCACTGTCATCGGCGTAGTCGGCGTCACTAATTGTTTTTGCAGGTTACCTTCTGCTTCTTTTCTTTGTCAGCTCAAAGCCGTTTTCTTTGATTTTATCAATCGATGTTCTAAGCACGTCGTCTAGTCAGATGAAAAAGAGATATGGGGCTAGTATATCTTCTTGCATTACTCCTGCTACAATGTCGAAGTAGTCTGTGTTTCCATCCGGAGAACGTACTTTCACTTTGGTGTTTCTATAAAGAATCATTATTGTTGCGACGGTCTCTTTGGGTGTGTCGTATGCTAGTAGGATTTGTTCTATCTTCCCTTGGTAAAGTCGACAAATAGTATTGTTGCCTGTTGGTTTTTTTACCCGTACGCCTTCAAGTATTCTACGGATAGTCAATATTTGTGAGGTTGTGGATCTATTTCTTCGGAAGCCATTTTGGTTTTCCTAAGAATGCTGTCAATTTTGGGTTCTATGCGGTTTCGTAGTAGGACCTTAGTTATTTTGGCTGCTATGGAGGTAAGTGTTATACTTCGGTAGTTCTTGGCTAATCCGAGGTCACCCTTTTTAGGGAAAGGGAGGATGCATCCCTTCATTCGTCTGTCTATCGGATTTTCATTATAAACTGTGTTACAGTGTCGGAGCAGAATGTCGTCTAATTTTCTGGTCCTCCATACGTTTGGAGGAACTTTATCAAGCCCTGCGGCTTTCCTGTTTTTATTTTTTCTAAGTACTGAGTCGAGTTCTTCTTGAGTAAACAGTCCTTGTTTAATGTCTAATTGCTAACTAATAATTCTGTTGATTGATTCCTGTATAACTTTTAGTGGGTTTCCAAGTAGATTCGCGAAATACTGTTTCCACAGTTTTATTCTTTCTTGTTGGTGTGTAGCTATCAAATTAGCTTTGGCTGTACTCTTTCTCTACTCACCTCGTTTATCGTTTGCCACGCTATCCTAGATTACCTATCTTCAACTGAGTCTCTAATCTTATCAATCTGATTTTGTACGCATTCTTTCTGTTCTTTTATATATATGCTTGCTAATTCATTTTTTTGCCTTGTTTAGTTTTAGGGCATTTGTGTTCGTTAGTTTCTTTCTATTGCATTTGGAGGCAGTTTTCAGGTTTGCATGTTCTTCTCTAACCACTAATGTTTCCAGTGGGACTCTAGATTTAGTTCTAGATTTTGCTAGAATGCATTTCACTATTGCCTCGAGGTGCGCGTTGACGAAATTTTCATATTCGTCATTTGGGGTACGTTTTTCTGTCTTCTGTAGTACATCGAATCTGTTTCTCAATTCTAACACGTATTTATTTCTAATACACCTGTTGTTAAGAAGGGCCCAGATATAGTTTTTGGTGGTCGCTGTTCGTGTAGCGTTCTTTCGTAGGCTTAGTCGTATTTTTGCCGTGACTATTCGATGATCGGAGGACACACCCCCGAAAGAGGAGAATGCTTCGCAATTCATTGCGCTAATTTTCCATTTCATGTTTATAAAGACGTAGTCTATCTATGCTTTACTATTGTTCGCGTATGTGTAGGTCCGTAATTTCCTCTCCCTTTTTTTTGATAGTTGGTATTGAGGCATGTTAATTATTTTCTAACATGAAATCAGTTTGATGTTGTCCATTCCTATTTGACGTGTTGTGAAGGCTGTATTTGTTGATTCCGTTTTTCCCGATTTGGGCATTCATATCTCCGCCAATGACTAGCATGTTGTGTTTCGGAATGCTACGCACTAGAAAGGATAGCTCATCGTAGAAGGCGACTAGTTCAGTTTCTTCACTAACATTGTAGCAGGAGATGATTGTTGCTCTGGTATTGCCATTAAACGTAGCTGTCATCAACCTAGGATGTGTTCCTTCAATGCTATTTAGTGTTTTTAACGCTCTTGGTCCTATAAGCATTCCTACACCTCCTACTGTGGCATTGTCAGAGTTTTTCCATGCTGATAAAGTGGCTAGCGTCCATCCATTGCCAGTATCGTGATATGTGATATCTTCGGTGTGCGTGTATCAATTCTTGTATGTATATTATATTTATTTTATGGTCTACGGCCGATGGAGTCAGCTCTGGGAGTTGACCTATTCTATTTAAAGTTCTAACGTTAAATTTCGCTATTTGTATTGTTTGTTTGCATTTTAGTAGTTTTTGTTGTGTGAGCTCTGTAATGAATTTTCGAACACTGAGTTCAGGGCCCCAACCTCAGCAGGACGCACCCTTTTTTACCCGCACAAAGAGCGATGCAGTTTATGTGTGTGGTTTGAGTGTGGGTCATGGTTATCTTTCGATGGTTGTTTTTTCTCATCTATAGGAGCCACTATTATAGATGAGCAGCAGTAGTTCCTCGATCGAACTGACGATCCTGAGCGTTGAGCCGCAAGACTCGTACGTACAGGACCAGGTTAGACATTACGTTTGGCCGTCAGAGGGTTTATCCGCATACCTTTACGTCCATCATGCTTCTTCCCATGTATACGTAAAAAAAAAGAAAAAAAGAAAAAGGAGCATTTCTTTACTCGTAAGTTTTAACTTAGTTAAAGTCCAAGACTGATGTATGTTTGTAATGTTTTTTTTTTTCATCTGTCTTCTGATACTCTCTTCTGATACTGGCCCTGACATGTGTTTTTTTTTTTTTTTGTATTGGGGACTTCCTTTACTTACGCTGTATTTTTTTTTCTCTTCTAAACTACTATGGGGGGGAGTGGTGGGCATTCTAAGTTTTTAGAAAAGATTCAGAAACACATGTGCCGTCTATGCTAACACAATTGACCAGAGCCATATATTTAATTTGGATTTACGGTAAAAGTGTCTACATTTAAAACACACTGTACAAGCGGCATTTTACAAAGAATAAAACAGCATACAATTTTGTAAAATTTCCGGAATTTTAAATTAGAAGGACTTAAAGGCATTATACGAACCAGTATTGAACCTTTGGTTTTCTGGTGGCAAAAGCTAGTTCTTCATCTGTTTAGTCACTAATGAATCTATATAAAATTTGGGATGGTCTACTACTTGGGGAGGGAGACAATGCTTATTTCGTCATTCTTAGGGTTTTCTTTTAATTTTTTATTTTAGTGGCATTGGGACTTTTACTAACGTTGTTTTTTTTTTCTTCTAAACTGCTATGGGGGGAAGCGAAGCAGTGGGCATTCTAAGCTTTTAGAATACAATTGACCAGAGTCATATATTCAATTTGGATTTACGGTAAAAGTGTTTTTACATTTTAAACACACTGTACAAGCGGCATGTTACAAAAAACAACTACAAAAAAAAGCAAAACAAAGCAGATATGAGTAACTAATTGCTCAAGATTTTGATTTATTCATCTGATATAATACGATAAATAAATACACCTCTAAAATTAAAAGAAATTCCTTCTAGAAGAAAGATAAGAAGACTATATTTTATCTAGAACATTGTACAATTATAGTATTATGGTTATATTAAATTTAGTATTATTTATAACCAAACTCTAAGCGTTGAATCCCTCGTGCCCTAATGTTTATCGTCGTAGGAAGGCGATTCAGTGACCCGCGATCAAATCCTGGACGAGGCTGTTTGTATTTCACATCGCACAACTATCCCAGACAAAGGTATCAATCTAACTATTCTCCATCCTGCTGACGGTATATAGTAGGGCAGACTGAGAACATTAGCCTTGGTATGTCAAGCGGCTATGGGAAAGTATCACTCTAAATTCAAACTAGTTGCAGACCTGGAGAGGGATGGGTTCATCTAGTCTATTCATACCCAAGACTCACTATATGAGTAGCGCCGTCTAGATCAAACCAGTTTACTGGACCAGCTAGTGATACAATTACAGATAAAAATAACTTAAAATGTAAGTGTATGTTGATATAATTGTATTTGTGGTGAAAAATAATTTACAATTTTATTTTTGGTGTCGGAGTTACAATGTTGAAGAGTTGGGTTGGAAATAATGCCTAATAATACCTGTTCTGATTATTTTAATGTTTTGCAAGAAATGATAAAATCCAGTGTGCTGAAATCCATTATTCAAATCTATTTTACCTACCTAAATCATGCACTGGCAAGTGATCCACATAGATATGACGTCATTATTTCATAGACATGAAAGTCTGTGAGGTATTTTGGTTGCTGCTCTTACCTGTTAGCTATTGGTCATAACAGGCAATGTTAGCATGATGTCGAACTTCTCCTGCTAAATTAAATATTTCCTTTAATCATAAAGCCGGATATTGGCTGAAGCAGATGAGTGCAAATCATGTCGTGGACGTTTCACGGTAGTGTAAGGACAGCTGGGTGTGCAAGAATCATAAACAGATTAATTATGTGAAAACCTTTCGAAGCCAACTAGTGGAACAAATGCATTCGAACCATTTTCCGCCAGGAAGTGCCTTAACTTTTTCATTAATGTAAAAAGAAAAGTAAATATATGAAATATAAAACGGGCAAATACTCAATGAACTGCATTATAAACCAACAAGGAAGCATTGTTAAAGTTAATAGCATTGCAGTTTTATAATTGAGTTTTGTGTGTTTATAGACTGGTCATTCTTACTTGAAGTCCTATTAATTATGTTTTAGGGTGTGCTTTTGTGTACTTTGTGGTTTACCAAAATCGATATTTTTTTACGTTATTCTTAAAGCAAAATCGATCCGGCAGACTTTGTTCGAATAGTTTTATGCTACTCTGGTAACTATTATTATTTAGGATTACCAGGAATCAAATATTAAAAAAATAAATAATTATAGAATTATGTGTTCAAATAATGGGAACAGTGCTTATATATATATATATATATATATATATATATATATATATATATATATATATGTGTGTGTGTGTGTGTGTGTGTCTGTGTGTGTGTTTGTGTGTGTGTGTGTGTTACACCGGCCATTGACTTATTGTACTTTTAATATTGTTAAGTACTTATACATCGGATTTGAGACATTTCTAATAATATCATAGGGTGAAGGAAAAGCATGAGATATCGATTCCTTTCGTTGTTATCAATTGAAATTAGATTTGGTTCTATGTTCAACATCTTGCATATCAGTAGTAGGGCCTTCGTATATAAACAGGGTGCTGAAGCAAAATATAGAATACTTTTTTAAATGTTTTTTTAGAGTGATTAGTCCAATTTTTGAAAAACCGTTATAAATCTAAACATTCTTGATCTATCATTCTATGAATTTTTTTTATTAAATTTCAGCCCAATATCAGTGAGCAAGAAGAGAAACGACAAAGAATCTATGATTTGCTAATCGCCTAAAACAAGATAAAAATATCTTTGTCTACCATATACAAAACAAAGAATTATATTTTCACAGAAAAAAAGAGATTTTTAAGCAAAAGATAGAGTGGAGAATTGAGAAAAATCGAAAAGAAGGCTTTTTCTCTGCTACTGTAATTAAGAAGGACGCCACAACAATAAAAAGATAGCGCTCGAAGGAATTGAAAGTTCACGAGAAAACTGCGAGGAGAGCAATTTAACAAGATTTAAGCTGAGATATTAAGCGCCCCTTAATTACGCTATGTGGGGCGTTTTAGAAAACAAAACAAATGCAACTTCCCATCCTAGTAGTGATTCGCATAAGACCACTACTGAGGAGGAATAAAATAAAATGTCAGAATAATTTTTTTGAAAGCATGCAAATCGAAGGCGCGTTGACACATTAATGAAAAAAGAACAGTAGCCATAATGAGTAAATTTACTGTTTTGTGTCAACCTTCTGATCCTGTGGGTTTTTTTTTTTAATCAAAATAATCTTGTTTGATAACAAAGTTCATTATTACAATATTAGAATATTCCTAAATTTGCTTCCGTACCTATATATATATATATACATACACACATATATATAATTTAGATAAGAATTTTGGAGATAAAAAGAGTGTTGTAAGAGATTGTAGCTTGATTGGTCACTTTATTCCCACTTCCATAAGAAAACTGTAAAATACAAAAAAATAAAGTAATCGACTTAATTCTTATATATAAATATATATATATATATATATATATATATATATATATCCTTAATTCTACCGTATCGCGAATAAAACTTTGTTGCTTTGATTAAATTTTAAATCCCCAAACATATCTTTATATATATGTGTGCGTGTGTGTGTGAATGCGTGTGTGTGAGGTGAATCGTAATGAAAGCATTATTCTTAAATCAAGAAAGTGCTCAAATACTGGGCAGTAGAGCAGGTTATAGCTTATAAGAAATCGATGAATAACCTTTTAATATCAGCTTCAGGAAAAGAAATACTAGCGTCAGATGAAACATGCAAGTAGAAAGGACGAAATCCTCTTCATCAACTAGGAACTACTGATTAAATCTCGCTCAATGTGAAAAGAATTGGCTGCATGGTGTTGGGAGAAGAATGTGAAAGAAAAAAAGAGTCCTTTCTTTTACAGAAAATATATCAACATTTAGTATTAAATTGGTTTCAAGATATGGAGTAGTACCTACTAACTGCACGAAATTGCTGCACGAGAACGGAAAAGTGATAGCTGCGATGTGATTTTCTAAAAATCTTTTGCAGGAAGGCACGTTTTCCCATTATATACGAGGGAAATAATGAAAGAGAAAAGACAGATTTCAAAGCAGAAAAGAGAAAAAAGAAAAACAAAATAAAAAATAAAAAAGTAAAAAAAACAAAAAAACAACAAAAAAAAAACAACAAAAAACAAAAAAACGTTCTTATATTACAAAATGTAATAAGAAAAATAGTGATACTTAGTCCCAAGATATGGAGTAGGACCCACTAAATGCAGTAAATCGTATCGCGGTATCAGTAAAGAACAGCAGTACTGATGGAACTTTCTGTAAAATTAAAGACGGTAATTCTTCTCGCTATATTAGAGGAATATATATATATATATATATATATATATATATATATATATATATATATATATATATATATATATATATATATATATATATATATATATATATATATATATAGCCCATTTCCATAATGGTTATAGTGTTCGCCAATGGTCCGGGATGCCTTAGTTCAATACCAGGTCGATTTATACCGAGAACTCGAAATATAAAACTTGAAGCATCCTTGCTTAACACTTAGCATTATGGGGTATGGGTCATGGGTAAATGGAGTAATCCAGGGAAAGGAGTAGCGCCCACCTCTACAACTCAGTAAAGTAGCTATTAAAAAGACAGACTTCGTGTCGCCATCGACAACGCAAGGCCAACGTATATATATATATATATATATATATATATATATATATATATATATATATATATATATATATATATATATATATATATATTCGGTTAAGTATGAAATATTTTACGATAATTTGATTTGATTATACAATATTATTGAAACTTATAGGATAGTTTACAGTAACATTTTCAGTAAATATTCCTCTTTAAATATATATCAGTCACTCATAGGGATAATTATTTTTTCCTTTGTTTTCTTTCTCTCTCTCTCTCTATATATATATATATATATATATATATATGATAGAAATATGTGGAAAGTTGGATAAATCAAACACTTAGCTCAAACTTAGACGTGTGATATTTCATTTGGGCTTTATTTCATCTTCACGAACTTCTTCAGACAGAGACTGTTCTTTGAGTTTTTCTATTTAAAAGCATATGAGGAGAATTGATAAGATGGTGAAGGGGCTATAATTGAAGCAGGACAGCTGGGATGGATTTAAAATCAAATGTAAAAGATTTGAATAAAAAGATGTTTTGAAAGTGGAGATAGATTTTTATGGAGCTGATAATAAAAAAGTTAGGACGGGTTTGTGTGAAAGGGGGTTTGGCATAACTTGTTTCATAGAAAACATAATGTGATGTCACAGAAAATTGTCTTTATTGTGGTGTCTAGGTTGTAATTAGGGTGAGTAAAGACTAAGAGGCAAATGATAGGGAAAAGCAAACGTAAAGGATTGTTAAAAGTATGGTGTCACATTAAAAAGAAAAACTCTGGGAAGTGTCTCTGTCTGAAGAAGTTTGTGAAGATGAAATAAAGTCAAACGAAATAATACACATCTAAATTTGAGTTACGTGTTTGATTTATCCAACTTCCCACATAATTCTATCATAAAGTCAGATCCACTACAAATCTATCTTTTCTTCATATATATATATATATATATATATGTGTGTGTGTGTGTGTGTGTGTGTGTGTGTGTGTGTGTGTGTATATATATATATATATAATTTTCTAAGAGCAAAAAATGATGTAATTGATTATAACTGCAGAATCTAGCATTCTTATTTGATTAGTTAGTTTTATAATTTGATTGAAAAATAAACTTGTATATAAGACCTGTTCCTTAGAATTTGTTTTGTGTGCGAATGCAATTAGAATATAATTTAAGAAGGAATTAAACACACCATTGAATCTTGCCTCATAAACGCAGACCCAAAATTTCTTTGTAGAAAGGAATTCATATAAATCCCGTTTATTTGTGAATATGTATGTGTGTGGGTTGATAAGAATGAACCAGAAATAAGTATTTTTACTTGAATCTCTACTATGAATAACATGAATGCTTATGCTTATAGCACTCTGTTAGATCTCATGTACATTATCAACATGGTGTAATGGTTATCGTCACAGGATATGGACACGGCGATACGAGTTCAATTCCTGGACAAGACTGATTGCATTTCACATGGCACTAATACCCTTGGGAAAGGTATGAATCCAATTATTCTCCCTCCAGCTATGGGTAAATAGTAGGACAGACTAGGTTCTTCAGCCTTGGTTAGGCAACTAGTCTAGGAGAAGGAAAACTCTGAATTCAAACCTGCTAAACTCCGCTTAAAAATTGACCTTGTGTCATATCCTGTCCGAGCGGAGAGGTTGGGTAAATATGATCAACATAAAATGTAAGGAAATAGTATTAAACAGTAATATATCTATAAAGTTATACTAATTTAATCTTTCAAGATTATGCTTATTGTTGCTGACTGATGCAGATCAAAGCTAATACAATGTAAAAGTATCAAGAAGAATTATGCATGCAAGATTTTATGAAAAAAGTATATATGGTTTCTAGTAAATATTCCTATCAGATAATGATAATCATTTGTTTGCATACAGTTATATGATTTACGATAGATTAAAACTGTGTTAGTTTAGCTGATAGTGCGTTGTTGTTTGTTTGTTTTGTTGGTTGGTTGGTTGGTTTTACATCGTTGCAGGGTTATTTCTTACCGGTGAGTTTTTTTTTTAATGAGCGATTCCTGGCGGCAACACCCCACAAGACACCAACTGTACGGCCACCTGCTCCCTATCACGAAAACTATTCAAGTTAGACGAACCAGACATGCAAGATACTGCTGGAGAAGCAGGGACGAACTCATAAGAGATGTACTCTTATGGACCCCCACACATGGCCGTGCAAAAGCAGGACGACCAGCACGAACATACATTCAGCAGCTATGTGAGGATACGGGATGTTGTCCTGAAGACCTACCTAGGGTGATGAACGATAGGGAGTGGCGAGAGAGGATCAGGGATATCCGTGCTACCAGCGCGATATGATGATGATGATATATTGTCAAGTAATTTCCCTAATTACTTATCACTTGCTTATACGTTTTCAACAATTTATATCTCATACGAATGATTTTTAACCGATCTAGTTAACTGTAGCAGTTGGTAACACTCCGAATAAGAGCCGGGCTGGAAATAATGACAATGACAAGGTACTTCAAAATCCTAAGATTTCAAAAACTGGAACTTCATCACTTGTTGTAATTTATTGCCATACCAGAGACTCCTCATTTTGTGCTAGTCATACCCACTCTGTACGGGACACAGTGGACCTGGGAGCAATAGTAATTAATGGCTACTCTGCATTACCCAAAACTCCTGTATTACAGGAGCTTCACTATCAGACTGTTTAGTGTCATATATATGACACTCGTTAGGGAGTCTTACTTGTCTGCAGAGATACAGTCAGTGTATTCTGCTGTCCCAACGAACTGAGCCACCAGGATACTCGTTGGGGTGTCTAACTCCTTTGCAGAGATACAATCAGTGTATTCTGCAGTCTCAGTAAACTGAGCCATGAATAAAAAGAGTAAACAGAAATAACATGATATCAAACATGACATTTATGATAAACCTTACGTTCTTTTTAAAATTAGATTTTAGGACCTTCTTTAGTACTCGGGCTTCATTAACAGATTTAGTTTAGGGCCAAAACCTAAACACTGATAATCTGAGTATATTTACTTTGTTTATATTACTTTCAACATTTTCACAGTTGTTAAATTTGATTTATTTATTTAAAAGCATATCAATCTTCGTGGATTATTTAATGCCACATCCATACTCGTAGAATAACATCTTTTTTTATTTAACCCATAGCATGGAAGATAAGGGGTCTATAAATTTGCAAAGTCATTTGTAAAAATTGGATGTATAGTGCGACTAGAATTCGAACTCGTAGCCCTAAACTCTTGCTTGGGGAATGTTCCTAATAGTCATGGGAACCATCTTATGATGTTACTCATTATTACAAACAAGTGAATTTATACTTATTTTTCTTTTTGAGATTTATTTTTCTCGCGGTAAACAAATATCTTTGTCGAAAGGTAATATACACTTTGGATTATTCGAATGTATTCTATAGTCTTTGAGTGAAAGTGTTGTATAGCCATAATGATTTCAATTACAACAATAATGATACAAATACACGCGGTGCGAACGGGTCTATTTCTTTCTAACTTTAGTCCTTGGTGACACGATGAGTGAGACACAAATCATAAAAGCCTATGCTAAACATACTATACTGACGACCCCCCACGCACAGCGCATCTTGTGGTGTATAAGATCTCAACTCATCTCTGCCAGTCGAGACCCAAACTGATCTGCTTTGATCAAATCCGAAAAGCTCAACAACGCTCTTTAACAGTCAAACTTCAGTTACTTGTCTTTTCAAAATCCTCAAATTCTCAGGACAATATCTTCTGGTCGTCCAATCCCATTTCCTCTCTGGGGGTTTATAATGACAGATTATGATTGTCATATCCTTTCCAGGCGAGCGTAAGAGAGCCTATTTGATTATGTCAACAAATAGTTCAAAGCCTTAACAAACTAAATAATAAAATGAAATTAACAAAAAAATGATTATTATGAGGAAATCATTATCTTAATTATATAACATATGTTTGGGAGAGTTAAAGAATATGTGTGTGATGAAGCTTTCATATTCATCTGGAATTCGTCAGGGAAATAAAACTGGTCTTACTTATACTAAAATATAAACACATACTTAAACTAAAAAGGAAATGCATAATCATTCCTGGTTATCAATAACATTTTATAATTAGCCAAAAAAAGTAAAAATACAAACTCTACAAACTTGTCATAGTCGGACTGCGTTGTCGTTCTAATATTAGCCGGAATTTTCGGTTTTAACTTTACAAAATGCTGACATTCTTCTTAAACGAGATCAAAAGCGGAGCCGGATTTTTCACCTTTTAATAATTCCACTTAGCCTTTTGCCAGACTAAAGTGAGCATGGTTTAAATCTTAAATTATTTGAATAAATATGACAAAGCTATATATACATATATATATATATATATATATATGATTGAACGCAAAATTATAACGGAGTATATATATATATATATATATATATATATATATATATATATATATTCACAATGCTTCCAGGTTGAATAATTTTGGTTTATAACTAGAGAAATTTAGTATGTTTGCCTACAGAAATGAATTCGCAACTGTAAATTTCCAGATAAAGTTCTGTGTTATCTTTGGTGAGTGAGGACAAGAAAGTGACAGAGAGAGAGAGAGAGAGAGAGAGAGAGAGAGAGAGAGAGAGAGAGAGAGAGAGAGAGTTTGTGTGTGTGTGTGTGTGTGTGAGAGAGAGAGAGAGAGAGAGAGAGAGAGAGAGCACGTGCGTAAAATATTTCTGTTAGTAAGTATAAAAGAGCTAGTGCTAAACACACACAGACACTCAATCACACACAAACTCATAAACAAGCAAACCAAAAAAGCATAGTCACACAAACACTGATACTTATCTATATTATAATGATCCGATTTTTGAATGTTTGCGTTTTATTTTAACACAGAAAGAATGGCACATTTCTGTGAGATTTTCCGTAAGATCATAGCATTAAATGCGCCAGCATAAAGGGTTTGGCAACACCTATTCAAATTTGCAATTCAGTAACAGTGGGATGACTTTGTTCACTTTCACCCCAAGGTTTATGATTTCTCTACAGAAATAAGTATCAATGACAAATTGTAAAATACTTATTCTATGCATTCAATTATCTATTTATTTGCAATGAAGTGTATTACAAATTCTACAAATTGTTAGCGACTGTACACACAACAAAAAAGAGGTATATATACTCGCTCGTAGTGTAATGGTATCCTCGTTGGAAATATACACGGTGACTTGAGTTCAAAACCAGGATAAGACGGTTTGCTTTTGTCCCATTACTAATGCCTTTAAAAAATTGCATATATATAGATAGTTAGAAGTAACATATTCGTAGTTTTTCAACAGCGATAGATTAATATTCAGTTGTTGTTTTTTTGCTCCTTACATTCCTTCATTGACGTTTTACCAAAGACATAACTTCTTCAGAAATTAATCTGAGGTTAGAATGCTACCTTTCCCTACTGTACTTTAGTAATGTTATGACTAAAGATATCTTTAAAAAGAACTGTGAGAATTTATTTGTGGCGTACGTCATCAAATGTTTTGTTGTCAATCCAAGCCATAATTAGCATTTTTTTTTATTTTGATCGACAATTTTTCAAGATTTTTTTAAATTTGTTATTTATAAGGAATTGATATTTGATGCAAAATGATTTTTCATCTTTTAGGATATAAAGAGCAGTGCTTGCATTCTATGGATCTAAAAGTTTTCTCCTTTATTTTCGATGCTATATCTTTTTATAGAGAGAAAGTATGTGAGTGGTCGGTAGTTCTAGACGTGTATTGTTCTTTGTTTTTTTTAGTCGTCGATATGTTGCTCCTCTGATAGCCCAGTTGGCTAGGGCTGCATGATACACCGACAGGGTAAGACTCCTCCCACGAGTGTACTAGAAATGACATTAAATAATCTGATAGTGAGGCTCAAGTCTTGAGGCTTTGGGGAAAGTGGGGTACACTTTCATTGCTACTGCTCCCAGGTTTACTCTGAACCAGAGTGGTAGCACCTGATAGGGTCCTGTATATAGGTCAATTTATATACAGAACTGACAATTTTCAAAGAAATTCTAGGTTGAATTGTTAGAAATATAACATTTAACTGTGTGTAAACAAATGACTGATATTTAATTGAGTTGTTAGTTATACGTAGGAATACCCGGAGCAACTAAACTGTGTGAGAACGATTGGGAAATATTGGATAGAATAATTAGAGTTAAAGAACAATATTTGTAACTATTTTACAGTGCACAAACAAACGATTTATTGTAAATTGAATTATTTGTGTAAGACGGAAATGCTTGAAACCATTTGACGATGAGAAAAAGATATCAGGCCCATTTAAAAATGTGATGGACAAAATGTTTACTAATCATATATTTAATATATATGTATAGATAGGGTTTGGCATTAAATAACCAATAATGTTTGATATGTAATAAAACCAAACCAACTAACCAATACTTTGAACCATTACACCACGTTTACCTCCTCTCCAAACGTAAATATATATTAATTCTAGATATCTAACTGTTGACCCTTGCTCTACAGTAGGAATTTCTAAAGGAAAGCAAACGGGCTATTCAAAGCGAGTTTACGTTATCTTGCAATAATGCGTAAGGGAAGGCATGTACCAGCTATTTCGTCAAATTATTAATAAATCAAATTGGCAGTTGGATCCTTTATTATTAACCCATGCGTATTAGAAAATGGGTCAGATACGAGAGAACACGTCGCAGCTGAAAACATATACCTTAGTACCTGTCGCATGTGACTTGCTGAGGAGAGTGACATGACCAAGGAATACACATTGCCCTAAGTTGTTTTATTTAGGGTAATTACACTACATTGAACATCAAAGACTTAATAGATTATGAAATAACTTTACTAAAGTTTAGTCTGAAATATTGCTATAGTAATGACCAGAAACTAAAAGTAGAACTTATTTTAGTTTTAATATTCAAGAGGGACGTGTTTGCTCAACTTCCTTATGTGACAGATGCCTACAGTTATTTACTGAGCTGACTTTACTTAGGTAAAGGTCGACTGTAGTTTGGCATTTTGAGCTAATCCGCTAATCGCCAACAAGATTTACCAGCTACCCTTTGCTCTGCGATGAGCGCCTAAAGCAAAATAAATCGTATTTTTATATTTTCGTCTGTTTATATCTAAACAGTAGCGTCAAGAGACTCCAAGATCATGACATATAAAATCGTGAAAGAAAAACGACAAAAATCAGTTTTACCCAAAATAGTGTCACAATTTTTGAAGTCAGTGAAAAATCATGCGACAAATTATCAATAAAAAGACTAATCAGATTTTTTTTTATATTTAGAAACGATTAGAATTAGATATTTTCCTTTACCAAAACCAAGACTGTGTAGATGCATGTAAAAATAACTTTATCGCATTAAAAATCTAAAAAATATGAATAACCATGTATATCTATCAATCTCATTCTCTCCCTCCATCTCTCTCTCTCTCTCTCTCTCTCTCTCTCTTTCTGTCTCTCTTTATATATATATATATATATATATATATATATATATAATTCCTAAAGAAGAACACCTCCGTTTTTTTTTAAATAAAGAGTTATTTGACTGCTCAATCAAGCATAAAAAGAATTTATATATACCGTAAAATTATACAATTAAGTAAGTAATGTAAAAGTAAATTTGCCGACTAGTAGTCTAGGGTGATCCGCAGGCTCCCCTTTTCAATAGCTATCACACCGAGGTGTTTTAAGGGCGACACTCATTAGGCTAAAGGCCCGGTTGTTGTCAATAATACTACCCTGAAAAAAAGATTAAAATCGACGAAATATAACAAAACATAATTAGAGAACTCAATCAGTTAAATAATGTTGATATGAAAGACAAAGCACGACAAAAGAAATCCAAAAATATTAAAAAAAAGCACAAGTGACCTCATTCTCTAAGAAGTTGGCAAACTATAACATAGAAGATCCACAATCTTACGTTTTAAAATTAAATAATATATCTGACTACAGCAGTAACCATAGCGCATGAAGACAATAGCTTTAAGCAACCCAAAATAAAATTAAGGATATAAAAAAATAGAGGAATACAGAAAATAGATATCCGTTCTTCAAATGTGTTAGAGTGTCAAAGTGAAAATTAGGAAATAAAGAAAAATTGAAATAACTTACGAGATAACATCTATTGATAAGATTCAGCTGATAAAAAAAGGCTGAAGCAAAAAATCCAATAAAGGGCCAAGCATATACGAAGACTTGAAATCATTTTTTAAAATGTATATGGAGCCATAAAAAATCATATAATTAAAAAGCAAAGTGGATTGAAAATATAAAATACATAAAAACTGTGAATAACAAATATCAGAATAAATTACAGTCGAAGAGATATTATTCTCCCTCCACTTATGGGTAAATAGTAGGGCAGACTAGGTTCTCAGCCTAACTAAACCCAAAGGCATAAGACGAAATCCCCCGGCCATTATGTTTCATTAGTAAATAGATATAAAAAAGTGCTTTTCTGTGGCGGCTTTCTAATCCGTTACTAAGCAGCCACATATTCTTTATTTATAACAGAGGTTTTACTTAAGATCGTAGAAAAATCATTTCACCAAGTTTATTAAACTATAGCATTGCAATTGATTAAGTATTATTTTATTATCTCACATGGTCAGTTTTTAAGAGGAGTGAAATTGGATTGAATTCTCTTTTCATTCTGGTGGATGGTTTCATGGTTTTCTCAAGGGAGGTATCGTGAAGTAAAATGCAAACAGCTTCGTTAAGTATTTGAACTTACGTCGTCAATTCAATTTCCTATAAAAGAAATAGTACCAGCTTCCACTCATCAACTGATTAAGTAATAACACAGGAGGATTTTTATACAACTAGGAATTGTAAGCTAGTCATCAATATCTGCTTGTTATCGCTCTGTAATGAGTTTAATTAACACTAGTTGTTTTTTAAGATTATGACTGTTCCAGAAGAAGCAAATCAGAATTGATATATATTACTTATTTCAACTTAAGTAAATCATTGTATTATTATGGTTAGAAAGATCATGTCTAATAAACAAAAATCACACTCCAAGTAACGTAAAAACTAAATAAAAAATCCAAGAAAGTATAATTTAAGAAAAAAAAAAACACGGTAAGAAATGTAACTTTCTGTATATATTTCAGAAAAATAAAATAAAACAAAAACTCAAAGTTTTGTGGTATGCACCATTCATATTGAACAAAAATCTATTTTACTTGCCATATTTGGCTTAATAATGAATAAATTTATTCTTCACTCATTTTGGTATTTATCTTTAATTATACAATTTATTTTAAGAAAGCAAAATTGCTCTGTAACCAAAAGCATATCAATGACAGTCTGACTGAATAGCATCTTATACGAACTTATATGAGTTTTGTCATTCAATTAGTAGATTCATAATAAAATGCACTTTGTGGTGAAGTGAAACATTATTCTCTTCTCACTGGATTAGATATATGTAAATACTTTTCATTATCTGGCCAATATCTAAGTTATAGTGCATAAAGCTGAATTTAAGCATTTACTTCGTTAGTCTTTTATGACAGACCAATTCTTTTTCAATGACGTTCTTGGAATTTTTCCATGAACCAGGTGATGGATTTAAAAGCCTAAGGTCGATAATTCTATTTTACTTGTGGGGACGGTGATGTGAGATACTAGCCATATTCAGCATAATTATCAGAGTTTCGAAATGAATAGTGCATTGTTAAGCAAATCAGTGATAAAAATGGTGGAAATTTTCTATGACACCTTCAAATAAGAGACACACTTAGCTGTATCGCTATTGTAGTAGGAAAAGGATTCAGCGACTAGAGTTCAAATCATAAACAAGGATTTTATACGTTTCCCTTCAAGCAAATGCTCTTAAGAAAAATATGAATCCATCCCTCTAGCTATGTATAAACAGTTGGGCATATGGTGTTTTTACTCTTGTTTAGGTAACCAGAAAAGCAAAACTCTAAATTCAAATCAGCCAGCCTAGGCGGCTAGGTCTTTAGAATACAACGATTGCATCTCTGCTGAGGAGAATTACCTCCCCCAACGTGTGCCCTGGATATGATTCTAAACAATCTAATGATGAAGCTTCAGCCAAGGAGCATTAGGGAAGATGGAGTAACCATTCATTGGCATTGCTCTCAAGTTCACTCTAGCTTGGAGTGGTAGTACCTGATTGCGTCTCATGTATGTGTCCAATAGAACTGTTTTGCAATTTTAAACTGTGTTTAAACAAATGTCTGATGTTTAATTAAATTGTTTCCGTTACATAGCAATTCTTAGGACAATTTGACTGTGTGTAAATGAATGAATGTTGTTGAATAGAATGATTAGAGTTAGCTAACAATACTTGAAACCACTTTCCTGTGAGAAAACAAATGATTAATATTGAATAGAAATTTTAGTGCTAAATCATAGTAACTGAAACCATTTAATAGCCTAGAAACAAGAACAACACTCGTGAGCGAACAAATTAATTTGAACTCGTTTAAAAATGAAATTACCGACAAAATATTGGCTTTAAAGTCATATATGTATAATTAGTGCAAACAAATGACTGATGTTAAGTTAAATTGTTAGTGTTACTGCAGCATATTGAACTTTGACCGAGCTGTCATGTTCCATCTGTGCAAACAGGAAGACAGCAATACGTTGGTTGAATGTCGGAAGCGGGTCACGTGAGTCAACTGCCAGTAATGGATTGGCGTTGTGAAATGATATATGCAGGCACTCATAGCAGTAACAGTCAGTCTTGCTACCAGAAGTCAGGTGAGATTCGCAGATTCAAGGGGTACGGTGAGCACCAGTGAGCGGGTGGCAAGCGATCATAGGGGAAGCACTGCTCCCACGGGCAAGAAGTGCCAAGTAAGGCTTTGAATATGGAAGCTCAATATCTCTCTCTCTCTCTCTCTCTCTCTCTCTCTCTCTCTCTCTCTCTCTCTCTCTATCTATCTATCTATCTATCTATCTCTCTCTCTCTCTCTCCGACAAATTTTTGACCCTAAGAAAGAATAAAGAGACATATATTTATAACGCAGGGTCATCATTCATCCTTCCTTCATCATGTCATACAACATTACATAGCAATATTTGGAACCATTTAACGGTGTTCAAATAAATGATTAATAGTAAGTATAATTATTCATTCGAAAAATACATGAAACAAGGTATCAAAAATGTGCAAAAAAGAGCTCAGGCTCGTTTAAAGATGTTATCTACATAATATATTTACTAATAATAAATATTTAATATATATTTGAAAACAGGATTTGATTTGATTTCAGCAAGCCATAAAACTCAAACAAACAAACAAACAAACAAAACAGCTTTAGTTCACTTAAAAATTGACCTTGTATCAAATTCTGCTCGTTGGGGAGATTGGGTACATACGTACGACATTCTCACCGCAACAATTTAAATAATTGGTTGCGCCAACTCGAGCAGAATTTTATGAGCACCATGTATATGATGAAGGTGCCCGTGGTGTAGTCGTTATCGTCGTAGGAAATGGACACGGCGACACGAGTTCAAATCCTGGACGAGACTGATTGCATTTTCACATAGCACTAATACCCTTGGGAAAGGTATGAATCCAATTATTCTCCCTCCAGCTATGGGTAAATAGTAGGACAGACTAGATTCTTCAGCCTTGGTTAGGCAACTAGTCTAGGAGAAGGAAAACTCTGAATTCTAACCTGTTAAACTCCGCTTAAAATTGACCTTGTGTCATATCCTGCCCGAGCGGAGGGGTTGGTAAATAGAGACCATGTATATGATCTTATCCATTTCGCAGAAAAAAAAAAACTTAGACATTGTTTATTTCAGTAAAACAAATACTTTGCAACTGAGAGGTTGTTCTATCTTATAGTTTCATTTAGTCCCCTGCATCTGTTGTAGATTTAACAGAATAAGTTGGAAACATTACAACTAGCGTGGTACTTATAAATATGAATAAAATAATTTTTATTTTTATTTTCTATATTTTAATCATAAAAAAACAGTTACAGTGGCCATCAGGTTTATCAGCCAATTTGTTAAGATATTTTTGAGTTATGTATATCATAACAGATTTTAACCATTTGAGGAAAAAATGCGTGACACAGAAATCAGAAGGGGGACTTCCTTTTAAATTAGTATAGAATTATATATCATTGAATATTTTCTGGAAACTCAAGTTGCCTCTGCAATTTCTTAGATTTCACTGCGTGTTTGTTCTGTCATCCAATTGCTAACTCAATTACTTTCCCTCTTGATTTAACTAGGGAGAGAGAAAGCATGCCTTCGTCGGTTGTACCTCCATTGCTAATATTAGACGCTGCTAATAACTGAGAGAACTGTCTATTAAATGTTGCACAAGTCCTAATAGGAAGCTACTATATTTCCTTATCTAAGAATGACTGGACAAGGAGAAGTGAGAGAAAAGCTCTAAATACGTCCGATGTTTTCCACTTGACTGACTAGAAATCACGCTTAACTTAGCAAGATGCAACCTCGGGGAAAATTCGCTAGCAAAAGTCATTAACGTTTATGAATGACCAAATTAACCAAATCAAAATTCTTAAATATGAATTAAAAGTGTGGGTTATCAATTTGCAAGTCCATTTTGTGCCGATGGTTGCCCGATAAGGACGATCGATACTTTCGCATGTGATCCAATCTTCGCTTTCGGATGCTTTAGTCCATCTCAAATAACTTAATCAGCGGATCAAGAATTTTCAATTATAAACCAATATTAACAAAAAAAGTATATAGAATAATTTAAACATTGTCTATAATTTTAGTATTTGCAAAAGTTCCGAGTGATCTCTCTTTTTTAAGCATATCTCCGTAGAATCACTTATCAGTCATAGATTTGCCCTGAGAAAAGCCAGCTTCCTCTCAAGTAAGACATCTGTTGTAGCGTTGTGGGTATCGGAAGAAAATTGCCAAAAACAAGGTCGAGATGAAGAGATGAGGACAATTAATAACGAAGAACAAAAATTGATATTAAGTTAAGATAGAATATTCAACAGAAAAAACTGTATATATATATATATATATATATATAAAAAAAAAAGTTTTACTCGTGTCAACATAAAAAAAAAAAAGATTATTCAATAAAAATATCCCCTACTTCAAGAATGACATCGACGCGACTGTAGAAAAACGTATATGCTGCATCCAATTGATTTTATTTTGTCCTAATTACAATATGTTTAAATTGGAGTTCAGTTGGTTGGTCTCCTTCTTCACACCGACTTAGTACCTGTGCCTGTTAGGTACGAATCTATAATTCAAACAGATGAGTTTAAATGTAATCGTATCTAATAAGAATCCTTGATATCATATAACTGTTGATTATTTTTATTGATAATAGTTTCTTGAAGCTAGAAATGTTTACAAGGGATATGTGTCACGTACTTTAAACCATTGAAATGTGTACAAAAAATAAATGTTTTTAAATATGAATACGTAATATAATGGCCGAGGGATTTCGGTTCATGCCTTTGGGTTTAGTTAGGCTGATAACCTTTCGGCTCAGCACAGGGGTTACTTAGGAGCAAACTTGATGCAGGTGTTAACGCGTGCGCGCGCCGAGCGGACGTATCACTCAGAGATGTCACAATAGCCCGAGATGAGGAACAGGGTGACGGAGTGCGAATGACGTCACGCGCCGGAAGCGCGCGGAGGATTTGGGGGATTTCTAAGAAAAATAAAGAGAGTTGAAACTAGACGCTGAACGAGGAGGTTCGACTTTTGGGGCTCGCTGAGGCGCGACGAATTTGCGCGCCATGGGTGCCGCACGAGATAGGGGCCAGATGAAGAAGCCTGCATAAAAAGATTGTATCTCTCTCCTTATGTCGAAACCTTAAACTCAAAAATAATAAAAAGGTTTTTTACCTGAACAAAGAAGTCGTTACGTGTTTTCGAATTTCGAGATTCCTATGTTCTATGTATATATAATACCAACATTCGATGTCCATTTCGCACATGGCCGTATCTGGCTATGTAAAAAATATTTGCTTGGAATTTTAAAAAAATATTACCATTATACAAGAAAACTTGAAACCATGCAAAGTCTCCCTTTTCAATAGCTACTACACCGAGGTGTAGGGAAGGGTGCTACTCCTTTTAATATCATTTAATATCACTTAATATCATACAAATGTGTGCAAAAATTTCCTTTTAACAACTACGTAAAACTGAAAATATAAATGTATATAGAATGCAATTCCCAAACTACTTGGTATAAACTAACCATGGACGATTTGAAATGCCTTTAAAATCCATTATTCTATATATAAATGGATATTTTTAGGTTATTGGCAAATCATGGTGCAATATATGAACTTAAATAACTAATATTTATACTCATGAAAGGGTTTCTTATATCCAGTAACCTTTGTGATGACATCTTTTAATAAAAACAGATTTTCGTTCTTCAGTTGAAAAGACGGAGTGATAGTCTTATAATTAAATCACAGCTTATTAGAAATTTGGATATAACGTTCTGCTTGAAAGATTAGCTAGCTAGAATGATAAGTCCGTGGCAATTTATTTCGGGCTTTCAGTGATGACCTATACTTACAGCCTTACGCTAAAATCAAAACTATGCTCAATTTTTATAAACACTAAGACACAGTAGGTATTGTTTGCAAACACAAGTTTGTATGCTAACTAAGCATCGCTGTTTTATTGGCTTCTTCTCTGGTCATATTTTCTGCACATAATGTATTCACTCCACGTATAAATTAGCGACTCCCTACATGAATCCGGAACGTCTAAACCACAGATGTAAAATTAGGTTCTATCACTTCGATTGCTCACGGCTAATTAAATTAAATTTGGAATCGAACTTCAGACTTATTGTATTTTTGTCAATTGACTTAAAAATCCTCCGTTGAAAACAAAGCATTCGATTGCCTTTAAAAGTTATTACTTGATAATCTTATTTATTTGACATTAATTATTTCCACTTTTGGAACAATTGTTCATATTACTATATGTCAAATAAAACTTTCAGTCAATCTCTAATTTAACTCGTAAATGCAGACAGTTTTAAATGATATTTAGAATTTATTATATTGAATCAAAAGTTAAGCAGTGTTTGAATATGTGCTAGTTTATGAAATAAATTCCTGGAAATTGAGGGAATTAAACTCATGTTATACTCAGTAAATATTCAGGATAGAGCTTACCCGGACTATTACTTGTTTTGATCCATGCCTCAACTCCTGAGCTCGTGGAGCTTTAACAATCAAAAGGAGGTAGAAGTTATGTTTAGAAAGCTTCGCCTCGAACGATACGACCTGGTATCTGTATGAGCTCGAAAATAAGTAAAAATTGTTGCTTCAGGTGGAGCAACAAGTTCAGCTATATTTTGAATGCTTGGCTAATTTCGCTGTAACTTGAAGAATAAAGAGAATACGTAACTAAATGTTGGGTATCACCTACCTTTTCAGCATAATGAGCTAGGCCATCTACCATATATGGCAGTAGATCTAATACCAAGAGTTCCGCTCCCGATCATTTTGGTGACAAATTGATTTCGGACTGGACCTCTCCAGGTGCTGGGTAGCACTTTAGCCGGCCGTGTTATCGGGACGCGGTTCGGGCAGAGTGTGTCTCGGTGCCTGGGGATTTTCCTACGGCCTCAGGGGGCCTTCCCCCCAGGCTTTTACTCCCTTCGGGGAGGTTTGGTTTATCGCCCGGTGCCTGAGGCGCCCCTAATAAGGGAAATGCCGAAGGGGCCGTAGGCATTTTTGGGAACTCCGGGCGGGTGTGGGCTACGGCCCTGCACCCGGTCCCACCTAAAAAAAGGCCTTGTGCCATACTTGCCCGTAAGGTGGGGCGGTCAACAAATACTCCACTCTCGATCATTTTGGCGACAAATTGATTTCGAGCTAGACCTCTCCATGTGCTGGGTAGCACTTTGGCCGGCCGTGTTATCGGGACGCGGTTCGGGCAGAGTGTGTCTCTGTGCCTGGGGATTTCCTTCGGCCTCAGGGGGACTTCCCCCAGGCTTTTACTCTCTTCGGGGAGGTTTGGTTAATCGCCCAGCGCCTGAGGCGCCCCTAATAAGGGGAATGCCGACGGGGCCGTACGCATTTTTGGGAAATGCCGGGCGCGTTTGGGCTACGGCCCTGCGCCCGGACCCACTATAAAAAAGGCCTTGTGCCACAGTTGTCTGTAAGGTGGGGCGGTCAACAAATACTCCAGTCCAGATTAGTCTGAGATCAGATCAGTCTACAAGTCAGACCAGAAGAGCCGTTCCTATTGTTGAAGTATATCCTTACTCTATCACTAATACTATGTTCTTATTACTAACAGTCTCTCTCTTGTAAATACTCTTTCCTGTAAATATAATTATTTTCCTCACATATCGTGGTTTCTCTTTTTATTACTACTACCTGCGTTCATTAACCAGAACGCAACACCAAAATATTTCAAAAAATTAACCCAGTAATTTATATCACAAACAATCGCAAAGAAATTGCATTTTTAATAGAAAGTTATTAATTGGTTCTTCTGAGAAAAATATGAAGGTGTTTAAATTGAATTATTTTGTGTTTTCATACGGACGTTTTTGTTACCCAAGGGCAAATAAACATATCATTGGTGATTTATGGATAGACAACTTTAGATCGAAAAATATATCTTTAGAATATTTTATACAGAAAACGAAACATTGTCATCGACTTTGTTTCTAATCAATATAAATGATTATTGTTGCACTAACAGAGAAAACACTAAAGTTGAATTCAAAATCCATGCGGGAAATCTTAAAAGCTGACATGAGATGATTAGATCCTTTGATTCAAATGTTCATAGTCATCTCATTAGAATCACTGGGATATGATTTCATCCGGTGCTAGTTCGAGAAAAGTGAATTTGTTCAATTGCTAAAACATGAAATGATTTTGCTTCTGATTGATTCTGAAACTAAGAAAAAAACTTGATTGGACCGAAAAGAAAAAAAATGTCCTTATAATTGATTTAGAGATTGGTCCATTGTTTTTCTTTGAACTTCGTTTTCATCTGACCAAGACAAGGAGAAAATATTAACCTTGAACGTTATGATTAAATTAAAGGTAAGGAATGCAATGGAGATCGTATAATGGTCAAAATTGGGCTGTTGATGAAGGGCCGTTGATTGCAGATATGGGTTATAATCATGCTGAAAATACAAGGAAAATTAACGTCGTAACCAATTTATAAAGATGATTTGAATATGTTACAAGGTGCACACATACCTCTCAATATTAAAGTCGTTGGCAAACTTGACGACTTCGGAATTTAATATAAACCTCAACTTCTCTGAAGAAGGCCTTTGAGCATAATAACATATGTGATACATTTTATTACTGTACAACGTTCCCAGTCCATACACACTCACGCTGGTGCACACACAAAGTAACACATACACACACATATGTACATGTGTGTGTGTGTGTGTGTGGGGGCACATTGCTTTCGATTTATTTGTTTAATGGCATATCAACCTTTGTCGGTTATTTAATGCAAAAAACATCGTTTTGGCGTATAAGGGAGTTCATACTATAAAGCCAAAAAGAACGTAATAGTGCGTCTGGAGTTTGAACTCCCAAATGCGATTTAGCAGTTCAGCATGTTAGGCATTATGCCATGGGAATTTCCATATATATATATATATATATATATATATATATATATATATATATATATATATATATATATATATATATATATATATATATATATATATATATATATATATATATATATATATATATATATATAGACAACAGATTTTCTTGTAGGCATATCTTATAAATGATGACAGACAAGAATTTGCTGTTGAGTAATTTATACCCTTTTTAATGACACGTGAGCAAGATGTTGCAACTTGATATGAAAAGTGGTTAGTAATTGTCCAAAATTTCTAATGTTGTAAGAGTACATCTGCTTTTGACCATTGCTGGTCATTGTCGCGTATGCAGGAACGATCACACTCTAGATTCACTGGCCTGCCTTATTTTGTTTTCTAAAGTTCAAAGGTTTATCATTTTATGCTAAATTCAAAAATATCATTCATTGTGTTTTGTCAGGTCTAGTTTTTAAGATATATTTACATATTTCACGAGTTGTAAACAATCATACTTATTCAAAAGACTGTGGACTCTACTTGTCACAAATGACCGTGGGTTGCTGATGTTTAGTATAGCTTGTAATGTTGTATATCTCACTACTGTGTATCACCCTACTCACTAACAACTACATACCTACAGGGAATTAGGCTTATCATTTGGCTTAAAATGGTTTTAACGTTTTATGTCAAGTGTCAACAACGAGCTGTATGCTGATTTATTTTTTCTCTTTTCAGCTTGATATTTATATTCCTGCAAGAATGGATCACAAGTGTAAGAAGAATCCTGACATGTCCTCTTATATCTATGGTAAACTGCTTTTTCCTAACCATCAAGCAAAACATCACTGTCATTGTGAAAATGGCATATCATGTTTACTTTGGAGTCAAAATTGGGGATAAGGATAAGCAATACATTCCGCACGTTTCCGGTAAAAACATTTGTGGAGAACTTGAAGGATTGGAGGAACGGTAAAAAAGAAGAGTATGCCATTGGCCATTTCAATTGTCTGGAGGGAAGGAAAATATCACATTGCCGATTGCTATTTCTGTACGATAAATCTAAAATGAATAAATCGAAAGAACAAGAACCATGTCCAATACCCTGATATTCCTTCTGCATAAGACCAATCACTTAAGGCCCCAAACTTCCTTTTCCTGGGCCAGAAAGTAACATTGAATATAGCTCTGATTCTGAACATAGTGATATGTTTGTTGCAGATGGGGATGACGCATACAAGCCAGAAGATGGTTGGTTGGGTTGTGTTTTATGGCATATCAAACATTGTAGGTTATTCAATGCCAAATCCATTTTTATATAAATAATCTGTTCTATTTCAAACAATTCAGTTTAGCATAAGTACACAGTTTAATTGTCAAAAACATTTCCATTTCAAACTATTCAAGCAGTTATATGTGACCATTCAGTTAAGTGTAAATACGGTTTTAATGTCAAAAACAGTTCCATTTCAAATAATTCAGTTAAGCATAAGCACGCAGTTTAAATGTAAGTACGGTTTAATTGTCAAAATCATTTCTATTTCAAGCTATTCAGTTTACTCAAACAGTTCATTTTAGCATAATTATGCTGTTAGTTTTATTTAACCCATAGATAGGTTCCTATCAGGTGCTACCACTCCGGGCCAGAATGGACCTGGGAGCGATGGTAATAAAGGGGTACTCCACATTCCCCAAAGCTCTAGCACTGCTGGAATCCTCTAGCACTGCTGGAATCTCACCATCAGATTGTTTAGTGTCATATCCAGGACACTCGTTAGGGGGGTCTTACCCCTCTGCAGAGAAGCAGTCGGTGTATTCTACAGCCCCAGCCGACTGGGCAACACAAGCCAGAAGTGGACGGCCAGTTATTATATTTGACACAAGCAGAACTCAACGCCTTGACAGACGATTTGAACATTTTAATGGAGTCTGCTCAGCTGCTGTGTTCATATCTCAAAGAGAATCATTTGTTCGCACCAGGAACAACGTATTACTGGTATCGAGACCGTGAGAGAGAATTAAGACAGCTCTTCCCGATCCAGGATAAATCATCAGTGGTTTCTTGCCATAACATTGCTGCATTGATTAAATAAATGGGGTAATGTATGATGCTACGGAAGAGAGACATTTTATTGACTCATCCAGCAAAAGTCCCAGTTCTTCTACATAATACGAAAGATTTTTTTTTATCTATCCCTATTATACATTTAGTACAAATGAAAGACACTCACAGCAGTATGGATCATTTGCTGTCTGCTGTTGACTACGAAGAGCAAAAATAGTTGATCTGTGGAGATTTTAAGGTGGTTGAACTGGTCCTAGAGCTCCAAGGTGGGTACACAAAGTAATGTTTCAACGTTACGTCTAACAAGAGTGGCCATTAATAGAAAGTTTAAAACCTGGTGCGATTAACGTTCAATCTCACACTCTCATTCGACCAAATAAACCACAGCTGCCACTCTTACATATCAAGTTAGTTATTAAGAATGTTTTGAAGTCAATGGACAGGGAAAGCAGAGGATGTGAATTCCTCCAGAGGTTTCCGCGGATAAACATGGATAAACACAAGCTTTGTATTTGATGACCCTCAAATTAGAGAAGTCATGTAGAACCCAATGTTTGACGAAACACTAAGCAGAGCTAAGCACTCCTCCTGGCAGTAACTGAAGTCAGAAGTTACAAACCTCTTGGGAAACCAACGACCTTGTCTAACACCCTGCGTGGAGTGGATGCGCAGGGTAAACTGTTTTGAATTTATAGTTTTTCTTCTACAAGATGGATTGTTACCAAGTCTAGAAACCCCTGCCATATTGGGCACTCTTTAATTATACAAATAACAAAATATATGTTAGTGAGTGAGTGCTGTGTGTGTCTGTGGATGTATGTGCGTTCCCATCTCTCACTGTGTGTGTGTGTGTGTGTGTGTTCCACTTTTTTCTCTCCCTGTTTAATGAATGTGCACGCACGCGCTTGTATGTTTGAGACTAATAAATACTTTAAGTTGTTTTTCTCTCACTTTCTAACAACAAATACAAAACAGAATAAATTAAGGAACAATCGGTCTTTTTCTGCGCAAAATGTCACCATATATATTCACATATATATTCGGACTCAGTACAATTTGAAAACCAAAATAATAATAATAATAATAATAATAATAATAATAATAATAATAATAATAATTGAACCAATCATATCAAAGCCAGAATAGATAAGACTCAACAAAATAGCAAATGTAGTCTATGTGGTGACAGAGAAAAAACGATCAATCACATAATAAGCGAAAGCTGCAAATTAGCACAGAAGGAGTATAACACCAGATACGTCTGGGTGGGCAAATTGATCCACTTGGGGTTGTGCAAGAAATTTAAATTTGACCATACGAACAAATGGTAGACGCACAACCAAGTACCTGTCCTAGAAAATGACACACATAAACTCCTATGGGACTTTGACATACACACGAATCATCTAATCTCGGCCAGAAGACCAGACCATATAATAATCAACAAAAATAAGTGAACTTGCCGAATTGTCGACTTTGTTGTCCCGGCTGACCACAGAATAAAACTGAAAGAATGTGAAAAGAAGAATAAGTACCTGGACCTTTCAAGAAAAATGAAAAAAATATGGAATATGAAGGTAACGATTATACCAATTGTGATTGGTGCTTTTTGCACAGTAATTAAAGGATTATTAAAGGGCCTGGATGACTTGGAAGTTGGCGGACGAGTGGAGACCATCCAAACAATAGCATTATTGAGAACGGCCAGAATACTAAGAAGAGTCCTAGAGACTTGAGGAGACTTGCTGATATTCAAACTCTATTGAAAAACCATGAGTGGACGCTGATGTGAAAAACTCTAAAGGGGAATAATAATAATAATAATAATAATAATAATAATAATAATAATAATAATAATAATAATAATAATAAAAGAACTGGAAACCCTAATACACACAGTTAGAATATAAAGTCGGGACATAGGAATGCAATTTGACATAGAAAAGTGTTCAATGATTGTAATGAAAAGTCACAGCTAATGGAACTACCAAACAAAAATAAGATTAAAACGCTCGCAGAAAACGAAACCGACAAATACTTGGGCATCTTGGTGGCTGACACCATCAAACAAGTGGAAATGAAAGATAAAATACATTAAGAAAATCCCAGGAGAACAAGAGATATACTCGAGACAAAACTGTCCAGCAGAAACCTTATCCAACGAATAAATACTTGGGCTGTATCTCTTGTTATATATCCAGGACTCTTTTTGAAGTGGCCCAGAGGTGAAGTTAAACAAATGGACCAAAGAACAAGAAAACTCATGACAATGCATAAGGCATAACATCCCAGAGATAACATTGACAGACTATATGTATCAAGAAAGGAGGAAGGAAGAGGACTTGCCAGCATTGAAGACAGCATTGACGCATCAATATAAAGACTCGAAGACTATATATAAAAACACGAAGGAGGAATCATTACAGCCACCAGAAACGATACTGATAACACGATGGACAACAGAATGACAATAACTAGGAAACAAAAATGGGAAGGAAAATAACTCATGGGCGGTTTAAACGACTAATAAACAATATCTCAGACGACAAAACCTGGACATGGCTAAGAAAAGGAAAGTTTAAAAGAGAAACAGAATCTCTCCTAATAGCAGCACAAGACAACGCCGTAAGAGCCAATCATATCAAAGCGAGTATAGATTAGACTAAAAAAAAAGCAAATGCAGGCTATGTGGTGACAGAGATAAAAACAACAATCACATAAGTGAATGCAACAAATTAGCACAGAAGGAATATAAGACTAGGCATGATTGGGTCGGCAAGGTGATCCACTGGGAGCTGTGCAAGGAATTTAGATTTGACCATACAAACAAGTGGTATATACACAACCCAGCACCTGTCCTAGAAAATGATACACATAAACTACTATGGTACTTCGGCATACACACAGATCACCTAATCTCTGCCAGAAGAACAGACTTAATAATAATCAACAACAAAAAAAAAAAAAAGAAAACTTGCAAAATGGTCGACTTTGCTGTCCCAGCTGACCACAGAATAAAACTGGAAGAATTTGAAAAGAAGGATAAGTACCTCGACCTTGCTAGAGAATTGAAAAAGCTGTGGAACATGCAGGTGACAATTATACCAATTGTAATTGGTGCGTTTGGAACATTAACTAAAGTATTACTAAAGGGGCTAGAGGACTTGGAAGTTGGCGGACGAGTGGAGACCATCAAAAAGACATCATTATTGAGAACGGCCAGAATACTGAGAAGAATCCTGGAGACTTGAGGAGACTTACTTCACTGAGACTCCAGTGAAAAGCCATTGGCTAATGCTGATGTGAAAAGCTATAATAATAATAATGATAATAATAATCTCATCTTTTAGCTGTACAAAACAACGCCATACAAACCAATAATATCAAAGCAAGTGTAAATTAGATGCAAAAAATAGCAAATGTAGGTTATGCGGGGATCGAGATGAAACGATCAATCACGTAATAAGCAAATGCAGCAAATTAGCACAAAAATAGTAAAAGACTTGACCAGCTGGGGAAAGTAATCCACAGGGAATTGATCAAGAAATTGAAATTTGACCATACAAACAAATGACAAATGCACAACCCGGAATCTGTCCTGGAGAATGAGACGCACAAACTTCTCTGGGATTTTGAGAAACAAATGGATCACATAATCTCGTCCAGACGACCAGAGATAGAATAAAAATAAATCCTGCCGCATTGTGAACTTTACCGTCCCTACCGACTACAATAAATTTCAAAGAAACCGAAACGAGAAATAAGTACCTGGTTCTTGCAAGGGAAATGAAAAAAAAAAAACCCAAAAAACAACCAAACAATGGAACATGGAAGTGACGGTGATACCAGTTGTAATCAGTGCACTCCGAACAATTACTAAAGAATTGATACAGGGACCGGAGGAATCGCAAAAGAAGGGCAAGTGGAGACCATCCAATCTACAACACCATTAAGATCGGCCAGAATACTAAAATAAGTTCAGGAGATTTGAGGAGATTTGTCACTAAATCTCCAGTAGAAAACCATCAGCTAACGCTGGTGTGAAAAACTCTCACAGATGTAAAATAATAATTATACAATATATATTGATGATTACATTTCCTTTTTAGAAATTCATAGTTGCTGAAACTATTTCTTCTTTCAGAAGTTGCATAAGTTATTATCTTGTTCAATTCATTTAAATTGTTAGAAAATATTTCATCTTTGAAGAAAAAGAATCTATTGATTTCTTCGTTATTTGTTACTGATTTTACTATAGCCTTTTCTGAATCATGCATGAAATTATAATTCTCGAAAAAAATCATTGATTGGGATTATTGTGTTTTCGAAAATACTGACTAAATCCATTTCAGTAGTAAATAATTCATTTGTTAAACTTAATCAATAAACTCTTTGATGACTTTCCTTTTGCAGAAATCAGGCCCTTTCGATCTTTTGTGTTATTTCTCCACTGATTACAAATGAATACTCTCTCGATTCTTTATTTTTATATAATTATCATTACCATTATTATTATTATTATTAGTTTTTTGTGTGTGGAACTTTTATGCTTTGTTTGAATATGATATTTAAGCTATTTGTGTTAATAAAGTTTTGTTTTATGACACGAAATTAAGGGAAAAAAAACATATGTAAATTCAGAAAATACATGACTGTTCGTGAAAATATATATATATATATATATATATATATATATATATATATATATATATATGAATAACTAGAATATTCAAAGAAATTTATGATAAAGCAAAACATTGATTAATTATAATGCAATGCCAGCAGCAAGACTAAGAAAACATAAGAGAATTCTACGATATAAAAATGAAAAGACAACGAAAAGGGACACACGCTAGAAAAGAAATCAACTGCTTAAAGAAAATATGGAAATCATGTGCTGTATTATCTTGAAATATGATTAACATCTTATTCACAAGAACGAGCTACTTAGTGTTTTAAAATGTACACAACATGTTTCAGGAAATATTCGTAGGAATTAACAGAAAGCTATTTATCGTGCCTTTTTCACCTCCAGGTAATATTGCTGCTCGAAATTTGAACGCATCGAAATAAGTTATGGGAGAATATAAACAATAAAATGGAAGAAAATGAGAGTTTAAAAATATATCTAAAAAAATCAACAGAAGGAGAAAGATTTTTATTTTAATTCTCTGGTGTTTAATTTTAGTTTACTAAAAAGTGAAGGAGCAAACCGCGTGAGTTTTCTTTGCAGCACAGAAAAGTTAATAGAATTTATGAAAGGCAATTTATGATTTTAGCCCTTGGCCATACCACGCATTAACATTTCCATTAAATTTTTTCTGGAAATTGCTCCGAAATTTGACGCTAACTAGAAATAAAAGAAATACATTACTCAGAAAAGATAATTATTTCGTGACAAAAATATGGCAGCACTCTGCGAATTTGATTTCTTTCTATGGAAACACCTTTCTTAAATTATATTCCATAACGATTATTTTACACTCAAAGTTATATCTATCCAAATAAAAAAAACTCGTAGTCAGTTGAGAAAATTGAAGGCCGGTATTCTATGGAGAATTATTGATTTTAAAGGCATGTCAACTTGTGAATATTTATTTTATATCGATACTTGGGGTAAAATATGTGTGTGTGTGTGTGTGTGTGTGTGTGTGCAGCAGCATCGAATAACCTGTATATATTGTTTACCAACCCCTTCACATGAGCCGATGTGACACGAGGTCATTTTCAGGCGACGTTTGTTAGGTCTAAATTAGAGGTTTTTTTTTTTTTTTCTAGACCAGTGGCCATACTAAGGATAAATCACTCGATCTGCATTACTATTTATCAAAAGGTCGAAAGAGAACTGATGGGTTCATACTTTTTTAAATGCCAAATTCCAACAACCTCATCTAGGATTTGAACTCGAGTCGCTGGGTCCATTTCCCCCAAGAGTAACCATTATGTCACGAATGGCACGTGTATGTCGTTATCTCTCTCTCTCTCTCTCTCTCTCCACACACACACACACACACACACACATGCACGTACATGCACACACATATATGTGTATGCTTGCGCATGCGCGCGTGCGTGTATGTATGAACAAATCTCACAAATATTTTTCCCTGATTTCTTCGACTTCTATAATCGAATAAGTCTATTCTTAAACATAAAAGCGTCTTCTGATTCTCTCTTTTTTCAGTCTGGCTTCTTTTCTTGACAAATAATCAAAATCAAACGAGTGAATAGGAACTAATATTTTGATTAGAATTCTTTGTTTTGTTCTTGGTGTACTATAGCCAATAGTGGATTATGTAACTACGAACACGAGAGTGTCACAATAAAACCCTTAAAGTAATACTCTATCTCATTCAGCCACTATAACTCTCTCATATTCTCATTACCTTGACGATTTAAAATATGAATTTTGTTTTTGAAACTAAAATCCATTTGTCCTAATTATGACAGAAGCTGAACGCATGACAATAAATAAAGGAATAAAGAATCAAGACCGACCTCTGGAGGAATGTAACGAAGTTAAAAAGAAAAAAGAATCTGGCAAAGCATCCAATTATTTCAGTATTTTTAAAGATTTGACAGTTGAAAAACTGAATAAGACAGAAAGAATGGAGAAAAACTGTTAAAATGGAGGTTATAATACTTTTTTATGAACCTCATGGGATGAAGTGAACCATGGTCATATTTCCTGGATAAACTTCATTTATATTTTAATATCTACCCTAACTGACTACAGTTGTGTTATATTTCAATAAGGCTTTTATAAGGCTTTTATCCAGCTTTTAATTCATTCGTTTTTTGTTTTTTTTACTTCTTAATATGAATGAATTTCAAATGACATTGCAGAATTAGTGAAGCTTGTTTCTATGATAACACTGATACCGTGGCATTAGATATGAATTAACTTTCCTTTGAAGACTTCAAAATTTCTCACTTGCGTGACTGAACAAGTGAATATCAGCCTCCAAATGAAGTTGGTCTGTTTGTGTGCAAAAATATCTTAGTTTTCTCCGCGGTTGGTGATGTCTAAAGATTTTGTCAAAAGAATAAGATGAACGGAAAGAAATTATCTGGCATGACTTAAGACATTAATGGTGTGATTAATCAGTAGCTTTGTTGTTATTTCATAGATGATTATTTTGTGATTTTATCATTCAGAAACGTGTTTCATTCAAAATCAGTTATCATCGTTCATGTGATTATTAGCCAGGTAAAATACAGCATCACCCATAAATAAACACCAACATTTATCTAAAAATAAAAAGATGGTTCTTCTTCTAAATAAAATAAAATATATTAGGCTTTTATTATTTCAACGCAGTATTATAAAATCAAAATGAATATTGTTCAGTATTATTCATTGCCACACTCTACTTTATCCAAACTCGGTAACCAAAAATAAAACTGTAGCTAATCTCCAAGCAATATAAAATTGCTCACGACTCACAAACATAACCATCCACATAAACACACGCACACACAGAGACACATGCATACACATACACTGACACACGCACTGACCCACACACGCGCATATATATATATATATATATATATATATATATATATATGTGTGTGTGTGTGTGTACGTACTCTTCAATGGACGGGTAACTGAATTAATAGGCTCAAAAATAAAAATAAAATTTGAAATTAAAAAATTTATTTTAAATTTTGAATTTAATTTAATATATGGATTGCTGCATCCTTACGTAAGGTTATTAAAGAAAGTTGCACTTTCCTAAATTAGTATTAAATCTGGAGTTTTAAGTTGAAATGTATTTAGTTAAAAAAAAAAATAATTTACTAAAATTCCAACCGGTTAAAAAAAAACGAAAGTGGGCTAAATGAGGCGAAAACTTTTCACCCTTGTTCTACCCCCTCCCCCCTTCTTTCTTGTGTCTATTCTGAATTATTTTATCTATGAGATCTGAAGAAGTACTGTGATTTTTTGGTGTTTTTGATTTATATCAAAACTATAACAGGATGAAAATAAATTTATTATCCTAATGTGACAGGTTTTGTTTTTTCTTAAAGAAATTATTGCTCTGTAATATCAGTTACATCGAGCTCTTTACCAGAAAAAATTAAATGTTCATTGTTGAATTTTTTTTTCCTGACGGAATTACTCCCAACTCCGGTTTAACTGGACCGAATCATACTATATATATATATATATATATATATATATATATATATATATATATATATATATATATATATATATATAACATGTATATGTATGTATGAATGTATGGAAGTCAAATCAAAACTAGAGAAACTACCTACAGTAACAAATCTCCGTTGATTTGTAGACTTTTTCAACAGAAAATGTCTCAGAGAAGATAGTCAGAAAGTAAAGGTGCAGTTTGCCAAGTTACCGCTTATCTTAATCTTAGTCACTAGGCTGTAGTTATAATAACACGGAGAGTTTGCAAAGTCTTGTACAAGTAGATGTCGCTATTATCCCATGATTTATCCAACTAGTAAAAATCAATTAGTCAACCTCAAAAATGTATTCAACATCCTAAAAATTGTTATTTTTTATAAAACAAGTAAAGCACCACAATGTTTTGTTTTTTTTATTTATCTTACTATATATAAGTCTTCCTGAATAACTTTGACCTTAGTATAATCAGATTTATGTTGAAAAACTGATTTGAAGACGTTTTCGTTCTTTAATACTGAGCACAATTTTTTTTTCCAAAAGTTACATTATCCCACCACTTGAACTCACATTAGACTATATTGTGTTGATTTACTGCTTGCAAGATACTACCAGTTTTACCTACGCAGAGGACAATTTAAATCTGAGTCTCCATCTTGCGTGACAAAAAGCTGACAGCTCCAAACATCACTGATCCAATGCCGTGAAAAAAATGGGTCAATTTCCCCTGTGAGTAGAAGACTCTGAGAAGCCGGCCTACATGGCAAAATTTCTCTCAAAAATCAGCAACTAAGGAATGTCAAAACAATGTCAAAAGGCTCCAGTGAGCCGAGGCAAGCAAAGCCTGGACAATAGAGAAGTAGAATAAAGTATTTTGCATCGGTGAGTCAAAGTTCGAAATCTTTAGGTGAAATTGGAGAGTCTATATGTGGCCTAGTTGCAGTCGTGGTTGATTGTTTTATAACCCGGTATAATTAGACCGCGAGTTTTTATTTAGCTGTTAGGTTTGCGAAAATTTTTGAGCGTAAGTGTAAATCAAATTGGAACGTTTAAGCGAATACATAACAATAAATTCAGGAAGGCTGAAATGTAAACAAAATGCGACCATATCTTGTCAGTGACAAGTTTGATTGGAGAAATGAAAACAGTGAATTTGGAACAAGTGAGAGATGATGCATATATATATATATACATCAAAGATTTGATGAAAGAGCTGAAACTTGTATCACACCAACCGTAAAACATGGATAACAGTCTTTTATGGGGTGTGCATGTTGAGGCTTTTGTTCATTGCAAAGTCGGGGATTTGCACCAGGTGAAGGTTAAATTGAATGAGACGGGCTATCACATCATTCTGCAGCATCACGTGATCTGGTCTGGAATGCAACTTGTAGACCAAGGATTTTTACTCATGGGATATAATGACCCAAATCATTTTAACTAACTCTGCCAGAATTACACTCAAAAGAAAGATGAACAGTGCATCCATCAAATGATATCCTTGCAGACGCAATCAGCCGACTTCAGTGCCATTGAACTCTTGTGGGATAAACATACCGATAATTCAGAGTTAAACAACCCACATGTGAGACTCACCTTTGACAAAACTTGCAGAAAATTGGGCTGTCTACCTCCAGCCTTTAGTGTAAAGTATGCCGTGAAACAGAGATAGCGGCGAAAGCAGGTCATTTTGATGAATGGATATTTAAGAAGTTTTATGGGTTGTTTGTTTAATTTGTATTTAATGTGGTTCAGGAAGACTTGTATTTAGTATTATGGATCAAATCAGAGTGCTACTTAACTAATTCCATTAAAGATCAAACTTTTAAGATGAGGAGTAAAAAAATGTTTAAAGATGGCTAAATACTTTTGAACAGCAAGTGAATATATATCTTACTATCAACTTTAACATCTTGTATATTTTTTATTGTCGACAGAAGATTGGCGATATGATGGTTTGGTTTGGTTTCATTGTTTAATGGCATATCAACCTTTGGAGGTCATTTAATTCCAAAGCCATTCTCCTAGAAGAACAGTAGTGGTACTATTTAACCCATGGCTTGGAGGATAACGAGGTTCATACCTTTCCCAAGGGTATTTGTCCGAAAGTGAACGTAATAGCGCAACTGGAGTACGAACTCGCTTACTATGATTCCGCAGTCCATCGTTTTAACCATTACACCACGAGGACACCCCCTTGGTGATATTAGTAAACCTTACCGGTTGGAAGCCCCTGGTAACGATTCTGCATTTCAGGCAACAATAGCTTTATTTTGATATCGCTGGAATATTCAGGGAACAGAGATTGTTTTGGTAGATGCTTTTATTTGTGAGCAAACATATTTAGAACTGCTGACTCAGATGTTCCTCAAAAAGCCCCAAAAACGGAGCACTAAGATTGCCTCTCCATCTTTTTGTACTTAACATTTTACTGTGGCTGATAGTGGTTTTTGAAATAAAGGAAATAAACAGATTATATGCAACAAAGCGAATTTCATTTAAGATTGCATACTGTAATGTAAAAACTTCATAAGGTATAGGAAATAAAAGCCTAAGAAAAGAATAGCTCTCAAAAGGAAATAACTTCAACGCCTTCATATTGATATGCCTACTCTCTCTGAAACACAGTTTACGATGAAGGACAAATAGAGAAAACTTCATCTGGGTTTCGATTGTACTAGATTGAAAAATCGAAAGAAGAACGGAAAGAATGCCGAGGGGAATTTGCTATTAAGACTAAATTGACGGAAACCTTTGACCATTAACATAATATCAATGACAGGATCATGAAACATCGTTTTTATTTATCTTCTGGTTGATATGTATCTATCATAACTGTTCATGTAATAGCCCCTAAAAGAAGTTGCCTCGTTTACTGAGGCTGAATAATTCACGAACTGTATCTCTGCAGAAGGGTAAGACACCCAACAATGAGTGTCCAGGATATGACACAAAACAACCTGATTGTGATGCTTCAATAATGCTGTAACTTTGGGAAATGCGGAGTGCCTCTTCATTACCATCGCTTCCTGGTCCATTCTTGCCCGTATTGGTGGCATCTGATAAGGTCCTATCAATGGGTCAAATATAACTAAACTGAGTTACGTTAAACTGGATTGTTTAAAATAGAACTGTTTTATGTTTAAAAACGTATTTGGCATTAAATAACCAACGATGGTTGATATGTCGTAAAACCAAGCCTAACCAAAGCAACCCAACCCATCAACAAAGTGAATACTACAGTCACTATACACTTCATAAGTACAATACAATCTTAAGATTATTACTTAATTGTTTGATGAAAGATATTTGTCCTTCCTGAGACGCATTTTGGTTTCAGGAATGGCTAAGATACAGGAGATATGATATTTTATACAAGGCAGCCGAAGGAGAAGTTCGTAGAACATAATTTTCTTCTGTGTAGGTTATTTGTCAGCTTTAGCAAAGATTTAGATATAATATATGGAAACTATATGGTTAATAATGAATAAGCTAGATTATTCTCAAAGAACTGCATCGAAACGAAATCTATGGTGTCTTTCAATGGAGAGCTCTCAGAAACAATATATGTCGATAAGGAAGGCAATCAGAGTGATATCCAGGCACTAAACCTACATTCAATATATTTTGTAATAATCGTTTTTGTGTTTTTAAGACTGTGATGAGAGGGTATATATGACTTCGGAAATTTGAACGGGACTTTAATCTTACTCTCTGTAATTGTAAACCCCAAATCCTAAGTGCACTCATCAGAAAACTGGATTGGCTGATGATCCCGACATTGTGGATCACTCATTTTAGGATATAAAAGATATCAAGTATAGGTTTTCAGCTGCTCGAACAAAGTTTGGATTCACAATTTTTTAAAGAAACTAAAGTAATTTAAACTCCAGATCATGATGAACCATATGTTTAGTCAGATGTATTTGTTAATCGTTTGGTTTGGTTTCTTTGTTGAATGGCATATCAACCTTTGTAGGTTATTTAATGCCAAAGCCATTCTTCTTGAAGAACAGTAGTGGTACTATTTAACCCATAGCTGAGAGGATAAAGGTGTTCATACCTTTCCCAAGAGTATTTGCCCGAAAGTGAACGTAATAGCGCCACTGGAATTCGAACTCGCTTACTACGACTCCACAGACCGTCGCTTTAACCATTACACCCCGAGGAAATGGAACTAGGATTGTAGTTTTAGACATATAAGTAGGTGTCGTTGCTAAAGATGAAAACTTTGACTCTGGAATAATTTCGAGAATTCAGAAAATGAGTATAGTATTGAGACCCTGAAGAGGTTCAGAGCAAGAATCTGATGAGTGAGACCGAAGTTGCCATCGATAATGTCCTCCCTCTTGATGTTAATACTTGACAGCACCCACAAATCAGGACAAGAGATAATTACCCCATTCAAAGGGACAGCTTTACCACTTCCTCCATACTAATCAGATATAGAAACTTCAGACAATCATCTCTTCGGATCCGTAAAAGAGGTTTTAAGATATAAACATTATTCAATTGACGAGGAATTAAAAACTACAGCGATGAAAGGACTCAAAGAACCGTCAGCAGAGTAATATAAGGCAGGGATAAATACTCTCATTCGAATTTGGAACATTGCTATTGAGGGAAAACGTGACAATATTGAGTAGTAGAGATGTGATCCACAGAAGATCAGCTTCATGTTCCCGTGTCGATAATTATTCATGAACTAAAGAAAAAATCATTGGTTTTTGACTCACCCTCTTAATATTTATTCAATTTCATATTAATCATTTCTTTGAAAAACGGTAAATAATTTCAAGTATGATAAATGTTTAAGCTTCCTTTTGGTCCATTGATTGGGCCCTAATAAGTACTTCCACATCCGCGTCGGAATAAACAGGAGATTAAAGGCAGGACTTGAGTCTCATCAAATGTAGTTTAGTGTCTTATCCAGGACGATCCTTTGGGGGTTTAATCCCTTTGCAAAAATACCGTTGGTGTATTTCTAGGCCTGGCCAATAGGAGTGAAAAAATAAATGAATAAATAAATAAATAAAAGAATTTTCTGAATAAAAACTTGAAGAATGTAGAAATATATATCAATAAATGAAATGTAAAAACTTTAGGTGTCAAATTATTTAGAGTGATTTTACTGACTTCGGAAAAAAGAGTGATACAGCATGCAAAACTGATTCATGTTTTTTTTTTGTGAGGGTGATTCGTCTATAAATCTGCCTGGTAGAGTTAAGATTTGGCAATGTCAATTCTGCCATCGTCATCTGTTGTCAAAGGCTGGAAATATAAAACATATCGAATTCAATTGTAAATTTTTACAAAATCAAGAAACTAATGAATTTACGATTCCACATCGTCCACATGGTGATGTCTTGCATTAAAAAAATGACATCTTAAGATTAATGAAAAGTAAATTCAAGCCATGTTAGTCATAATAGCGTTAAGACTTGTGAGAGAGCAGCTGGGCTTAAAAGTTAAAAAATTATGAACCACTGTATTTGCGTTGTAATTTAGGTGGTAAAGCTAAAGACGACTATCATTACAAAATGAGTCATTAAGCATATATATATATATATATATACTTAATGACTCATTTACATATATATATATATATATATATATATATATATATATATGTGTGTGTGGCTTATATATATATATGTGTGTGTGTGTGTGTGTGTGCGTGTGTGTTTTCGTTTGTTCTAATTTACTCTTTCTCCTAATACTTTCACCACCGCAGTCGTCTGGGGCAGTTGAATACTTAGACTGCATATCAACAGAAGGGTAAGACATCCCCACCAACGTGTGTCGTGTATATTTACTGCCATTACCCTCAGGTCCACTCTGAACCGGAATAGCAGAATCAGTTAGGTTCCCAAATACAACTTTGACAATTAATAGTATTAGAATTCTTGATTTCATATAACTAAAAGTTATTTTCTTTATGAATAATTACTTGAAGCTATAATTGTTTTGTAAGGATTATTATTTTACTTTTTTTTCCTTTGAGAGTTATTCACATCAGTGTTAGCCGATTATTTTTCACTGGAGTTTGAGTGACAGCAAGCCTTATCAGGTTTCTAGGAGTATTGTCAGCATTTTGGCCGATCTTAATGATTCTGTAGTTTGCATGGTCTCTACTCGTCCTGTTATTTCCAAGTCCCCCAGTTCCAGTACCAATCCTTTAGTGACTTTACCGATCGCACTAATTACAGTCAGTATCACCGTCACTTTCATGTTCCATAGTTTTTTGTCCTCTAGCTAGGTCAAGATATTCATCTCTCTTTTCGTTTTCTCTTACTTTTACTCTGTGGTCAACCAGGACAACAAGGCCCTCAATGCAGCAAATCTTATTTCTTTCGTGGATTATTATTCGGTTTGATTGTCTAGTAGAAATTAGCTGATCCGTTTGAATCTCAAAATCCCACAGAACTTCGTGCATCTCATTTTCCGGGACGGATTCTGGGTTGTGCACCCACCATTTGTTCATATGGTAAAATGTCAGTTTCTTGCATAATTCCCAGAGGATCACTTTCCCCACCCGATCGTATCTTGTCTTATACTATTTCTGTGTTAGTTTGCTGAATTTGTTTATCATGCCTCTATTCTTACTTTGATATAATTGGTCCTTATGGCGTTGATTTCGGTTGCTATTAGAAGAGATTCGGTTTCTCTCTTAAGGTTTCCCTTTTTTTTAGTCACGTCCAAGTTTTCTCATGAGAGATGTTGCTTGTTTGACGCTTAAAATGTCCATACAGTGGTTCTTCTTTTCATTTTTTCTGTTTATTTTTGTTCTGCTGATCCTCGTGTTGTCAGAATTATTTCTGGTGGCCCTAATCAGTCTTCCTCCGTACTTTTCTATGTAGTCTTCGAGTCACTGTATCGATGTATTAACGCTATCTTCTCTGCTAGTAAGTCCTCTTCCTCCTTTTCTTAACACATGTTGTCAATCAACGTCATCTCTGGGATGACTGCTATATGCATCGTTAGTATTATCATTCTTCTTCTTCTTCTTCTTCTTCTTCTTCTTCTTCTTCTTCTTCTTGTTATTATTATTCTATAATCAATCTATCCGACGGCAAGATGATTGACTGTGTGATTGACTTTATTAATATATCAACCAATCTAGGGCTATTTTACGCATTCTTCATACATTTATATAACATTTCTCGGTTAGTTCTAAAAAAAACTTTTTGCATGATAATATCGAATACAAATATTTTTAAACAACTCAGTTTAACCCAAAGATTGGACCAAATCAGGTACTTTCCCTCCGGTTCTGAGTGGACATGATTGTAATGACAATGAGGAATTCTTTCTAACTACTCAGACCTACAGAACTGGAGCCTCACCATCAGAGAGAATTTAATGTCATAACCAAGACAATGTTATATAATTAAGGAATTATTTTTTAAGTTAATCATTTTTCGTTAATTATATTTTATCATTCAGTTTGGTTGGGCTTTGAATTATTCGGGTTAAGAGTTCAGGTGCATATTCATTGGGTACAGTTTTACGCTCGCGCACAAAGGATACGAAAATCCCAATTGTCATAATAAACCCCCAGAAATGATATGGGGCTGGAGTGTGGATGACGTCATGCTCGGAAGAGATGGTCCTGAGAATTTGAGGATTTTCAAAAAGAGAGTTGAGATTGAACTATGCAGGCAGACAGTTGAGTTCTCTGCAAATGGGACATTGAGAATTGAGTTCTCAGCCATTGAGCTGAGAGTAGGGGATTCGACCATTGAGTCGAAGAGTTGAGTTTTTCGAATCTCTACCGGCAGAGATGAATTGAGATCTTAAACACCACGAGATGTGCCGAACGTTGGGGGTGGGGTTAGCATAATATGATTACGAAAGACTTTTAAGAATTGTGTCTCTCTCCTTGTGTCGATGAACTGGACTCAAGAAGTTAAAAAAAGCATTCGTACCTGAACAATGGAGTCCGCCTGTTTTTGCTTGTATTGTGTATTAGAATATTTTTGTAGTACTGTTGTTATTGATAACATTATGATTATGGCTACGAGTAGTATCCAACAGACACCACATTTTGTGAGGTCTAACCTCTCTACCGCGGATACTGTCAGTGTATTCTAAGCCCAGCCAATTGGGTAAACAACTGAGTGTGGAAAATTATCAAAATCAACGAAAAACACTGTAAATCTACGTTTATATAAGAACAGATATTATGACTTAAATTTAGAGAAGGGATATCATGAAAGGATTAGCTAGAGCAATGAACTTTGTATTTTATGTGTCATTGACAGAGCCCGAAAGTAATCGTGGTTAAACGGAAAAATCCTGATATGAAAATAATTTTGCGGTCAGGTAGATAAAACTAAGTCCAATCGTCTTAATGAAAATATTGCGTGCCAGTTGCACTTTTCCGAGTTGAGGAGGAATCTCAAGTGATTTGAATTGAGATCAAGTTTCAATTAGTGATAGTTATTGTTCTGCTGAATCTATCTGCAGCAACTCCCAAAGAGGAATAGCAGATTGACTTGGCAGAGACCTGAAAAGGCACCGCTATTCTACCTGGAATTCTATTCCGGAAAACGAGGCTAGCCAAACGACTATAGTAAAGATGGTCGATCTACGTATTATGATTTGACCTTCGGACGTGTTTCGTTAGTTATGAATTGCAGTTGTGACGCTGCAGCTTTCAGGAGAGGGCCGGCAGCCATGGAAACCGCTTCTTCTGTTATCATTCCCTCTCAATATCCGGCGAAGGTCGATTGGTTGTAAATACGTCCCTGAAAGGAGTCATTCAAGTTGTCAGCGATGATTTGCAAATAAATGGGTTTGCTCAATGTTGATTGCTTTACGTAATCGGTCAAGTGCTAGTTTGAATATTGCGAGGTCTTGGCAGATTGGGTCAGCGTACGGTAAGGTCGGTGCGCAACTAAAACAACATTCCCTAGACTGTTTGTATTTCATCAGAAGCACAGGTCATCAGAGATATATTGTACTGTAGACTTCTAATGAAAACATCTTATTAAGAAAGGGTTTTGTTCGAAATATATTTACAGATATACACATGAGGCGGGCTTGCTGTAACTGTTATCGTCACGGAAAATGGAATCGGTGACTCGAGTACAAATTCTTGGCGAGGTTTTTTGCATTCTACAACACGCTAATGCCCTTGGGAAAATTATGAAACTATCTGATCTCTCCCAGCTGTGGGTAAATTAGTTGGGCAAACTGGATTTTTTAGCCTTGGTATTACAAGAAGAAAAAATTTGAATTATAATATGGTGTAATAGTTATCGTCGTAGGAAATGGACACGGTGACACGAGTTCAAATCCTGGACGAGACTAATTGCATTTCACATAGCACTAATACCCTTGGGAAAGGTATGAATCCAATTATTCTCCCTCCAGCTATGGGTAAATAGTTGGACAGACTAGGTTCTTCAGCCTTGGTGAGGCAACTAGTCTAGGAGAAGGAAAACTCTGTTAAACTCCGCTTAAAAAAGTTGACCTTCTGTCATATCCTGCCCAAGCGGAGGGGTTGGTATATATGATAAGTAGTTGTATGCGGCTTATACTAGACATTGGCATAATGGTTAGAGTGTTCGCCAATGGCCCGGGAGACCTGGGTTCAATCCCAGGTCGAGTCATACCAAAGACTCAAAAAATGGTACTTGATGCTACCTTGTTTAACACTCAGCTTTATAAGGTAAGAATCAAGAGTAAGGTGGAGCAATACATGGAAAGGAGTAGTGCACTTCCACTACACCAAGCTGTAGGAGCTATCGAAAAGGGAAACTTCGGGTTACCCTCGACTACGGTCGCCAAATTTACTTACTATATTCGGCTTTCAGAATTAAGTTTGCATCAAATTCTGCTGTTTGAAGAGGTTTTCTTAAATACATGTCCATAATTTTCTTATTCTCAAAGCAGTGAATATTTCAACATATATATCAAGAGTGGTTTTAGTAGAATTTATAGGAAAGGTGCCTTTATTTTATCTTGAAATTTTATATGATTTCTCAAAAGCATCATCGAGACTATCACTACGTTAGATATTTGAAACATGTTATCTAATAAACAACTACATTCTGACTTGCAGTCAGAGTCTTTTAGAGATAACTGCAACCAAACACATGTGATTATACCGGAAAAAACCCCTAAAAGTCAAGTAAAGACATATACTAACAGGTTTATTACAATTTATATAAAATCGTTTCCATATATTACCAGAGTTACTACGTAAACTTTCCATCTAGTTGCGACACAGATTGATGCAACTGTGTATTTGCTGTCCAATTACATTTCTTTAAAAGTGGTGCAAAGTCACTTCCTCTTAAGCCAATTGCTTTTGCATCCTATGAGACGATATCCCATATCTTTATGAGGCGATTCTAAAAAGCTTCACCCATTTCAACCTTTTATTCAAGAGGATATAAAGCACTTACCTCATAATGTAGCTGTGAAACTTTTTGATGTCGATGTAGTGTGAAATTGTCCACGAAAAGTTTGGATTCCAACTGATTTGATTCCACGATTGTGTGGGAGATATTTATGAAATCGTACATGGATTGGACAAATGGATTAAATCCTGGTGGTGACAAGATTGAATTGTAACATAGTAGTTCCAGTAACACATGCACAATGTTTTATTTGGAGTGGATTGGTTTGGTTTGATTTGGTTTTATGACATATGATATGTTTCACTAAAAATTAATTTAAACATGCTAGATGATTAGTCAATTAAATTATCAAACATTTCTATTTCAAATAGTTCAATTTAGCATGAGTCATTTGTTTTCGCCTTATTTAAATATCAAACAGTTATATTTAATCCATAGATATGAAGGTATCAGTTGTTACGACACAGAGCCAGAGTTGACCAGTGAGCGATGGTAATAAAGGGGTACTCCACATTCCCCAAAGCTCCAGCGTTACTGGAGCTTCACCATCAGACTGTTTAGTGTTATATCTAGGACACTCGTTGCGGTTGGGACTTACCTCTCTGCAGAGATGGAGTCGGTATATTCTGCATCCCTAACCGACTTGACGGTATATATATATATATATATATATATATATATATATTAGTTATATATATAGTCATTAACATGGATGTTTATCTGCTGCCACTGGTTTCAAGCACGTCATTACACGGCAATCCTCAGGCAGAAAAAAGTTTGCCGTGTATTGATATGCAAAAAAACCAGTGGGCGCAGATAAGAACCCAAGTAATTAGATATATATAAAAACTAACAAATATGTATTTATTTAGTATTACTCTTATTATAAAATAGCTCTGTTACAGATATGGAGCGCTTTCCAAATTATACTGCATTTGGTTTACTACTAAAAGGCCAAGTGAGATAATGACAGCAATAAACTGTTGCAATATATATATATATATATATATATATATAATGCAAAAAACAAGTCAGACATATGCTTACACATCGTTTCTTTGCGGTATTTTTTCACAGGATAACTCTAAGCGTAAGAAAAGATGATGTGTCTTCTCACGAGGCACCTCTCCTTGTACATATAATCGTTTGTGGTCTAAGTAGGTACGCTGTGTAAATGAAACTGTAGTTTAATTCTGAAAAAAAAACATTTCTATGTCAAGCTATTCAGTTTAGTCAAGCAGTTCTAATGCAGCTAATTCAGTTTATTATAAGTACAGATTTTATTTACGCACAGTTAAATGTCAAAACAATTCTATATTAAACAATTCAATTTAGTGCAATTTCAATGTCAAAAACAGTTACATTTAAATCATTCAGTTTAGCATAACCTTGCAGTTTAAATGTAAGTACGGTTTAATTGTCAAAAGCATTTCTTTTTCAAGCTATTCAGTTTAGTCAAACAATTCATTTTAGCATTAGTATGCCGTTAGTTCTATTTAATCCATACATAGGGCCCTATCAGTTGCTACCACGCCGGGCCAGAGTAGACCTGGGAGCAATGGTAATGAAGGGGTACTCCGCATTCCCCAAAGCTCCAGCATCACTGGAACCTCAAGATCAGATTGTTTAGCGTCATATGCAGGACACTCGTTGGGGGGGGGCGTCCTTACTCCTCTGCAGTGGTGCAGTTGGTGCGTTCTACAGCCCCAGCATACTGGGCTATAGTGTTCCTATGAGGTAAAGAGGACACTTAATGAGGAATTTACTCATCATCGTATCGATCGTAGTATACGGAGACTTTCACGCTAAAGATGACTTCATTGGATCTGGTTCCTTTGTTTAATGGCATATCAAACTTTTTGTGTTATTTAAAGCCAAAGATATCCTTGCAGAAGAACAATTGTGTAACTACTTTATTCTGATGGGATGATAGCGTATTCAACCCTTTTTTAAAGGTTCTAATCTGAAAGTAAAAGTATCAACTATGATGTCGTGGTGCAGTTCGTTAACTACAACGCCACTCTGGCTCCCCTCCCGACGACCTCATAATGGATATTTAGTAAGATTAACTTTTTGTGGTGCGAATGCAGATAACATGATTAAGTGATTTTAATGGCATCTCAACCCGGCTACAGTCATTTTATGTCTACAGGTTCAAGGTTCGTTCATATTTACTTTATGTTCATATTTTACTCACACTGCTTGTTCATATTTACAGCACGTTCTTATTTTACTGAAAGAGGTTCACTGTACATTCATATTTACTGTACGTTCATATTCGACGGAAAGAGGTTCACTGTACATTCATATTTACTGTACGTTCATATTCGACGGAAAGAGGTTCACTGTACATTCATATTTACTGTACGTTCATAATTTACGGAAAGAGGTTCACTGTATATTCATATTTACTGTACGTTCATATTCTACGGAAAGAGGTTCACTATACATTCATATTTACTGTATGTTCATATTTTATGCCTAGTGGTTCACTGTACGTTCATACGTACATTATTCTGTTTTTGATTCTTTAGAGTTTCTTATCTGACGTTTGTGTTATATCTAAAATAAACATTTGAACAATTAAACGATCAATCCACTAATAAGGGAATGTAGTGACCTAGCATTAGGGTATGACACAAGACATAACTGGCTAGGCAAGGTTATCTACTGGAAATTGTGCAAGAAGTTTAAATTTGACCATATGAGCAAATAATATATGCACAACACAGAATCCGTTCTGGAAAATGAGATCCACAAAATTGTCAGGGATTTTGAAATAGGAACGGATCACATAATTCCAGCCAGATGACCTGACCTAGTGATAGTCAACAAAAAAGAGAATTTGCCGAATAATGGACTTTGACGTTCCTACTGACCACCGAGTGAAACTGAAAGAAGGTGAAAAGAAAGATAAATACCTAAATCTTGCTAGAGAACTGAAAAAAACAACAATGGAACGTGAAGGTAACGGTGGTACCAATTGTAATTGGTACGGTCGGTACAGTCACTAAAGGATTGCTTAAGGGGCTGGACGAGTTGGAAATAAGAGGAGAGGTTACCATCGAAACTATAGAATTATTAAGATTTGCCAGAATACTAAGAATAGTGCTGGAGACTAGAGAAGACTTGCTGTCCCTCAAGCTCCAATGAGAAAACATCAGCTAACGTTAGTATGAAAAACTAGGAAATGAGTAAAATAATTCTTACAAACACTTATAATTTATAGGATCTTTTCTAAAAATAAATAATTCATAAGTTATATAGTATCAAATATTCCTTTCAAATACAAATTAGCTTTAATCATTTTTAAACATTTCTAGTAGACCCATAAAGTTACTCTTACTCAGTGTCAGAATTGACACAAGCAATAACAACGAAGCGATATTCCAGACTCCTCAAATCTTCAGAACTGGATCCTCTCCGGCAGATGCACTTTTATGTCAAATACTGGACATTCACTTTTATTGGTTTACTTATCCTAAAGGCATACAGTCAGCCTATTCTAAGGCCCGCCTACAGGGATTTCAGAGTACTTAAGTACCAAGTGAAGACCGAACTCACGACTAAACAATTGTCTGAGATGCCAGGCTATTATCCACTTTTACTGATCGATGGACACTTAGGATGTTATACCAACTGTCCTTTTCCTTATTGTCATTCAGTTTTTGCATTTCCGAACGATGGCTCTTAAGGTTGACTCCACAGAAAGGAAACAGCCGGTAGGAAAATCAATAGTTTATCATTGGCTCATCTTCAAATCTCAAAGATCCAAAAGGTCAACGATTTTCAAATGGCAGATTGGAAAAAAATTGGGTGCGTAAGTACAGAAGAACGAAAAAGGGCAAGATACGAAGTTCCTTTTCACAAGTCAAAGGGAATGCCTAAAGGAACGTTCAGACTTGAACGATGATATTTAGAATTGCAGGCACAGTATATATACTATACAAAATTCCAAGATAAATATTCTTCGAGAGATGGCTGAATTAGCTACAGATATTTTGCGAAAAAAAATAATCCGCGCTGAATCGATCTTTCTCGGCTTTTCCGTTATAAGAAGGCTGTGGGAACTTCGATAAATTTTCCCTTAAATCGCAAACATTGAGATGGTTCATTCCTGATACGTGCTAAGACATTTTTCGTCCATTATCTTTAAAAGCTATTTTTCTTTTATTATCGGCGAAGAGGAGAATTTAAAAAAAAAAAAGAAAAAAAAAAGAAAAGAAAAAAACCCTCTGAATGGAAAAATCTCGAAAATCACGAGACGTCTAATTCTTAGAAAATGTATAAAAAAAGCCAAAAAAAAAAAAAAAATTCCGTTCGCCCACTAGTAAGATAGCAGGAATCTAACCATTTGGGCAGTTAAAAGAATATTCACTGTGTGGTGCTCCGAGTGGCTCTAATTAGAAAAAAAAAAAAAACCCAAAAAAAACATTGATTTTCCGTTATTTGTCAAATCTTTTGGTGAACTATTGTATTTTTGAATGAAAATTATTTTAATCCCTAAAATTATTTTCCGCTAAACTGTTTCGAAATCACGAAAGATTTGTTTAGATTTACCGCGCTAAACTCATGCATTAGCACTATGAAGGGAATATTAAGAATTTGACGAGAATAAAAAAACAAAAACAAAAAAACTTTAGAACTTTAGAGACAACGTTGACAGACTATATGTATCAAGAAAGGAGGGAGGAAGAGGATTGCCAGCATTAAAGACTCGAGGACTACATAGAAAAACATGAAGAAGGACTGATTACATCCATCAAAAACGATACTGACAACACGGTGACCAACAGAATGACAATAACTGGAAGACAAAATGGGAAGAAAAACAACTCTATAGGCGCTTTAAACGATTAATAAACGACATTTCGCACGAGAAAACCTGGATGTGACTAAGAAAAGGAAACTCTAAGAGAAACAGAATCTCTCCTGATTGCAACATAAAAAAACGCCATAAGAACCAATAAAATCAAAGCAAGAATTGATAAGACGAAACATGATGAGGGTATATGGTGATAGAGACGAAATGATCTAACACTTAATAAGCGAATGCTGAAAATTAGCACAGAAGGAGTATAAGGCTAGACACGACTGGGTAGGCAAAATTATCCACTTGGAGTTGTGCAAGAACTTGAAATTTGACCACACGAAAAAATAGGATTTACACAACCCAGCAGCTGTGCTGGAGAATGACACACACAAACTCCAATGGGACTTTGACATATAAACGTATCCCCTAATCTCGGCCAGAAGATTTGACCTTATAGTAATCAATAAAAAAAAGAGAACTTGAAATACTGTCGACTTTGCTGTTCCGGCTGACCACAGAATAAAACTGAAAGTAAGTGAAAAGAAGGAACAGTACCTCGACTTTGCTAGGGATTTTTAAAAATCTATGGAACATGAAGGTGACGATTATACCAGTCATGATTGGTGCATTTGATACCATAAAAAAGGACTATTAAAAGGACTAGAGGACTTGGAATTTGGCGGACGAGTGGAGACCATCCAAACTACAGCATTGTTGAGAACGGCCAGAATACTGAGAAGAGTCCTGGAGACTTGGGGAGATTTCCTGTGACTCAAACTCCAGTGAAAGACTATCAGCTAAAACTGATGTGAAAAACTCTAATGAGTAAATAACAACAATAGTAATAATACCAGCAAAGTTACTGGATGTTTTCCGGGATTAAAAATATATATATATCAGTTTCACATTTTGTTCAACAAAAAATTATTCCGCAAGAACTTAGACAGATTTTCTCTTCAAGCATTTACGATTTTGTGGCAGACATATTGAACTAAGACTCCGAAATCACACTCTAAAAGTAATGTTTACTTAAACAATTTCAAATACAAATTCAATACATGAATTAAAAATGGATACTACTATTGGGAAAGCTACAAATCCAACTATTTTCCCTCTTGCTATGGGTAAATAGTTGAGCAGATTGATTTCATTAAATTTGGTATGGCAAATGCTCAGAGGGAAAAATAAATCTCTGAATTCAAACCAGCTAAATTTCAGTAAATAATTGGCCTTGTGCCACATTCTGCTTGTGCGTAGGTGTTGGGTAAACATGCATGCATGTGTGTGTGTGTGTGTGTGTGTGTGTGTGTGTGTGTGTGTGTGTGTGTGTGTGTGTGCTCAGACTGTATTAAATATTAAAATGGTCTTCTGCGTACATCAATAACTCAAATGATTGTTAAAGAAGGATTTCCTGAGATAAATTATAAAATTAAAATTTGAGGTAATTTCTAAGAACTTGAACGAAACAAAAATATTGTTGTGGTAGGTTCAGCTAAACTAACTTCACTCTGGATGAAAATAGGTTTTAATAGAAGGAAAATAAATGTGTTATTAGTGAATATATATAAACACTTTTTTCTTGTAGAAATATCTTAATCTTCAGTTGCCTCTTAACGTATTATGGTTTTCAAGTAATTACTACTGAGTTCGATTATCACTTTATTTCAAATATATCTGACCTCATGACACATCTAAGCTAAGCTGAATAAATAGATGTGTCTTAATATTCTGAAGATCACTTTATGGTCATGAACATTTCAGTAATGATTAGTTCATATTTCTTTTCTTTGGTCAATTACTCATAAGCTTTATCTGATGATTGTAACTTCAGTCGTGCAATTACGTTCACTTTTTGACGAATACTGTTGGGAAACGTATCGATCCAGTAATTCTCCTAGTTTGGGCTTAAATAGTATTACTATCTTCAACAGGGATGGCTTTGGCATTTAATAACCTATCGATGTTGATATGTATCTAACAAAGAAACCAAAGCAATATGATGATTGTATCCTTATATATACATACATCTTTCAGGGAGAAGATAATAATTTAAAAAAAACAAAAAAAAAAAAAAACAAACAATGGGATAAAAGTTTATTTTAGGCTTAACCTGGCTAGCAATATCTTCACTACTTTTCAGATTTACATAACGTTTGAAGCTTATATGTGTATATATATATATATATATAGATAGATAGATAGATAGATAGAGAGAGAGAGAGAGAGAGAGAGAGAGAATGATAATATCTAGGAAAGGTATTGTCAAACGAAGTGGTGATACAAGAGAAAGTAAAGATTAATTTCCTACTTCACCTTTTAAGGAACGGATAAGAATATATAAATTATTTATTAAGAATAGATAGTAGTTAAATTTTCCTGGCATTCTGTACGTCATTTAAGGAAGAATCAATGATATTTTATTGAAATGCTTATATGATATCGAGTGGAGTCTGCTGCTCGAATTCTTCCATGAAAACATCACATTATTAACTAATGTCATTACATTTTACGTCTGTTACTCCAAGGATTCTATTTATAATTCAAACTATTTACTTTTATTATCGTATATCCAAAGAAAAGGGGCGCTGTGATCAAAATATTAATTCAACGTAAAGAAAAATCAGTAAATGATAAATAATAGAAAATATGATAAAAGAATTTATCTTCTTCTCTCTCTCTCTCTCTCTCTCTATATATATATATATATATATATATATATATATATATATATATCGTGAGTGTGTGTGTGTGAATGTGTTATGAATAAAGGAGAAAATGAATGAGTAAAAATCATATCTACAAATTATAATTTTTTAAAATTTCTTCTGAGGGAAAGAAAAGTTTGCTGAAAAACTAAAGGACAAGATCTTTTCTTGTAAGCAAAGATAATATAATGTATCTTTATTTTAAGCTAACAATTCCTGCTCTGCTTCATTCACAATATCTTAACTATATCTATAGACGCTGTGTCTATAGATATAGTTAAGATATTGTGAATGAACCAGAGCAGGAATTGTTAGCTTAAAATGAAGATACATATTTTGTGAGAGAAATATGTTAATCCGATAATGTAAGTCTGTATGCTGAATAAATTATCCAGTGAGGTATTTTTGTGGTAGCAAAAAAAGGTTTTTGTTAAAACTAATGTTTACTCTAGATAAGAAGTGTCCAAATTAAATGCTTTTTGAAAGAAAAAAAGGAAATTTGAGCACATTGAAATAAACCTAAAGGTATTTGAGTAGGTAATAATTAATCTATGTTAGTTGAGTAACCATAGACATATCCATAATTAAAGAGGAATATTTATGTATTCGCTTTTTTATACAATTTCGGTTGGCTTGAAAGTAGCTAAAAAGTTTATGATTTAATTATGAATCTGATTGGCTAAGATATTGTAATTTTAATACTTTTGAAGGAAACATTTTTAAAAAAATATTTTAAGTTTTAAAAAATTACACGAATGCACCGTATTGTTAATAAATGCAAAAATGCAACTATAGAAATTACAGCTTCTTGCGCCTATTTTTTGCACAAATGTTATTAGTTTTAAAATGAAAATCAGTTCAGTTACCATATATATATATATCCCGACTTTCGTGATTCGGTCTCTTTTAGAGGCTCGGATACAAGGGGTCAAAAATACAAGAAGAGTCACGTTCTTAGAAGAAAGAAAAAGATAGCCCGTACTTGGTGACTGTTATCCATTTGCCTTTATTTCCACTATTTCAGAGACTGAACGGAAAAAAATGAATCGACAGTGGTCGTAACGGTTAAGTTTAGTTGTAGTTTTGTGTTTTCTCTTCGCATCCGCTTATTATCCATAATCAACTTAGCAATCATGGGTGAGTACAATACCATATTTCTGATCTTGTGCAAAGCGAAGCAGAAGTTAAGTAAATTAAATCTCCTAATAAATATAAGGTTTTTGTCGAACTCTTAGTTTGTATTTGTATTAAATAATTCACTTCCAGTCTTTTTTTTTTTTTTTTTACTGAAGACTACCTCTTCTTTTTAGTACATTAAATGTGATTCATGAACTGCAACATAGCAAGTTCGAACTCTTATCACGCTTTTGTGCTTACGTTTTAGAATAGAAAAGAAACCCCCTTATTCCCCTAATTACAAGTAAAATAGTACTATTAGTCTTCTTCAACCAGGATGGATTTGGCATTAAATAAACCACAAAGGTTTATATATCTTTAAACAAAGAAACTAGACCAAACCAATCCAAACCAAATGAAATAAAATGTTTTAAATACGTTTGCATTTTGAAAAGTTTTTTCCGATTTCTTTTATTTTACATTTTTCTAAAACATCTGTAAATAAATAAAAGCGAACAAAACTGGTCGCGAATCCTTTAGAAGGCACAATATAAGCAAGACATTGTTAAAATAAAATAAAAAACAACGAAATATTTCAATCCGATAAAAAAAATTGAACTCTCAACAAAAGAAGAACTGGTTCCTTTGATTTTCACGAACGACACAACAGTATGTACAACGCTTACCGTGTAAGCACGAGTAATCAATAATAAAAACACACTTTCTACACAATTTTATGAGATTCAAAACATGAATATTACTTTCAGCAAAACATTAAAAAAAAATTACTCAACGCATGAATAAACGTTGTATTTTTTCAGACATGCACATATAACCCCATAACTATATTGCCGTTGCTGGTTTGATAATAGTTACCAGATTTAAATGATTGTAGAAGCAAACTATACACTCCTTCAAAAGATAAACATCACAAAATTTTTCCTTAAATGATATTAATAAGTACTTGCCAGCATTGTAGATAGAATGGATGTATCAATACGAGGACGCGAAGATTACATTAAAAAGATCAAAGCAGGATTAATTACTACGTCCAATGACATCAGTAAAAACATTACAACAAACAGAACAACAAAAACAAAATAGAAGGAATAGGAAGAGAAACAACTCTATGGCTATTTCAAAAGACAATCAGACGAAATGTCACTCGAGAGGAACTGGACATGTGTGACGATACCCCATCGGCCCCCCGATACATCAATTTCTTCAAGCCATTTCTCTTCTTGGCCGGTGATCAACTAGTGGTTCCGATGGGGGTATCGCACATTTCTTCATAGCTACAAGAAATACTATCAAGGGAGCGGAAGAAAAAGAACAAACGAACAAACGAACAATATGCTTGGGTTAACTTAAGGTGCAAGAGAGGAGTTAGGTAACATTGCATTCCCTTTGTGCATATGTAGACTAACACTAGCGTGGATTTCTAGCGATATTTCTTCAAAGCTACTAGGAATGCCAACCCATCATGACCGGTCTTCTTTCACTGCTACTGGACTCACTCATGCTGACTGTTCACTTCTCTGTCCGGTGTCGACTGGCCACTCACGTCACCCTTCGCCAACTGTCTTCTGTGAGTTCCTTTATCCAACTCTCTCTCCAGTTCCCATACCCACTTCCGGTCACGTCGAGATCGCGGGCTCAGGCCTTTGTTTGGTTTTGCGCCAAAACAGACAAAGGGATCGTCTGCTTGGCGGACCACCAACATCGTGTTCCACATGGCCACGAAGATTAAAGAGAGAAAAAGAACTTCTAAAAGCAGCAAAAAATCTATCACATTAGGACCTTATTTATTAGAGGGAAAATTAATAATACGTAACAAAATCGCAAGTGTTGGTTATGTGTAGAAAGAGAGGAGATGATTAGTTATATTAGAAGCCAATGTAGCAAAGTAGCACAGAGTATAAGACTAAACATGACTGGGAATTAGTCAAGAAATTGAAATTTGACCATACTACTAAAAGTACATGCACAAACCAGAATCCGTACAGCGGAATGAGACACTTGGAACTCTCTTATATTATGAAACACAAACAGACAAACTAATCCCGGCAAGAAAACCAGACCTAGAGATAGTTAACAAAAATAAATAAATTGGGAAACTTACCGCATAGTGGATTTAACCATTCAAGCGGACCACATAGTGAAAATCCAAGAAAGCAAAATGAGCGACAAGTATTTGGACCTTTCCAGAGAACTAAGAAAGCTCTGAAACATGAAGGTGAAGTTTGTACCAGATGTAATTGGTGAGCTTAGAAAGGCCCCGAAAGGCTTAGAAAGGGGACTATAATAAGCCGAAACCATCAAAACTACTGCATTGATAAGATCAACCAGAACACTGAGAAAAGTCCTGGAGAATTGAGGAGACTTGCTTTAACGCAGACTCCAGTGAAAGACCATCATAAAACGCAAATTAAAAAATTGCAATGAGCCAAAAGATATTGAAAGAATGCTGAAATATTATAATCAAATATAGCAAGCGAGAAAAAAAAAGGAGTACAAAGGCTATACAGGACTGAGTAAGAAGGGCGTTCGAATTGGAATTGTGCAAAAGATTAACATTTGATCATGCTACCAAATAGTATATGCACAAACCAGAATTTGTCCCAGGAAATGCGATGCATAATGTCTGAGATTTTGATATACAAACAGATCACCTAATCCCTGCCAGATGACCAGAATAATGTTAATTAACAAGAAATAATTTTGCCCTTCTAACAATAATAAAAATAAAGGAGAGTGAAAAATGTCAACAAAAAAATAAATAAAAAGATAATGTTAAGCATGCCGTTGAAGGTGACACCAATTGTAACTAGTGCACTTGAAACAGTCCCAAAAGGCTTAGGAAAAAAGACTAGGGGAAGTAAAAATCAAAAGGAAGAAACGAGACCATCCAGACACTAGCAATATAAAGTTAAGCTTTATTTCTCAGAAGAGTCTTGGAGGCTTGAGAAGACTTGATGTCACTCAGACTTCAATGAGAGACTACCGACTAACGCTGACATGAAAATCGTGCGGGAAAAAAGTCGGCAGGGCTATTGTGTCGTACATGAATAGAATGCTGATGAACCCTAATAGTAACTAAATTATCGCTCCAATGTTGGTATTAATAAGCGTGTTTTCTGTTGTTATTATTAACATAATAATAATAATAATAATAATAATTGTGATTGGTGCGTTAGGCACAGTAACTAAAGGATTATTAAAGGGCCTGGAGGACTTGGAAATTGGCGGACAGGTGGAGACTATCCAAACGACAGCATTGCTGAGGACGGCCAGAATACTGAGACCAGTCCTGGAGACTTGGGAGACTTGCTGTTACTCAAACTCCAGTGAAAAACAATCAGCTAATACTGATGTGAAAAACTCTAAAGGAGTAAATCATTATTATTATTATTATTAGTTGTCAGTGTATGGGTAGAGTATGTTCAACTGAAATCTTCCTTTTCTGCCAAAGTAATTAAGATTAGTGGGAAAAGAAGAAGCAAAGAAAAAAAGGGGAGAAGGCCATGAATGTTCGCATACATGGTCTTAGAACTTAAGTAAAATGCTGCAGTAGTTGGCAGATCTATACTGTAGGGCATTAATCCAGTGCTGAATACTCCTGAAAGTAACTATTATGAATGGAAAAAAGACTATCTTACCATCACTAAGAAACACAGAATAGAGAACAGTCAAAAGGAAAACGGAAAAAAATAAATCAAGTTCTAATATATATATCGAAAACTAATATAACCGAATTAAATGGATTAATCTATGCAGAAGCGAAATAAGTTTGTGATAAAAGCACTTGGAAACAATCAAAACCAGGATGGTAAATTCGACTGGAAAGGCAGATAAAAATCTATGAAAAGAGGTTAAAATGATAAAACAACGAAAAAACACTAGAGCATGTGATGGCAAAAAGGTAAAGGCAACAAGAGAAAAATAGCTATACAACTTGAAGAAATAAACAAGAAAGTAATGGCAGAAGAAGGAAGATTAAAAAGATATAGAGGAAGGGTAAAACAATACAGCCAAAAGAGGTCATTCCGAAAAAAAAAACCAAAGAAAATTATACCAACAAGTTGGGGGGAGATGACACGAAATATACGAAGAACCGGATACAAGAGAAACCGAACATTTTTGTACTAAGATATGGCAACCAATAGGACATAAGAAAAAAAAACCCGAATGGATAAGCAACACAACAAAAGGATTGAAAGAAGTCGAAAAAAGTCCGAAAGCGGAAATACATATTGATTTACTCAGAAGAGCACAAAAAAATGAAATTAGAAAATGCCAGTCCATGATAGAATACACGGATTCTGGTTCAAAAATTAATCTCCATTCACGATAGACTAGCATTAGAAATGAACAGATTCCTACAAGGAACACATGTACCCAAATGGATGACCAAAAGAAAGACCACACTGATCCTGAAGTTCGCCCCCAAGGAAAACGCCCCAAATAACTACGGACCCATAACTTGCCGACCGATGATGTGGAAAATATTAAAACCACAAATAAGTGGAGAGATTTACTACTCGCCAAGAAGCCAGGGATTGTTCGCTGACTAACAAAAAGGATGCCACAAAGGATCTAGAGGCACAACAGAGTTGTTTTACATAGATCAGCACATCCTCAACGAGAGCAAGACCAGACAGAAAAACCTAGCTCTGGTCTAAATTGACTACAAACAGGCATATGGTATGGTTCCGCAAAACTGGATAATAAACTGTTTCAAAATCTGCAAAATATCATTCAGACAAAACTTCATTAAGACAACCATGAAAACCTGGAAGGAGGGAGAAGCTTTGCGGAAGCAAAGGCTCAAAGAGATATATTTCAAGATGTACTATCACCGGATTATTTATGAATGCGATGATGCCACATACACAGAAAAACCACTGCCGTATACACATTTAGTGAATCGCAGGAAAAGATCTCTTACTTATTGTACATCGATGACATCAAACTGTTTGCAAAAAAAGGAAAAAGAAATGGAAACACTTATACATGCAGTGAGAATATACAGGTAGGACATGGGGATCGAATTTTGCATTGAAAAATATGCCATGCTTGTAATGAAAAGCGGCAAACGAAAGCTAACGGACAGGATAGAACTACCAAATTAAATCAAGATTAAACGCTCAGAGAAAAAGAAACATGCAAATACTTGGGTATCTTGGAAGCTGACGCCATCAAACAGGTGAAGATGAAAGAAATAATTAAAAAGAATATCTCAGGAGAACCAGAAAGCTACTTGAGACAAATCTCTGTAGGACAGCTTTCTCAAAGAAATATATACCAAGGCTGTACCTCTCATAATATATTCAGGACCGTTCTTGAAGTGGAACAGAAAAGAACGTATGCAATTGGACAGAAGAAAAAGAAAGCTAATTACCATGCAAAAGGCATTACATACCAGAGACGACATTGTATCAAGGAAAGTAGGAGGAAGAGGACGTGCCAGCATTGAAGACGGTACTGAAGCATCGATACAATGCATAGAAAAGCGCAGAAAAAGACTGATTACAGCCTCCAGAAACAATACTGAAAACACGAAGACCAACAAAATGACAATAACTACAAAACAAAAATGGGAAGAAAAACAACTACATGGGTGTTCTAAACGGCCCACATGAGCAAACCTGGGCGTGGCTAAGAAAAGGAAACTTTAATATAGAAACTGAATCTCTCCTAACAGCAACACAAAGCAACGCCATAAGGACCAATCATAGCAAAGGAAGAACAGACAAAACGCAACAAAATAGCAAATATAGGTTATGTGGTGATTGAGACGAAACCATCAATCACATAAAAAGCGAATGCAGCAAATTATCACTGAATGATTTTAAGACTAGACACGACTGGGTTGGCAAGATGATCCACTGGGATTTGAGCAAGAAATTGAAATTTGACCAAACGAACAAATGGTATATACCCAACCGAATATCTGTCCCGGAGAATGACACACATAAACTCCTGTGGAACTTTGACATGAAAACGGATCACCTAATCTCAGCCAGAAGACGAGACCTTATAATAATCACCAACAAAAAAAGAGAACCTGCAAAATTGTGGTGTTTGCTATCCCGGCTGGCCACAGAGTAAAATTGAAAGAATGTGAAAAGAAGGATCAGTACCTCGACCTTGCTAGAGAATTGATAAAACTGTGAAACATGAAAGTGATAATTATACCAATTGTGATTGGTGTTTCGGTACATTCACCTAAAGATTATTATAGGGACCGGAGGACTTGAAAATAAGAGGACGATTGGAGATCATCCAAACAATTACATTAGTGAGAACGGCAAGAATACTCAAAAGAGTTCTGGAGACTTGAGGAGACTTGCTGTCACTCAAACTCCACTGAAAGACCATCTGCTAATGCTGATGTAAAAAAAACTCACAAGGAGTAAATAATAATAATCTTAACACAATTAAAATAAATATAAAAATAATATAAAAACCTAAGAGAAACGAAAACAGAAATCAAAGAAGGTACTATTCTCTCGAACTTTGCTGACAACGGATAGAAAAACAAAGAGCAAAATACCAGATATAGAACTATAAGACTATAAAAGAAAAACATGGCTTTCACTTCATTTATCAGTTCAAACAAGTAATAACATATCAGTCAGAGAATATAATAAACCCAGTAAATACGAAAAGCAAGAAATAGATATTTAATTATGTAGCTCTTTAAAACTTTTGCCCTGCCTGTAATTGTACGTTTCCCGAATATAATGAAGAAAGCGACAGACTAACACATTGACAATATATCAACCAAATACAATGATTATAAATGGAAATTATTTTTACTGGGTCAATGTTTTATCTATAAAAAACGCTAAGCGAATCATCCTTTTTAAAAGTTGGCAATTAGTAGAAATTTAAAATGAATTAAATAGTCCTTAGACTTCACATAGTACTATATATATATATATATATATATATATATATATATATATATATATATATTATTATTATTACTTTTCAAATTATTTCATTCTGTTCCATTTTTATATAAACAATTAGATTTTCACAGGAGGGTGTATTAGCCGCTGATCTTTAGTGAAAGTACAGTAGACCGACAAATAAACGAACAAAGAAATAAACAAAGAGGTCATTTTGTTCAATGCACTGATGGCTATAATTTTTTCTGTCTGTGCTTCCATATTGACATCGGTAATAGGCCCCATGTTGCGGTAAGTTGCAAACAACACACGTAGGTAATTGCTGCATTAATGAGTAGCAACCTAACTGGGTGCCACTGTCTGTTAGAATCTTGCCAGACCAAAAGAAATTTGGTAAACAACTCGGAATATAGGACAAGTACTTGATACTCTTGTATCAGTCCTTGATTTATTTAGGTGCCCGTGGTGTAATGGTTATCGTCACAGGATATGGACACGGCGATACGAGTTCAATTCCTGGACAAGACTGATTGCATTTCACATAGCACTAGTACACTTTGGAAAGGTGTGAATCCAATTATTCTCCCTCCAGCTATGGATAAATAGTAGGGCAGACTAGGTTCTTCAGCCTTGGTGAGGCAACTAGAAGGAAAACTCTGAATTCAAACCTCTTAAACTCCGCTTAAAAAATTGACCTTGTGTCATATCCTGCCCGAGCGGAGGGGTTGGGTAAATAGGACCAGTCCTTGATTAATGTTCTTTATAAACTGTTTCCTACATTAAAAGAGGTTTGGCTTTGACTTAGATAAATTGAGGAAATACCCTTGTAGAGTACAATTCTTGACATCTTATTGCTAAGAATGACAGATGCCAGGGTAATTTTTGTGACGTAGTGGGTAACATGCCGGACTACATGATAATAGTAAACCGATATCAGATTGTTTTTTTATGTAGTGTGTTAACTTAGACAAGAACAGGTAACCTCAAAATACATCTAACCTATAGTGAGATCTATGCTTGACGGTTTCGTTCCACTCTTGAGATTAATTTTAGAAAAACTTCTCACGTACATATGTGACGAAATTGGACGACTCATAGAAACTTGAAATTGGGAAGAAAATATGCAAAAGCAGCCAGTCTACGAACAGTCAGTTAATACTTGAGTGATTCAGGCCAAAACACTCGTTGTCGGTACGGTACTTAAAAATGAGCTAGAAAAAAAAACGGGTTCCAAATCTTCTATTCAGGTATGGAGCCACTGGAAACGGACATGTTCCTCCCTCCAACATGAAAGGCGGAAGTAAGGAGGTGACCCAGGTTTGAACGGCAGAGTTTGATTTACCGGCGTAGGAGGAAGTTGGACTTATGTTTTGTCTAAAGAGATTTCACGCACTTTTAATTAAAAAAATATTAATTAGTCTTTCTCTCTTTTATCGGACAATTCACAGTAGTGAGCCAACTAAAAATTTAACAAAAATTAAATGTCCTTTTTGTTTTTCTATATCAACCTTCGCGCTCTTCGACATATGCCTGAGTGACCACGTAACATACCTGTCCCTGCTAGCCACTTATGCCTACACTTACGCTACACATAGATGGAAGGTGCACTTGGCGTAAAGATTAACATCAAAGAAAAGGGAAGTGACGACATGCATCCAAATTATGGAAGAGTCTGTTTGCATTTCACTTCATGTAAACGTCTGTGGGTAATGTATGAATTTAACTGTTCTCCTTCCCAGTAGGGTGAAATAGGGATCTTTTTTGTTAGCATGGTAGCCAGACTAAAAAAACTTAAACTTTAAATTCAAAACAAGGTATACACCGTTTTAAAATATGGTCTTCTCTCTGTGTTCGAGTTGTTAAGTAAATACACATGCAGGCATAAAACAATATTAAGAAAGAATTGGCGAACCATTATCTGTTTAATAGCTTTTTAGCTGTGGCATTAGTATCCCTATATTCTAAACTTTAAGTTCTTTAAAATAGTTCGATGTAGAATTCTTCATACCATCTACTATCAGACTTTGTTACTGTCTCTTCTTCTCACGTAGTAATAAATTAAAGTTTCCAAATGTTACTGTTCATATTTCCGACGCTTAAACTGCAATTCTTGCAGGCCAAGAGAAAGGCTAGCGGAAGTGTGTGAACCTGAGTAACCGTTTAAACTCCCAAGACAACGAGCCACGTGAGTCAGTGACAGTAAGCATTTCCTTCTCCTTGCCACAAAGGCTTTTATTCAAGTAGTGGCGAGTAAACGTGAATAAAAGCCAAGAGCTGGATGACTGCAGGTCTTCTGCGATAAATTCTTTCATGTGACCTAACTCATGTCGGGCTCTTTCCTGTTTCATCTAATTCTTCACACGTAGCAGTCGTTCCTTTCGTTGTTTGATGCGTTTTATTCTTAACCCACTAACTGCTTCCCATCATGCACTTTATTTTCCTTCCTTGCCGTGTAACACTTCCTATAACCTTTTCTTGTAATACTATTCACGCACGTTCGTTTTCCGGCCCAGATAGTTCACAGTGTTTGATTTTTGTTCTTTTCTTCTTAGAGAATAATCTACAGCGATGCCAAATTCTTCTGCTCGATTTTTTTTTTGTTGGTCTTTTTATTTTGTAGTCTTCTTCTTCTTCTTCTTCTTCTTCTTCTTCTTCTTCTTCTTCTTCTTCTTCTTCTTCTTCTTCTTCTTCTTCTTCTTCTTTTGTTGTCATACAATTCTGACTAAACTGGCGCTTTTTAGTAAACAACATTTGTTTTCATTTTTCTTTTAGCTATATCGCTCAGAACAATTAAGTAAACATAGCTAAATGTTGAATTTGAATAAGCCATTATATTTTGAAGTTGTTTCTTTTTTTACATAGCGTGTAAAATTTCGTGAGTTATTTTATATTAAACCCTTGCCCAGTCGGCTGGGGCTGTAGAATATACCGACTGCACCTCTGTAAAGGGGTAAGACCCCCACCCTAACAAGTGTCCTGCATATGACACTAAACAATCTGATGGTGAGGTTCCATTGATGCTGGGACTTTGGGGAATGTAGAGCACCCTTTCATTGCGATGGCTCCTCGCTCCCAGGTCCACTCTGGCCCGGCGGGCTAGCACCTGACTGGGCCCTAACTATGGGTTAGATAGAACTAATGACATGCTTATGCTAAACTAAATTGTTTGACCAAGCTGAATAGCTTGAATAAGAAATGTTTTTGATAATCAAACCGTACTTTCATGCATGTTTATGCTAAACTGAATTATTTGAAATGTAAGTGTTTTTCATTTTGAAACTGTACTTACACTAAACTGATTTGTTTAATATAGAACTGTTCTGACATTTAACTGTGTGTAAACAAAATCTGAACTTATACTAAACTGAATTAGCTGAATTAGAACTGCTTGATTAAATTGAATAGCTTGAAATAATTAAACTCTACTCACATTTAAACTGCGTACTTATCCTAAACTGAATTGTTCAAAAATAACTATTTTCATAAAAATGGATTTGGCGTTAAATAACCTACAAATGTTGATATGCCATAAAACCGTAACAACCAACTAACCAAATATGTTTAAGCCATCTTGTTGAAGAACATTAATGATACAATGTAAACAATAGTTTGGGATTTATAGTTTTGGACATTTCACAAGGGTTATATATCCGAAGTTAACGTAATAGCGCAACTGTTGTTAGAACTCCCCCTTTTCGAAACCAAAGCTCAGCACTTGAGCCATATATAAAGCTGATACGACAGATAGGACTATCATTTTTATATAGTTCATCTTTGTCGTTCTCAAATAGTTTCGTTTTTAGTCATTTTTGAGGGTAAAAAAGGAAGCTTTTCTTGGAAAATTTTCTAGGTATTTTTTTACGAAACGAATCGTTAAAAAAAATAAGTAAATTTTTTAAAACAGTTGATTATTTTTCTCATGTAGATAATTCATGGAAATTAAACGCAAGCAAAATTAGTTTATTAAAACTAGGTTTAAAATACAATCCCTCGCCAGAAAATAAAATAGGAAAATTAAAAAAAGGACAGCAATGAATTTGAAAAAAAGCATTCGATTATTAGAAAGATTTAACGATTAAAAATATAGTTAAATTTCTCTTAAGAAATGATTCCAGATTTTTTGAGAGAAAATTACTATAGTGAAGTAATGACATTCTATGAAAAGCTGTAGAATATTAACCTAAAAGAAAAAAAACATACATAAAGCAACATCTCACACAAGCAAAGACGATCCTTTAATATATATATATATATATATATATATATATATATATATATATATATATATATATATATAAATAAGACTATAAAAATAAATGAAGCAGTCACGGTGTTGGGTATCACCTACCTTTTCAGCATAACGAGCTGTTCCATCTGCCATATATGGCAGTAGCGGAGATCAGTCTGGGAAGAATACGAGTCAGACCAGAAGAGCCGTTCCTATTGTTGAAGTATATCATTACTCTATCACTAATCCTATGTTCTTATTACTAACATTCTCTCTCTTGTAAATACTCTTTCCTGTAAATATAACTATTTACCTCACATATCGTGGTTTGTCTTATTATTACTACTACTTGTGTTCACTAACCGGAGCACAACACACGGAAAGCACCGTGGCCATTTTAAATAAAATTATTGCAAAAAAAAACGTCCAAGAAATTCTTAGAGATTAAACCAACTACAAATTATTTGATACATTGACAATATCATAGAAAAAAGTTAAAATTCTGCAAAACTCACTATGAAATATTTACCAGAAAGGAAAAGGAATTCTTATCTAACTACTTCCCAAAAACTAGCAATTTTTACGGCTTACGGAAAATTCCCACGTCCAAGGAAATAAGAATAGGTGTAGAAACACAAAAATCTCTTAGAAATTACAAACCCTTGTGACCTCAAATTCTGCACTATTGTAAAAGTGTTATATTCTCATGTGCCGTATCATAACGACACACGCAATGAATAATAGACGCAGTAAGACTTCTTTAACAAAATATTTACCTCTCACTTTATTGGAAGGTTTCGAAAAGGGTTACTCAAGGTTTGCGTGTGAGAGGGAGGTGGAGATCGAACAGAACTGCAATATTTTGACCCTCACTCTTATGGCCGTCACGTTGTGTCTTTCTTGTTCTCCTGATGCTCAACCGGATGTCCAGAGGCCACTCTGCTGAGTGATGGCTTTCTTTACGGCATCTTATCAGCATCTTCTCCGGACCTCAACTCATCAGGGCCCAAAGGCCCCTTTTGACTGATGTGGCTTTCCCTACCACATCTCGTCTATAACTCCGTCGGATCTTCAACTCAACTGGCTGACTTCTGTCTTGACTGAGCTATATAATAATTCAACGCCCACACGATCGCCCACTCGATCTTTGAAATCGAATGTTTAATCGTCATCAAGCGGAAATAACTGTCATGCAGTTCACAAGTCACTCTCTTCCAGTGCATCAGTCTATGAGTGTATCATGGGCTTTACCTTGTCCCATTTCATCAGCCAATTTCCGCCCACGCGATTTCCTCTCATAACTGCCGTTAGAATGTGTCACTTCCTTCCGGTGCATCACCTTGAAATGGCATTTTTGCTCGGGCCGAAGGTCAAAATATAACAAAAGGCCCATCATACCCAATTATTAAACAAACTCAGTAAACTAATAGATATTCTTCTACAACCATTTCTAAATAAGATAAAATGATACATTAGAGATGGCATCCTCTTTTTAAACTCAATGTCAAAAAAAAAAAAACGATCCTGACACACTCATGGTTACACTTGACGTCACAAGACTATATAGCAATATCCATCATGAATCATGAAAACAGGCCGTATAAGTTTGGATAGAAAAAAATCCAGAAATATTATACCCAAAATTCAACCTGACGGTATACAACTAATCCTAAGCAATAACTCTTTACAACTCTACAGCTTAAATGACATCCAAACTCTACGAACAGCAATGGAAACTAAAATGACACCAAAGTGCGCCATTATAACCTTCTTGACATACTTAGGTAAAAATAAAACAATAATATATGAACATAATTCATTAGATCATGGAAAAGATAACTATTTCATATCTTGGAAATACCTATGGGGAAACATAAGCGATTTGTATAACTTACTCCAAAACCTACACCCTAAAATGGCCAAATCCTCACAGACATTTACCACAAACCCACAGACACCCAACAATACCCTATTTCAAAAGTCATCACACCAAAAATTGGATAAAATCTATCCCTTTCACCCAATCAGGTAGATCATGCACCAAAGTCACTTATAAAAACCTCGAAAAAACTCACCCAGCGGAATTACACGTAACCCTCCACCGGAGGGAATATCCGACAATACTTATTAAGAAGGGATTCTAAATGGCAGAATATGCCATTAAAAGAGCTACGTGCCCCACCAAATTTTTCAACAAAGATTTTTTTTCTTTAATCATGAGTTTTAAAATACAACAAAACAACCTAAAACTATTCATAGAAATAACAAAAAAATCTTAAACGTCGTAAAAGCATTGATTTTTTTTAAATGCTAGAAACAACAAGAATCATTAAAAGCAAACAACAATCAAAAACTTTTTTAAAACTTCTCACATCACCAACATTAACGGAACACAAAATGCTTGGAGTATAAAAATAAGAGATGTAGAGAGTATAATATACTTGTTGCGGGGCCTATAAGTATGTCGACCCCGCAAATGAATTTATGTGAATGAGAACAGCCAAAGCAATAGGAAGGAACAAAGGTGAGATAATGATAATTACAAATGACAATTTATTTCGTCGTATTTACAAGCGTGAATGTAAATGTCCGTGGCGGTTGTATGTGTTCGCAGCTGGGCGTTCGACGAGGGTCGCTGGCGTAGGTCGAGTCGTTGAGTACAGCTAGATGTTGGATGCTGGTAAGCTGAGGTCGGTCGAGTCGTTGAGTTCAGCTAGACGCTGGATGCTGGTAAGCTGAGGTCGGTCGAGTCGTTGAGTTCAGCTAGATGGTCGGTGCTGGTAAGCTGAGGTCGGTCGAGTCGTTGAGTTCAGCTAGATGGTCGGTGCTGGTCGTTGGGTACAGCTAGATGGTCGATCGAGGTTGGTAGATCGATATCCCTGGTTGTGGCGGTATGTTGTGGTTAACCAAGAGTGTGTCGATCGGGTTGTTGACTCGTACGACGGGTCGTACGTGAGTCAGGTGTTGCAGTGGTAGAACAGTCCGTAACAGCGAGTCGTTACGTGGACTGCGTTGTACCTTGCAAGAGCGTCGAGGTCGAGGAAAGACTAGGGCCTTGCTGGGCCCCCTAGCCGTGCGGACGTATCGGACGGGAACGAAAGCTTTGCCGCGTCAAAGCCGTGCGAACGAGCGGACGAGAGCGAAGGCTTTGTCGGGTCAAAGCCGTGTGGACGAGCGGACGGGAACGAAGGCTTTGTCGGGGCAAAAGCCGTGCGGACAAGCGGACGGGAACGAAGGCTTTGTCGGGGCAAAGCCGTGCGGACGAGCGGACAAGAGCGAAGGCTTTGTCGGGTCAAAGCCGTGCGGACGAGCGGACAAGAGCGAAGGCTTTGTCGGGTCAAAGCCGTGCGGGCGAGCTGACGGGAACGAAGGCTTTGTCGGGTCAAAGCCGTGCGGACGAGCGGACGAGAGCGAAGGCTTTGTCGGGTCAAAGCCGTGCGGGCGAGCTGACGGGAACGAAAGCTTTGTCGGGTCAAAGCCGTGCGGGCGAGCGGACGAGGGCGAAAGCTTTGCCGTGTCAAAGCCGTGCGGACGAGCGGACGAGAACGAAGGCTTTGTCGGGGCAAAGCCGTGCGGACGAGCGGACGAGAGCGAAGGCTTTGTCGGGTCAAAGCCGTGCGAGCGAGCTGACGGGAACGGAGGCTTTGTCGGGTCAAAGCCGTGCGGGCGAGCGCGAAAGCTTTGCCGTGTCAAAGCCGTGCGGACGAGCGGACAGCAGCGAGGGCTTTGTCGGGTCGAAGCCGAGCTGACGATCGGACAGGCCAGAAGGCCGAGGCTAAGATGGGCGTTATCTTAGCGCTGCGCAGATAGTGTAGCCGTAGCTAAAGGCTGGTCCGTGCCATTAGCGCTGCGCAGCTTATCGGACAATCGGAACCGAGTGAGAGTTAAGACCGGTTGGTCTTAGAATCCGTCTTCGTGTTTGCCGCCTGGCCGTCTACTTCGACTGATCATTACTGACCAGTCAGAGATGCTCTGACCCGCAGACAGAGACCTCTTATGGTCCTAAAAAGGACCTTTGTGCATACCTATGTAGGTGGGAAAAAAAAGGGGATCTACCACGAGAAGTGGGATCAACGTCGGAAGTTAAGGTGAATGCGACCGCACAGAATGCATGATTCCTCCTTAATGAGCTTCGCTAGGAGCGTGCCAACGAGGGTTGAAAAGGGCTTGCTGATATTACGAAGGTGCTGTGACACACAGCTCCAGCCACGTGGATATAAAATTCTTTGATAAAAAATGAGTGTAGCCGTAAAGTATTTTCCTAACCTGCTATAGGCTGGCGACGACTATTAGTTCAAGTCTTATCAGGTAATTTTTGGCCGAAGTGTTTTGTGAATGTTATTAATTTTAATTCTCCCTTTTCTTTTAGCTATAACTAGATGTCAAGGTCGTTAGCAAGAAAAAAGGGCTTAGTAAGTTCCGGTAGTACTCGGATATAATCGTCCTAACTCGGCGTGTAATTTGATATGTTTAGGTTTATCGGCAGGTCGCGGCAAGGGTTTGTCGGCCGGTAGCGGCATACTCATAGAAGGGAAATCCTATAACTTTGGAAAACCCAAAGTAACATTCATAACAAATAAATATCTAGGCTGCAATTCAAAAATCGTAGTCTTTATAATCGATGTTTCAACTGGAAAAAAATTTTACATAGGATCAACCCAGGCCCTGAACAATAGGGTATCTTTACATTGGAGCAACAATGAATTACCTAAAATTGAAAACTGTAAAATCAAAACACCTTTATAAATGTAGTAATTGTATCTTTAAAATAATGCCAATATACCAAACTGGAGGCTAAATAAAAGGAAAAGCATTTCATGGATACATATAATTCAGCATTAACCGGTGCCTAATTTCACAGAGAGAGAGAGAGAGAGAGAGAGAGAGAGAGAGAGAGAGAGAGAGAGAGAGAGAGAGAGCATAACTTCAACCACTCATTTATTACCACAAACATATACATACAAAATATCTTAAAATATACCTAAAATAAATAAATTTGAATTAAAAATGATACTACGACTGTCAAATCAATCACACTATTAGTCTTTTGAAAAGGATTTCGAGTCCCGAAACACGTGTTTGGCATGTTTACATAAAAAAAATCCTGACTCACCACACAAAAATTCATTTGCAGACGTATTTATTTCAAACATTGACTTAATGTTCGCTGGACTAACAAAAAGTATATATATATTGGGTTCAACGTATACTTATTATATGAATGGGTTCACGATGGCATGGTCTATACATACACACACACACACACACACACACACACATATATATATATATATATATATATATATATATATTTGTATTGTGTAAAATATACGATACTAATTGGATCCATTCACTTCTTTCTCAATAGTAGCATTATCATATTCACGATAAATATTAGCACCAAAACGCACATACTTCACCAGTCATCTTGTTTATTATAAAATATTACAAATTGATATTCTAAATTTCATCAAAAGTCTCGAATTCATTTGACGTCACTATCCAAGGACAGGCAAATCAGTTATAGCCTGGCATGATTTTGAGCTGACCAGACTGTGATAAAATGTATTATTCCCATAATCTCTGAGTGCTTTCTGGCGTTTCTCAAGTATTCGTTCCTGAAGTTTGTCCTCTGTTAATTCGAATATTTTTAATTGGAGGAAATCATTATCAGAACATTCTATTCAATTTTTTTATGATTTTACTTTGTTATTTCTTGTTACTTAAAAAACATATGATACGTTTATATCATATTGTTCACAAACATTTTTTGACTTTTGCACATATGGTCTTACCTTATGATACAGGATAAGAATAGTTGTATTTTCCCGCTTTCGATTCTCTTTTGTGCTAGGACACAAGACATCTAGTTTTTCAAATGACCACATGTTCTCTTCGTTGATATTCTTTGTTGATCCCGTAACCATTTAGTGGCTAGTATGTTAGGTAGCTCAATCCAACGCAAAATTGCAAAGTAAATATTAAATGTCATTTCAGCATCTCGATACCGATTTTGTTCTTTTATTTGGTAGATTATTCGCTCCTAGAAATCTTATCATGCGACTTTTTTTTCCGGGAACAATTTTTTTTTTTAATTCTAACGGTCATTGCATTCGTACGCTCATCTTTGGTTCAACCACTTAACTTCTGTTTTTCTCATCATTTTCTTCATATAGAGTTTTGCAACTTGCACACTTTTCATTCATGAAATAAGATCCTTTCTATATACAGGTTGGAACGATAAAATTGCCGTCTTAAAGAAAACAACACCACAGCTTTATTTTAAATCCTTTATTGAAAAAATAAATTCATGTAACTTTATTATGTGGTAGAGATGACATCTATTCAATGTAGCCACCTTCAGCCTCAATCACCGCCTCGATACGGATCCGGAACTGAAAGCACGCCTTTTCCACAAGCGCCGGCGGGAGCTCGGCGAATACTCGGTGGATGGCGGTGATAAGGCTGGCTTTGGTGTTGTGGGAGGTCATGTTGGTGATGTTCTCGACGTATGACCAAACGAAGTAGTCCAGCAGGTATAAGTCCGAGGAGGAGGGGGGCCAGTGAGAGAATGGTACAAAGCCGTAGCACTCATTCTGAGGCCAAGCCTGGGTCTCTTTGGACTTGTGGGCAGGTGCCGAGTCTTGCTGCCACACCCAGGTTCTGCCACCGGCCCCCTGATTGCACCAGGGGATCACCACACTCTTCAATACATCCGTGTACATTTTGGTGTTGACTTTCAAGCCGACTTCGAAGATGTGAGGTGGCAGGATGTGGCCCTCATATGAAACCACATCAAATACCATGATCGTAGCCGGAAACTTTGTTTTCATCACCCAGGGCACGTCCCTGTTAATCGTGGCAATCCAGATTTACATTTTTAGGGTGCTGGGAATGTTCCTGGTGTCATAACTTGGATCGGTAGATAGCATGACTTGTACAGCGGGTCATCTCCGATCTCGCTCGTTGAACATTGTGTCACTTTCAGACATGATAGAATGCTCCTATCGCTCTTGACATTTGTACACAACTGGCCAACTAGTTGATGGTCTGCATCAAGAAAAGAAAACTGGTTTTCATAAAACGGAAATGGAATCATATCGTCTTTTCTTGGGTGACAATTTTATCGTTTCAGCCAGCATAATCTTCTGATATATATATATATATATATATACTTACCGATTGTTTGCGCTAGGTAGGTATTATTATGCTGATAACCTAGTTTCCGGGTGCCGCCCCCTACGCCTAGTAAAACCCGCTTTCAGAAATAGTTTTATGGCTTGGCTCTAGAGACATCCGGAAAGAGAATGCCGAAAGAATCAATCATTTTTTGACGGCCGACTATGGGTCGCGATACGAGCATGGCCCTCCGCTATAAAAATACCATTGAGTAAAATCTGTTCGGGTGTGAGGTCAGATATATATATATATATACATATATATATCATCATCATCATCATCATATTACGCTGGTAGCACGGATATCTCTGACCCTCTTTCGCCACTCCTCCCTATCGTTCATCGCTCTAGGTAGGTCTTCAGGACAACATCCCGTATCCTCACATAGCTGCTGAATGTATGTTTGTGCTGGTCGTACTGCTTTTGCACGGCCATGTGTGGGGGTCCATAAGAGTACATCTCTTATGAGTTCGTCTCTGCTTCTCCAGCAGTGTCCTGCATGTCTGGCTCGTCTAACTTGAATAGTTTTCGTGATAGGGGGCAGGTGGCCGTACAGTTGGTGTCTTGTGGGGTGTTGCCGCCAGTACTTGTTTAAGATTGCACGTAGCATTCTTGTGTAATTGCCGTCTAGCTTCTTCTCCAGCCGTTTTGTTAGCGTCGATGTAGTGCAACCATGTAGCAGTATCGATGTGACCACTGCCTGGAAGAAACTGCGTTTCCTTTTATCGGTTAGGTCTGATTTCCATATAATCGATAGCCTATTGATAGCTGTCCATGCTTTCGCTAACCTCGTTTCGAAGTCCTTTTCGGTTGATTCGACGCTGCTTCCTAGGTAAGTGAATTTGTCTACAAGTTTAAGAGGGGTTCCTTCTATAGTGGAGATGTCCCCCGTTTGATTATAGCACATATATTCCGTTTTGTGTGCATTAACGTAGAGGCCTATACTTGCTGGTGCTCGTTCCAAACTATGCAGTAGCGTTTCGGCTTGGTCAGGTGCATTTGCCAGTATCGCTATGTCATCGGCGTAGTCGGCGTCGGTAATTTTTTTTTTTTTGCGGGGTACCTTCTGCTTCTTTTCTTCGTCAGTTCGAAGTCATTCTCTTTTATTTTGTCAATCGATGTTCTAAGTACGGAGTCTAGATAAATGATAAAGAGGTACGGGGCCAGCGTGTCCCCTTGTAGTACTCCTGCTACAATGTCGAAGTATTCTGTGTCTCCATCTGGTGATCGTACTTTTACTTTAGTGTTTCTATAGAGAATCGTTATTGCCGCTACGGTTTCTATAGGTATGCCGTACGCTAGTAGGATTAGTTCCATCTTTCCTCTGTGAATGGAATTGAAAGCCTTGGTAAAGTCAACAAATATTAATGTCGCTTGTAGGTTTTTTGCCCGTACACCTTCAAGGATTCTACGGATGGTTAATATTTGTGAGGTAGTGGATCTATTTCTTCGGAAGCCATTTTGGTTTTTTCTAAGTAATTTGTCGATTTTGGGTTCTATGCGGTTTCGTAGTAGGGCATTGTAGATTTTGGCTGCTATGGATGTAAGTGTTATGCCTCGGTAGTTTTTGGCTAATCCGAGGTCCCCCTTTTTAGGGAAGGGGAGTATGCATCCCTTCATCCATCCATCTATCGGATTTTGATTGTATACTGTGTTGTAGTGTCGGAGCAGTATGTCGTCGAATTGTCTGGTCTTCCATACTTCCGGGGGAATTTCGTCCAGCCCTGCAGGTTTCCTATTTTAAATTTTTCTGAGAACCGAGTCGAGTTCTTCTTGTGTGAACGGTCCTAGTTTAATATCTAATTGTTTGCTAATTATTCTGGTGATTGGTTCATTTGTTATTTTCGGTGGGTTTCCAAGTAAGTTTTCGAAGTGCTGTTTCCACAGTTTTATTCTTTCTTGTTGGTTTGCTGCTTTCAGTTTTGCTTTGGCTGTGTTATTTCTTCTACTTAATTCGTTTATTGTTTGTCAGGCTATCCTAGATTGTCTATCTTCCACCGAGTCTCTAATCTTATCTATCTGATTTTGAATGTATTCTGTCTGTTCCTTTATATATATGCCTGATAATTGATATTGCGCCGTTTTTAGTTTTAAGGCATTTGTGTTTGTTGGGTTTGTTCGATAGTTTTTAGAGGCTGTTTTCACCAGTGCACGTTTTTCTCTCACCGCTAAAGTTTCCCATGGGACTCTTTATTTAGTTTTGAATTTTGTTGGAATGCATTTCGCTGCTGCCTCGAGGTGTGCATTGACGAAATTTTCATATTCGTCGTTTGGTGTACTTTTTCCGTCTTTTCTTGTAGTGTTTCGAATCTGTTTCCTAATTCTAATACGTATTTATCTCTTATATCTCTGTTGTTCAATAGGGCCCAGTCATAGTGTTTGGTGGTCGCTGTTCGTTTGGCGTTTTTTCGTAGGCTTAACCGTATTTTCGTCGTGACTATTCGGTGATCGGTGGACACACCCTCAAAAGAGGTGTATGCCTCGCAATTCATTGCACTATATTTCCATTTCTTGTTTATAAGGACGTAGTCTATCTGAGCTTTAGTATTGTTTGCGTACGTGTATGTCCATAGTTTGCCCTCCCTTTTCTGGTAGTTTGTATTGAGGCATGCTAATCTATTTTCTATCATGAAATCTGTTAGATGTTGCCCATTCCTATTTGACGTGTTGTGGAGGCTGTATTTATTGTTTCTGTTTTTCCCGATTTGGGCATTCATGTCTCCGCCAATGACTAACATGCTGTGTTTCGGGATGCTACGCACTAATGAGGATAACTCATCTTAGAAGGTGACTAGTTCAGTTTCTTCACTAACATTGGTGGGGCTGTAGCATGAGATGATCTTTGCTCTGGGGTTGCCGTTAAAAGTAGCTTCCATCATTCTAGGTTGTATTTTCTCAACGCTATTTAGCGTTTTTAATGCTCTAGGTCCTATAAGTAATCCTACCCCTCCTACTGCGGCGTTGACAGTTTTTCCATGCGGATACAGTGACGAGTGACCAGCCATTGCCAGTTTCGTGATATTTGATATCTTCTGTGTGTGTGTATCTGTGTTCTTGTATGCATATTATGTCAATCTTATGTTCTTCGGCCGATGCGATTAGCTCTGGTAGTTGTCATATTCTATTTAAGGTTCTTACGTTAAATGTGCCTATTTGTAGTGTTTGCTTGCATTTTAGTAGTTTTGATTGTTTGAGCTCTGTAGCTGATTTTTCGAACACTGAGGCCAGGGCTCCAACCTCAGCAGGACGCGCCCCTTTTTTACCCGCGCGAAGAGCGATGCGGTTTGTGTATGTGGTTTGAGTGTGGGTCATGGTTATCTTTCGATGGCCGTTTTATTCTCTTCTATAGAAGCCACTCTTATAGAGGAGCAGCAGTAGTTCCCCGATCGAACTCACGATCCTGAGCGTAAAGTCGTCAAACTCACGTCCAGTACCCATTTATGTATTGAGTTTGGTCGTCCATGGGTTTATTCAAATACCTTTACGTACATCATGCTGCTTCCCATGTGTACGTGTTAAAAAAAAAAGGGTGTGGTAATTTTGATTTAGGTTTTCTTCGTCAGACTTTTACTAGTACTGATTTTTTTTTTTTTTTTTGCGGTATTGGGACATTTTCCTAGGCTTTTTAGTTTTTTCTTCTTTACTACCGTTGGGAACCGAGGAGGCTTCAGGGATTATAGAGCTTTTACAAATGACTTTTTTGGGTGGGTAGCATTGGGTGTTTTAGGGTTTTACTTTTTCTTCTAAACTACTGTTTGGGCTTTCTTTAAGAATTTTCAAATTATATTATAGAAGAGATTCAAAAACATTTTGCCATGTTCGCTGACATTTGGACAGAGTCTTAAAATCAATTTGGGTTTATAGTAGAGTAAGCGTGTCTTTACATTTAAAACGCATTGTTTAAGCATTATTTTACAAACAAAAATACAGCATAACATTTTTTAAAATTCAGCATTTTAAATTAATAGGACTTAAAGACATACTGACCAATATTGATACATTTCTTCCTCTGTTGGCTCGTGCATTCAAATGCTTCTTCTTCCTTTTAACGTTTATTTACTACTGAATTTTAGGTAGTTTTGGAGACGGTCTACTCTTCTACTCGGGGTGGGGGATATTAATTTCATCATTTTTTTCTTTTTCCTTTCTCTTTTTTTTGGGGGGTGCTTGTGGTAGCATTAGGTGTTTTAGGCTTTTACTTTTTCTTCTAAACTACTGTTTGGGCTTTCTTTAAGAATTTTCAAATTATATTATAGAAGAGATTCAAAAACATTTTGCCATGTTCGCTGACATTTAGACATAGTCTTAAAATCGATTTGGGTTTATAGTAGAGTAAGCGTGTCTTTACATTTAAAACGCATTGTTTAAGCATTAATTTTACAAAATTTTATGCTGTATTTTTGTTTGTAAAAGAATGCTTAAACAATGCGTTATATATATATATATATATATATATATATATATATATATATATATATATATATATATATATTATGTATATATATGCTTTAACACGAAACAGAAAGTTCGGATTGAAATCACTGCTAATTAATATCCGAGGATTACATGCTTTTCAGGAGACCACAACCAGGCGCTGATTTATCTGGTAAGAAGTATCGACTATTAAAGTTAATTTTGTTTCGTACAAAGTACCATATCTTCATTACACTGTTCTGAACAAAACTAACCACCTTCGAAATTCATTAAACACTCACAAAGGAAATTTAATGTGCGTACTTCAGACATTATCTATAAATGCTCACTAATCCAGAACTGTGTCTGCTCGGGATCCGGTGGCCCCTCTTACTATTGGTAAGTCATTCACTTCTTACTGATGAACCTGTCTGCAAGCCATCCAAAACTATTTGTGCGCGATCAGATTAGCCCCGACTGATAAGCTGAGTTCTTATGTAAAATCCCCGTCTACGGGATCGATAAACAGTGACAGACAAAGAGGCTCAAAATAGTGGTTGGGGACCACCTTCTGACACGAATCCTCTGAAACACACATGCGTATGTGCACACACTCATATACACACACATTGTCTATTTGGAAAATGAACAGAACTATTTAAGTATCCTTTAATGTCTGTGTTTAAGGACCAAGAAATATCAAACTTCCATGATTTCTTTTAATATATTCTATAACATATTCCGGATCATTACCAAAGCCGTATTTCAAATGATTCACAAGATTCATAATAATTTAAACATTTTTATTAATATGTTTTTGTTTGTTTGAAAAAAAATCCTAATAACAATGTATTTGCAAAAATCTTTGCATTGTTTTTCAGACAATGTGCAATGAAAGTATTAAATATTCAAGAGATATTCAGTAAATAATCTATCGTATCGTGAGCTTAAAATACGAAAATATGAACGTTGGCAATAACTTGTTTTATCACAGTACTACAAGAAAAGAGGTTAAAACGAATCATACAAATTGAAGACGGATAATGAACTATAATCACTTCATTTACTGAAAGAAACTTGCTAAGTGATAATACGAGTGATAAATGGCGTCAGAAAATGTAGATGTGTAATTATTTTCATACAAGACTGAACATTATATCCTGGAGCTCATAAGTGACAGATAGAGAATCTGTGCAATGGCGCGAAATGCAAGTTAGATTCATAAATGTCCAATGATAAGAAACCGTTAGTAATGGTGGGATTTCACTGATATGTATTAAATATACTGTAGTATTTAAATAAACATTGGCTGTTTTATATTTATATATTCCTTATAAAAACATCCATGAATTTGATGTTGATTCGGAGCCATTTGAAAAAATCGATTAAGAGTCTAAAACGCAAATATTAATATGTCATTTTAATACTTTTAATAAATAAAAACGATCATAAGTCTTTTCTTATTTAAATAATCTTCGTATGCTTGCACTTTTATCTATTCTGCAACACTTTCCCATGGTATTTCTGAATGTGATAACCTGGCATTTTATAAAAAATATATAATGAATAATGTGAATACGTGAGATTCAGATATATTGATTGTTATTATAATTATACTAAAAGTGACACTTGACTGTTATACTTTAGGCATGAATAACGATCACCGTCGATTTCTAATATAAGTTTATTTTAGCTTGAATAAATGAGTTTAACTTTCAATAGACTTGAAAGTAAATATATCTAAAAAGGACATCTATCTAAAGGACACCTCAATCCCGAACGGACAAGGCGCAACAACAATTGGTCGACATCGCATCTATCAAGAAATCATATAATTTACATCAGTACTTTAAAAATAAAGAACATACACACACGCTCGTACGCCCATATATATATATATATATATATACGTGTGTGTGTGTATGCACATAACAACGTACGAATAGGATACGATAAGCGATCAAATCTTTAAGACGAGCTTAGAATTTTATTTCTGCTTTTCCTAATCAAGTTTAAGGAACTTAGTCGGCTCTATTATTTGCCCATAGCTAGGGGAGGAGATTCAGACCTATGCCTTTACTAAGGACATTAACGCATTATAGGTAACATACCCATACATGAATAAATGAAATGTACATAGAATGTTATAACTCATATATAGATAACATAGGAATCCCAAAACACGAAAAACTTTACGACTCCTTAGTTCAGGTACGAAACTTTTTATTACCTTTGAGTTAAAAGGTTCTTCGACATAAGGAGGGAGATACCATCTTTCTATGCTGACTTTTCTATCTGCCCCAAACCACGTGCGACACCTGCATCAAGGTCACTGGCCTGGTTTCGGCGTGCCCCGAAAGTCAACCGTCTTCCTCGGGCCTAGAATTGAACTAACTGACTTTTCTCAAATCTCAGCCCACGCTTCCGGTGCGTGACGTCACTCACATCCCTGGTCACATCCTCTATCTGGGATTTTTTATTGTGACATCTCTGAATGATAAGTCAGCTCCGCGCGCGCGTGAACACCTGCGCTCATGTTTGCACCTAACTAACCCATGCACTGAGCCGAAAGGTTCTCAGCCTAACTAAATCCAAAGGCAAGATATATAAAACCAAATCCCTCAGCCATTATATTACATATATATATATATATATATGTAATTGTGTAAGGTTGACTTCAGACTTGCATGATACATTATTTGAAGAACGGAGTACGCAACAGCAGACCTTTATACACAAAACTCAAATGTCACAAACATTGCTTGGGTGATAACAGAGAGGTTTTCATGTCGTAGGTTTTATATCAGATTGTCCTTTACTTATGCACATATGGGATATATGTTTTAATTGTCTATTTTGCTTTAATGCTTTTTTGATTGTTAGTATACAATCACATATTCTACAGATTTAAGTGTACTTTATTTAAGGCTGATAATCCTATTATTTAAATATGCATGCATATAATTGGTGAATACTTTCTCGGAATAAATGGAATTATTTCTATTTTAAAATCAATTGAAATTAATTGATTTTTTTTAATAATCTCCGTTATCTGTCTACTTACTTTCATCAATACAGATTTGAACCTCTGTGTATTTGAAGTTTGATTCTACAAAATTTATCATTTAAATTGCATTTTAGAATTTAAAATATACATTTTTGTCTTAAAAAATGCAACAAATATTACTTCAATTTTATTTTTATCTTTTTAGATAACGTTAAAAAAGCTAATAATATAACAGTTTGGAGGTTGATTACAAGATATACACTATGTCATCGACCGACTAAATTTTGCTTATAGAGCTGAGGAATTTTATATCAAATCTATTTAAAGGAATGAAAACCATCAGAATATTTTTCGAAACCACAACATGCGTTCTCGTTGAATTCGTAAACTTGAGTAACGTATTCGACCAAGGGCATAAAGCACACGATTTTAAAAACATCTGTTTATTCAATGGAGTGTTCTGTACTTTGAAGTTTGGCATGTTACGAAATGTTATTATCGATTTATGCAAGCAAATACTTAAGGCCATTTTCTTTTCGTTAAAAGCCGAATGTGGATTGTTGGACGAATATATGTATAGGAATATAGAGACCCTCCTGGAGACAATTTTTCATATAATTTCCAGAGGTAATAGGATGTCTTTTTATATCAAGGTTATTTCGTGGGAAAATGAAGAACAATTTTAAAGAATATGATCACTGACTTCTTTGTGTTGATTGTTGTTTTAGATAGCCGGAATGAAGAAACAATAACAATTGTTCATAAAAATAGAAGCTTATTTTTCTTTTATGAAAGTCGTAAAGAAATTGGTTGCGTGTGTATGTGTGTGTGTATGAGATAGATAGATAGATAGAAAAAGATAGATAGATAGAGAGAGAGAGATTGGTTGTGTGTGTATGTGTGTGTATTTGAGATAGATAGATAGAGAGAGAAAGAAAAAGAGAGAGAGAGATAGTCAGATAGATAGAATTTACACCACGTTGAGATAGATATATTCACTGCCTTGTGTCATCAACCTTCTTTTACGAGTGACCGATAAAGAGCAGTCCTGCAACCCGCGCCACCTTCATACTAGCGCCCAAAAAGCCCTGACTTTTCTTACTGACTTCTCTCTTTGCTGACTAACCGTGGACATCCCGGGGTTTAAAATATATGTAGTTGTATATTTTCCGGACGCCTACGAAATTCTTCCCACGAAATTCACGTGGCATTTCCGCTGTCCCTCGTTGATTTCAAGACACAGCTCAAATAAATACTGTGCAGATGGATGACCTTTAAGACGATGCTCTGAAGTATTTGTATCTTGCTGCAATAAGACTTCCTCATTCCAACGTACATAGGTATGTCATTCATGTTAGGAAATTGCATTTTTTACGTGTTTATTTTATTTATTTATTTTTTTTTTTTAGGAAAACATTAATATTTTAAAATCATGTCAATCAACTCACTATTAGAATTTGGTAAATGTTTAATCCATTTTTAAAAATGCATTTAAGAAATAGATTTTCACGGATCCCTAGTGTCTCATTTTCAGGGATAAGCAGAAAATATTCGAAACTTATCTTTCTGGCAAATTTGTTTTTTATCCAACAGACATTGCTTCAGCGATGAGGTATGTCCTGAACAAAGGTAGGAATATAAATGACCGATTTTCACTTAATTCACTAGACGTCCGCTTCACATTCTACTTCTATTTTACATACGCATTTGGAAACAATGAACATCGATGACATTCCAATGATCTGTTGGCTCAGAGAAATAATTACCATTGCGCTTAAAACTCTTTTATTATTTCTTTCTTCCCTGATTTTGCAATTTATTTACTTTATTTCTTATTGTTTTTTTTTTTTTTACTCTCTATCCAACTTCTTTTATTCATTAATATTCTTTTCATCAAAATGCTCATTTTACTTATTCTTCATTTCATCTTTCTAATTGTATACAGTTTTCATCTTATTTTCATTTGCGAAATGAAAAACTATTAAGAATCGAATTCGAACTCCGACAATCTGTATCTTAGGGAAATGCCTAACGACCTCAAACACAAATCAGGCTGTGTACATATTTTGACCATATTGCTGTATGCATATATATGGATGGATATTTACAAAGCTTTGAGATGTGTAAATGGCAAATAACCTCAAATACGTATCAAGCCATGTACATATTTTGACCATATTTTGGTGTATATATATGGAGAGATATTTACAAAGCTGAGATATGTTTAAACTAAAGCTAAAAGAAAAAGACGTGGAAGATTTTGTGTCAGACTCCCCAGTGATTGATTAATTTTAGTGGCATTTCAATCCGTCTCTGTTTATCATATGCCCAGAGGTTACAGAATCTTGTTCATAGTACATTCATATTTACATTTTTATTGTAATTTTTTCTCAACAGGTTTCTTTTCTTTCTTTTTTGGGTTTTTTTTTACAAGCAGTCCTATCAAATATGAATAATCTGCCAACAGTTCAATTTGACCCACAGATGTGACTGAAATAGATGCTACCTCTTCAGGTCAGTGTGGACCAGGCAGAAATGCAATAATGAAGTGAGAACATTCTACCTAAATTTACAGAATACTGTTTAGTGTTTTACAAGGGAAACCACGTTTTGCGGGAGTGAGTCCTAAGGGATACAGTCTACATATGTGATACCAACGTCTGCCGTCCTCAAGGAATTTCTCTAGCGGCCGTTTTCCCACGCTGTAGTGTTGCCGGTGTTGGAAGGAAAATGCCGAAGACTCGGGTTAGGTCAACAAGATGAACAGTTAACGAAACGAGTGACACGACTTGAATGGATCTATACATTCTTTATATTGCTCAAATTTGGGGATAGGCATATGACACTGGTGTTAATTCTAAATGACGATAGAAATCCACTGTAAATCCGACTGACTTAGGGGAGACGGAACTCTGCTTTCTCGATTTGAATAACGCACGAAGTCACCGGTGGCTCGCACCAGACCGAACTACCCTCATGGCACACACCAAACCGAATGTCCTGTGGCCCACACCAAACTGACTGTCTTTATCTAAAAAGAATCGCTGCCATTAATTTTAAAATCTCACCCCGTGATATTAATTTTTTCATTAGGCAACAGGCCTAAAATTTGGCCATACTAAAAAACCATGACGTCTTTTTAGTGATTTTGACCCCATCTACGGCACTTCAATAGTAAACTGATATCCAGTAAAATGAACACACAAAGAAAGTAAAACAAGCTTTTTTTTCTGTCTTGGTTATTAACTTACTATACACCCAGCCTACCTGTCACAAATATTCTAAGCCCTACCGACACAGTTAATTTCACGTGAGCATCGTTTTTCTTGACACTTGATTTTCTGCTGTGTTGAACTTGCGAGTTTATTTGTCGCTGCCTCCCACCAAACAAGACTTGACACAAAGTCAATGATCCGAAGGTCGGCTAAAAGTAGGGATTCAGAGGAAGGGAATCTCAGGCACGAGATGAGGCTCGAACCCTGCTGGTCTATGCTGGTCATCGACCCACATAGTGCAATGTTGGCCTGATGAGCCTAGCTGGTCTTGGACCCAAATCTGGGCCCAGGCACGTATGCCTTCCTATAGCTTAAACTTGACATCAAGGTCCAGTGCTTTACAAGGGGGACATAGGTTTCAATATAGCAGCTCATCCACCCGAAGGTGGCAAAGCGGAAGCTGGGGGCCTTTTGGCCTCGAATCTGCCATTGATTACGATACCCCATCCGGCGCGAATGCCAGATTGTCCAGCCAAGGCCAGGGAAGTAAAAAAAAATATATATATATAAAACTCGCGAGAAACGTTTCGGAAGACGCTGTTATCGTAACATTTAATGGAACAAAATTGTCTAATTAATTAAAGTGAAAATTGATAGTTATTACTGATAAAAACATAGTCAATGCAATAAGATATTTTTGACAAATAGAACTATGAAAGTAAAAATTGGTACCTGTCATTCTGAAACATTCTATATAACCTCCAATGCTCCTGAGAGATAAACACTGGAACATTTATCCTCTTGATATCCATAAATCCTAGTTACCAAATGATATAAAATCAGAAAGAGAAAATATTTGTTGACTGTGTTATGTAAATTACTTGTAATACCATTATGAAATGAAGTAGCAAGGAATAATCTAAATAAATTTTCATATTGGAAAGATACTTGGAAATTAAATTCAACATAGAAAAATGTCAAATGCAACAGATTGGATCCAAAAATATTAAATTTAAATGTGAATTAAGCAAGAGGGAAATCAAAAAAGAAAATAAGAATGCGATTTAAGAATGCTATTTAGGAGCTGGATTTTATGATTCATTTAAAGTTGACAATCATATTTTTTACAGTATAGGAAAATGAAATAATTAACTGGATTGTTAGAAATATTATATCAAAGGAGGCAAATACTGCTTTAAAGACATTCGAGGTGCATACGATAAGTTTCTAGACTTTTTTCGTATGGGCACTTTTCTTGATAGAACACACATTAAAACCTAATCTCCTTCCAAGTAATATCCTCCAGTTGCAATGCACTTGTTCTACCGTTCCAACAACTTCTGGAAGTCCCCATGTAAGTTCTCCTGTGTGATCATGTCAATGACCTTCGTCACAGCCTCTTTCATTTCATCAATTATCTCATAACGACAGCCTCTGAGCTTAGGGAATAAGCAAAAGTCACAGGAAGCAAGCTCTACACAATAGGGTAGCTGAGGAACTGTCTTGATGCACATCTTGGTCAAATAGTCTGTGACAAGGATGGATTTATGGACTGGTACATTGTCCTGGTGGAAATGCCACTGACCCAAGAGTGCTGGCCTCTTCCGACGGAATCTCTTCCTGAACTCTCTTAAACCTCAACATAGTAACCCTAACCCTAACCCAAACCCTTTGGCCCATCAACTCTGGTGTATTGACTACCTTACTCCTCCCACACCTCTCATCCTCTCTCACAGACTCCTTTCTTTCCTTGAATCTCTTATGTAACTCAAAAACTGATGCTCGATTCATGCAAAATGGTCCTAAAACAGTCTGAAGGGTTTCATACATTTCTGTGGCATTTTTTTCACGTTTTAAACAGAATTGTATTGCATATCGTTCTTCTAAAGTTTCAGATTGCATTTTTGAAATTCAACAGCTGTGACAATGTGGCTTTAGTAGGGTGTATTCCAATTCCTGCTGTAGGTGTTCATTTGAACCTGAAATCATAAAAATAGGTCAGTCATCTAATATGATGTATATCAATAACATAGTGAATTTTCAAGAGTCTACGAAAATTTTTAATGCCCGTCCGAAAAAAGTCTGGAAACTTATTGTATGCTCCACGTATTAAATCCTACTAAGAATTTTGTACTCAAGTCTGTTCTCCGGTTTTAAGACAAGGAAATTGGAAACTGATAAGGGGATTGGAAGACACACTAAGAAGAGAAACAAAACTAATATAAAAAGTAACAGATTACAGGAGAGAGTAGAGGAATTAGAATTAATTACTTTATTAGAATAATTTAAATTGATCTATTTGAAACTTTCAGATTAATTGATGGAATTTTAAAATGGGGTAGATATTCTTTAAAATGTTTCTCGTGGAACTGAAAATTTACTGTCAAGGTAGATATCAAAACTAAGTCTAAGTAAATCCAATTAGACATTTCTAATAGTGTAATATATATTTGAAAGAAATTGCCTAATCAGATCAAAAACATCAACAGAGTAAAAAATTAAGATTGATTTCAACTATTACAGAAATAATGGCAAGAAAAAGAATTTATGAGTCCATTTTTGGTAACTATCGGAAAAATGACAAGAAAAGAATTATATTCGTATCTAAATACTGATTTAATTGAGAATATGTTCGGTGAAATGTTTTTAAAGGTTGATGTGAAAAGATCGTAAAAAGGGTTGATATTCAAGAAAGAACAAAAAATAAAATAAAATAAAATAAATGGCATTTAAATAATCCGTATAGAAATCGGAAAAGAATACTGTTAAATGTTCCTATATTTAATACCATTAAAAAATCTAACAGGAAACAGTACCACTTGTGTTTAATATATGATTGGCATTTTATAATCTTAATTTCAGTAGTTTTTTATCTCAAATTTCAGAACATTTCCTGTCATTGGAAAAAAGCATCCATAGGATAGATTCAAACCTATATTCTAATTTTCTTGACAGTTTTTTTTTCATTAGGCTGCGTGGTATCACCATCAAGAATTATTCCTGATTTATTAGCACATAAATAACTTTATTCCTGGAATTCATTAATCTTATTATTTCTTTTTCAAAACAAGTAGTAATTTACAAATCGCTTTTGATTAGATATGGCACAAAGCCGAATAAATAGGGTACCTAATGAGACTCGAACTCAATTTTACGGGATTATTAGTCAAGCTTACTAACCGTTACACTAACCGAGACCAATATAATAAACAACTACTGAAATAGAACCTTTTATTTTCTGCATATAGTAAGAGATGGTTTCCTTTGGTTTCTCCGTTTAATGGCATATCAAACTGCTTGGGTAATTTCAGGACATAGCTATACTTGTAGAATATCAGCATTGATAATACTTAATCCATACCCAGCGAATTAGAGGATTCATAATTTTCTCTGGGGTATTAGTCCGCAATTAAACGTCATAGCTCGACTGGAGTTCGAACTCGTTTACTTAGAAGTCGCCGTCCAGTAATTTAGCCTTTTGGCAACTGTCCCTCTACTTCTCATATAAAATGAGATGTTTGAAAATATGCACTTAAATATAAATTCGCCTAAATGTTTTACAATGTAATCTAATAGTAACCTTGTCAATCCCAGATAGTCTGATGAACGTCTGCGTGACCGACAAAACGGGGCAATAATTAGAACTCTCACGGTAAGTGAGAGAAACGGTCATATGAGAGCTGGAGAATATTTAAAATGGTTATTTAGTAACAGGCAGAAGACAAAAAAAAGGAGCTTCGATTTCGAAGTTAACAAAACCACCGCCAATGGGGGTGGGCTATGATTTAGCAATTCTTTCATCAACGCAAAATATATTACGACTCGTCTTTCCAATTTAAGATGGGAGGGAGCTGAAAACACAGTAATGATGTGAGTGGTAGGTTTTCTTTTATTGATTGTCAGACTTTTCAAATTTTTATGATTTACAAGTTTTTTGGATGATTAATTTCATCACGAAAAGCTAGAGATCAGCGCTATCTATCTATCTATCTATCTATCTATCTATCAACGTCGTCGCTTGTTTATCGCGCATTTGTCTCTGTCAGGTTTTGTCGAGACCCATCAATATACGAGAATCATTAAAAAAGTTTCCAGACTTTTTTAGTATGGGCACTTTTCTTGATAGTACACACATGAAACTCTAGTCCCCTTCCAAGTAATCTCCTCCGGCAGCTATGCACTGGTTGTACCGTTCAAACAACTTCTGGAGGGCCCTATGGAAGTCTTCTTGTGTGAGCGTATCAATGACCTTCGTCACAGCCTCTTTCATCTCCTCAATTGTCTCATAACGACAGCCTCTGAGCTGAGGGAAAAACAAATGTCACAGGGAGCAAGATCTTGGCTATAGAGAGGCTTAGGAACTGTCTTGATGCCCATCTTGGTCAAATAGTCTGTGACAAGGATGGAGTTGTGGACTGGTACATTGTCCTGGTGGAAATGCCACGGACCCGATTTGAAGAGTGCTGGCCTCTTCCCAAGGAATCTCTTCTTTAACTCTCTTAAAACCTCAACATATTAACCCTAACCCTAACCCTTTGGCCAATCAACTCTGGTGTATTGACTACCTTACTACTCCCACACCTCTCATCATCCCTCACAGACTCACTACCTTCCTTGAATCTCTTATGCCACTCAAAAACTGATGCTTGATTCATGCGAGATGGTCGAAAAGCAGTCTGAAGCATTCCATACGTCTCTGTGGTATTTTTTCCAAGTTTAAAACAGAATTGTATTGCATATCTTTCTTCTAAAGTGTCCTTACTTCCAGATTGCATTTTTGAAATTCACCAGCTGTGACAATCAGGCTTTAGTAGGGTGTATTCCAATTGTTACTGTAGCTGTTGATTTGAACCTGAAATCATAAAAGTAGGTCAGTCATCTCATAAGCTGTACAGCAATAACATACGGAATTTTCAAGAGTCTACGACAATTTTAAGTTCCTGTACATATAAGTCTGGAAACTTATTGAAGGCACCGCGTAACAACACATGGATAGACATTGGAGTAAGAGCAAACATTTCCACCGATATTTTATATTTCTACTCTATCTATTGCTTTTTTTCTAATCTTTAAAAAAAAAAATAGAAAGAGAACATAACTTCTGTAAAAATACAGTAAACGTGTTCAATATTTAAAAAGAAAGTACAAATATAAAAAGAAACAAATATAATAATATTGTTAATGTACGCTGCTATCACCCCAGCAAAAAAATAGACGAACACAAAATTAAAAAATAAAACAAGGCCACAGAGGCATGTACAGAAAACTGAGTGCCTTTAACAAACCAAAGCCCGATGTTGAAAATATGCCGGTGGCCTGTTGTAACGCAAGCAGCAGTCACATTTTCAAACTGATAATATGGATTCCATTGGCGGTCGAAGACAATGATGAGGAAGACTGTCTAGCCTTGATGGATGTGCGCGCGTGACAAAAGGGTACAGAATCTATCCTTGGGTATCCTCGAGCAGCGAGGCTTATCACGATTTGATTGTGAAAAGATAAGAAAAAGTAGGCTGAGAATATGAGAATATCTTTATCGAGTAGAGTCATGTCAGGCAATTATCAGGCTGCTTCCTCAAACTTCAGATTGCAATGGGGATTTGACGATCAGATTTACTATTTCATATGGAAAATTTATTCCATTGCCATGTATCTATCAATCTTAGCCCATTCGACATGGGTTGTAGAATAATCTGGCTACATCTCTGCAGGAGAGTAACCCCCGAAGACGACTGTCTTTATATGACACTAAATTGTAT
>OY757904.1:37485937-37525937 GCA_963585895.1 Sepioteuthis lessoniana | reverse complement strand
TTTACATTTTCTTACACTAAATTTCATATTATTTCCCGATGACTGACCATTATTCTTCACTGAGTTAAAGCAAAAGATTTACAGTCTAAGCATCATCATCAACATCATCATCAATACATGCTAATAGCACATATTTCCTTCTCTCTCTCTCTCTCTCTCTCTCTCTCTCTCTCTCTCTCTCTCTTTCTCTCTCTCTCTCTCTCTGGTCTTCCGTTCATTTTGGCCATCGCTCTTGTAAAATTCTCCAGGTGGTCTCCAATGTCTGTACAAAGGTGATGGATGTAAGTCCTTATTGGTCAGCAAATCTAATTTTGGTTTGGTTTGGTTTGGTTTGGTTTGATTTAATGGCATATCAACTATTTTAGGTTATTTAATGCCAAATCAATTTTAATATATATGAACTCTTATATTTCAAACAATTCAGATTAACATAAGTATATACTTTAAATGTCAAAAAAATGATTCAATTTTAAACAATTCAGATGATCATGACTAAAGTTTTTTGTTTACAGACAGTTAAATGTAAAAACCATCTTATTTCAAACTATATAGTTTAGCATACGTATACATTTAGTTCTATTTAACCCATTGATAGGATCCTATCAGTTGTTATCACACTGCGCCAGAGTTAACTAGGAACGAAGGCAATAAAGGTGTATTCAGCATTTCTCAAAGTTCCACCATCTGATTGTTTCGTGTAGTATCCAGAACACTCGTTAGTGGAGTCGTACCTCTCAGCAGAGATGCTGTCGGTGTATTTTGCAGACCTAGCCGACAGGGTCACCAAATCTAGTGTGACAATGTGTATGAATTCTTTGGGGAACATTGCTTTTTAGTTTTTCTGTACTTTTCCGGCAGTATCCAGCATATCTTGGTCATCAAGGTTAGATGGTTTGCGTGGTAGGAGGTAAATGCCCGTATAAGAAACGTTTTCCAAGGTATTGCTTCCACGATTTGTAAAAAAAAAAAAAAATAAAAATAAAAACCACAACAACAACCCGTCGTATTTTTTATAGTTCTCACCGACGTCTTTTATCTGGCATATCCCTAAAGTACAGGTGGTGCAACCATACAATAGTACTTATACGGCTAAGTTTTGGAGAAAATATCGTTTTATTTTATCAGCGACTTATATTGCTAAAATATTCATTTAAATAATACATAATTCGGTATTTAATAGTATTTTCCCTACTTGCAGAAATTTTTATCATGTTTCTACTCAAAAATGACAAAAGCAAAGAGAGTAAATGTCGTAGTATGGGTAAAGGCAGTTGTAACATAATGAACAGCCTTCACAACCTCAGTGAACTTGTTGAATGACAACAAAGAGTCACACATGAGACCTCTTGCAGTGAGTACGATCACCTGCAAGTTGTGGATTTTGAAAGATGTCCACCAGACATATATTTGCTAGGAGTGGAAAATTAAGACCTAAAATTTCTGAGCAAGCATCGCTGTTCCTCTTCCCATTGGGAGTGGGGCGTGATTTATGGATGATCTTTCCTTCTTCTATTGAATGCCACTTCAAGTCTTCCTAATTTGAGATCAGTCTAGAGGGAGACTGAAACACAAATACAGTGGTATTTTTCAATAACCAAATGCCTTGCTTTTAACTTTTCAGTGCACTTGGCATCATCTCTTTATCTTTTTTTCGTCTCCGGCAATTCTCTTCTAGATTCAGCAATGTAAAACATAGAAGAAACAAGAAAAGCATAAACGTTGCTTGGTGCAATTTAAATCTGTACTGAGATACAACGGTGATGAGTATTTTATCTTTAATCTAACTCACCGGAGATTGAATAATTTAATATTTCATTGAGCAAACTCTTACTGAATCTTTTATTAAATAAATTCTACCTGACATATCACAGTTTTCATTGAAATATAGAATTACTGAAGAAACACAATCCTGTAGCAAACCAGATGGCTGGGACTGTTGAGTGTACCGACTCCTTCTCTGCCGAGAGGTAAGACTCCCCCAACGAGTGTTCTCGATATGACACTGAACAATATGAAGGTGAGGCTCCAGTCCTGAAACTTGGGGAATGTAGAGTACCTCTTCATTGCCATTGCTCGGACCCAGAGTGATACCACCTGTTAGGATCCCCTATATGGGTCAAATAGAATTGTTAGATATTCAAACTGTGTCCAAACAAATGAATTATGCTAAATTAAATTTTAAGAAATGGAACTGTTTGGCCGTTTTACTGTGTTGATAAAAGACCGATATTTGCTTGAATTGTTAGTAATACATAGCAATACTAGGAACGATGTAAGTAAAAGTAAAGCTGGCGACCTGAGTCGAGGGTGACCCGAGGACTACCTTTTCAATAGCTACAACACCGAAGTGTAAGGGAGGGCGCAACTCCTTCCCTGGATTGCTCCATTACCCTTGATCCTTACCTTATAATGCGGAGAATTAAGCAAGGTGGCATCAAGTACCGTTTTTGAGTCTTTGGTATGACTCGACCAAGGACTGAACCCCGTTCTGCCGGACCATTGGCGAACAATCTACTCACTTGGCCAATGACCCTACCAAATACTCAAAAAAGGTACTCGATGTGGCCTTGCTTAACTCTCAGCATTATAAGGTAAGCATCAAGGGTAAAGTAGAGCAATCCAGGGAATGGAGTAGCGCCCTCCCAAACGTTTCGGTATAGTAGCTATTGAAAAGGGGGCCTTCGGGTCAACATCGACTAAGGTCGCTAACTTTACTTACTGGAACGATGTAACTGTATGCAAATTAATGAAGTTTAGAGAAGAATAGTTAATATTAAATAACAATACTTGTAACCATTTCATTGTCTGCAGAAGAATGATTTATATCTAATAGAATTATTCGTGTTAGCAATACTGGAACCATTTAACTGTGCGCACATGAATGAGATTTTGAATCGAATAATTAGTGTTGAATTACAATACTTCTAAGATGGTCCACGTAATAAAAGGTAAATGGCCGTACAAGAACCATTTTGTAAGTTATTGCTTCGATGATACGTAAAAAAAGGAACAGCACACAAAATCCTTGAGTAGTTCTCATCTCAATATTTATCCAGCATTTCCTAAAATAGATCTAATTATCTTGAATGCAAATGCTTGTCCGTATGCATCCGTTGTTGTATAGTAGGGGTACATTTCACACTCGAGCATCTGGTAGGTAAATAATTCTTTGTCTGCAGACAAATGATTAATATTGAATAGAATAATTAGTATTAAGTTATTATGAATGAAACTTGAATTGTGTAAAACAAAAGCAATATTAATGGGCAAACACATTATTTCTAACTCAATTAAAAATTAAATTACCAATAAACAATTCACTAACAATTATATATATATATATATATATATATATATATATATATATATATATATATAAAACATTTTGAAAACAAATGAATGATGATAAATTGCTACTGTTGCATAGCAGTGATTAGTACCATTTGGCTGTGTGCAGAAAAAAGAGGCCTCAGGTTAGTTTCAAAATGTTATCAAGAAAATGTGTTTATAAATTATATGTATCGAATATATGTATAAACAGAATTTAGCATTAAGCAGCCTATAATGGTTGATATGCCATAATGAAATCAACCAAAAAAAAAAATCCAGTGGTAAATTTTTGCTATGACTAAATGCAAAATTCCACCATGTTGTGCAACTCTGAGTTTAAGTAATTGAAAAATATTATTTGATTTACGGGACATTTTTATTTTAAACAAACTTCATAAGGAATGAAATTTACATTACTGCGGAAAATTGTTTAAACGAAGGACTTTATTTTAAAAAGTTTTTGACAAAAGGCAACTGTGGTGGATGAATCTAATATTTTATTATTTATAATGCAAAGTATCCCGTTTCTAAATATCTGGTTTGCTAAGGAGTTGTCAGTATGCATCCCTTGCAGTGTGGTTGGGGTACATTTGACACTCGCGAACCTGCTTGGTAAAGAATGATATATAAATCACCTTTAATGCTAAGTTATAAATTATACTTAATTATTGCTTTGATTGTATCAATTCCTGGTAAATTTCCGACACAAGTTGCTTTTGGTTTTGCCACTAACAATGATGTCGGTAATTATATTGATTTTGTTTTTAAAATAGAATGTCAATAATATGTTCCCAGTTGGGTCGTTCAGTCTATTAATAACATTCTCATTATGCTTGTAAGCATAACCCATAAAAAAACGACACACTATATCATGATTTTTAAAATACTCTTCCTTAAATAAAAAAAATTCCATTTCAATCTGAAAAATAATTTGAGAGTTACGATTTTGCACTGATCATCATTATTCAATCATCTAAATAGATGACTGTGAAATGCTAACTAGTGTCTTACCTGAAAAGAAGCCCTGATACTATCACGGACTGCTATTAACATGCGAGCGCAAAGTGTTCATGGGTCTAAAGTTTTGGGGGTTTTGTTGGGTTTGATTTTTCTTTGAGAGAAATGACAAGTTCTAGTGATTAGTTTGTTTTAAAATACAGGTAACTCTTAGTGGGTTTTTCTTTCATAGAATAAAATTTGTTTACTGACGTTTAATTAAATCATAGACGTCCACTGACTGGTTATCGAGTATATGAACATTTGTTTATTCAGATTAAAAAAAGACACAAAATCTTTCAAGCTCTAGCAACGTCATAAGGAAAATCTTGGAGAAAAAGCTTGAACACCTACCCAAGGATGCTGCGTGATGTTTTTATTTTTATCATGGAGACAGCGTGCTACAAAACTGCAGTACATCCACTTATCTCCAATCTTACAAACCACCCAAGAAAGACGGGCAAGACATGTGGGTTACTGCTGGATTGACAAGACAAACTCATAATCGATTTTCTTCTTGCTATCGATGGATACACTGATGTTCGCTGACCTGCAAAAACTTACATTCGTCAGCTCTGTGCAGACACTGGGTGCTGTTTAGATGACTTACCAAGAGTGATGTTCAATTGGGATCGAAGATGAGAGAGTTTTCGGTACTGTCTGCAAGCCTTGTGGATGATGATCTTGACTGCACTACAATTCCGTGATAATCAATACAGCAGCGTTGAAATTTCTGCGTTGATAAAAAAAAAAGATAAAGATTTTGTCAGTTGTATATCATTAATCCAACAGATAAAAATGAAAAAGTAGCAATTATGCGCGCTTTATTGCATTGGTTTTAGATCTTAAGTCTACATCGGTAATTCATTATATAATATCATTTATGTATTGCTTTTTATTGTTTTTCCTTTATTGTCATTACTCTCAGGTCCACTATGACACAGAGTGATACAACGTGTCAGGTTCCGAAGTATGAATGAACGAAATCTGTTTAAAAAATATTCTTATTCGACTGGATTTTGTGGAAAACTGTAAAATAAATTTGCTGATAATTAATGATATTACATATTTCATTTGGTAATTAATTATATCAATTATTTTATTGTTTAATTTGGTAAAATTTTATATTTGTTAGAGATCTTTTAGTGGAAGCGTACTTATTGAAGTCAACGCGTGCACACTAGCACGCGCCCACGAAAGGATGCGACAATCACCCCACCATAATAAGATTTCTGGACGGGAAACGAAAACTAAACGAAGTTGAAATCATGTTACGTGATAAATTTGATTTAAATTAAATAAAACTAATGATGCAATGGTTTAGTGAGATGACGTCACGTCAAGAACTTTGGCTGATGAAATACTTAATTTCGGAATATATAAAAATTAGATTATTTGAAAATGAAGACAGTTGAGTTTTGAAAGTTGGTTAGGAAAGCTAAGTTGAGATTTGGACGGCAGGCATGTTGCGTCGGGTGTTTGTGTGGAAGGTGGCGGCAAGCGAAATACTTTGATAAACTGTGACGGAGTCTTTCTCTACCTCATGTCACGTGGACAACTAAGAAAAAATGTTCCAAATAGAATAAAAGCTTTCGTATCTGATACAACAAATTCGACTATAATTTATGAAGAGCATTTTAATTTTTAATATTCACGATGGTCCCGTACGTTACGAAACTAAAAGCAACCTTATCAATAATTGCTGCACAAAAAGTTGTAAATATGAATGTATGATGACCTTGAATCCCGAACAATTTGGCATAGAATGCCCCAAGACATTTTTTATACCGTTAAAGTCAGTCAATCAGTCCATCAATCATTTTTATTAGAAAATTTTTTGTTACATTTTAAAAAATATTTGTAGCATCATATTTAAAACATATTAGATCTTAAATGTGCAGCAATTTGCTCTCAGTTTTCATTAGTTATAAATATATTGTTAGTTGTATGGTAGGGATTGTTTACAAGATCTCCCTAACCAGATATTTGCGGTATCCAATCTCAGTTCCATAATTATAAGTTTTATAATCCTAACGGTCAAAATTCTTGATATTCACTGCACGCAATATTGAAATTATGAATTCCATTGTTGAAATTAAAAAACAACAACAAAAAAAGACAGTATACTCCTTTCTTGTCTGTATATATTTTCTAAGACGGGTAAATACACGCGAATAATGATAATAAACAACTCAATGGATGTTTTGAGCGACTAACAAGTGACATTTCGCACGAGAAAACGTGGACGTGGAAAAGAAATGGAAAGCTTAAGAGAAAAAGTGAATCACTTCTCATAGCAACACAAAACAACACCATTAGGCCCAGCCATATCAAAGCAAGAATAGACACGAGGCGACAATGCAGATGTAGATTACGTGGTGATAGAAACGAAATGATCAATCACATAATAGGCGAAAGCAGCAAACTAGCACAGAAAGAGTATAAGAAAAGACACGATTGGGTGACCGAGGTGATTGCCTGGAACAGTGCAAGAATTTTAAATTTGAGCAAATGGAATATATACAACGCAGAATCTATCCTGGCGAATGAGACACAAATTCCTCAGGCATTTTGATATAAAAACGGATCACCAGACGACAGGACCTAATAACAATCAACAACAACAAAAAGAAAACACGCAGAATTGTGGACTTTGCCGTCCCGGCGGACCACCGAGTAAAGTTGAAAGAGAGCGAAAAGAAGGATAAGTATCAGGATCTTGCTTGAGAATCGAAAAAATGTGGAACATGAAAGTGACGGCTATACTAGTTGTAATTGGTTCTCTTGGCACAGTCACCAAAGGATTGGAAAATGGACAGGACGACTTTGAAATAAGAGGAAGAGCATAGAAAATCCAAACTACAGTATTGCTGAGATCATCCAGAATACTGAGAAGAATCCTGGAGACTGAGGAGACTTTTTGTCACTCAGATTCCAGTGAAATACTATCAGCAAGCGCTGATGTGATAAACTCTGATGGTGTAAAAATATTTGAAAAGAAAACTTGCAGAATTGTGAACTTTGCAATCCCGGCTGACCATTGTGTAAAATAGAAAGAAAGTGAAAATAAGGATAAATACTTTAGACCTAGTTAGATAACCGAAAACAAAACCCTCTTTACCCTCTAAAACGATCTGCGATTTAGTACACTCTAGACATCAACGCAACATATTTTCAAACACCGGGGTTTATAGAACACCTTCTAAGAATTGTAAACTAAAATATGTTAGTGAAACATCTAGGAAACTTCAGGTTCAGTTGAAAGAACACAAAAGAGACATAAGAATTTCAATACATTTCTTAATGTAATCATAACTTCAATTTCAGTTCTGCATAGATGCTCATTCAAATTCATAATAAAAGAGTAAGACGGATTTTCAAGGCCGGTGCTATTTCACTCTGTGATTCCATAAACACTCGTGCGGACTTTTATAGTATTTCTCCTTACTTGAGCAAATCCATTATATTCCATCTTTAGTTAATATGTTCCACATATATCATAATTTTATACTTTCTCTTTTTCTTTTTATCTTTCTTGCTCTTTTTCTTCCACCTTTTGATTCGAAATCTCTCTCGATAAACAAACGGAACATAAATTCTACACAATATTTCTAATAAGTAAAATTCACCTAATTTAAAAACAAAAATAGCTGATTTACTAATTAAAAAGCTAATTTTTTCTTGTTATACAAATTTTTCCTCGACTTTTGTATTTTGTATTTTTAAAAATCCATCGTTGATTTAACATCACTAATATCATCCCTGATGATGGTTCATTAGAATCGAAACCCTATAGTGTTGATTTTGGTTTTCACTAAATCTCTTCTTCTACTTGGACTGCCTTGTTATCAATTTTTCTCAATATATTGTCGGATTACACTCGATTATTTACTTCCATAAACGGGAAAACTATACAAAACGAAAATGAGGTTTATGGTCCTCTTGGTACAGTCACCAAAGGAATATTAAAGGGAGTGGAGGACTTGGAAATAAGAGGACGAGTGAAAACACCTAAACTACTGTATTACTGAGATCAGCTTGAATACTGAGAAGAGTCCTGGAGACTTGAAGAGATTTGCTGTCGCTCAAACACCACTAAAAGATCATCAGCTAAAGCTGATGTGAAAAACCCTCAAGGAGTAACTATAATAATAATAATATATTGGTCAGGCGATCAGACCTTGTGATAATCAACAAAAAATAGATTCTTCCGAATAGTGGACTTTGCCCTTCCGGTTGACTAGAGAGTAAAACTGAAGAAAGGCAAAAAAGAGATGAATACCTGAACCTTGAGAGAGAATTGAAAAGCTGTAGAATATGAAGTTGATGTAGATACCCAATGTAATTGGTACGGTCGCTACTGTCACCAATGGATTGGGATAGGGACTGGGGGACTTGGAAATAACAGGACGAGTGGAGATCATCCAAACAACAGCTTGTTAAGATCGGCCAGAATACTAAGGATAGTCCTGAGACTTGAGGAGACTTGCTGTCAATAATAATAATAATAATAATCCTGGAAAAAGACATGCACAAAATCCTCTGGCATTTTGACATAAAAGCAGATCACCTAATTTTAGTCAGACGACCAGGACTTATAATAATCAACAAAAAAATAAATATAATCTGCGAAATTGTGGACTTTGCAGTCCCGGTTGAGTACAGAGTAAAATTGAAAGAAAGTTAAAAGAAGGATCAATACCTCGACCTTTCTAAGGAATTGAAAAAATCTGTGGAACATGAATGTGAAATATATACCAATTACAATTGATGCTCTTGGTACAGTCTCAAAAGGATTTATAAAGGGACTGATGGGGTTTAAAATAAGAGGACCAGTAGAGACCATCCAACCTACAATATCATTGAGATCAGCCAGAATACTGAGAAGAGTCCTGAAGACTTGAGGAAAGTTGTTGTCCCTCAGACTCCATTGAAGGACCATTAGCTCACGCTGATATGAAAGACTCCCAAAGATTAGCAATAATAATAATAATAATAATAATAATAATAATAATAATAATCAGAAATTAAATGAGAAATAAATATTTCATATAATTATATAATATTATGAAATCTTTTGAAAAAAATAGATATTAAATCTTTGATTATTATTTGAAATTTCAGGAAAGTACAATGCGTCATTTGATAGCAAAATATGTATAATAATATTAATCCGGTATTCAGAGTATCGAATAATTGTCTCTTGCTGATAATATTTCATGATTTTAGCGGTGACCTCTGATACATTGTTCTCCGTTTCTATAGCTCGCTTAAGCTATCTCTTTCTTTTTTCTTTCTATCAAGGGAGACACTGACGGAGAGGTTATTAAAATAGCTTATCAAAAGGTATACATTACCCAGACTTTATGTCCCCATTGCACTGAATTAAGAAGTAGAAGAAAAACTCGAATCTAATTATGGTATTAACTATCTTGAGAGTCAAGTCTTAAGAGATCTCGTGTCGCTTAGTGTATATGATCGGTTAGCGATAAACATCATTGAAAAAAAAAAAAAAGAAGAGGCAATATTCACACATGATAAACACTCCAGCTGAAATTGAAAAGTCGACGTCATTTTGATTTTATACATACAGTGAAAACATAAATTCATTCAATCGAAAATAGGCAATGATATTTTTTAAAGATCTAAATAGTGAGAGAACACAGTTTCTCCCGTTGTTGTATAGCCTGATGCAACTATACGTATACATATACATGCGGAAACAAAATCAATAATAATGACGAACGGACACACTTCTTTACAAAAATATACCTCTCACACTTTATTCGAAATAGTTGCGAAAGGGTTAATTTAGGGTTTGTGTGAGAGGTGAGTTGGAGACTGAACAAACCGCAACATATTGACCCCCAGTTCCTTTGTCTTTAGTAGCACTTCTTTCTCGTTCTGCTGGGCTGCTCAATAGGGGTTCCTGAGGGCCCATAGCCCTCTGTTGGGTGCTGGATCTCTCTACAGCATCTTATTTCCAACTAACTCACTCCAAACTGACTGAACTTCCTATCGCACAGGGTTATATCATTGTTTGACATCCACCTGCTTCCTGTGGGCGTCGCAACTGCATCCAATTCAACCCGTCCAGAGTCAACGTTATATCCTGATATCTTCGACCGGATGCACCTGTTCCTTGATCGATGGTTGGGTCGGAGGTCAATATGTTACACCATGTCAAAAGGGATACTGAGTCTAAAAGCCCATAATTATTTTAGTACATTCTTATCAACGGGTGGCATCACTTATTTTTACTCTGTTTTACAATTCTCCTTCAGTCTTTTCATTTTTCTCACCAACTTCAACGGAAATAATATTTATTCATTTATATATGTTTTATGCCCATGTTCGGTTTTTCTGACTCTAAATGACTGATTAATTGATTTTAATGGCATGTCAATGAGCTTTATTATTATTTCATGCCTAGAGGTTAGGAAATCGAGCTCATTGTACGTTCTGATTTCCATTTTTTGTATCGTCGTTTCTTAAGAATTTTTCTTTAGACTATTTGTAAATTTTATTCTAAGGTGATTTATTACATTATTTCGAACCTTATTATATCGTGTTTGTTTGTTTGCTTGATTTTAGCGCTGTGTCAAATCGTCAAGGGTTATTTAGTGTATAGCGAACAGGGAACTGAGTTCATTAGACCTTCATATTTACATTTTTTGTTTAGTAATTCCTAAAGAATTTTTTTGGCACATGGTCCAACTGAAAACACATTTTTTAAACAGATGTATTTGATCCTGAGATGGAAACCCAACAGATATAACAACTTTGGTTCAGAGTGGTTATGGGAGTAATGGCAATAAAGAAACACTCCACTCACTCCAGAACTTCAGAACTAGAGCTTCACAATCAAGTGTAATTTAGAATCATACAAGTTGTGATCAGAAAAATGAAAATAAAATGAAATAAATTCAAGAGAAGAAGAAATTTCCAGGACCCCCTTACCGGAAGAGGAGGTGACGTATGCCTGGAAAAGGAAACGTCCCGGTGCAAAAGAGAATTTTGATCTCACTTCAAACTCCACCGGAGCACAGTACAGCCATTCTTTCAGGCAGGCACAAGCAGTGAATAAATGGCTAATTAGGTTTAGTGGCCTGACACCATGTCGGCTGCTAGCAAGCCGACCCGGACGAAACCAACGATATAAAAATACCGACTTTTGATCTATCAATCTCCGAAAACTACTAATGCATTCCAACACTTATTTCGGAGAAACAACTATTCTCAAATATTTCAGGAAGTCATTTCTCGCTACAGAGTAGCTGTGCAAAAGTCCCAAAATAAATTTTAAATTCGAAAGGTATCTGCGTCCTTTTCTTCCTTCTTTAAGTAATTCTTTTGCAGGCTTCGACAGACTTAGAAGAAGCCAACGAATTAAGATGAGGTAAAAAGAAAACGAACGGATTCAGATATCTAAACCCTAAACCAAATAATCAGTTTCATGTCCCCTACATAACAATGACTCAAGTTTTGCGGGGTAGAGGGTTTACCCTGCTGCAGAGGAAAAAATCAGTGCATTCTGAATTCCACATACAGAGTGCTCTGTCATTTCAATTAGATAATATTTGAGAAAATAAGAATAAGTAAATTTAGTAGAAATGTAGAATGAATATTCCTCGAATTTCAATTGAAGTGTCCGTAAAGTTTAGAATATGTTGAATGCGTCCCCTGAAGAGGTGCAATTATCCCTCCTTTTAAAACAATATTCTTTATTATACTAATTTAGATCTGATGGTGAAGCTTCATTTCTGGAAATCTGGGTAGTGGTAAGTGCCCTTGCATTGATTTTGCACCCCCCAGGTCGATTTTGACAGTTGTAGAACCTGTTAAAGTCACCGTTGAAGTAGATGTGCATAATATTTATTCATATACAATTGGATTGTAGTAAGAAATAAGTACAAAACAAATGTAAGTATGAACTTATAATGAGCGTAATTCCCTAAAGTCTTGATATAAAGTAACCCTTGATAGGATGCTATGCCATCATAATTTATTGAATGTCAATATCTTTTATGGTTTGGTTTGGGTTGGGCTTGGTTGTTTTTATGGCATATCAACCATTGTAGATTTTTTAATGCCAAATCATCTTTCTACATATTTATTAAATATATATGATTTGTAAACACATTTTGTTTATTACATTTTTAAACAAGCTGAAGATCATTCTTTTGCACTCAGTTAAAGGGTTCCAAGTATTGTTATATATCACTAACAATTCAATTAAACATCAGTAATTTATTTATACTCAGTTAAATGATCAGTTCTATTTCAAACAGTTCAGTTTAGCATGTCATTTGTTTGCTCACAATTTAAATGTCAAACATTACTAGTTGACCCATATATAAGACACTATCAGATACTAACACTCCGGGATAATGTGGGCCTAGGAGTGAAGGCAACGAAAGGGTCCTTTGTATCCTCAAAAGCTCTTGCATTACTAGATCCTCACCATCAGACTGTTTAGTGTCACATCAAGGACACTCTGTGGGATGTCTTACTCCTATGCAGATAAGTAGTCTGTGGATTTTGCAGCCCCAGTCGACTCGGCCGCTTTTTTGTGGTCTTTGAAAGTTATCTGTTTAAAGTAATTGTTGACATTATTGATTTAATACTGGAACATTTTAACAGCTTTTAGGAAATGTTCTGATTATTTACTCATATTATTCTACCCCATTACCTTGCGTATCCACTTTTTCAGAAGAGTGTTTTTTTTTTTTTTTCAGATTTTACTTTGAAAAAATTCCAAGATTAATACACTAAAAATTCCGAGTCTCCTTCTATTTTACTTTTTCTATTCACCAGAGAAGTCTCTGATTTTTATTTAAGAAATTATACGAAAAAGAAACGTTTGCATAATTTTGAATGATCGACTCTTATCTGTATTGGTGCTCTTATTTGTTCATTTCACAAACACGTTATGATGTTGAGTTTCTATCTTAACATGAGTGGAGTTTGCCGTTGTATCTATAATTAAGAGGAAAAAAGCATGAACTTATTAGTTTGACTGTTACGCTCTGTTATCACCTTAGATAAATATTGGACAATTCCATTTTGATCGTGAAGAAAGAAAGAGATGGTCACGAAAGGGAAGAACAAGAATACGTTAACCGTACAGAGAAAATGAAAGCACACAAAATACAGAAGAAAGAAAGAGAGGTGACAATCTAAAGTACAACACTCTACATCAAACGCAGATCGTCAGCTTGAAAGAAAAAAAGAAAGAAAGAAAGAAAGGGAAGATATACAGAGAAAGATGGTTGGTTAATTTGCATTGGGTTTTACGGCATGACAACACTTTTAAGAGTATTTTTTTGTTGAAACAGGATGTTTATTTTTGCATTTTGTATATATCTTATAATTTATAGTAATCTCTTAAGTAATTCTATGATATAACTGACTTTTAGTTGAGTGTGTTATCAGTTTTTTTTTTTTTACTTAAAATATCCTTTCTCTTTTTCGCATTACAAACGGATATGTTTTACTGTGATTATTGAGCCGTATGTTCATTTCGGCCTCTTCCCATTCTTTAGTATAAAGGCATGAGTTAGCCATGTATGAAAAATGTGCAATTTCTTGTTAGTTCTGGTACCTATCTCCTTTGGCTAGGTATTATTTTGAAAACTTTTACTTTTTAGATTACTTTTCTACGATTTTTGGCATTTCCTTTGATGTAACTGTTCATTATAATATTTATCTAAGTGCAGCGTATTTTTAGATAATCGTTGATGACTATTCCCGAAGAAAATTTGGATGCTGAATCTGCTCTATCACTCTCAACATATACGCACACACACACTCACCCATGCATAGTAGCACACAGGTAGGCATGAATAAGTTCATCCCTTTACTTACTTTTTCCCTTTCGAAGCTTGTTTGGAAACATTTGTTTAAGTGATTTTGCGTAGGTGTGTAATTGTTTGTCTGTTTTTCCATATTCGTAGTTTTGTATACATAATTTGAATACAACTGAAGTTGTCATTAAAATATTTTATACAATACATTTGTACTATAAAATTTCACTCAGGACTTTAAAAAAATATATCGGTAAATTCGCTTAAAATAAAACAACACATTATTAAAAGATGTTCATAAATTATATATAAATTTTCATCTACAGACAGTCAGTTTCTTTGTATCACATTACCGAGGTTAGAAAGGAGAGATGCTTAAAGCTGGGATCGAAACTCGGATGACTTTACATCTGTCGGATATCATACGCTATAGAGATCATCGTAAGCGAAGAAATTTTTTACGAATACATTTTTACATATATGCTATCAGCTAGCTGGAATACTTAGTTCTTAAGAACTATTGCGTATGAGCGTATTTATCTTCCGGATATTCCCTTCGAGAGAGCTCAAGCCACTGGGAGGGACTTGCTTGGTTGCTTCGTGATGTTTTATGGCATATAAACCATTGTAGGTTATTTAATGCTAAATACTTTTTATATGTATATATAAAATATGATTTCTAAACCCCTCTTGTAGATAAGACTTTTAAACGAGTCTGAGCTTATTTTTTCACACTGTTAAATGGTTTCGGTTACTTCTCTCTAATACGAATAAGTCTATTGACAATTAATCATTGGTTTGGACACATTTAATGTTTTCAAGAATCGCTCTGTATTACAAATAATTCAATTAAAACATCAGTTATTTGTTTACACAGAGTTAAATGTAAAAACAGTTCTATTTCAAACAATTCGGTTTATCATAAGAACACAGTTTAAGAGTCAAACAGTTCTATTTTATCAATTGATAGGACCCTATCAGATGCAAATACTCCGGGTCAGAGAGGAACTAGAAACAAAGGCAATAAAGAGATACTCTCCGTTTCCCAAAGCTCCACGCCATCATATTGTTTAGTGACATAACCAGGACACTCGTTAGGGGAGTCTTTCTCTGTGCAAAGAGGAATTCAGTGCATTCTGTAGCCCCAGCCAAGTGGGCCACCACGGAGTGGGGTGAGTATATATATATATATATATATATATATATATATATATATATATATATATATATATATATGCGGATCTCAGCAATGTGTTTACTATTCTTCTACTCGGGTGGCTTTTGTATAAATACCCAAAGAGGGTCGATATGCTTCTGAAAAGAAAGCTAAGCAAACAATACGTATACCTATGTTGGTACATCTATATGAGAAATGCCAAATAATTGAAAGAATGTATTTAACATACACAGTTGGTATATGATATTTATTGCATGCATTTATTATTAATATATTATATTCTGTATTATTCATACATGTATTTTAATACACTTTGTATACATTTTCCCTTGGTATTCCTTTTTTTTCAATACCTCTAAATCATAGGTGAATATTCTTACAGTTTGAAAATTATTTGATAATTCTTTCTGACAAAATTACAGATAAATTCTTGTCAGTCGACGGACATCCCGTCCACCTCTTACACACACACAGACACACACAGACACACACATATATATATATGTGTGTGTGTGTGTGTGTGTGTGTGTGTTTACGCGTGCGTCAGTGTATGTGTGTATTAAAATGTGTATACCCACCTTCGTTTAGGCATTGGGATTTCAAAGGTTTTGCTTTTCCTGAGGTAGGCCCTTGGGATGACGCCTATTTTTTTAGCTGTTTTTCCGGGGGTATTTTTTCCTATGCTAATCACTCTGTCGCCATGTCTGCATTATCTTGTCCAGGCAATTGATGCGAAAATTCGCAATAGAGGCGCTAAAAATTCAAGTAGAAAAAATAAAATGAACTATATCAACCGTTAGGCATTCTGAAAGACTTTTGTATTCGGAACGGTGTATACTGCAAAAAAGAGAAAAAAAAAAAAAAGAAAACCTCCACTCTGGAAGCGTCCATAATCATTCTATGTTTTTTCTTCTTTCTTTTTTTTTTTTTTACTTTTTGTGGCACTTTCTACTTATTTTCTTTGGCAGTAATAGACATTCTAAAAACGCACAGCACGACGACGTTTCGCTCGCATAGTTGATGCAATTTTCTTACCATAGTAAGTCCCGTTCAGTAGCTCTGCCCACATCAGTAAAAAAAAAAAAAAAAAAAAAAAAAAAAATGGATAAAAAGTAGGTATCGATAGCCATGATCTCCTGAATTATTGTTACTGCACAATTTCAGTACAGTCGTTGTGCATATTAATTGGTTACTTTTATACCATTAAATTTGACCAGCTCTGCGACTTTGAAAGGCTGTTCAGGAATGCTCTTAAACTTAACGCTGCAAAATCATAAATGTTAGAATTATTACAATGATAGATTATAAAGATTATCGAGGAATTTTGAAGCTATAAGTAGTCACGTTACTTCTGCAGAATATTCTACCTATTCCATTTTGGTCATCATATCTTCCAGCAATCCGCTCACGAATATCTTTCCAGTTTTTTTTATATATCTACATTATCTAACATGGCAAATACGATCTTTCTTGTAAGAAAAGTTGCATCAAAATTCACTAAATTGTAAATGAAAAAAATGTTGTTTATGTAATATAATGGCGGAGGGATTTCATTTTATATATCTTGCCTTTGGGTTTAGTTAGGCTGAGAAAACTTTCGGCTCAGCACATGCGTTAGTTAGCTGCAAACTTGAGCGCATCGTTCACAGATGTCAAAATAAAAATCCCAGATAGTAAATTGTGACTTGCGATGTGAATGACGTCATGCAGCGGAAGCGCGCGTGGAGGATTTTGGGGATTTTGAAAAAAGTCAGTTACTTGCAGTCCGAAGAAGAAGGGTGAGTTTCGCTAGCTCGCAGTGGCCTTGTGGCGGGTGCCACACGTGTTGGGGCGAGGTGGAGCAGATTGAAAAGCCAGCATAGAAAGATTGTGCTTCTCTCCTTGTGTCGAAAAACCTTTTAACTCAAGGTAATAAAAACTTTCGTTCCTGAACTAAGAGGTCGCAAGTGTTTTTCGTGTTTCGGGACTCCAGTGTTCTATGTATATATGTTATGAACATTTTATGTACGTTTCACATATCCGTATCATTGGTATGTTACATTTATTCATACATACTTACGAACCCCTCCGCTCGGGCAGGATATGATACAAGGTCAATTTTTAAGCAGAGTTAAACAGGTTTGAATTCAGAGTTTTCCTTCTCCTAGACTAATTGCCTCACCTAGGCTGAAGAACCTAGTCTGCCCTACTATTTACCCATTCCTGGAGGGAGAATAATTGGATTCATATCTTTCCTAAGGGTATTAGTGCTATGTGAAATGCAATCATTCTCGTCTAGGATTTGAATTCGTGTCACCGTGTCTATTTCCTACGACTATAACCATTAGACCATTATTCATTAATTGACAATAAAAGGATCTGTTTCATTTTATCTCTAAAACAGTTCGTTATAATTTCTTAAAAGAAACACGAGGATCATTAAATAGGTTTCCAGACTTTTTTAGTATGGGCACTTTTATTGATAATACACACATGAAACTTTAGTCCCCTTCGGCTGCAATGCACAGGTTGTACCGTTTAAACAACTTCTGGAAGGCCCCATGGAAGTCCTCTAGTGTGAGCGTGTCAATAGCCTTCGTCACAGCCTCTTTCATCCCCTCCATTGTCTCATAACGACAGTCTCTGAGCTTAGTGAATAACCAAAAGTTACAGGGAGCAAGGTCTGGAGTATAGGGATGTTGAGGAATTGTCTTGATGCCCATGTTGGACATATAGTCTTTAACAATGATGGAGTTGTGTACTGGTGCATTGTCCTGGTGTAAATGCCACTGACCCGATTTTAAGAGTGCTGGCCTCTTCCCAAGGAATCTCTTCCTGAACTCCCTTAAAACCTCAACATAGTAACCCTAACCCTAACCCTTTGGCCAATCACCTCATGTGTATTGACTTCCTTACTCCTCCCACCCCTCCCATCATCCTTCACAGACTCCCTGTCTTCCTTGAATCTCTTGTGCCTCTCAAAAACTGATATTCGATTCATTCGGGAATGTCGAAAAGCAGTGTAAAGCATTCCATACGTTTCTGTAGCATTTTTTCCAAGTTTAAAACAGAATTCTATTGCATATCGTTCCAGATTGCATTTTTGAAAATCACCAGCTGTGACAATCAGTAGGGTGTAATCAAATTCTTGCTGTAGCTGTTTATTTGAACCTGAAATCATAAAAAAATTGGTCAGTCATCTCATAAGTTGTATAGCAATAACATACTGAATTTTCAAGAGTCTACGACAATTTTAAATACCTGTTAAAAAAAAAAGTCTGGAAACTTATTGAATACCCTACGTAAGTATTAACGTTAATTAAAATATATAATTTTACTTATCAATTTACATAAAATTATAATATAGATTCTCTAAGAGGAAGTATTATGTGACGTGGAGCCTTTTAGTTGACAGTTTTATTGATTGACTATCTTTACCTACATGTCAGGCCTCCTAAGTTTATTCTCTTCTAAAAATACAGAGGAACACCTTCATTTTGTGTATTTTCTTTCTTTTTTTTTCTTAAGATATTGTTTGCACATGGTCCAATGTAAGTCCAGTAATTTTTAAATAGATCTATATGAGCCATAGCTGGGACCATAACAGATATTACCGCTTCGAATCAGAATGGAGCTGGGAGCAATGTCAATAAAAAAATTACTACCCACTCTTCATATTTCCAAAACTGGGTCCTCACCATCAGATGCAGAATAGTGTCATACCCAGGATACCTTTTTGAAATGGGTTTACTCCTCTGAATTGCATTAGGAGTTTGCTCCTAGGGTGCACAGTCTCGGCTAGGCTTCCTGGCATTCGTACCGGTGGAGTATCAATGACAAGCATAGATTCAGATCGCACTATTCCTTTGATTCTATGGAATTAATGATCTGCAAGATCAACTGGTTTTGTGCCGGAAGACTTAACTAAGTGATATTTAACCAAATTCCTTTATCATGAACGTGAGTACTATTTCAGATTCCTAAAAATCACCTGCTTTTCTTCAATGGATTTCAACAATTACTGAAAGACACGCAACTAAAATACCATTAAATGAATGTAGCTTGAGTTTTTGTCGCAAAATATTTGACGTATGTCTTGTAACTTATTGAATTCCTTTCGCGACAAACATTATAGTTGATGATTTTTTTTGACATTTGGTATAATATAGCAATAATATTAAAAACTTGAAAGAATTGTTCGTGTTTACCAGAGTTTGAAATAATGGCGATGTCTATTCTTAAGAATTAACTAGGTTATTTACAGTCAAATAATCCCCAACATGAACCACATATACAAGTCATTAGATTTATACAATAGCCATGAAATGAAAAAAATGAATTCAGCTACATTACCCAAATAAATGTCAAAAACTCATTTTATTTGTCACGAACATAATTTAATGGGAATTGTTCAAATGATTTAAAATTAACGATAGAGAACATGGTATGAACATTATAAAGAAGCTAACATAGAAAATAAAGTAAAACGCTATGGAACTTTCAAATAGGTACTTACAAATCAGACCAAATCAGAAGATGAGCTACAGTGGTAATAAAAAAAAATGAATTCGATTTTCCCCATGACGTCACCATAAAAACTGGTTGTTATGGAATGATCATATGAGAATGGGTAAATACTCAACTATAAAGATAAACATATATATATATATATATATGGGGGGGTTCTAACCACCATATGTTAGTATCACAACTATGAGTTACCAATATAAAAAAAAAAGTTCAGTTTTCGGTTGTGATTTTTTTTTGGTTGAGACATACCAGTATGTGAGCACTTTTCTGACCAGAGAAAAAGTGTTTTGAAACTGATCAGTTAATTTCAATATATATATATATATATATATATATATGTGTGTGTGTGTGTGTGTGTGTGTGTGTGTGTGGTTTTGCCATTAAAATTATCAAGGTGGCATTAGTTGATTTAATCATAAGATCTACTCTGGCAGATTATGTGATTATGGTCTAGTAACGGATTTAAGCGGGAAGTAGAGAACAGTCACAGTGTTGTATATTGGCATACAACCCGGCCGGGCTGTCAAAATTGGAAATGCACATCTGTGAATAACAGGTGCTTCTGGTCGAGGAATATCAGGATATTATAATCTTGACCGTGGACGGGTTGAATGAGTGCGATTTGTGACGCCCACAAGAAGAAGGTGGACGTTGAACTATTATATAACTCAGTGCACAGGAAATTCAGTTTTGGAGATCAGACGAGTTGGAGATAAGATGCTGCGTTAAGGAACATGTCTCAGAGAGTCTGGACCCCTAGGTCCCCGGTTGAGCAGCCTAGGAGAACGGGAAAGAAACGCAGTTATGGCCAATAGAGTGGTGGTCAGTATGTTGCAGTTCGGTTCGCTCTCCAACTCCCTCTCACGTACAATCCTTTCAAATAAAGTGAGAGGTATATTTTTCTAAAAGACTTTGTCGCTCGTCTTTATTGTGTCGTCGTTATGATTCTGCATGCATGCATATGTATTATGTGGCTATACAACAGCAGCGGACTGATAGCAACTGACTGATAGAGTCGTTACAGGCTTGGGGACAAACGTCCTGATTCCCTTGACAGGTACAAAGAAGATGAATGCTCAAACAAATGACAGAATATAACGCATTAACAAGTGTTTCTGTTTTCCACTTCTCCATTTTTCTTATAAAAAACAATTAGTGTTATGAGATTTGGCATTAAACTATCCAGTCGTTAGTCCCTAGTTCTTGTACCCTTAGAGTGTGGAGTACCCTTTTATTGGTAATACTCTCAGGCCATCTCTAACTCAACGATGTATGATATAATAAAGGAAGATTGATTATATTAGTTGATTATTTTATTTGTTGTAATATATTGTGAGTAGGCTAGGAACTTTGATTTGAAGTGCAAGTGGCATGCAAAGGTCAAATCTTGCACTCGTCACAGGATATGAAATTGGCAAGTTGTTTAAAATTGGTTGTAGACACGGTGTTAAAAGATACACATTTTATTGGCGGGGGTCAAGATAAGATGGTGACCCACTAAGAATTAATGACTCGTGTTCTGATCACAATATTTGATGAGATAATATAATATATAAGCAGGGTGATTTAGCAGTCAGTTAGTCAGTCGAATCGGTCAGAGAGGGTCACAGCTGGCCCGACAGTTTCGGGTCCAGAGAAGAAAGCCCTTTCGGGGCAGGTCGTGTTCGGTGAAGAAGAAAAGTGAAGTTCGTCTCCCTCGAATGGAAACTCTTGAGTTTTAAGTAACATGACAATCTTTTCACACTATTTCTCTCGGGTTCGTTAACAACTATGTTAATGTTGCAGACTATAATAAACTTCGTATCTCAGGAAACAACGAAGTCGCATTACATTTGTGCGCATCACAATTTTTGACATGACCAGTAACGTAACTTTTACGTTTAATTGGTCGCCGAAGCGTTACAAAGGAAATATTTTATGGCTCACATCTATGGGTTAAATAGAAATGTTTGAAAAGTAATTCGTATTGGAGATTTTTATAACGTTAATTTAGATGAAATCTTCGTCATCACTTTTATTGCGTTTTTCTGAAGAAAACTGTGTAACTCACTCTTAGCTAGTTATAATATTCCTGTATCTTCGCGTAGAGTCAACCATATTTAGTTGAATATTTCGAATAATACACGATAAATTTACTAAGAAACGGTCTTTTCACCGGCGTACAGTACCGAAAAATGAAATACATGATAGCGAATCGAGAACCAGAATGGAACACCGAATACCGATTATTTCAGACTTTTGTCTGAATACTTTATACATTAAATATTCCAGATCATATGACACCGGTAGCACAACTCATTCAAAAGTTACGTTTGTTTCCTGGAGATCCGTATTCGATCATACGTGTTGGTATCGACACTTTCTTCCAACATAATAGAGAGAAACTCTTGAAAACATACAACTGTGTACCGACAAATGATTATAGACCCCAAAAAAGTGCAATTCTACCAAAAATTCAATAAAAAATTGAAAATATACTTCGAATTACTATCGGGAATTTACAAATAAATGAAGTTTCTGCCTTGAATAAGACATATGTATTTGAGATGCTGTTAATCAAATAAACCAAACTGCCCTAAAAGACAACGGAAAAATAAAAGACGTCACCATATGTTTAAAGAAATGTTTAGTTGGATCGCTAAATTGACTTTTTTCCTCAGAATATAAATGCCAAAGCAACTGTTGTTGATTGACTCACCATGGAAACAGGATGCTACAAACTGATCTCAGTAGCATAAAATATCCCTGACCATATCCATGAATTGCTATTATATTTTGGCAATGAAAAGAACCCTATATAATGATAATTATATGCAAACGATAACAAGGATGTGTCTCTATTATATCTTGCTGCATTTCACATAGCACTAATACCTTTGGGAAAGGTATGAATCCATTTATTCTCCCTCCAGCTATTGGTAAATAGTAGGACAGACTAGGTTCTTCAGCCTTGGTCAGGCAACTAGTCTAGGAGAAGGAAAACTCTGAATTCAAACCTGTTAAACTTCGCTTAAAAATTGACCTTGTGTCATATCCTGCCCGAGCGGAGGGGTTGGTAAATAGGATTATATCTTGCCAGGAGAAGATAATTCCCCAATAAATGTATTAATACAAACCCTGGCAAAAGTTATAGAATTAGCCCACATAAAGAATATCAATGTTTTCATATTTGTTTTTATTTAGCAGTAAATAAACAAACACGACGCATATCTATTTTCCTCTGGTCTCGACATGAGGTATAATGGTTAGCAATTTATATTATCAGACTATTGATATTGAATTCTATCCTTCCTGGGCGACCCATACTTCTTGCTTTTTGCTGAGCTGAGAAAATATCTATATATTTTTCTTTGCACGACTTGCAAAAATGTAATTAATCTAAATTAATCGTTTGATTGGTTTAGTTTGGTTTTATAGCATATCAACCTTTGTAGGATATTTCATGCCAAATCCTTCATATATATATATATATATACATATATACATATATATATATATATATATATATATATATATATATATATATATATAAGCTTTGTAAACACATCTTGTTGATAAAATTTTCAAACGAGTCTAAGCTCATTCTTTTGCACGCAATTAAATGTGTCCGAATATTGCTGTGTATCATTAACAATTCATTGAAACATCATTCATTTGTTTAAACATAATTAAATGATACCCATCTTTTTATATTTTAAACAATTCAGTTTAGCATAAGTAATTTGTTGGCACTCAGTTTAAATATCAAACAGCTCTAGTTAACCCATAAATAGGAACCTATCAGGTGCCACCACTCCAAGCCAGAGTAGACATAGGAGAAATAAAAATGAAGGGGTATTCCACATCCCCCAAATTCCAGTGATTCTGGAGTTTCACCATCATATTCTATAATGTCATATCCAGGACACTCGTTGGGGGAATCTTAATTGCCTGCAGTGAAGTAGTCGGTGTTTTTAATAGCCCCAGCCTACAAGGACTTATTCGTTTGAAGAATATTTCATGAACGCAAGATGTTGACCTTTAAAATAAAAAAAATGTGTTTCATTTTTAATTATTTCATTAACTGATACATAGAATCTAAATGAAAATTCAGTTAGTGTTTTATTCTATAATTTTTTTCCAGGCGTAGTAATCATCGTAAGTATATTTTTGTTTTCTATTTCAGTCTCATTAAAACAAATGAAGTGTCGCCTTTTTCATTGCTAAACTTCAGTGTTTTGTTTAATATTAACAGATTGAAGCTGAATTATTTATAAATTCTACAGAAAGCAAAAGACAGTTTTTTTATGAGAATAGTAGCCATAACATATTAATAAAATATCCTGACAGTGATTAACGGTTACAGTGATTCGCGCCATCTTGGCAACAATAAATGCTGCCCCATCTTGATACATTGTGCATTTAATAGCCTTGACTTTCCTGATGTACCAAGTTGTATGTTTTGTTATGTCCACGGTATATTTTCTATGTTTACTTTCTTTTTTATCAATATTTTCATTGGAAATATTTTTGTATTCCATCATATCAGACTTGAAAGTTCCTACATATCAAACTGATACATCCAAAAAAGAAATCCCACATCTAATATCAATATTATTATTTTACTTCTTGTAAATATTTCACATCAGCTCTTATTGGTGGTTTTCCACTGCAGTCAGATGTACAAGTCTCTTCGGGTCTCCAGCGTTCTTTTTAGTATTCCGGCTCTTTCAGTCTTTAGTCTGTTTTCTGTTTATTCCAAGTGTTTTGAATATCATTGGTGTGACTGACGAATGCTTGTTTCATTTTTCTTCTCTTTCAAGATCACGGTATTTATCAAGTTTTCAGCTATCTTTTAGTTTCACTCTTTCCTGTGAGTTGACAAGTTTTTCTTTTAGACTATACAAAGATATACACTAATGACTGGGATTGGGTGAATCATTTTTATCTAAAGATGCCGGATAATTTTCTCTCGATTTTCACTTCTTGAAAACTCTCATGCTACGTGCCTGAATCATTCAAATTCAGTCGTTTACACAATATCTGATAGATCACCCCCGCCCCAATGTCTTAATTGTTCTTAATTTCCCTCTGAGTCAGTTTACTGCATACAGTTACCATTTTTATTTAACAACTCCTAAGATTTTATGACTAACCTGTTTTTTTTTAAATAGAGTCTTAATGATAACAAACCTTCTAAAGTCTCCAGGACCCTTCAAAGAATTCAAACCTGTTCTATGACAATGAACAATCACCTTATATCAAATCCTACCGATGTTGTTGGGTTATAAAATATAAACTACAACAATGTCTGATCTTCTGCTTGTTATTGGGTGATCTGTTTGTATCTCAAAATCCCTAAGATGTTTTTGCATATCATCTTCTAGTGTAGATTCTGGTTTGTGTATTCACTGTCTTTCAATGTGGTCCAATTTTACTCGTTTGCATAATTTTTATTGAATCAAATTCCCCACACATTTATGTTTGAGGTTGTATACCTTTTGTGCTACATTACCACGAAGTGAAGTCCAAAAGCTTCGTCCAGCATTTGAACACTATACACCGTGCTAACAATTTGTATCCAACAAAGTGAAAGTGATGTTCCCACACGTACGAGTGTTGTGAAGATGAAAAATAAATCTTAAAGTCATCTGGGCGTAAATTATTTCATTACGTGCGACCTCAGTTGTTTTTAATACTCATTCTGTCTTTTGTCTTCGAGGTCCTTTTTGTGACTATTCATTTGAATTTTTCCATGGTATATTTATTTCATGAGTGCTAATGAAACGTGACTCAAACACGTATTTTCCATATTGTAAATTATATCTGTGCATACATAGATACACTTACATGTTTTGAAATAAGCCGGGAAACAAGTGAAAAAAGACATGAATCGCGAGAACTATTGATGATATGCTAATATACCGGGAATATTATACGCATTGATCTAATGCATAAGTAGTTTCATTTTGACTTAAATAAAGACACGTGCCAGACTATGAAAGGAGAGTGATCGTTGTCCGGCCAAAGACCTTGTTATGGAACACCCGATGAGAACGTATGAAAAGGAGAGAAAGAGAGAAAGAGAGGGGGGGTACTTTCCAACTACAACGATATCTTAGAGTAATCGATAATAAACGCCAAGTATAACCACTTGTTATTGACATTATGGCGATAATGAGCGAAAGTGAGAAAAAAAATTAACAATTGCGAACTCCAGCAATACTATTGACACAAAGCCACACATAAAAGTACGAAATAGAGATGAATCACGAAACATAAGCATTTGAAAGGATAGAAAATTTAAAAGATGGAAACCCAGTGAATAGAACAAAAACAATAGTTTTTTTTTCGAAAGAAAAACAATGAAAAAGCAGCTGAACAAACCAAACTCAAACATTAAATGATTTACAGTGTGGAAGCCTGGCGATCTTATTTATCAATTACAAGTGGGTTCGATACTCCTTTGTGCGTAATATAATTTTGCCTCATGGTAAAAATAATTTAAGTTTACACATATCTACACAAAACAATCACCGTAGACATAACGAAAGATATTTCTTAAATCTTTTTGTTGTTTTGCTCATAAGGCATATCAACACATATGGGTTAGCAGTACATCCTTGTCATCCGCAGACACATCTGTTTCGTTCTATCAGAACTCTTCAGTGTGGCTAGACAGGCTAGATTCCCGAAGCTGGGATCGAAACCCGGTTGTCACAAACGCCAGTCCAAGACTCTACCACGCAGCAACGAGGAAACTAGTTCAAGCGAAGGAAATCTAAACGTTTATGTATCACAATTGTTTTTGTTTATATATATCCGCTTAACGGCTACCGAGAGCTCGATTCATACGAAGAGACTTGCATTACGCTAATGGCAATACATTTAGTTCCCTCGCTAGAGAGCTCAAACCTACAGGGGTAGGGAAGCATATATATATATGTATATATATATATATATATATATATATATATATTGTCATCCACAGACAGATCTGTTTGGTTCAATCAAAACTCTTCAGTGTGGCCACATACAAACAAGCATATATATATATATATATATATATATATATATATATATATATATATATATATATATGTTCCACATCTTTTTCAATTCTCTTTGATTTATTATATCCATAAGATCTGAAGAAGTCCTGTTAATCTTTTTCGTGTTCTTTGATTTTTCAAAAACGCATAACAGGATGGAAATAAATTTATAATCCTAATGTTACCGGTTTGTTGTTTTTTCTAAATGAAATTATTGCTCTGTAATGTCTGTTACATTGAGCTCTTTACCAGGAAAATCTGAATAGTTTACCAGGAGAATTGGAATAGTTTTCTTGTCCTGATGGAATTACTCCCAAATCCGGTTTAACAGGACCAAATAATACTTATATATATATATATATATATATATATATATATATATATATGTATATATATATATATATATATATATATATATATATATGCGTATTTGTATGTGGCTCTGTATGTGTGTACGTGTGATTTGTAAACTAAATAGTTTGTCGTAACCATATTTTTAAACGATACGTTTAAATGGTTTCAGATGTAGCTATTTAATATTATTAATTCTCTGTATTGAGTATTCCTATCTAATTTGATTCCAATTATTTTTTAAATTTTTTCAAGCATTGCTACGCAATACAAACAATTCAATTTAATATCAGTCATTTGTTTGGCCTGATCTAGATTGCTCCAAGTATAGAAATCAATTGGATAATTCTATTTAATCCATAGATTAAGAGGCGCTGTCACTCCGGGTCGGAGTGATCCAGGAAGTAATGGTGATGAAGGAACACTCCACATTCCTCAAAGCCCAAGTACTAAAGCCACTTTATTAGATAATTTTGTGTTCTATCCATACTACTCGTTACGGAATTTAACTACTCTGTAGAGATGGCGAGGCGTATTTTACAACTTTCGATGACTAAAGAGTAATCTTTCTGTTTATTCTTCAAATTATTATTTTACTCCTTTAGAGTTTTTCACATCAACGTTAGCTGATCGTTTTCCACTACAGTTTAAGCGACAGCAAATCTCCTAAAGTTTCCAGGGCTCTTCCTTCACATTACTTTTGCTGATCTAAACAATGCTGTAGTTTAGACAGTCTCCAATCGCCCAGTTATTTTTATGTCCTCCTGTCCTGGTACCAATCCTTTGGTGACTGTACGAAAAGCACCAATTACAATTGGTTTAAACATCGTTTTTCAACTCCCTAGTCAGGTCCAGGTACTTATCCCTCTTTTCGCATTCTTTCAACTCTATTCAGTGGTCAGCCGGAACAGCAAAGTCCATGATGCTTCGAGTTCTCTCTTTTTTGTTCAGTATCATAAGTTTTGGTCGTCGGGCCGAGATTAGGTGATCCGTTTTTATTTCAAAATCTCAGAGGAGTTTGGGTGAGTCATTCTCCTTGACAGATTATTATTATTATTATTTACTCTTACAGAGTTTTTCACATCAGTATTAGCTGATGTTTTTTCCCTGGAGTTTGAGTGACAGCAAGTCTCCTCAAGTCTCCAGGACTCTTCTCATTAGTCTGGTTGTTCTCAGTAATGCTGTCATTTGGATAGTCTACATCCCTCTGCCAACTTCCAAGTCCTCCAGGCCTTTTAATAATCCTTTTTGTTATTGTGCTAAAAGCACCAATCACAATTGATACAATAGTCACTTTTATGTTCCACAGCTTTTTCCATTCTCTAGCAAGGTAGAGGTACTAACTCTTTTTTCACACTCTTTCAGTTTTATTCTGCGGTCAGCTGGGACAGCAAAGTCGACAATTTTACAAATTCTCTTTCTTTTTTTTTTTTTTGTTAAATATTGTAAGGTCAGTTTTTTTCTGGCCGAGATTAGGTGATCCGTGTGTGTATATCAAAGTCACATAGGATTTTATGTGTCATTTTCTAGGACAGGTGCTGGGTTATGCATTTGTTAGTGTGGTCTAATTTAAATTTCTTGCACATTTCTCAGTTGATCACCTTACCGACCCAGTCGTGTCTCGCCTTATACTCCCTCCGTGCTAATTTGCTGCATTCGTTTATTATGTGAGTGATCATTTCGTCTCATAAGAAATGGTCCCGAATATCTAACGAGAGTCACAGCCCAAGTATTTATTTATTTGATGAGGTTTCTGCTCGTGAGTTTTGTCTCAAGTAGTTTTCTAGTTCTCCTGAGATATTATTATTATTATTATTATTATTTAATTTTCAGCATTTTTAAAGATTTTATGATGATCTTCACTGGGTTTTTACTGAAGATCTAGGGAAGATAGTGATTATATATATATATATATATATATATATATATATATATATATATATATATATATATATATTACAATTTTATATTTTATGCACATTCGTTTCCTTGCTACTTTTTCACTTATATTTATTGTACTCTCCTAAGGAGATGAGTATTCTGCAAATTGCTTTTATTTTTACATGTCATATAGGTTGGAACTGCCTGGTATTTTGTGGAGGTGCCCGTGGTGTAATGGTTATTTGTGGAGGTGTCCGTGGTGTAATGGTTATCGTCGCAGGATATGGACACGGCGACACGAGTTCAAATCCTGGACTGATTGCATTTCACATAGCACTAATACCCTTGGGAAAGGTATGAATCCAATTATTCTCCCTCCAGCTATGGGTAAGTAGTAGGGCAGACTAGGTTCTTCAGCCTTGGTAAGGCAACTAGTCTAGGAGAAGGAAAACTCTGAATTGAAACCTGTTAAACTCCGCTGAAAAATTGACCATGTGTCATATCCTGCCCGAGCGGAGGGGTTGGTAAATATGGAACTGCCTGGTATGTTGTTAGTGTGTTTATCTATCCCCCAATTACCTGCATGGTGGTAGCTTTAAGTCACCAACTATTTTAAATTTCTGTTTCCAGATTTTCGTTTTTACTTGATTTATCATATTCTTTGACTCATATGCTATAAACTGTTAGAACTGTATATCATTTAGAAGGTTGATTTTCTTTTTCTAGTCGGCTGGGGCTGCAAAATACACCGACTGCATCTCTGCAGAGGTATAAGATTACCCCAACGAGTGTCCTGATATGACATTAAACCTTCTGATGGTGACGCTTCAGAAATGTTAGAACTTTAGGAAATGCTGAGTACACTTTTAATGACATCTCTCTCAGGTTCAATGCCGCCCAGAATGGCAGCATCTGATTGGGTCCTATCAGTGGGTCAAATAGAATTATTTAAACTGTGTTTTTATGCTAAACTGAATTGTTTGAAATCGAACCCTAAGATTATTTAACTGTGTTTAAACAACTGATTGAAGTTTGATTGAATTATTTGGAATACATATCAATACTTTGAACTATTTAACTTTGTTTGCCTGCTGAAGTGAATTTATTTTTACATTTAACTCCGAGTAAACAAAAAGCTGTTTTTAAATGAATGACTGCTTGTAAACCAGAAACTGTATACTTATGCTATATTGAATTGTTTGAAGTAAAAAAGAGTTTGTGTACGTGAGCTAAATTGAATTGTTAGCAGTAGAACTGTTTGATTATTCAACTATGCATTCGAATGAGATAGAATTAAGTGGAATCATATAAAAGGGTGTACAAAATAGCGCATGCTTGTTTAAACATATTAATCAGATATTTAATATAAATGTATAAAAAGTAACTGGCGTTAAATAACCTATAATGGTTAATATGCCATAAAACTAAACCCAACCCAACCAAAACCCTAATTACTATATATGGTCTGTTAGTCTTTATTTTGCTATTAGTTTCGATAGGAAAGTCCATGAGTAAAAGGACTCTTTTATTTTCTGTTAATGGTGCTGTTTGGATGCTTTACTATGCCTAGCGAAATTTTTGCACCAGCTCTAATTTCCAGTTTTTCTCTGAAGTCTGTGAGATTACAAGTTTACCAGGATTCTTCTAAGAATTCAGCGTAATTTTACATTGCAATGTTCTTTTGTGTCTCGATTCTTCTTCAGATCTCCACTTCACCCATTCTCATTTCTAGGCCGGTGGGAACCATTGCAAAGGCTCTAACTATAATATCTATCATCATCACTTTCATGTTTCACAGTTTTTTTTTACATCTCTGACAAGATCCAGGTGTTTGCCTGTATTTTTGTTTCATCTATTTTTCATTATATTGTCATTTGGAACGGCAAAATACACTGTTCTTCTCGCCATCGGTTTTGTTTAGAATAGATTGGTTCCTGTGTTTAACAGCATATCAATCTTTGTGGATTATTTAATGTCAAAGTCATCCTTGTAGAAGAACAGCAGTGATACTGTTTAACCTATAGCTTGAGGCGTAAGAGGATTCATATATTTCCCAAGGATAATCGTCTGAAAGCTAAAAGTAATTGCGTGGTCGGAATTTGAGCTCGTGTATTTCGAGGCAGCACTTCAGAACTTTAATAATTATTCCCTGGGTACCCCTCGTTAGTTGCTGTCTATAGTTTTTCACATCAGTATTAGCTGATGGTTTTTCACTGGAGTTTGAGTGACAACAAGTCTCCTCAAATCTCCCGGACTGTTCTCAGTATTCTGGCCGTCCTCAGCAATGCTGTCGTTTGGATAGTCTCCACCCGTCCGCTAACTTCCAAGTCCTCCGGCACATCAGCGTAAGCTGATGGTTTTCATTTGAGATTGAGTTACAGAAAGTCTCCTCAAGTCTCCAGGACTCTTCTCAGTATTCTGGCAGTTTTCAGTAATGCTGTTGTTTGGATGGTCTCCACTCGGCCGCCAACTTCTAAATCTTCCAGGCCCTTTAATAATCCTTTAGTTACCGTGCCAAAAGCACCAATTACAATTGGTATAATTGTCACGTTCATGTTACATAGTTTTTTTCAATTCTCTAGGAAGGTCAAGGTACTTATCTTTCTTTTAAGATTCTGTCAGTCGACAACTTTGCAGATTTTCTTTTTATTTTTTAATTATTATTAGGTGATCGTTTGTATATCAAAGTCCCACAGGAGTTTGTGCGAGTCATTTTCTAGGACAGTTGCTGGGTTATTTACTCATTAGAGTTTTTCACATCAGCGTAAGCTGATGGTCTTTCACTGGTGACAGCAAGTCTCTTCATGTCTCCAGGACTCTTCTCAGTATTCTGCCCGTTTTAAATAATGCTGTTATTTTGATGATCTCCCCTCGGCCGCTAATTACTAAATCCTCCAGGCCCTTTAATGATCCTTTAGTTACCGTGCCATTGCAAGTTTTTCACACCATTGATAGCTAGTGGGCTTTCGCTTGAGTCAGAGTGATAGAATTTCCTCAGGTCTCCAGGATACTTCTCAGTATGCTAGCCTATCTAAACAATCCTGTTGATCGGATGGTTTCAATTTTTCTTCTTCTTCTTCTTCTTCTTCTTCTTCTTCTTCTTCTTCTTATTATTATTATTATTATTATTATTATTATTATTATTATTATTATTTGATGAATTAGTATGCATATTTGTATTAACCATCCTCCTCCACCACATTTTAGATAAGGTTATTTTAAGACGACCAAGGAAGCTTGAATTAATTTTTTTCCTCGACCTCTAACTGTATCAAGGTTTAAGATCCCAGTTTATTCTATTTTCCCCATAACTGAACGAAGAAGAGACGGATTCAAATTTTTTTCAAGGGGATTAGTGCTAGGTAAAAAATAAACAATCACCACCATGATTTAAACCACGCTTGTCAAGTCGTCTTTGGATGAAAACTGTCAAAAAATGTGAATCTAATATAAGTTTAGTATATACTTATAGTTACGAGCATTAGTAAGTTTGTTGACTAATGTCAAAAATGTACCAGTCAAAGTGTTCGATATTTATAGAATAAAACTTTAAGTTTTTAAAATTACATTGAGTACAAAAAAATATTAAAACTTCAAATAGTCTCGCTTAAAAAAAAACGTAAACACTTTCTCAAGTTTCTAACGATAAAGAATTTAGACCTTCGACATGACTGAAAGTAGATGTTGCCGTATAAGTTGGCGAGCTTTGTCGAGGGTGACCCGAACGCTTCCTTTTCGATAGCTACAACAATGAGTGTAAGGGAGGGCGACACTCCTTTCCCTGGATTGCTCCACTTTAACCTTGGTCCCTACCTTATATTGCTGAGTGTTAAGCAGGAGGCATCAAGTACCATTTTTTGAGTCTTAGGTTTGACTTGACCTGGGATTGAACCCAGGTTTCTCGAGCCATTGGCAAAACCGGAAGTAGATGTAATAGGAGACAATTACCTCGGTAAGTCTGAAGGGAGAAACGTGACCAAACGTATAAAGGAATGGACAAGGTGAATCGAGTTCAGATCCTAAACGAAGCTATTTGCGTTTCACTTTTGTGCTTATGCCCTTGGGAAAGAAACAGATTCACTTCTTCAACTTTACCCGCACTACGGGCAAATAAGAAAGCAAAAACAACAATTTGATAATATTCAATATATCTTAATTATTCCTATTTAATTGCAAATCAATGTGTTAAGAGGGAATGCATAAATAAAGTTCACAATCATATCATGCAGGTAAACATTTCATGCTTAATTACACTCTCAATGAGTTCGTAACCAATATATTAATATATTTCATAATTCTTTTTACCATTATCTAATATATAAATGATCAAAGGATGGGACACTAAAATATCTTATCGCCAACGTGGAGAGAACATGAAAACAAAGGTGACGATGGGATGTCTTTACACTACCTAGAACTTCAGAACTGCAGACAAATTTACGAATTATGTTTAGTGACATACCCGGTACAAATTTTTAATACGTCATTATATGATTACAGGGAAAAATTAAAATTGAAACCAAAACAAAAATAATTAATAATAAGAGAAATGTTGTTGGCATAACAGGTGTTGCTTTTATATATATATATATATATATATATATATATATATATATATATATATATATATATATATATATATGTGTGTGTGTGTGTGTGTGTGTGTGTGTGTGTGTGTGTGTGTGTGTGTGTGTGTGAAAAAACAAAACAATATTTTCATATCATAAATATGGAAGAAGTAAAAGGCTAATTTTTTAAAGTATATACAGGGTGCCCTCAACATTTTGACATAATTTAGCAGGCCAATAATTTTGGCCATTCTTGTTGAAATAACGTCAAACTTTCACTGAATCTACTGAAACAGATCAAGGTTTTATATTTAATGGAAGAGGTCATTACGTGCAAATCTAAACAAGAATCTGCTAGAGAGATGGATCGTGTGTAGTGGAAATGAAGACAGTTTTCTGATGAAATGGCCACCGCGGTCACCGGACCTATTCCCATGAGATTTCTTTTTTATGGGGATATGTGTAGACACTGGTCTATCTCCCCCTCATCGTGCTAGTATTGATGAACTGAAGTAGGGAATCATTTCCGCAATATAACCGGAGACATACTACAGCGAGTTTAGAAACGACTTGACGTGTGCCATGTCAAAAGCGGTGCACATATCAAACACTTATAAAATCTGTCCCAGAACAAACTCATTATATTCAACACCAAAATTGTTTAATTTCATTGTGCTAGATTAAATAGATTTCCAGATTATGACTTGTAAAAGGTTGGCAAATTATTTGGGACTCCCTGAAATTACTTAAACTCTGAGAACAAACAGGGCGAAACAAGGTTAAATTTTAGCAAAGTTTGAAAATTTTGAATATAGGGTTTTCTTTTTTCCAAGACAAGTTTCTATAGCAAGGTTGAAGAAAGCAGTCTTTCCTACAACTTACCCTTAGCAACCCTCGAGGAAATAGAGAGATGTCCCCCTTTTCTAAGTGTAAAAGCGCTATGTGAAATGCAAACAGCCTCATCCAGGGTTTTAACTCGGTTCACCAAGTCCATTTCTGATGATTATAACCGTTGCAGCATTTGAATTGCGCAACAGAAAAAGAAATGCTGTTCAGTTATCCCCATACAATTTCCCAGAAGAAAATATTTCAATATTTTTTTCGGTATTAGTTGTTAAAGATGTCACAGCTCAAGATAACTATGCAAATACACAGGTACATATATATCCCCATGAATTTCAGAACTGCAAATCTAAGTGGCTTAAATGTTTTCGTCACAGAAATCTTCGCCTTTTGTTGAAAGTTTTATTTGTCTTACTTTTCTTTTTACCGTTTAATATCATTGTTTCCTTCTGCAAAGGTGCTTTCATATCCACCTGACCCAAATCTACTGTCGCTTTGCCCCGCAGTTAAATACGTAAATGAATCAAACCTGTGCGGTATCTACCCACTTTCTCAAACATGTCTTCTGGACCGTATAAAATGTTTTGATGCCAATACCCGCGCTTTCATTGCATTCCACCATCTTCCCTGCTTCACTTCCACACTCCCCATCTTACAGTTTGGTGTATGGAGGGAGCGTAATCAAGGCGCTTTTCCTTGAAGTATTGTTCTTTCAGATGATTCGAAGCGAATGAACTAAAAATCGATAAAATTAATCAATGATCATTGTAGAGAGGGTTGGAAGAATTTAGATTTCAGTTCCATGTACAAGTGTTAATACACATTGATACGCACACATACACACACATGTGCGCGTGCACACACACACACACACACACACACACACACACACACACACACACACACACACACAGATATATATATACCAACATTAACACACTCAAAAAACATCCCTGTACATAAACACACACACACACACACACACACACACACACACACACACATATATATATACATTTTGTACACATGTTCACACATGAACATACACTAACACGCACATTCATATACATGTGAGTATGGGTAGATAGCTAGATAGATAGATAGGCAGATATATAATGTGCATACACATACACACACACACACACACACACACACATATATATATATATATATATATATAGATAGATAGATAGATAGATAGATAGATAGATAGATAGATAGATAGATATATATGTGTATATATATATATATATGTATGTATGTATTAGGCGAGTGATAGGTTTCTGATCAAATCGTATGAGTACTTTTTTCGATGAGACGAATAGGGAAACGGGTTGTTTTTATATCATGATGCCATTTAATGCGTCTGATATTGTCTGCGGAAGGACATATAATTTGTTGTGTCAGTGTTCACGTCTGTCTGCCTCTGTGCATTTCATTGTATATGTGTATGTGCGTGAGTTGGGGCGATATATGTATGTGAATATTCCTGTTTAATACGATATTTCTTCGAAGATCTCCATAACTTTTTCAATAAGCACGCCTCTCGGTAAAAAATCTAACATTTACGTACTGTGAGAGTATATTCGTGTCCTAGGATCTATCTTCTTCTGCCACTTATATATATATATATATATATATATATATAAAGAGAAAAAGAACAATGTGTGAGTGTGTGTGTGTGTGTGTGTGTGTGTGTGTGTGTGTGTGTGTGTGTGTGTGTGTGTGTGTGTGTGTGTGAATTATTATAAAAGAGGAATTCATAAGGCAATCAATTGATGCATGCTGTTATTAGCACTGAGTCTGAACTTTTGTAAACTCACGGATTCCTGGCTTTTAATCCACTGTTAGCTTAAACTCGGTTTTGTCTCTCTGGAATTTGGTGACGGTTTATATGAGATTATCTTCATCCTGCTTTCACTCAGCTTGGTCTTTAGAATAAGTCAATTGAATTTCCTCTCCATTGAGTGTCCTGCATATTACTATTAGGTTCGCTCTGACCCGGTGTGATAATTCTTATTAGGGTCCCATCTATAGAACCAATAGAACTGTTTAACCATATAATTAATATCAAATGAATGAGATATGTTGAATAGAATTATTAGAGCTCGATAACAATAATTGAAATCATTTAACCGTGCAAGTAAATGAACTCTGGCTTGTATAAATGGCTAGTGCAAACTATTTGTTTACAAATCATATATATATATATATATATATATATATATATATATATATATAGATAGATAGATAGATAGATAGATAGATGTGTGTGTGTGTGTGTGTGTGTGAGTATTAAGAGGATTTGGCATTAAAAAGCCTACAAGGTTTGATATGCCATAAAATCTAGCCAATTGTCTTCTTTCTAGCAAAATTCCAGTCTCATATTAACATGTAGAACGAGTAACCATTGGACAAGAGTTCACAACTGCACTTCAATCCAACCGTCTGGGTAGTAGAATACACCGACTGCATCTCTGCAGAGGAGTAAGCCCCCTACCCTTCCAAATGAATGTATTGGCTATGATAATATATAATCTGATGGTGAGGATCAAACTGTGGAAATTTGGGGAATGTGGAGTACTCCTACTTTGCCATTGCTCACAGTTTAACTCATATCCGGACTGGTTTCACCAGCCAGGGTACTATCTATGAGTCAAATAGAACGGTTTGACACTTAAACTGCGTGCAAATAAATGACTTGCATTTAACTGAATTTTTAGAAATAGAACTTATTGGCCATTTAACTGCGTATAAAAAAAACTGACTGTCAGATTGAGTTGTTAGTGATACATAGCAATACTTGCAACCATTTAACTTTTTGAAAAGGAATAAATAGTGTTGAATAGAATGATCAATACTAAATAGAAGTACTTGTAACGAGTTCAGTGTTTGCAAGCAAATGATAAACATTGAAGAGAATTATTAGAGTTAGATAGCAATAATTGAAACCATTTAACGATGTCAAAACAATGTCAATACTACACTGAAAACAAATTAGTTATAACATATTTTTAAATGAAATTCCTGATAAACTCTTGGCAAAAAAATGACTGATGTTAATTTGTGATTGTTACTTAGCTTTACTTGAGACCACTTAGCTGTATGTTGGCAAAAAAATTGGTTGTATATGGAAATACTTAAAAACATTTTACTATATCCAAAAAATAGCTATAAAATATGTTTCCAAAACATATTTGCTATAGATATAAAACAATATATGGCATTAAGTAACCTACAAGGGTTTATATGCCATAAAACCCAACTAAGCCAAACATCATCTGAAAACATTTCGCCTCTAGATGAGAGATTAAAAGCTAGAAATATAAAATACTGTCTTTTATAAGAAGATTTTTTGATGCAGAAAATTGTTTAGTTAAGATTTAGAGAATAAATTCGAATTGAAATCGAATTTCTTTAAGAAAAGTTACGGTAACATTGAATGGATACAACATTAATCAATGATATGTTCACTGCAAACACCTATTATCAAATAGTGTAATACAGGGTCTTAAAGAAAGTCAAGGGAGACTAAGACGAAGTAAAGAGATGAGGACAAGTTCATAGAAAAGGAAAAAAAAACCCAAAAAAAACTGACATTTGTTTCCAGAAAAATAAAAATCAACACACTTCATTATTGTGTATCAGTCTCCCCGCTGACCTGTCTCAAAAACGAGGAGATATGATTTTTTTTTTTTGGACTCGATAAAGAAATCATTATATCGTAACCCACACACAATGGCATGGCTGTTTCCCAAGCTCTTTTGCTGTTTAATAAATTACAGACCGATGTTTTTTTACGAAAAATCCATGTATGTTACAGTTTCTCCCACCTATTGAGAGAATGTCTATGATTGTTTCTTTGCTGTCTGATACACAGCCGGGTTCTGTGAACACTGGTGGTAGTAGGTGCCTTCTACATTACTCCACTTAGATCTTTCATTCTTGAATTGAAGAAAAATATTCGTTTGAGCTATAGCAAAAATAAAGATAATTTTCGACCGCATACAAAATCATTGCAAGTTGAAATAATGCACCCCCCTAAAACGGTACAGCATTTGTTTCATGTGATAACTACCCACTCCAGTCTTTAATGAACAGTATCGTTAAAAAGTTATTTTTTAAGCGCATAATAATTTAGAAATTAAGCTAAACCCATTTTAACATTACATACCAAAAATATATATACTGAGTGTATCATATAACTTTTAAATGAAGTTATTGATTATAATAGAGAATATGCTACTGCATAAATTTTAATTAATCATGAAAATTTATCATTTTCTGACACTAAATTTGGATAATAATTATTGGATGGCCTCATACACAATCGCACAGAAGTATACACACACACACACACACACACACATATATATATATATATATAAGTATTTGAAATTTCATTTTCAGATAAACATAAGTTCTTTAAACACAGCAGTTTTTTTTTTAATTAACCTGAAAATATACATATATTGCATGAATATTAATATCTATGTAAATAAATAATTCTATTCTGCATTTGTCAGCGTATTTCTATTATTTTCAATGAATTAGTTCGGATTTTAAAATAGCAAATGGAAGAATTAATTAATATTTTCATTTTTATTATTACATCTAGCAAGTATTTAATTGCATCCACATTTTTCTGTGTTTGAATTTTCGTAAATAGTGCCAAGAATATCTACGAAACGAAAATATAGAACGTTGGATTTACTTCCGAAAACATTGATATTTATAGTGAATGATTCGTTTGGATGAAGTCTAAACCACGGTCTCCAGTTCTAGTTCTAGTCGTGGCTTTAGAGTTGGTTCATTTTACGGCATGTTAAACTTTGTTGTGTTTGTTAATGAAAAAAATAATTATTACAAGCAATTAAATCATTTCAAGTAAATAATAACAATAATCTCATTTATGATTATAATCTTAAGTAAGATATTAAGTTATTAAGACAAATAATTTATACAATATTATAAGGTATCATTTATCCGTACAAAATATTGATAATTTTCCTGCAATGCTATGTTTAAAGGAACTATTCTGATCCACTACAAAACATAATCAATGTTAGAGGTTTAATTATTCCTGTCTAATACGAAAGATTTTAAACAGATCTATTTGACTCTCACGGATACTTTCACTAGGGGTTAAAGGGAACTTGGGAGATATAGCATCAAAAGATTGACTCTACACACCTTAGATTTTAAGAACATGAGCCTCACCATCGATAGAATTTTAAAGTTATACCAAGGACATTATAATTTTTAACGTCATCATTTTCTTACATAACTTGTTGAATAGGGCACACGTCTTCATTTTTTTTTTCAGTGCAGCTTTTACACTTATCCTAATATAATGAACAACGATTATACATTAGATCGGACTATCAAAAATCCCAAATTAAGATATCTAAAATGCAAAAATGAATCTGTGACCCGTGCCAGGATATTTGTCTGGTAGTGTTACTTCATGATAGGAATTATATAAGTTGAACATGATTTGACTTCTAC
>OY757904.1:37460937-37480937 GCA_963585895.1 Sepioteuthis lessoniana | reverse complement strand
CACTCAGGGGTTGAGGTAAGAATCTACGGTTAAACCTCTCATCCCTTTTTACGCTTCTGGTTGAAATGTCCGTGGTTATATAATATTCCGGACGCCGCGCAAATTCTCGAGGTCACATCTTTTTCAATCTGTCACCAAGATAATGCACGTGGCCTTCTAGCATGCCACCTAAGCAATTTACGCGGCACTTTCTCATGGAAACACTTGCGTCCTATTTACTTTAGGAAACAGGTTTATTTTCTTGTTCATATTTTCTTCCTGCGTTCGACTTCCTTTTAGAATGCCACTCAAGCGATTTCTGATCCGATTTACGTATTAGAATGTCAAAACTATATAAGAGAGGAAGCTTCTCCCCAGTTGTTAAACAACGGAACGGAGATTAATTAAAATATATTATGGGTGAAATACACTAAAACAGAAAGACGCACGTTTAAGACCTAATGAAAACTTAAAATTAAAAAAAATATCCATTTTTTTAAATCTACTAAATCCATTAAAATTCTATCTATCTTATGCCGGCATAAGACATCCGTAAATTACATTCCCTCCCAACTACGTAAATAAGGTACTCAGCAAATACTATGAAGAATCGCAAAGAAAGTTATTTTGATGGCAACTAATATAATCAGGATTGTTGTTCAAACACTGTCCGGTGGAAGATTCTATTATCGTCTGGGTAGAATGAGACACATGATCAGATATCCTCCCGCCATAAAACCAATGGGATATACCCTCTAATTTTGGTTTCCAACCGTTTCGTTGTTCAATATTTTTTAGGGGGCAAACTACTGTTCTTCGGGGGAAATCAAATTCATAATCGTTGCTCTATAGGTGGGGCTTAGAATCGTGTACAGAGAGTTAAGATGCCTAAAATATAACGTTTAGTGGTCATGCTTCTAAACTTCGTATTCTTGTAGCCCTGTCGACTGGGGCTGTAGACTACACCAACTGCATCTCTACAGAGGGATAACACTCTCCAAACAATGAGTGTTCTAGATATGGCACTAAAAAATCTGATAGTAGGGCTCCAGTAATGCTGCAGCTTTGGTGAATGCAGAGTACCCCTTCATTGCCATCGCTCGCATTTCCACTCTAGCCCAAAAGGGTAGCATCTGATAGGGTCCTATCTATAGCTCAGATAGCACTGTTTGACATATAAAATGACTGCAAACAAGTGATATTGAAGTGATGGAAATAAAACAGTGTTTGAATAAATGATTGATGCTTAATTGATATAATTGAGATACGTGGCAAAACTTAGAACCATTTAACTTTTTTGACTCATGCTAGACTGGATTGTCCGACGTAGAACTGTTTTATTATTTAACTGTGTGTATCTACTAATATATATGGAAAAACAGGATTTTTCTTAAAATAACGAACAATGGTTCATATGCCATAAAAGCAAACAGAACCATTCATCTTCTTGTAATCAGATGAGTGTGGATACCACTTCATTGACATTACTTCCTAGTTCCCTCAAAAATGGAATGTTAGCACCTGTTAGCGTCCCATATATTCGTCAAATAGATATTTACAAAGTATGTGTGCTTGATATGAACGCTTGTACAAACCCATCTCAAAACAAAAAAAAATCTGAAGATAAAACAATAAAAAAATGTAAATATGAAAATAAAATGAACGCGATTCCCTAATCTTACGGCATGAAAAAATCCTAAACATGTTGACATGCTTTTTAATCCATCAATACATTAATAAACCATTCATGATCAAAACAAGTCAATTTCTAACACGGTATCTATTTCCTAACGCGTGCTTTTGTTTTGAAAAAAAAATATGAGTATATGATATTAATGTTGTATAGACAAGGAAGCATGCTATGAATTGATAGGTCATAAGGGTGCTATATCTGATAATTTCTCTTCATGCTCTATTGCATAGAAAAAGAGTTTATTCATCAATGTCAATGTTGCTTCCAAGTAATATACAACTGTTTTTATTTGGTTATATGGTATCTGAAGTATCTGAAGAAAAGGCAAATAATTGATCAGATCTGTTTGTTGTGTAATTGCGGAAGGTTTTTTTTTATATAATCATTTTTTGTTTTATATATCTTATCTTTCGGTTTAGTTAGGCTTAGAACCTTTCGGCTTAGTGCATGGGTAGGTGCAGACATTAACGCAGGTGTTCATGCGCGAGCGGGGAGGATGTGACAATCACAGATGTCAAATGATAACCCCAGATAGGATATTGGACAGGGGATGTGAATGAAATCATGCCCAGAAGCGACGGGCTGGGATTCTAAGTGATTTTGAATAAAAGCAGTGAGTTGAGATTTGGTCTTTGACGAAGCGAGTTGATTTTTCGGACCTGGGCGAGGCCAGTCCAGTCTGTGGACTGCGCGGTGCGCGCGTGCGTTTGTTGGGTCAGATGAAACAGTCAGCATAGTAAAAATTGTGTCACTCTCTCCTCGTGTCGTAAACCTAAACTTAAAGAAGGTAATAAAAGTTTCGTACCTGAACTAAGAGAGTCGTCAGTGTTTCGAGTGTATTTCGGGATTCCTGTGCGTATGAACATATGTACATTTCACATATCCGTATCATGGTTATATTACATGTTATCGATTACCAAAAATGGATTGCCTCTGGAAAGATTAAATAACATAATTCTACTATTTACCATTTCAAATTTGTATTTCTGTTTTATTAATGTTGAATAATAAAATTCTTCCAAAAAACGTAAGCTAGAGTAACCTGATTTGGAAACAATAAAGCTATCAGTTTTAAAACAAATACACTCATATATCAGTGTTTGCCTCACTTCAACTATCAGATATTTAACAGATACAGAAATTGGAGTGAAGCATTCATTGAATTAGTTTACGTAGATATGTTGGAAGCTTTTCTAACTACAGAGTACTTCTCCCGAAATGAACTCATTGATCTCAGCCTGCCAATGCAAGTATCTAGGCTTTTAGTATCTAAGCTGAATCAAGAGAACTATCTAAAGCCGGAAGCTAATATAAAAGCTTCTCAAACAAGAGAAGGGTGACTTTTCTTTCCTTCAGTCAAGATTAACAACATGTAAACTGAACATGACAACCCAAGATTTATTTTCCAAATGGAAATACAGGAATATTGCTAAGAAAAATGCCGGCTTTTCAAGAGACCTGAAATATTTTCTACTGAACAAGTATAAAGCAGATATGCTTCTCTTCTTATTGTTTACTCGACAGAGTTTGAAGATGAACATATCAAAATTGTCATATAAAATCTCTGCCACAATGTGTTGCTTTTGTAGTCTGTGTTGGGTTTGTATTTATCCAAACCCTCTTTTATGAGTAGGATATGACACTCAATCTGAGAACATTTCAGAAATGTATCAACCTTGTAAGATTCAAACCATTTTTCCAAATACATGAGCTTCAAAATATATGTCTCGAATTTAGAAATCTATGTAGGATTGTAAGTTTTCTATGATACTAATAATATGCATTATCCAACTCTTTGAGCACAAACCATGGCTAGCCAGATTGATCTGCAGAATACGCTAAATACTTCTCTGTAGTGGAGTAAGACACTCCCCATAACGAGTGTCCTGGATATTTCACTAAACTGTATGTGATAGTGTGTTCCAGTCCTGAAGCTTTGGGGAATATGAAGTATCCCTTAACTGCATCTCTGCAGGGAAATAAGAAACTCCCCATGACAAGTGTCCTGGATATGACTCTAAACTGTTTGGGATTGTGTGTTCCAGTCTTGAAGCTTTGGAGAATATGTAGTACCCCTCAAGTGCCATTACTCCCAGGCCCTCTCTGATGGTACTTGTTACTTGTATATATATATATATATATATATATATATAAGTAGGATTTGTCGTTAATTAATCTACGAGGGTTGATATGTCATAAAAAACAACAAATCATCCAACGAACTTTGTCCCCAAATAGGATGTTTCTTAGTTTCTTTGTTATAAAGGCATATCAACATTCGTAGGTTATCAAATACCAAACTCATCCTTGTAGGACAGTAGTCTTACTATTTAACCCACATATGAGGGATTATGAAATTCATGCCTTTCCTAAGGATATTAGTCGGAAAGTAAATGTAATAGAGTGACTGAATTTCGAACGCACTTACAACTCCGACGCAGTCCAACACATCATCAACTAGACCACGAGGACTCTCCGTCAAAGAAAATGTGGTGCAAGGTCAATCTTTTAACGGATTCAAACTGGTTTAAATTCATAATTTTCCTTTTCCTAAACTGGTTATTTTGCCAAGACTAAAAATCCCAGTTTGCCTTTTTATTAAAGCATATCTTGATGAAGGAGAAATTGAGACTTTTTCCAAAGATATTAGAGCAAATTGAAATACAATCAGCTTCGTCAAGGATTCAAACTCTGATCGCCGAATCCAATTTCTGATAAGATAAGTGACGCTAAACGCGTTTCTTAATTGTGTTATGTTAAGTTTTTACTTGAGCATCAAAGTAGAAACAGAAAATATCATTATTTCATCTGCTTGTTACATAAAAGGAAAAAGCGGTAAGATCATTCAAAGAAAAAAAAGTGGGTGAAGGCATTATTGTGGATACCAGAGACATCAATAAACTATATAAACTATTGGCTGACAGAGAAAAAGCTTTTGCCTATCAATCAATATCAAACTTAGCTTTATTTGTTAAGGACTTGGTCATAAATGTTATTTGATTCAAGTATTTATATTTATCGTCCCTTGGACTGAATACAAGTAAACGAAGAGCAATAAAAAAATTTATGGTGTTCATATAGCAATTATTATCAAATATTTGAATTCCCTAAAATGGATAAATAATGTTTAATATACTTCATGGTGCGGTTATGTCCGATTTGCGAAGATTTTTATCCACGACCAAATATTACATAAAAGAATGAAATACAAAATATTTGTAATCAATTTAAAAAGTTAAGTGATAACACAAAGAAAAAAAAAAACTTCTGTCTCCAAATTTACTTACAAAGATTTTCAGAGATTCTAGATGATTTTAGGGAAAAATAAACTAGAGAGTTTTTATTAGAATATAATATATTTGATAGAGAGTAGATGAGATGGATACATGGGGGCTCACGAGTGCTTGTACCTTCAATGTGTTTTTTTCTTCTGCAGAATATTCAACAAACAAATTTGACATAGCGTTACTGGCGAATACTCCTAACCAAGCCGAAACACTACTGCATAGTTTGGAACGAGCCGCCGCAGGCATTGGCCTTCATGTCAATCACACAAAACTGAATATATGTGTTACAACCAAACAGGTGACATTTCCACACTAGACGGAACCTCTGTGAAACTAGTAGACAAATTCACCTACCTAGGAAGCAGCGTCTCATCAACCGAAAAAGACATCGACACACGACTAACGAAAGCATAGACTGCTACCGATAGGCTCTCGATCATATAGAAATCAGACCAGACCGATAAAATGAAACGCAGTTTCTTCCAGGCAGCGGTCGTGTCGATACTGCTATATGGATGCACTACTTGGACGCTAACTAAACGGCTGAAGAAGAAGCTAGACGGCAATTACACAAGAATGTTGAGAGCAATATTGAACAAGTCCTGGCGGCAATACCCCACAAGACACCAACTATACGGTCACTTGCCTCCCATCACGAAAACTATACAAGTTAGACGAACCAGACACGCAGGACACGGCTGGAGAAGCAAGGACAAACTCATCAGTGATGTACTCCTATGGACCCCTGCATATGGCCAAGCAAAAGCAGGACGACCAGCTCGAACATACATACAGCAGCTATGTGAGGATACGGGATGTAGCCCGGAAGACCAGCCAAAAGCGATGAATGATGGGGAGAAGTGGCGAGAGAGGGTCAGGGATATCCGTGCTAGCGGCACGACATGATGATGATGATGATGATTTTGCACACAATGGACTGAGATATTTCATGAGATTAACTTTGTATCATTTCATAGAGTTTCTTTATAGTTCTAGAGTTGGCTATATTTGACCATTAAATCTTTTGCATTTTTATGTAGTATGTATATATCCGACCACATCACCATAGCAGTTTATGACACATGGTAAATTTTAAGCGGATTACAAGTGTTTTGAATCCGTGCTATTCCTTTTTTTAACAATGAATGCTTTTGCAAAACTAAAGAAGCTAGACTTCTCTTTTATTTACTCATGTATGGTACGGAAGAACAAGTAGATTAATCAAATTTTCAAAAGCATTTGCTCAAAGGGAAACTTAATCAGTCACTTCCCGTTTCGTTTGCTTTAGTTTTATGGCATATCAACTACTGTACGTTATTTAATTCCAACTCTTCTTTATATATATATATATATATATATATATATATATATATATATATATATAAACGATTTGGTTTAGTTTGGTTTTATGGCATGGCAACCATTGTAGATTATTTAATTCCAAATCCTTTTTATACATTTTTACTAAATATATATGATTTGGTTTGCTTTGGTTTTATAGCATATCAACCATATTAGGTTATTTGATACCAAATCATTTTGATAAATACAATGTTCCAAAATAGATGTAACCCATCAATATGATTATTCATATTGCATCAAGTCATCTTTCATCTAAGTCTTAAAAAGTAATCATATCAATTTAGAAAGCATCAAACCAGATGATAAGGGCAGAAATTGATTGACTTTCTTCCACAGTGACTATAAAAGATCAAGTTCTTACGATGTCTTCGGAGAGACTTTTCCCGACTCCTTCCCAGAGAATATGTCACCACATCCACACTGTCATGACATTTTGCTGTCAACTTCCTGCGTGATCTGGGATTTTCTGTCTTTTTGTTGAAGTTGTTAACAGAAAATGTGATTTGAAATTTGAGTATACAATGATAAATTTAGCCTTTCTGGAGATAATTGTAAAGTAAAACTTACTGCAAAATTTTGCTTGCACAAGATTGAATGATTTTGATTCCAAATAAGAAGTAACGCAAAATATTTTCCCTCTCTGGTGCAAAGTATTGTGATCGAGTATTGATAATTGTTATAGTATATCATTTTCAAATCTGAACCAAAAATGGAGCACAGCATTATTAGTAGTAGAGTTATAAGCAGTCTCATGAAAGCCATGTATTTTGAGACACTCTATATTTTAAATATGAGTTCAGAATACATTTTCTTCATAACATTTTTAACGAGCAAAGCTCTTTTTTTTTACTCGGCTAAATGGTTTCACGTATTGCCATAGCCTGGCAAACAATAAACGAAGTGAGTAGAAGAAAGAACACAGCCAAAACAAGACTGAAAGCAGCAAACCAACAAGAAAGAATAAAACTGTGGAAACAGCACTTCGAAAACCTACTCGGAAACCCACCAAAAATAACACATGAACCAATCACCAGAATAATTAGTAAACAATTAGACATTAAACTAGGACCGTTCACACAAGAAGAACTCGACTCGGTTCTCAGAAAAATGAAAAATAGGAAACCTGCAGGGCTGGACGAGATTCCCCCAGAAGTATGGAAGACCAGACAATTCGACGACATACTGCTCCGACACTGCAACGCAGTATACAATCAAAATCCGATAGATAGATGGATGAAGGGATGCATACTCCCCTTCCCTAAAAAGGGGGACCTCGGATTAGCCAAAAACTACCGAGGCATAACACTTACATCCATAGCTGCCAAAATCTACAATGCCCTACTACGAAACCGAATAGAAACCAAAATCGACAACATAGAAAAAACCAAAATGGCTTCCGAAGAAATAGATCACCGACCTCACAAATATTAACCATCCGTAGAATCCTTGAAGGTGTACGGGCAAAAAACCTACAAGCGACATTAATATTTGTCGACTTTACCAAGGCCTTCGATTCCATTCACAGAGGAAAGATGGAACAAATCCTACTAGCTTACGGAATACCTAAAGAAACCGTAGCAGCAATAACGATTCTCTATAGAAACACCAAAGTAAAAGTACGATCACCAGATGGAGACACAGAATACTTCGACATTGTAGCAGGAGTACTACAAGGGGACACGCTGGCTCCGTACCTTTTTATCATTTGTCTAGACTATGTACTTAGAACTTCGATGGACAAAATCAGAGAGAATGGCTTCGAGCTGACGAAGAAAAGAAGCAGTAGGTACCCCGCAAAAACAATTACCGACGCCGACTACGCCGATGACATAGCGTTACTGGCAAATGCACCCAGCCAAGCCGAAACACTACTGCATAGTTTGGAACGAGCAGCCGCAGGCATAGGCATCTATGTTAATGCACACAAAACGGAATATATGTGCTATAATCAAACGGGGGACATCTCCACACTTGAAGGAACCCCTCTTAAACTAGTAGACGCATTCACTTGCCTAGGAAGCAGCGTCGAATCAACCGAAAAGGACATCGAAACGAGGTTAACGAAAGTATGGACAGCTATCAATAGGCTATCGATTATATGGAAATCAGACCTAACCGATAAAATGAAACGCAGTTTCTTCCAGGCAGCGGTCAAATCGATACTGCTATATGGCTGCACAACATGGACGCTAACAAAACGACTGGAGAAGAAGCTAGACGGCAATTACACAAGAATGCTGCGTGCAATATTGAACATGTCCTGGCGGCAATACCCCACAAGACACCAACTGTACAGCCACCTGCCTCCTATCACGAAAACTATCCAAGTTAGACGGACCAGACATGCAGATCACTGCTGGAGAAGCAGGGACGAACTCATAAGAGATGTACTCTTATGGACCCCCACACATGGCCGTGCAAAAGCAGGACGACCAGCACGAACATACATTCAGCAGCTATGTGAGGATACGGGATGTTGTCCTGAAGACCTGCCAAGTGCGATGAACAATAGAGAGGAGTGGCGAGAGAGGGTCAGGGATATCCGTGCTACCAGCGCGACATGATGGTGATGATGATTACAAATAATTCTAACTACTATTAATCATTTTTTAGCGCACATTTCAATGTTTGCAAATATTGCTATGTATCACTAACAATTCAGTTAAACACCAGTCATTTGTTTACATATTGGTAAATGATCAAATAGTTCTATTTCAAACGATTCAATTCAGCATAATCATTAATTTGCTCTCAGTTTAAATGTCAAACATTCCTCTTTGACCCATAGATCGAACTCTATCAGGTTCTATAACTCTGGGACAGAGGGGACCAAGGAGCAATGGCAATGAAAGGGTACTCCACATTCCCCAAACTATAACGGGAGCTTCACAATCAGATTGTTTGTTGTCATATCCAGCACACTTGTTTGGGTAGTCTTACCCCCTGCTGAGAAACAGTCGATGTATTTTACTGCCCCAGCCGACTGGGCCATTCTCTTTTGGAAGCAGATATTTAAAGGTATTTGGTAGACATCTTATAGTTGATGGTGCTGAATTCTCAACATGACGTATTCGCTTATCTCAAAATTACGACAAAAGTAACGTTATATTTGCATTCATTGTCTCAAAGTGATCCTAAATTAGCTATGAAACCATTGGCAATAAAATCAACGTTGTCAAGTATTTTCCCTTACAAAACGCTTTTTTTTAACTTGTTGACAATCGTACATACGGATTTATAATTGCATTTGTTTAATTCGATAATATGGGTAGGTGTGCTGAACATAACTCAAAATAAAAAAGAGATAGTTCTGAAATGATTTCAGCGCAGCCAAGAAAGAAATGGCCTTTCTTGATATATACCTATAAATGTTAAAGTAACTTATTAAACGATGCGTTAATAATTGGAAATGATTAATTAGAACAGCGTTTAAGCTTCATGGTAAGAGGTGAATCTCTTTTAGTTCGGTTAAAAGATTTTATGGACTTACCGTTTGTGTAAGTGCGCGTTTACCTGTAGGTTTGCGTATGCATGTATGATTGTGTGTATATAAGTGTGTGTGTTCACGCGCGTGCGCGCGCGCGTGTGTGTGTGGACACATTCTGATAAAGCTAGACCACGAGCAAAACTGGGAAATCAGATTTTCAGAATGTTTTTTCTTCTATCAGGTTCCATTTCAAAATTTAATCATATGTTTATGTCCATGCGCACGTGCCCACCCATATACATAAATACACATACACACACACTAACATAAACGTAATGTGCGTATGTGTTGCGGATATATATACATATATATATACCTGTATATTTATGTGTACATAAATGCCAATATATATATATATATATATATATATATATATATATATATATATATATATATATATATATATATATATACTACTTTAAGCAAATGTTAAGGAACTAGCACATCTGTTGTTTTTATTTCAGAGTAAATTAACATGTAACAAATAAGATACAGAATATTTTGTTTATTAGCTGATAATTCAGCTTTCATAGAATATTATAAACTAAAGTAATTATTCAAATTAATTGCATAAACCGTGTAGAAAAATATTATGGAATAACCCAATATTATTATGGAATAACCATTTATTATAATGTAATAAGGCAATGTTAAGAGAAAATATATGGAATAATACAATAGTTTGTATTCTTAAAAAAAAACAGTAGAAGCCCTTATGAAAATCAAGGGGAAATACTCTAAATGGACTAATTCCTAATTTGTACTTGAATACACACACACACACACACGTACACACACACACACATGCACACACACACATGCACACACATACACACACACACACGTGTGTGTGTATGTGTGTGTGTGTGTGTGTGTGTGTGTGTGTGGGTGGACAGAAAGAGACAAATATATATATGGGTAGATTACTGCAGGTAACATTTTTGTGGTGTCTCGCAAACAGCAATATATTAATCAAGTTACTCAATTATGGTAAAGAACGTCACATAGGAATAGGTTCTGAGTAAGCTGTGTTCTCTCTCTCTCTCTCTCTCTCTCTCTCTCTCTCTATATATATATATATATATATATATATATATATATATATATATATATATATATATCAGCTCGTTAATCAAAATTGTGTTTTATGATCCAACAGGAACTTGGTAGCCCAACAAAGTGTAATATTTTACACAAAAGCTTAATGAATTGCATTAAGTCATAAACGTATCACTTGTTCTTTTGTCCAGGATCCTTCATTTTTTGCACTCACGTCAAGAATTGTGATTAAAATGTTCTTCAGCCTTTTTTTATGTATTGTCAGTGTCCCGCCTCGATATATTATGGCTTTGTTTGATTTCAAATTTGTATAACTTAAACAGAGCGCAATATTTTCGCAAGATCGCAATGTTTGCCTTGTCCCGGTAACCCGGTACACATCACTATTAAATCTTTTTCTTCTGACTTTGTCAGGCGAACAAAATGTGTCTTCTGACTAACCTGGAATTGAATAAGTATTTTCATTTCACTTCATTTGGAAAAACATTTCCTAAAGCGTCTATACACTTCAAATGTAAATGATCTCTTTGTTGGTTTCTTCGTTTCGTTTTTTGGTCTTTAATAAGTTGTTGTTGTTGCTGTTGTTAACATTGTTGTTGTTGTGTTTTATTTATGCTATATTTTCTTCTCCAAATCTTGATTCTTCTTTCTTGTTTCATTCTTTTATTTCAATCTGGAATTCCTGCACATTCTATAATGACGACATTTCCTACTCAGTTGGCTTATATACACACACACACACACACACACACACATATATATATATATATATATTATTATTATTATTATTATTATTATTATTATTATTATTATTATTATATATTTATATGTGTGTGTGTGTGTGAGTGTGTGTGTGTGTGTGTTTATATATATATAAGCCAGAATGGCATATCAACTATTATAGATTATTTAGGGTGAGAGGAGTAATAAAGGAGAAAGGACAAAAAAACAACAAACGAAAGTACACATTTTAAGATACAAACAGCCACGTAGAGGCACACACACACACACACACACACACACACAAACACACACACACACACACACACACACACACACACACACACACACACACAGGACACCCTCTTGAAAAAAAACAAATTTTTTAAAAGAGAGAGAGAATTAGCACATATGCCGAGACGAATGTTTGTCACAGATAATTAACTAAAAATCCTTGAATTAAAAAGAACGAAAACTCTACCAAAATAGTCGCCACTAAAAAAAAAAATTTTTAAATGGAATACTCAGATGAACCATTTACAGCCAGAAGGCAGCTTATAAAATCAGAAACACGTGTTAAGGAAGAATAAATAACCTAAAAGAGAATTCACTTGTGGACCGGGCGAAGGAATTAACGGCTGCCACCTGCGTAATGCAAAGCTATTCGAACGAATTGAGCATTCTGGTGTCTGATAACGCAAAATGTAAACAAACTGAAGCTAATACAATTGCGTTATAATTCCTGAGCTGACGTATGTCATCAAAATGACTGAAGAGTTAGATACCAAGTCTAGTGTAAAGTCTGGTGGGTTTCGATCCCAGCTTGAAGCGTCCTGCGTGTCTAACCTCACTTAAGACTTGTGATACAACTTAACAGTCTGTCGATAACTATATATATGTATATATATATGGGGGAGTTATAAGTTTTGTAATATCATAGTACATTTTAGTTTACGTCGCGTATATCACATGATCAGAAAAGTTGAAATTATAGATAGTACTCGCAATGGCTGGTAGTATCGTGGTCGTTGTTGTGCTGACATGTTGTGTACTATTTCACCCCAGGTGTGGCTTGAAAGTTGCACAGATGAACAGGCAGCTCAGTTTAATTCAGGAACTTAACGTGTTCCAAATGGGTTATCACAACGAGGAAGCAACAGTTCACATTTTTGTGTGAAAAGTTGTATAGTAGTAGCTTATAATTTAATATAATTAAGGATGATAATTAATTATATTTGATAATGATTTTATGCGTACTAATACATCGTAAGTTGGCTAAAATCTTTGAATGAATCTTAGGTCACATGTGAAGTTCATAGGGAGCATTTGTCTTGCGTGTTGGCATATTGTTGGGTTGAGATGCTGTTTTGGATATCTCTTGGGATGACATGCTAGAGATTCGTTTTGAAATCCGCAGTTAAGCTGGATATTGGAAAATAAACAAAGTTGAATGCTTGTCGACTGTAACGTCACACATGAAAGTTTAGAACACGTTTCTTTATGACAGTATCGAATGGAATAATTAAGTCCTGACGGCAACACCCAACAAAGCACCAACTATACGGCCACCTACCCCCATCACGAAAACTATCCAAGTTAGACGTACCAGACATGCAGGAGACTGCTGGAGAAGCAGGGACGAACTCTTAAGTGATGGACTCCTATGGTCCCCCACATATGGCCAAGCAAAAGCAGGACAACCAGCTCGAACATACATTCAGCAGCTATGTGAGGATACGGGATGTAGCCCTGAAGACCTACCAGAGGCGATGAACGATAGGGAGAAGTGGCGAGTGAGGGTCTGGAATATCCGTGCAAGCGGCACGACATGATGATGATATATGCAGGATATTTGAGGGTCTTAAGATAGTTCGGTTTTGGGGCCGTCGGGTTCAGATTTGAGGATCGGTTGAGTCAGAGATCCGAGCCCAGTGGGGTGAGGAGCAAGTGAGTTGAAGGAATCGAAGTCAGGTGTTTTTGTTCGTTTGTCTCACACACGGGACTTTTAGCGTTTCTATGACACATGTAATTTCGCGGATTAATTTTCCGTATTTCGCGTCCGACTGCATGCGGTCCCAAAAAAAATTGTATCTAAAGAAGCAATGAGTCCGTCTTGTACATGAGGTGTAATGCCTTTTGAATTTGTGATGGTGCCGGGCCAGTGAGGCAAAGTTAGCCACATTCTATTTGGTACAGTAACGTTACAATAAAATAGTAACCAGTCGGTTGAAGAAATGTCATTGTCTGCACCATTAATCATTCAAAATCACCTAAGCCAAAAACGGTGGGTTCCAAGGCTGTGCTCAAAGCCATAGAGGCAAATCCGGAGAGTAGCACTTGAAGTAATTCCGGTGAGCTTATCAGATCATGGTCCAGTGAGGTTTACGTAACCAATATATTGCTAAACCCTTTTACACGGCCATATATATATATATATATATATATATATATATATATATATATATATATATATATATATATATATATATATATATAACATAACTAGACAGACTATTTCGTTGTATCAGAACTCTTCAATATGACTTGACAAGTAGGATACTTTAAGTTGGGATCAAAATCCACCTAACTTTACGCAAGACGTGGTATCTAACCGCTCAGCCATTTCGGTGACATACGTCATCTCAGGAATTATAAGAAAATTGTATTAGCTTTCGTCTGTTTACATTTTGTTCTATTAGATATCAGAGTGCTCAATTCGTTAGAAGATCTTTGCATTACACGGGTGACAGCCGTTAATTCCTTCATTAGAGTGATAAATCCCAGAGAGGGGACCGTATATATAATCTACTGACCGACTGTTTCGTTGTATCACAACTCCTGTTTAAAAAATCAAATAATTTGAGATGAAAATATATGTGTAATTAAAGAGTACAGGCAAATAAAACAAAACAAGAAAAAATATTGAACAAAATAAAATTTATTCTTCAGTATTTGAATGATAAATTCAAAGATGTGAGGGGATTTCATGAATCATTGCACCATTTTCTTAATATGCGTAAAGCCTACTATACAATACAACGTCGAGTTGATTGTCCAGCTCTTTTTACTCTGCACTGACAATGTTTATTTTTAAAATTCTTATCTCATTTGAAAATCTGATAACAATTCGTGCAATTTTGGCGAATTCTCTCGCAAATACACCCTCTGTAGTCTTCTTCGTCTATGAACGAGCATACTCCAATACACAAAACAACTCTTCCGATGGATAACATCTCTCTATCTGAAAAGAAAAATATAGAAAGATTAGTCATTAATCATAGAAATATGAATTGTTGTTGAACTTCAGTTAACATTTGAAACCATTTGGATGAGAATCGGTTAAATATTACATTAAAGTTATATATATATATATATATATATATATATATATATATATATATATATATCTATATATATATATATATATATATCTATATATATATATATATATATATATATATATATATATACTAGAGGTATTTGTTTAAAGAAATCCAAACTTTAACTTATTATGATTTTGATATGTGTTTTTCTCTAGATATCTCGCTAGTTTCTTTGAATCAGACTACAGTAGATCGAGAAATTACCCTATGTTCTACTTACAAGCATATTCGATCAAATCAATTGAATGTCTTAAGGAATATTTATCTATTGAATTTGTTTTATTTTATTAGGTTTTGTTTTTGCTTTATTTGAGTGCAGAACATTGGACAATTTCTTTTATAGTGCAATTACCAATCATTTTGTTGTACACTACTTTTGACTCATGTAGATTTCGTATTTTGTGAATAGATATATCAAAAGTAAAATATAGTTATAAGCAATGAAACTAATCGTTAAAACGTTCTATTCGATATTGATTTTCTTTTCTTTTTTTTTTTTTTTGTTATTATTTAATTAAATTTTTACTCCCAAATTCCAAATAACACTGCGAAAATGCTTTATTTTTATTTTTATTTTTTTGCGGAAAAAAGTCTCAGCCATTTTTCACTCTCGAAATAAACTCGATTTAAATTATTTGTAATAGAACCCATTGTTTATTATATAAACGGAGTAACTTAAATAATATTTTGTAAGAGGAATTCGTAAACTAGTATTAAAGATATTGTATCACAAACTAGGGCCCTAAATCAATGTCTGTAGTATTTTCGCCAAATGAATGCCTATGGTGTTGTCACTTAGAAGTATGTGTTAAGTGTAGTCCGAAGTATCTGTTATGGTGGTGATGGTATTTGTCGGATGTGGAAATAACCCCCCCCCCGAAAAAAAACACAACTGCACTTTTAGTGTTAAGAGCTTTCGTTGTTTATTCTTATTCAGTTCAGTCTCTGATGCCGTGGAAGCAAGAAGAAATAAATTAGGAAACACAATGGTTGCTTTTCAGTTTTAGGTCTCACCAAGCATTTTTGCTTCTTCTTTGAATTGGTTTGATTTGTTTTTATCGTATATTAACCACTGTAGGTTATTTAATGCCAAGTCTTTATTATATATATATATATATATATATATATATATATATATATATATATATGTATATATATATATATATATATATGTTTTGTAAACATAAGTTAACAAAGTAAAATGTTTCCAAGTATTGCTATGTATCACAAACAATTCAATTAAACATCAGTCATTTTTACAAACAGATTAATGATGAAATAATTCTATTTCAAACAATTCATCTTAGCCTAAATCAGTTGTTTGCACTCAGTTTAAATGCGTTCTCGACCCAGACACGAAAAGAAAACCAGGCCGAAATCCGAAACGTATGAAACATATCCTAAGTTTCACAGAAAAGTGTACACCCACTTATACCTCAGGAGAGTGACTCTTTTAAAACGTGACCACTACAAGACTAGCCACGGTATGCTTAAGAAAACTTACCATGTTACAACCAGCGCAGTGGAAGAGAAATTGAATTCTGTCAACTCGCACCACATTAGTTATACGCTTTCATCACTACAAAGTGTAGGTTATCAAATCAAATGAATATACCAGTTTTTAATTTGTTTAGATAAAACACTAATTTAGGCTTTTGTACATTTGGTGATAGCAATACTATAAAAAGTAATTATGTAAATTTCCATTTGAAATAAATGATTCAAAATCTAATCAGAAATAGCCACTGTAATGATTTTAAAAGAAATAAGCAACTGAACTTTCACAAAAATAAGAAATATATTATGACAAGTTAACTAATTGTTTGGAATATAGAGGTGCATATATGCTAAATTTAGCCTCGTCTATCACCTAACTACAAAATAAAAGGCACACAGTGCAAATAAAATTCACAGTTAGAGAAGAGGAAAAATCGATTTTTATCCATTATTCCATCATGTAGATATATAGGAACCTAGCTTGGCTTAGCGTATCATCACTCAATATAGATCGATATTTTAACCTGTTAATCATTGCTCACACTTAAGGTGCCGAAATTCAAACATACAAGCCTTTATTAAGTTTAACATTACCTGAGGCATTGGCACTTTGTGATAATAGAAATTTCTAGGCTTATAACCAGACATTTATATGCCAGCTGCCCAAATTCAAGCAATATCTACTAAAGTAGGTTTTGTCGGGTGCATGTAACCAATAAACAGATAGTAAATGACGATCAAATTGGCTATATTCCGAATACTTTTTCGATCTCATGTGCTTGAAATCAAGACATGTTTACAAAGTTAAACTTAATAGGATTCAAGAGAGACTTGAACTTTGATAAGCAACTCGTACAAAAGAATTATCTAGAGATCAATTTACTATTCATTTCGATTCAGTTTCCGATAATGTCTTTAAAGATGATGAATTAGTGTTAGTGTTTGCCTTATCCGAACGTTAGTAAGTTTTTGAGATTTATAATTTCAAACTAATTCTAGAGATATTTCAAGACAACTTTTCACATCATGCCTAACGCATATACAAGGAAAGTGAACATAATGCCAGTTGGCTATGAGTAAAAGATATCATTTTCGATATCCCAAAGTTTTAGACAATATTTCCGACAAGAATGTATTATTTTTAAAGTCTCAGTATAATCAATATTTATTGCTGACCAATATATATATATATATATATATATATATATATATATATATATATATATGAACATTTATCGTTTCTGGAATAAATAAATAAAGTTAGGAGTGTGAGTTGAATTTATCATAGCTAAAGTAAGTATTTATTTATCAATTATATTCTGCCAAACACACCATTAAAAAAAGAACAATGAGCCATTATTCAGTAAAAATAAGTTAAAAAATAATGAAAAATGCAAGATACCCTAAAGCCACCAGATAGCGGGCTAAATTTTAGACAAAGTTGTTTATATTTAAAAAGAATTTTCAAATACAAAATCGGAAAGTCAAAATTACTTGAATTTAAATTTTGAGATGAGGCTTGATATGCAATATTTTGTGTGTGATTTTTCGGAGAGTTGTCCTCATTTTTATCGTTGTTAGTTGTAACACAACGTTTCGTCCGCTGTATACTCCGTCCTTCCTCAGGTGTCCCTTGTTTATTTGGATAAAACTAATAATCGAAAAGGCCAAACCATTTTTTTTTAAATAAAATTACTTTAAAAATATTAGTAATAATTGATGCCATTAGAAATCATTTCCGGATTCGTCTCTTGACGTTTTTTGAGAATCTTTTTGTGATGCTTCTTGGATTGATAGACGCGAAATACAATGACGTAATTATTTGAATAAAATCTTCATATATCTTAAATGGCTTGTTTGATAAACATTCAAACTTTAAAAATGATTTCCCAGGTTGAATCATTTCCTTTCTTAGATCTACAAGGGACACCGGATGATACAGCGGCCGAAACTATATGTAACAACTAGCAACAATAAAGATGAGGATAAGAGTCCGAAAAATCTCACAGAAATATTGCACAATTTCAATCTATTCAGAAATGGTGAGGATAACAACAGTAGTTGTATTTAACAAATTAATAAAGTTGTCATAGAAAAAATATTAGAACTATCTTATTTAATTAAATAAAATACGGGCGAACTTCTTTGCTATAATGATGGATTGAGAAATAATTGTGATTTACTGTTTTTTGTATGCGATCGAATGAGATGAATTAGAATTATTGATTAAGAAAAAGTTACAAAAATATTGGATGAAAACTTAAGTCATTAGAACATTGCATTATGGTTATGAAAACAACTGAGATTAATTTTGATTAAGTTTTAAAAGGAACTATTTTCTCTTTATCTTCAACAACAAAGCGATGCTATATAATCGCGTGTAACACTTACATGCATATCAAAATATGAAAAAAGACATTGTGGTAGAAAGAAAGAAAGAAAGAAAGAAAGAAACAAACAAACAAACAAACAAACGAAAGAAAGAAAGAAAGAAAGAAAGAAAGAAATTGAGTAGCACAAGAAGAAAGTAATTGAAAAAGAAAGAAGGAAATACATTGAGTAGCACAAGAAAGAAAGAAAGAAAGAAAGAAAGAAAGAAAGAAAGAAAGAAATTGAGTAGCAAAGAAAGAAAGAAAGAAAGAAATTGAGTAGCACAAGAAGAAAGTAATTAAAAAAGAAAGAAGTAAATAAACTGAGTAGCCAAAGAAAGAAAGAAAAAAGAAAGAAATTGAGTAGCACAAGAAAGAAAGAAAGAAAGAAAGAAAGAAAGAAAGAAAGAAATACTGAAAGAAACAATTTCCTGGGGATTCTAGACGACTGAAAAAGTTTGACAGACGCGATTTTCTTCTAATTAAATAAGTTGACATAGAGGAAATGTCAAAATCTAAGCCAAAAAAGTGAAGACATGAGAAAAAAAGAGATAAAGAAAAAATTGCGAAAAAGAACATGATTATACCAACAGAATTAAACAATATTTTAGAAATGAAGAAAGAATACATTATAATAATCCTTATGATAAAATATAAAAAGTTATTAAAACAGTGTAATGTCGCAAAATAAAAACAATGAAAATAGTCACAATTTATAAAATGAGAAAACAAATAAAACGGTCATAAATTATTAAAAAAAAAACGGAAATAAAATAGTCTCAATAAAACAATGAAAGTAATGATAATATATAATTTAAAAAAAAAGAAATAATCACGAATTATAAAAAAAAACAAAGAAAAGAAAACGGGGCTATGAAAACATTCTAAGGAAAACAATGAAAGTAGCCTCAATCAAGAAAAAAAAAAGAAGCAATGAAAATAGTCACAATTTATAAACATATAAAAACAATGAAAATAGTCACAGTCAATGAACGAAAGCAAGATGTGTCATGTGACCAAACTTTCAATATGTTAACCATGTCAGCGGTAAAAAAAAGTACTGCGTGCTTCTTTCCGGAAATTAAAAAGAAAAGATCAGAGGCACGAGAGAAACTTTACCAGAAAAAGAAATGTATGAGCATTCTGTTATAAAGACGGTATTGC
>OY757904.1:37445937-37455937 GCA_963585895.1 Sepioteuthis lessoniana | reverse complement strand
CCCTCTTCGTAGATGAATTGAGGTCTCGGCAACCGTTGAACGGATGTATGTAAACAATAGTAATTGTGATTCATAACCGTTTAAAATTTACTTCGCAGCTAATGTCTCCTCGTGGCTGAATGGTTAGAAACTTTGACTTGGCGTTTGAGTCAACCGGGTTTCGATCCCAGCTACGAGAAGCTACTGATGAGTTCTGATAGAACGAAAAAGATCTGTCTGTGGATGACTATATATATATATATATATATATATATGTTAGTATGTAAGCAATTGTTGCTAGTATGAGAGGGGCGCTAAAATTAATATGAGTTCATTTACTTCTAAAATCCAACTAATAGGGAAATATTCTTTACATTTGTATAATATGTTTACTTTTCATAACATCATAACACAGATAGAAATAGAGAGAGAGATAATGAGAGAGCGGCTAGTTTAATTTAAGATATCAACAGAATAAGAAAAATTATTTTCCTTTGATTAAAATTGTCTCTGTTTTTTTTTTCTGTTTGGCGGGAAAAAAATCTCATGCAGAGATGACACCCAAAATTTAGCTTACTAATCCAACCACTACTCACAGCTGATACGTAACACAATGTCGGTTTAATATTGGGAAGCAAGACCCTTGTGGATCGGTACCCAAAATTCCTTTTCAGGAGTGACTTGTTTAGAGACAATAAACCCAGCAATTACTACTTTTAGACGAGGTTGCAGGTGCTGTCATCTGATTATTTTTGTGCTTCTCGACACAATTCTTTCAATTTAATAAAACATTCGAACACAGTTATATGTTTTCAAGTAATTAATAATAATAATTAGTAATAAAAAGTATTGCTTCAAGTATCGGGTGTCCCCATATACATGGGATCAAAGTGACTGCTAGAAATCCAACTAATAATAATAATGTTATGTTCTTTTTTGTTTCAGATTTGAAAATTGTATACTATTACAAATATTATTCCTCGATCACAATGATTTCGACAAGAGAGGAAAGATATTTTGTGTCACTACTTATTTGGAGACAGAATCGTCCGAAACTCCCTCAAAATCGATGCACCCATTAATATGATAATGCTTTATTTCTGAGACAAGAAACTCTTAAAAAGACTGCATGTCCTGGAAGCTGACATTATACCAAATACAAAAAAAAACAGCGATTTGATGTCTCTCGCTCAAAGGATGCATTTTTTACTGGACGTGTTCCCAATGACCACCATTGAACTTGTCTCAGTTATAAATCATTATCATATTTATAAGTTGTATCTATTTTGAGACGCCCTGTATAATAATTAATATTTTATAGTGATATGGCATTAGCTATTCCTATTTAATACGAGTAACATTAAAACAGATTTATTGGACACATAGATAGGAATCCCTAAAAGGTACTCGGACACCTTGTCTGAGTAGATTTAAGAATAATTAAAATGAAGCGGTATCCCACGATCCCAAGATCCCCAGATCTTTTGAACTGGAGTCTCATTATCCGATTCAGTTTAGTGTAGAATCCAAGACACATTTTTGGGAGACTTTCCTCTCTGACGGGGATATACTCATTATATTCTAAGCCTCGCCAACAGGGCTCTATTCTGGCTTATCCAAAGAGATAAACTGAGCAGGATGATATTTCTGGCTGTGGACAATATTAAAGAGACCATGTGCAAAAAGCTGATGGATATCCCTAAAGAAATATGTGTTGATTGTTTTTTAAAAGTTAACAACGATGGCTTACGTGTGGTAGTGTCGATATTAATAATTTGAAAAGGCTAGGAGGCTATTAGTCTCGTACGAATAATTAGTCGTTCATATGAAATGTCTGGGCAGTTTGAGGAAACATACCATGAGAGATAGAATATGTAATTGTAATACAGGCAGAATTTTCTAATTTTATATTCTAGATTCATTGAATATACATGTTTATACTTGCTGCGAGAGATGTTAAATATAACGGATATACTTTAACGTTTTGAACAAATTTAAGGAAAATTCTAAGTACCGAAGATATGTATCCCCTAATGCAAAAACAAAGACCACTTTTCTAAATTGTTATCTAATGAAGAAAAAACGTTTTGAGTTGGTCATCGTGTATTTAGAAATATGATTAAATTTGACTAAAAGAAAAATCACATTGATTACGAAAAAGCAAAATGTTTGTTGAATTTCTCGGAATAACATTCTCATGAAGAATGTGGTTTGCATATCAAGTAAGCCAAGATTACTTGACGACAGATATATGCAAAATAGGCAGGGAAAGATTGTGTCGCGTCAACGTTAAATGTAGAATTAGGCTTACCACCTTAAATAGTAACTTTAAAAACTGGGGTTTGTCTTTGACACCAGCACCAACACCGATATAAAATGTAACGTAGGGAACGGCGAAAATAGTATTAAAAGGGAAATGATTTGCCTATCACAGTGACTTATCGTGATATAAAAGACAAGGCATAAACTCCTACGTTATAGGGAACGAGACAACAGTACACATGACACTGTAATATACTTGCTTAACTAGCGACGGAGTGCCACGGATGAACTTAGCAGATTCCATGCGGTCTCAAGATAACATTAACAAAGCGGTTTTCACAGGAAAGATAAATATAAAAGATGATGTCGAGAATATAATTTATTGCCTATGGATAGAGTGACAGATATTTCTGTTCGCAGATAAGATAAATAAATTACCGGAAAAAAAGGAAGTATGTAAGTTCTGATAAACAGCCATAAACATAAAAATACGTGAGGCAAAGAGGATGTTCATACTTCGGCATGCGACTTGAAAAGACACTATAAGTTATATAATTTTGGACTGTGGCAGAGACTCCCTGGTCACTCAAGCAGACCAGTCATCTCCTCGTGTATGTTCTCCGGCTGTCGCACAACTTCACAAAAAGCGTCCCTGCCATAGAAGAAAGATATGTGCGCATTCTCTCTGACTGTATTCCTACTACACACAATCGTCGCCGTCGAAGAATAAAAATATAAATGATATTCTTATATATCTGCGAGTCCTTTGTTGTTTGTCCAGCATTGCAATATACTACAGGCACGCTGATTATCATGGATTCAGAAAATCGAAAAAGAGAAAAAAGTAAACGTAATCGCCTAATGGCCGGAGAAAACTAAACATAAAACAGCAACCTTTTAAACTTTTATTCCACTGTTAATTTTGTTAGTATTCGTTCATGGAGGATTTGAAAAGATACGTACTAGTGATTTCCAGTCAATTTCTGCATGGATAATGAATCGTAAATTTCACTTACCGGATGGAGACATAGACTGCTTCGACAATGTAATAGGTGTGCTGCAAGAATTTACATAACCCCATACCAGTTTATTACCTGCCTAGACGACGTGATTCCAACGTCTATAGATTTAATGAAAGGAGACGGCTTCAAGCGGGCGAAGAAAAGAAGCAGAAGATACCCCGCACAAAGTATTCTGGACGCGAACTACGCTGATTACATTACGTTTCTGGAAAATTCACCCGTCCAGGCCGAATCTGTGGCACATAGTCTATTACGGGCAGCAGGTGGCATAGACTTTCATGTCAACGCAGACAAAACAATATATGTGATTTAATCAAAGAGGAGACATCCCACTAAATAGTGGGCCTTTGAGACTAGTGGACAAGTTTACCTACCTCGGAAGCAGTGTTTCCTCAACCGAAAATGATATCAACACGCGACTAGGAAGGCTATGGACAGCTATCAGTAGAATATCGGTCATATGGAATTCAGACCTATCCGATAAAATGAAACAAAGTTTTTTTTCCAAGCAATGGTTGTGTCAATACAGAGGTCACATCAATATGGATGCATAACGTCGACGTTGACAAAGCGCATGGAGAAAAAGCTCGACAGCTATTACACAAGAATGCTGTGAGATGTATTGGACAAGTCCTAGGGTCAACACCTCACAAAACAGCAGCTGTACGGCCATATACCACCCATCATGAAAACCATCCAAATTAGACGAATCTGACATGCAGAACACCGCTGGAGAAGTAAGGACGAACTCATAAGCGATGTATTCCTGTGAACCCCCTCACATGGACGAGCAAAGTTTGGACGACCAGCAAGAACCTATCCACAGCATTTCCGTGTCAATAAAGGATGTAACCTGGAAGACCAGCTTGTAACGATGAAGGATATAGACGAGTGGCAAGAGAGGGTCATGGAAATCCGTGCGAGCAGCATGAGATGATGATGATGATGATGATGATGGCAGGGGGCAGAATTGTGATATCAGTAATAGAGTTCGAAATCCAATCGAACTATTATGTTCACTTTCGGATTAAAATCCTTGAGAAAAGAATGGAATCTCTTTTCTCCAATTATGGGTTAAATTGAACCACTAATGCCTTTCTAGAATGAGATCGTTGGCAAAGAATTGATATTACATTAAAAATCAAAGAAATAAAGGGCAGATAAAAGAGTGGTATATGATCGAGATTTTGTTTAAGTTGAGTCACTGTGTAGCACTATGTGGGTGGGCTGCCATAGCAGACGATTCATTTGTCTGTCTTGTCGCGAAACCAGACAAAGGATTCTTGGACCTGAAATCTCGCCGTATCCGGAAGTGGGAAGGGGACGCGAAAGAGAGTTGACGGGGGACCCGGACGAGAGCAGTTGGTGTTGGACAGTAGAGAGGCGAGCAGCAGAGAGTTGGCGTGGAACCACGGACAGGGGCAGTCAACACCGGACTCGGGAGACAATAGCAGAGAAGATAGGGTCCAGCGACAGTGAGTCAAGATGAGTCTGATTCCAGTAGCTTTGTGGAATTTTCGCTAGTAACTCACGCTAGCGATAGTCCGCACATGCATATAGTGTTGCAATACCTCCTTTTTGCTCTTGGTTTACCCCAAGCTTTGTTCGTGTTTGTTCGTTTGTCCTTCTATTTTCTCCGTTCCCTCGATCGTATTCTTGTGTAGGTAAAGAAATGTGCGTTACCCCCTCGAACCACTAGTTGATCACCGGCCGGCTAAGAAGAAAAGGTTCGAGAAGAGGATGAATGCGTGTGGGGGTGAGGGTGTAACGTTTACAACTGAATCATATCCTTTACATTCTTTTCTTGAAAGCTAACGTCCTTTATGATTTGACAACTTTCTATTTTCTAATTACGTTGCAAGAAATCTTTTTAATTGTACTGTCTATATTAATATTTTCTGTCAAGAATTTCTACTGAAGATGAAACACTTTTAAACAGATCTATTTGATCCATAGATGGGACTTTAACACGTAGTAACATTTCAAGTAAGAGTGATAATGACAATGAAACGATAATCTACCCACCTCAGAACTCTAGAAAACGAGCTTCACCATTAGACGCAGTTTAATTTCAAACTCAGAGCACAACTTACCCGAATTTTTTTTCTTAGTGACACCCACCGGCATTGATTCTTATATATACTGCTCAGTCTAGTTTCTTACCTTAAATGCAGTTAATTGAGTAAATTTTTAGCCAGCATAGATAATTCTCGATTGGCATACGTGCGCCAATGTTTGCATTTTTCCATGTTGCATGTTGAGGCATGTCATTGGAAATGCTCCAAGAATAAACATAGCACACATACAGGCAAATGAAGCTTGTATGCCGTATAAACTAAATTAAGTGGTCCCAGCATTATCAATATGGCATTACCTATACACAAACTCATTTTGCAACTCATAAAGAAAGCTCAGTCTTGATTTCATTAGCAGTACGTGAAATGTCAACAAACTGATTGACTTGATATTATTAATGAAAAATGCCTTCCAGTCCAGTACTGGTTTCAGTAAAGACCACACTATTTAACAAGTCTAATCTTTATGAATGATACTTTCCTATCGCATCATCTCTATGTTGTATCCATAGTTATAAAGTAGTATGCTACTTATATTGCCAAGAAAAGACTTTTGCGTGAAAAGTCATTTATTGTATTTTGATCTTAATGTTGTTGAGTTTATATTTCTGATTTACAGTTTAAAACAATTTGTTTAGACATTAAACTAAGATGATTTTGAATTAAAAATTATTTTGATTTTTGACTAAGCATAATAAGAGATTTAAAAAAAATAATTAAAGCATTCAATGAAATGAAAGTTAAAAATTCTATTTCTCCCTTATAAACAGTTGGAATGTTTTCCAAAATGTTGAAAATAATGAAGCAAACAGAGTGTCTGTCGAAAGGAAATAAAAACGAAAGAATATACAAAACGATACAATGTTTCCGTTCTTTCTGCATAAAAGACAGGAGCTTCGTATCTTCATCATCTTTATTTATGTATGTAAAAAAAGGGGGGGTAAAAGCAATGAAAAAAGAAAATGTAGAAAGCTTTAAAAAATGAGAAAGATCGATGCGATTGAGATATATTCACTGTACGTGATACACTTGGAGCGACGTCTGTTCGTAGAATATCAATACTGAGAAAATGAACTCAGAACACATAATGCCTCGATGATTTCATACAAATTATCAGTGATTGTTGACTTGATACTTCGATTGTTCTCAACCGCAATATGTAAAGAATTGATGAATAACTTCACTCGGAGGCGCAACAAGCAAAACAAGTAAAGAAGAAAGTTAACGCAAGCGCACACACTCATTTTTGCATTTAGACAGACATATAGAATATGAAAGCACTCATAAATATATTATGTTTGATAAAGTTCATCACCGTATTTTTTCTTCTTTTACTGACGTAGGTGTGTTTCAAAATGTCCTTTTTGGATTGATGTCTGTTCGATCTTTAGGAGATTTTTAAAAAAATATTTGGATATTTTGTATATGCGATCGACGTAGTTCCTGTTTATTTGCTATTGTTCCTGATATTGACAGAGCTGTTCAGGGTAATCTTTTTTTCATAGCTGCTACGGATAACCGTAAAGGAATCCCATGAAAAATTGTAAACCTTTCATTATCCCTAGACATGTTAATATCTAATATTATTACAAAGACATTCAGAAATACTGTATGGACTAAAAGCATAAGAATTGTCGTTAATAAAGAGATTGGTGAAATAAATAAAAGCTTTACAAATTGAAATTAAATTATACATTTGGATTACTGGGTTCTGATAATAAAAATAAACAAACGATAGAACTGACTAATTGTTTGAAATATGATTGAATTAGTATATAGTACTCTAGAGAGGTATATACTGCAGTGAGAGTCTAATTTACGTACTGCACTATGTGTCACGTGGTTACCCCATACAAGGGCTTTGATACTGACATTGAAAAAATAGTATACATAAAAACTCGCGGAAATGCCTTTGAGTTTAGTTAGGCTGAGAACCTTTCGGCTCAGCACATGGGTTAGTTAGGTGCAAACCTTGATGCAGGTGTTAACGTGGGTGCGCGCCGGATGGAGGTGTCACTCAGATGTCATAATAGTCCGAGACGAAATGGGGTGACAGGGTGCGGGTGACGTCACGCACCGGAAGCGCGCGGAGGTTTGTGTGAGATTTGAAGTAAGAGAGTCGAGTACTAGACGCCAAACTAGAAGGATCGACTTTTGGAGCTCGCAGACGCGAGGCGAACTTGCGCCCTATGGGGGCCGCTCGAGTTCGGGACCAAATGAATAAGACAGCAACGAAGATTGTGTCTCTCTTCCTTACGTCGAGACCTTTAACTCAAAGTTAATAAAACGGTTTCGTACCTGAACAAGAAGTCGTTACGTGTTTTCGAATTCCGAGATTCCTATGTTCTTTATATGTTCTATCGTTATGAACACTCGATGTCCATTTCACCCATTTTGCACATGGCCATATTCGTGTATCTGACTACGCAACACACGCACGCATATATATATATATATATATATATATATATATATATAATGCCGTGGAAGTTTATATATTTAATGCCATGGAAGTTTGTCTGTGACCTTAGGTTTCATGAAGTTTTACAAACAACAATCAGATAAAAGATAGAACAATACAGTCAAAAACCCTTGGAATTGTGGTCAAATCTTGATGTGTGTTTTCGTGTGTGTGTGGGGGGGGGCGTGTTATCGTTGCGTATTATTGTGTGTGGACGTGTAAGTGGTGTTTAGTGTATGTGTGTGTGAAGATACATACGCCGCTACAGTAAGGCCGAGAAAAAATTTCTTTTTTTTTTAATGCACTTGTGTGCACTCTTAAATATTTCAACACAATTCCAACGGTTTTTGACTGTATTTTTCGAGGTTTTCGATTTTTTCTTTCCTTTCGTTATCTGCTTGATAATTGTTGTTTGTAAAATTTCAAGAAACCTAATGTCACAGACAAACTTCCACGACATTAAGTATATAAATTTAATATTCATTTATTCATTATCATTATATAATAGCTTTATCACAGATATTGAGCACTCTCTAAATCATATCACACATGGTTCGCCACAAATCTGCAAAGTGAATAAGTGACAACGATTACTGTTACAATACTACATATATATATATATATATATATATATATTCATTTTCAGAAAGGCCGTTTCGTTGTATCAAAACTCATCAGTGTGGCTTAGCATGCGAGATGCTTCAAGCTGGGATCGAAAACTGTCGGAAAACTGTGTCAAATTCAGCAAAACCTTTTTAATATATATATATATATATATACAGAGAGAGAGAGAGAGAGAGAGAGAGAGAGAGGGATATATATATATATATATATATATATATATATATATATATAGAGAGAGAGAGAGAGAGAGAAATTGAGAAATTGAAGAACAATGTAATCTAAAACGAAGAATTTAATGTGAAAGAAAGTCAACGCTAAAAAAATTTCAGTTCTAATGACCGATCTTCAGGACATGCAAAGGATTACATCCAGTGAAGTTAAATCACCGAAGGATGGTTAAGAAAATAAAAAAGGAGAAAATATTATATATACGGACAAAGGGGTAACCTTTTAATCAATAAATCAGCGTTCAGGTTTATTAATATGTCCCGTGACTGTTTCAGATATTGCAATAGAATCATTAGGAGATATATAGAAGGGAGAAAAAAGAAAGAGGAAGGGGGAAAAGGTATCGAAAATAAGTGAAGAGAAGACTGAGAGATAAGGACGGAGAAGAGAGAGAGAGAGAGAAAGAGAAAGAGAGAGACATAGGCGGGGGAATGTTGGAAAAGAGAAGGAGGAAAAGTAAACAAGTGAACGTATCCGTATCCGTATTCACACACACACACACACACACACACACATATATATATATATATATATATATATATATATGATATATAATACATATATATATATATATATATATATGAATAAGTTTGCATAAAGTAGACTCGCGGTCAACGGCTCTTGGAGATTTTCGCCTGTGTAATCATCAGACCAAGAGTCTCCAATGTGGTTGACATACCTTTACCACGTGGTATGCCACTGAGAGGAGAGAGGTAAGATCAATATTCCCTACCCATCTGTGTTTGAATTAACAGGCCCCATAGATTGACCGTTAAAAGAGGAATAGGAATGAAGGTCAACTCCTCGGCCTGCCTGCTGATCGAAGTAACAAATCCAGGTCAGAATGAAAGCCAAGGGCTGCCAACACTCTGTGACCGGTTGTACAGAGAAGGCGATATGGAGGTCATTATAGTAGCCCGAATGAATCATATGAAAGGGGGAGGTGGAGTAGGGATAATGAGGCCTAAAGCCGAAAAAGAGGTCCTCTTCGTCAGGGCAAATTGGAAAAAGGATTTTTTTCAGTTACTTCTGGGACAGCAGCCGGCGTGTCGCGATGTGTTGAAGCTGTAGCCAAAAACTCCGGGAAAAGACGCGTGACAGAGTTCTTGGACAGGAGATAACAGATGCCTTCGAGCCAAGCTCTACAGAATTCCGCTAGTCCGTATAACAAAACAAATCTCAGAAGAAACCCGTCAAAAAAGCTAAGTAAACCTTAAAACCGTTTTCTCCATCCACCCTTCCTAAGTATTACAATTATATGCTCTCTCTCTCAACTGAAAGAAAGAAGAAAGAAAAGAAAAAAGAAGAAGAAAGACATTTATGTTGGAGACTGTTTGCCGGGGAAATAT
>OY757904.1:37430937-37443437 GCA_963585895.1 Sepioteuthis lessoniana | reverse complement strand
CCTGGCTTTACCCATTCTCTGTGAACTTATTGTCATCTCATTTCCTCTGCGTCTCCGGTAACTTTGGTCGAGACGCAAGCACGTGAAAAGTGAACTTAAAGGATCTGCATCATGCATTTACCACGTCTCCCACTGTTCTGCAGCTGATTGTAAAGTCGAAAATATCTCATAGTTATACGTGTGCATTTTTTAAAACAAGCATTCTATCGATATTTTTCTATTCTCGCCACTTTATTTAATGTTTTGCAAAGAAAATCTAATAAGTATCGAAAATACGACAACATTTTGGTCATTCGTTTCGTGTCAGTTTCAATATTGTTTGTCTCTATGTTACGCATATTTCGCACGGTGTAAACTCCTAGTCAACAAAATAAAATATGGTTCCTTTTTAATACAGTCTAATATGCATTTACAAATGCATATACATGAAGATATCGATTTCTAAGTATTTATATGATGACTATTGAATGACCTTGTAAATTCTGATAATTTCAACAGCGTTGATTTATATTATTCCTTTAGAAAACTGAATAGATTAGTATTGTCTTAGAACAATGAAAGATAACTAACGTTTTACCCCTTGTGCAGAAATGAGAAAATATTCACTCTCTGAAATTTAATTCAAAAAGCCATTATTGTTGAGCGAAATCAATTTAAAACTATTCTTTCATTTAATCGATAATTTCTAATATACACCGAGACAATGAAATATGTCTCCCTGTAAATCGCTTCCTTTTAAAAGATATAATAAAAAAATAAATCATAGTTATATATACGGTCACAAGTTCATTGTTCGCAAATATATCTGAGGTTTATCCTCTGTTAATTTTTAGAGAGATTCTTTATTTTCTATTCTAATACTTTTTTCTGAAGGTTTTTATTCTAGTCGCATCTAGATTTACCAACGTTGATAAATGATACGAAAATAATGATCTTTCATGGATATGTAATATTTTATATATCAAGGAAAATTGAAATCATCAGATATGTCTCTCTTTTGCTGCGGCTATCAATACGCTGAATATCCTCTCATGAAGTTTAAAACCCCTCCAAAAAGTGGATCCTTGGTATGACATTAAATTGTATCAGATAGGGAGGCTCCAATTTTGGAGGTCTAGGGAATATGGAGTACATTACTCCCAGGTCAATAGTCAATGTCCAATCCATAGATCAAATAGATTTGTTTAAAAGTTATTTGCATTCGATAGAAATACTTCATTCCATATAAGTATAAATTATTTGAATTAAGAAGACTTACCTGAAGCTTACTGTTTACTAAGGATTTTTTTAGTTACTTGAAAATGTATAGCTAAAACACATGACTATTATCAAATGAAAATTATCATGTCCTGCTGCTAGCACGAATTTCCCTGACCCTCACTCTGTTATATACTTACGGTAATGATAAATTGAATTAATCATTTTTCGTTAATTATATTATTTAGTTTGGTAAAGCTTCGAACTACTCGGTGTCTCTTAGTTCAGATGTCGTATTCAGACTGAGCATTCGCATACTCGCACGGAAAGGATATGAAAATCATCATATATCATAATAAATTCCCAAACAGGAAATGGGGCTGAACAGGTCATTGGAGTGCATTGAGTGGGTGGGTGACATCATGCTCGGAAGTGATGGTTCTGAGAATTTGAGGATTTTGAAAAAGACGGAGATGAGGTTCGACCGTCAAAGAAAGCATTTGATTTTTTTTTGGGGGGGGATCTGATCAGATCAGATCAGTTTGGGTTTTGACCGACAGAGATGAGTTGAGATCTTACACACCACAAGATGCACCGTGCAGGGGGAGTGTCAGCACAATATAGTTAGCATAGACGCTTATGATTTATGTCTCTTTCCTCGTGGCGCCAAAGACTGAAGGCAGAAAGAAATAAACCCGTTCGTATCAGAAACGACACTGTTCGTCTATATCATTATTATTATCATTATTATCATTGAGATCATCACAGCATTCAACATCTTGCTACTCGTTTATATCGTCCATCACTTCCGGTTATATCATGTGTCTGTACAGAGCTCTTGTAGATAAGTTCTAGCAAGTCAAACACTTGCTCGTCCAAGTGAAGGGGTCCATTGAAGAATATCGCTTATGAGTTCATCCTTAAATCGACATGTGGATTTGCGTGTTAGGTAAAGAAAGCAGTTGATTCGGTTGGCTCCGGTAGAAATAAAATTACAAAGAAAAATGCGAGACACTGCTGGAGAATTGGGAATACTTTCTCGAAAGAAAATATGTTTTAGTATCAAACAATGATATTTTAAACCATACAAAAGTGTGTTAATTATTTGTATGAGACAATAAAACTGTGTGAAAAACAATTCAAATGATAATCATATAAAAATGTATATATAAACGTTCAATGAACGGGATTCTCTAACCTCTACTCATAAAATAGACTGAAATGTCTTTAGAATCAATCAATCGCAACAAAAATGTCATGGGATGTCGAACCAACTCTCCAAATATCATTTAAAGCTAAGATGGTCCTCTAAGAACTGCGCAAGGCCTTTTATATAGGGGAATTGTAACAACAGAAGGTGTGGGCGAACAAACCAAATTCGATGACAGCTACTTCGTGGTGAGATACTTGGTATTGAACAAAGCCATAACTGTAGGAAACTTATTGAGGATAGAAATCACTTCAGGATTAATAGTCCGCAAAAATAGCAAGCTCTCATGCAATTAAATTCGTACAAAAGTTATTTAACAACTCTTGTTAAGTGTGACATAAGGTTACATTCCTGAGACTCACGTGAATTTCGTATCCATTATAACTATTTAGTGAAGTCAATTCACGGGTTGAATAAGGTGAGAGGTATAAAACAAGCAGTTATAATTGAACTCTCTCAGGGCTGGACTATTACCTGTGCAGGTCATTAATTATATGAGATTTGAAGTTCTTCTCTAAAACAATTTGCGTTAAAATTGAAATAATTATATCCGAAATGACCAGGGAGATTGGGGTTCAATCCCAGGTCGAGGCACACCAAAGACTCGAAATAATGGTACTTGATGCCGCCCTGCTTTACACTCAGCATTATAAAGTACGGATCCCGGGTAAAGTAGAGTAATCCAGGGAAAGGAGAAGCGCCCTCCCTTACACTTTGTTGTAGTAGCTAATGAAAAGGAAGCCGTTGGGTCACCCTTGACTACGTTCAGTAAATTTACTTCAACTTATTATTCATTAATAATTCAATATAATGCTTGGTTATTACTGTTAAAGAATAAGAACTTATGATAAAATAAAAGGGATATCTTAAAAAATGAGGCCCTGAGAGTGTGTCGCCCTAAGCTTATCGGTAAGTCAAGCATTGAACTCACTAATAACTGTCAATGAGTTTAGTTCACTAAATGTCAAACTACGAAAGGATTTATTTAACGATATTTATATCTGTATCAATCTCCTAATTAGTTCAATACATCTCCGCTTCCAAATTCTAGCAATGAATACACAGACTCAGTTTTTAAACTCCCAGAGCATGGGTTACTTTAAAAAATGTTCACACCCTTTTGAGAGTAAAAGAAAAAATGTAGCGTTGCATCCAAACTGAAGCCGACGGAATAGCAAGAAGAATCAGATACTACACTTTAATCTTAGCCGGATGACCTGTTACAGACGTTGTTTACTATCACAAGGAATAGTGTAGATCATGAAGAAACAGTATGTTCTGTGCTAATAAATATATTTTTAAAAGAATTTTGTATTCATCACACGGAAAGAGATTACTCAATTTGGAATGGATTTATTCGTTTTAATATATCTCCACGAGATTGTAAGATATCATTCGAATACGAATTCTTTTGGGGCATCTCAGTGGCTGATGCTGGTGAAATTAATTTTTTTCCATCGGCAAAATTAAAAGAAAAAAAAAAAGAAAATGTTTTATTTGAAGTTTGTGCCGTTTCCTTATTCAGAATCCAAAAGTACCAACAAAATTTCTTCTTTCCGTGTTGCTTTTGAAGTCTTCCAGAGATATTTATCTCTGATCACGAAAAAAAAAAAAAAAAAGAAAAGAAAAATGAAGTTAAAGAAAAAAGAAATATAGACAAAAACTCTTGAACACAAATATTTATCTTCGAATGTATATATTAGACAAAATATCCAAGTTTTTTTCTAACTTCTTACTTGATGCGGATGAGGGTGAATCTCACGAAATTAGTAAATGGTTTTCGTGACTAACTCACTAGTGATCTCTTTATAGTAGTCAGCGTGTCTTAATATCTCTGACACCGAGCAAGAACATTGAGTCTTATACTAATCATGGTCTGCGAGATAAGCTGGATAACAGTTTGTTTAAGCTATAATGGCATTTAAATAAATTATGTTTGATTGAAAGACGGCATATTCTTCTATTTGTAATACAAGATCGGTCTATATTGTAACGAAACCGATTGTGCGAAAAATATTATCAGCTTAAGTATCAAGTGATTTTTTAAAAATATAAATCCTTTTGAATAAGACACATGCGAAGATTTTGTTCCCATTTTTTAAAACAGTACTGTAAGTCGTCATCTGACACTGCTTTTGGTTGTTTTTCCCAGTTTATATTTTCTCAGTACATCCTAAATTGCCTCCATTAGGCTGGATTTTGATTGATTGGTTAATCATAACATCAGTTCATCCCGTCAAGTATTAGTGTATGAGCAAGTTCAAGGAAACCTGTTCATTTACATTCATTTTTTATTATTATTGTGTTGTTGTTTCTTAAAGAGTTTTCTATTTAGCACATATTTCACTGACTTCTCCCTGAGCCAGAATGCAGTGAAAGCCATTTGAAATCGAAGACCGCGCATGAATCCAGATTCATGCGCGGCAGTTGCAAAAAATACTTGGCCCCATCGGCATATCCCTCAGATACCTAGAAATGAACTCAAACCAAGTTGATGGCCCTCTGAGAATAAGTGTTCAAAAGATTTCCATTTACCACGTACGAATGCCTGGTGGCCGATTTGGCATAAAGGCCAATTGAATACAAAACATTTTTAAACAAATCTATTTGAAACCTATATGGTACGCCAACAAGTACTATCACTCCGGGTCAGAGGAGATTTTGGATTAATGGTAAAGGAGGACTTCTCTACTTTCCCCTGAGCTCCAAAATCAGAATTTCGTCATCAGATGCAGTTTAATATCATAGCAAAGGTACCCTTTTCTTAGATTGATTTATCTTCTGCATGGGATACAGATAGCGTATTCAACTAGCGGTTGTAGGCAACCTGCATAAAAGGCTGCACTCAGTAGAAAATAACCCATTAAGAGTTAACTGGCCATAAACAAAGTGATCAACTAACATATAATAGTACAAAATTACCAAGAATACTCTAAACACAATAGGGAATGACCCTGTGATATAGTCGCTAACGCAGTGGACTGCGATATCCCAGTAAGCGATTTCGAACCCCAGTCACGCCATAACATTCACATTCGGACAAATACTCTTGATAAATATATGAACTCCTCTAACCTTTATCAGCTATTGGTTAAATAATGCAAGTACTTTTCTTTATCGAGGATGACTTTGGCATTAAATTACACAAGTAAGTTGATATGCTATTAAACAAAATTAAAAAAAAAGAAAGAAAAGAGAGAAGAAGAGCCTATAATCACACTGAATTTATGGCCAGTAAATAAAGTTAATATATGTGAAGAATCTTAAGCACATGTTAAGTAAAGAAATTTATCACTCGTTTATAGTAGAATGTCTTTAAAGCGATAACTTTATTTACGGTTTGCTTTATAGCAAACGCGGGGATTTTGAGATCGGAAAATCATGCTGCATAGCTCTAAACTTTTCAGATCCAACGGGAAAAATTAATTCAAGGTAATAACCCCAGCCTCCCTAATTTTCATGAAAATACCAGTCATCATCTTAATAGAATACATGCTCCTGTTTCACAGCAAACCTCTTAAGTATAAATGTCAGTACTTTTAGTCACTCAGGGAGTTTTGCAACTTCTCAAGTGGTAAATAACTTTCCCTTCAGTCTGACACCATAGGTTAAAGAGTAGGATCAAGAAAACTAAACATTATTTCTTGACACACTCAAGGGGAATTTCAATTATCTTGTGATTTGCACAAACTGTGCCGTCAACTAAAATGACGCTTGATGTCTAGAAACATAAGTAATTTTAGATCTTCCACGACGTATTCAGACAAGATTTTTCATCAGATAAAGATGAAATATTTACTCTTTGAAAACATTTAAAATAATCAAAATTTTGGTTGCTGTATGAAATTCTGAGAATAACGATTTTCGATCCAAATTACATGTTACAATCTAATAAAACTGATGACATCGTCATCTTGTATTAATGATAGTTTCTTTTTTAAATTACTGGATAACATATGCTGCTATAATTGCTACGTTGTAATCCAAAACAGGTATCCTGCTATCGCAAATGAAATTTAGAAACTCTCTTACAGGGTAATGATTTAATGCTTTACAAAAACAATGTCGTGGGTGTTCCCGTAATGGATAATGTTATTTACAGTGACATCGTAGTAAGCTAATATAAACACGTGTTGTGCTATAAAGTTCACATTTGCATCAAGAAGCTAGAGAAAGTTATAGGACTGATTGATTAAATAGTACTATTGCTGTCTTTCTAGATGGGTGGCATGTGCATTAAATAACCCACAAAGTTTGATATACTATGAAACAAAGAAAATGATCCTTTAAAAATGTTAACGTTTCATCCCCTAATTCACCTATCTTTTGTTTATCTCTCTCTCTCTCTCTCATTCTCTCTCTCTCACACACACACACACACACACACACACACACACACACACACACACACACACATGCACCACAAAGACGCTGACTAAATGGATGGAGAAAAAGCTTGATGGCAACTACACAAGAATGCTGCCAGCAATTTTGAACAAGTCCTGGAGGCAACACTCTACAAAGCCCCAACTGTACGGCAACCTATTTCTCATCACGAAAACTATCAAAGTAATACGAACCAGACATGCTGGACATTGCTGGAGAAGCGGGAATGAGCTCATAAGTGATGTTCTCCTTTGGACCCCCACATATGGCCGAGCAAAAGCAGGACGACCAGCTCGAACCTACATACAGCAGCTCTGTGAGGATACGCAATGTAGTCCAGAGGACATGTCTGAAGCGATGAACGATAGGGAGGAGTGGCGAGAAGGGGTCAGGGATATCCATGCTTGCTGCACGACATGATGATTCATATCACATACGATTTTCCATGAACTAATATAAAAGAACTGATAATATTTTTAAATGCGTTTTTAGTTTCCTCTCAATTTCTATTATTATCTTCTAGTCATTAATCTATTTTTCTCGCATGGTAAGCATGTCCACGGTTATCTATGGCTTGAATCAAGAATATATTCCTTTTTCAGTAGGAAAATTCAAAGTGTTATGTTTTGTTACCTTTTGTTTATAAAAATTCAGTTGATTTTCTTCAAAAAGTTGTCGTCTCCCCTGTTGTTTGTCAGAATGAAGAAATTTTGATTCTAATAATTGTCTTCTTTATATTTTGGTGTTCAGTAGAAAATATATGAAATCAATGAATTAGAAATATCTACAAGTTCAGAAAAAAAATAACTGCTTGAAAAGATTATGTTAATTAACTTGTTGATTATAATTTCATTTCAGATATCGAATTGAATTGGAAACCCGAATCTTTCGGAGATATACAAAATACATACACTTCAACTGCAAGCACAGTTTTAAAAAAAGAAGAAAAAAAAAGAACAACAAGAAGGTTAGCTTGGTTTCATGGTTTAATGATATATCAAACTTCTTGGTCCATTTAATGTTAAAGTCATCTTTGTTGAACAGTAGTAGTACTATCTAACCCATAGCTCGTGGGATAAGAGAGTACATACCTTTCTCAATGGCATTTGTATGAAGATGAACGTGATAGCAAGAGGCTGGCTCGAACTCACTTCCTAAGATGTGGCAGTTTATCACATTCCACAAATCCACGAGGACTCCCCTAAAGTAGAAAGAATTAGAAGGGGATAAATAAAGAAGAGGAGAAATGGCTTGAGTTTGTAACTATTTACGAAAGTGACCACAATTCGTCAAAATGTATGAACAAAAGACGTCACAAAGGAAAGATAATTAAAGTTAGGTCGATGGGAACATTACAGCCTTACCGTCTGAAACAATATGGCGAAGTTGTTTGCAGATGAAACCGGAGCCAGCAACGCAAGTATGTCACACGAACTATTTATCTGATGGCTGATAAGCAGACAAATAACAGCTTCCATTAAAGAACGAGATTATCTCCTGCTTGGCCAAACAATAGCGAATCGAATCACGGACGAAAGGAATGTTGAGGTTTATGTAAATAAAAAAAGTAAAGACAAAGGGAAACCTATCGAAGCCGAAGAAAAATACGCTAACTCTAAATTATTGATCAAGTATATCAACTTAAACCTATTGATTAAAGAAAACGAGGTTTCGGCTTGTGAAAAGTACCTAACAATAGGCTAATTGTATTTCGCTATGATATATAATGTTAATGTAAACGGATTGCAACATATTTAATGTCAGTGGCCATATCGAGTTTCATAGAGAATCAAAACAGAAATAATTATCATATAAGTCATATTAAAAGGATTTCAAACAATTGAAATATACCATATTGTTTCTTTGTAGGTTTGCTTTGTAATATACATAATTTTTGCCACTCACCGATATCCTGCCTAAGATTAAAGAGTAGCCACATGATCTTTCTGCTTGAAGCCGAGGAGATTATATGATCGGCATCATAAAAACACACACACACACACACACACACACACACACACACATATATATATATATATATATATATATATATATATAAGTTTGACGAAAAATCTTCGATTTCGTGTTATCATAAAAAATCTATTTCTGGTCGTTATAGTCTTCGTCAGATGGAGTTAATACATTAGTGTTTCGAGTTTTATGTAGAATTTTTCACCTCGTTACTGGCTTGAAAAGACAAAACAACTTATTTATTTCCTGATTAAATCTAATTATATATTAATGCCTAAATATTCCACTTTTTAAAAATTTCATTTTAAATAATTCTTTGCTTTTATTTTAAACTTCAATTTATTATTTAAAAACCGGTGAATATCGGAGGGTGTCCCTAGTAATTTGAAGTATAGTTTGAATAAGAAAGCTAAATTCCTATAATAAAATTTTTGCTAGCCTTTGGAAATAATGTTTGTATTCAATATTAAATGGGTTTTGATTATGAAAATTAGAATTAAATTAACTATTTCTTTGGTGGACACATAGCTCCCAACTTCTTGTTGTTTTCTTCATTAGGGGCATTACTTTTTCATTTTTTATCCAAGTTAAGCTGATTGTAATGAGTATTGTATTCATATTGTAATAGTTTTTTTGGATGTTATTCAGATTCTTTATTTTAAACTATATGTACTGATATCAATTTGCAATCTTAATTTTTAGTTGTTCCACGTTTGTTGAACTTTTCTCCAGGCGGTTTAGTATCTCCGTTAGTTCCTCTTTATTTTTAAACCCTAATTTTAAGTTTGGATTGTTTTACGATTTGTATTTATAGAAAAAAATCTTTGTTTATCAAAAAGGAGCTCATGTTTATATATAGATGTTGTCCTGTTTTATTTGTTGCAATAACTATCTTTCATTATGACAGACATTTTATGTTTAAACTTTCTTTTCTTTTTTTATTATATTTATTTTTTTTTTTGCTTTGTATTAGTGTTTCAATGTTGGAGTTAATTTGTACATTGTTTATATGTATTTAAAAGTTGAATATGTTTAATATAATTTGGATATGAAATTAAGTTAAATTAAGAATTATTTTCAGTGTCTACATTTTATTATTAATTCTTCGCGCGTGTTTCAATATGTAGAACATGTACTCGATTTTACTTACATATGAATATGTACTCTAGACACAGAAAAGCTCTCCAAACATAGAAGACATATGCGTACACATACACACATATAGACATATACTTATTACCCAGCAATATTTTGGTAAGTGCTAGTTTTCAGTAAGTATATAATCTGACTGAAACAAAGGAAACCGTGGATGGTAACTTCTGTAGTCGGTAGCATCCTGGTAGTTGGTGAGCTGACACGTTATGCTTTGCTTCACTCCACGGGTGACTGAGAGCCTCACGGATGAACGGGCAACCTCGTCTTGCATGAGAACATGTTTTATAAGATTAACACCGTGGAATAAACTAAAATTATTTGTTTTGCGAATGGTAAAGGTACAGTCGATCACTTTGCTTTATCCATAGAGGCAAATCCGATGAGTGACTCGTGTAGAGCATCAGGCAAGCTCAGCATCTCACAGTAGAGTGTGTTTCGTCACCATAATGTAATCGAAGTTGCTGAATTGTGCCACCGGTTACCAAATCATTGCAAAACCTTTTGACTCTCCCTAGGATATACATAGTGTCCTGCTGATGCATCCATACGGTATTACTGACACAACCACAGTTAGGAAGATATATCGTTTTATTTAATCAAAGATCAGATTTTCAAATGATTGACAACTCTCTAGAACAGTCCACGCCTTCGCCATGTATATGCTGAACTCTATTTCGGTAGATAAGATATTTCTATTTAGATATGTGAACAAACCTACTTAAGGCGGAGATTGTTTCTTCTTAAAAAATGAAAAGGTATATATATATATATATATATATATATAGTTTGCATAAATCAAAAACGAGCTAAATTGGTGTTTATTCCTTGTATTTTCTAAATGCAAACTCCAACTATTTACGTACATGCATTTCCTATATTCTGAATCCGAAATTATTTTGATGTATGCAATCTTAGTTTACGTCAAACCAACTTAATTTTATTGTTCATAGCACAAGATATGTCTGTACTGAAATGCATATGCATGTGTAGACCTATTTTAATAACTACACCAATATATACTTAATCCTGATAATTTCATTTTTTAAAGTGTATTCTGAAGCAAACGAAAAAAAGCATAACATTTTCAATCCAACAAACTGCGGCAAAATTACTATGAATCATTTTTATTGCATGTAATGCCTCCATTCAAGCTAAGTAACTATATATAAACTCCTACGTGGCTCGCTATCTATATTTTGAACTGCCAATAAATAAAAGGAATTCCAAAAATATATCGTCCTATTTATTTCCAAATAAACATCAACAAATAGAGATTTATATATCTATTAAATATCTGATATCATGAAGCTGCAAATTCACATTTCTAGCCAGACTGCATCGTCTGCCGAGTCATGAGGAGTATCCTGGGTATAAAACTTAACTACTTCCAGTGATGAGGCTCTAGTATTAGAGTTCTGAGGAGTTATCCTTTTTTTAAATTACTCTTAGGTCCACAATGACTCGCACTGGTGCACAATAAGGGTCTCAATTATGTGTCAAGTAGATCTTTTTGGAAATTATTAGTATTCATGAATCGAGTGAAAAGTGAATAGTTAGTAATTTACAAAGCACTTTGCTTCGATATGGCACAAGGCCGAATCAATGGGGCGCCCAATGAGACTCGAACTCACTCGTGTAGGTTTGCTAGTCTAGCTTGCTAACCGTTACACCACCAGAGAGTGAAAAGGGAATAGGCCGAAAAGTTCTCACAATGACGTCATATTTCTTTAATGAATAATGGGCTACAAAGCATCCTTTTATCACATTCCATAAGAGTATATTGGTCAGCTTATAAACATTTGAGAGGAACCTCGTAGAACTGTATGTAGGTTATTTTTTTTATCAAGAACATATATTTGAAGCAATAATTGGTTACACAGGATTTCTATGAGTTACTGTGGCTGGTTTTACGCAAACCTTCACTACTATAAACAAGTCAACTGTGTAGGTAGTCCAACACATTACATCTTCACTCGAACTTTTGAGTCCTCATACATCGATATCGATAAGAAATTCTATAATATATATATATATATATATATGACCATAGATAATTCGAATCATAACTTCACTCTTACTTTTCCTTTTTACCTTTGTACCACTCTTAATCTTTTCTTATCTATATATATGATTATATATATATATATATATATATATATATATATATATATATATATATATAGGGGTAATTGCTTATGCACGCGTGTGCATGCGTACATCTGTGATTGTGTGTATGTGAGTGTGTATGTTAGTGCATGTAAGTTTCATAGACAAAAATAAAATACACACACAAATATATTTTTACTTTGTCTTTTTTTTCGGTATCTGTGTTGAAGGGATGTTGAGATAGAGGGATTAAAAGATTAAGTGATTGAATTATCGATAAATAAAAGTAAAAGTAAAGTGGGCGACCATAGTCGAGGGTGACCCAAAGGCTCCCTTTTCGATAGCTACTACACCAAGGTGTAGGGGTGGGCACTACTCCTTCCCAGGATTGCTCTACTTTACCCTTGATCCGTACCTTATAATGCTGAGTGTTAAGCAAGGAGGCATCAAGTACCATTTTTTGAGTCTTTGGTAT
>OY757904.1:37413036-37430737 GCA_963585895.1 Sepioteuthis lessoniana | reverse complement strand
CAGCATTTTTAAGATCGACCATAATACTAAGAAGACTCCTGGAGACCTGAAAAGACTTGCTATCACTCAGAATCAAGTGAGTGTATCTTAAAAAAGTTGGCGATCGTAATAGAGGGTGAACCGAAAGCACCCCTTTCAATAGCTTCTACACCGAGGTGTACGGGAGTGAGCCACCCCTTTCCCTGGTTTATTCCACTTTACCCTTGATCCTTACCTTTTAATGCTGAGTGTTTAGCAAGCTGGCATCAAATACCATATTCTTAATCATTGGGAATTGAACCCCAGTCTCCCGGATAATTAGCGAACACCAGGGGCAAAACTCTCCAAAGAGAGCGTTCTGGGTTTGATACCAAATTTTATCCTTCGGTGAGGTGACTGGATCTCTTGGGAATTAACCCTTCATTTCCATTAATCCCAAATCCTCTTTGGCCTTAAGTGAAAGTACATGTTATATTCCCGTTGGGGGCTTCGATAGATCCCTGTGAATTGTTTTTTATTAGATAGAAATACTTGATGCCATATGATTGTGTGCAAATAAGTAATTAATAAATTGGAACCATGACTAGAAACTATATAATTGTGCATGAATCATAAGATGTAGATAGGAATGAATGAAATCATTTAATTCTGTCCAAATTATTTGTATCTGTGTTTTAACTTTAAATAACCCATAAGGGCTTAATATGCTGTTGAGTAAATGAACCAAACCAATAAACATCCAACCAAAAATCAAATTTTCTATAGAAAATAAATGTGTATTGTACTAATAGATTTTAAAAAATACTTCAAGAGTTATGCTTGATGAATTTTGGTAAGAATATAATTGTGCATACATACATACATACATACATACATAACGATTTTTTATTTGTAAATTATTTATCCTAATTTAACTAAGACATTGTGGCACTTGTCATTTCAGTCTGAGCTAATAAATCTATTTATTTACGCGCGAGCGCGCGCACACACACACACACACACACACACACACACACACACACACACACACACACATATATATATATATATATATATATATATATATATATATATATATATATAAACCCTTTATCCGGACTAGTTATCAAATCCACTCAATATTTTCCTTTGTTAAATCTCACGATTAAATTCCAAAAATCTAATGGTTCACTTGGTTAATTGAGAAGTAACTGGACTCTAAAAGAAACCTTGTACGTTTTAAAAGACTAAGTTACTTCCCTTGCACCAAAAAACTAAATTTCATGATATCCACGAGCTATGTATTATAGTGATTAGTAAAAACGTCACAAAAAATAATTATCTGCTATAATAAGCATTATTTATAAATCTCTACTGTGATTGTAACCAGGTGAACAGAAGTGAAAGTGTATCAAGGGAGATAATCAAATACCAATAAAAGAAATAATGTTATTTGCCAACGTATATTATTCTTCAGAGCTAAACCTTTTTTTTTTCAAAAGCAAGGATGATATTGTAGATGAATAACGTTTTTACATCGATGTTTATAGATTATAAATCATATCCTCTTCTCATAATTTTCCTTAAGAAAAAAAAAATCGGTTTTAAAACACCAAATCTGCAATTTTCATTTATTATCAAAGAAAGTGCATCTATTATCAGATGAAAACCATATGTTTATCTAATGAGCGATCGATATATTTAAAAATCTGATTTTCATCTGAAACAGAATAAGAATATAGAATAAGAATACAGAAAGATAATGTAGTACCAATCTCACAGACAACAAAAATGTCTGCTTTGAAAGTCTGGTTTTGAAATCCTAGATTTTTCTGTGAGGATCATCCTCAAGAGCCAGTAGCAAACACAACTTTGTCAACCAGTTTATATCCCTATACATGATACATACAACTATGATACATATAACTATGAACGATACCTAAATCAATTCCCCCCGAATACGATAAAAGTAATACGGGAATTCGAACGGATCCAGAAGAAAATATGTAGGCATAAAATGCCTATTATGTTTAATGAAATTTGCATTAACGAAGATATGCTGCCTAAATATATATATATATATGTATAAATATATATGAGCGTTGATATTTTTATGCATGCAAATTCTTATGTGGCTTTTTAATGGAGAAGTCTGTCTTCTTCAATAAATTATATGATAATTATCAGCATAAGTAAATATCTATAGCTTACATTTGATATTGTTATAATAAATCCCATGTATATTTATACGTTTTCACTAATTCCTATCATATATTAATAATTTTCAAATAGATCTATTTGACCCAAACAAGTATTACATTACCTGGCAAAAGTGGATCTGGAAGTAATGACTATGAGTGGGTAGTTTCACCCCCCCCAAACATCTAGAACTGGAACCTTACCACAACATGCAATCCATAGACATAGTCTAGGAAATATATAGGGATCGTTAAGGGATTATTCTCGATATCAATTAAATTTTTTAACTATATTATTCTTGGAATTCTATTAAATTATTATTGATTATATTAAATTATTTTTTCCGGAGTTTTTTCCTTTCTTCTGTCTTAACCGATTGGTCTGACTTCCATCTGTTATATTTAATGTCAATCATCTCATTCGCCTCCATCTCTTGGAAATGCATTGGTCATATAGTTCAAATGTATTTTCCTTCATTTTCACTCTCTCTCTCTCTCTCTCTCTCTCTCTCCCTCTCTCTCTCTCTCTCTCTCTCTCTTTTCGGGAAATTTACGAGTATACTCGCAGCATGAACTTCTTCGATTTAAGTCACTAGTTTCCTAGTTCCTGTCATTCAAATTAAGAGTTTTTATTCTTTTAATAAGATTTTTCTCTGTTAACTAATTATTTATGGCATACATATAAGCATGGACACACACACACACACACGCGCGTTGGCGCGTATATATATATATATATATATATATATATATATATATATATATATATTAGATACAGTTAGATATAATATACAAAGGTTCTTTTAATCAAAAAAAGTTATATTTTTCCAGCAGGACTGAAGAAAAAATACGCATTAAATCTTTGGTCTTGTGTCATATATGGTCTTTTTCCAGTCAATAATTCCATGCTCAGTAACTGAATAGGATCACATCTAAATAGAAAGAAAAACTATATTGAACGTAACGAGGTGCGAAATGTAAACGGAAAGCATTTACAAAACTTAAAGATTTTGAGGCTGATTTTCATCGCTCTTACGTCCGATTCTGTAATTTTTATCAATCTTTTTTGATATATCGCTTTCTTCACCAATTTCTTTTTTTTTTTTTTCTTAGTTTCAAAGACAATTAATAGATAGTCAAACATAGTCGCTTGCATGCACACACACACACACACACACACACACACACACACACACACACACACACACACACACACACACACTACAACTACAAGCCACAGATAACCACAGATAAGCATGCGTGCATTTTTTGTATCGGTGAAAAGCGGCGATTTTCTTTAATTTCTCGTGAAAAGCAATTTGTATAAGCGAGGAATTATATCATCGCAATCCCGCTTAAAATCTAATGGATATTCTAGGTAACTTTAATTTGTGAAGCATTTCGTATTCTAGCTAATTAATTGAACCGTGAAATCTCATTATTACCTTGATAGATTTTTTTACATGAAATCTGAAGAATTGTATTTTTTTATTAGCTCTAAATAAACTTGCAATTTCGGCTCAAATAATCGTCTGTCAGAACCAAAGGCGATTCGTTTATTCAGTGCAAGTACACTTCTCTTTCTATCTATATTTCACATAGCTTATGGTGTATAAGTTTCTCCTTGGATAAATTAAACCTTTTTTATGGTTTCTGATCATCGATGTTTAGCTAAACCTTGAAAGATAAGTTGAGGGTAAGCTGTGTGTCATGGATACTACTGGTGAGCCATGTGAGGATTCGCAGTTTTACTATTAAATACCTGAAACTGCCCACATGGTGAGTCATAACCAGTTTCTGTCTACAACCACCAAAATTTAAAAAAGAGAAGAAAAAATAATCTTAGGGTCTCAGGGTTAAAGTATCAAGTTTCTATATTACTTTTTGTCGTTTTAAAACGCTTTTAGTATTGGTTCGCCAGTGGTCCGGGAGACTGCGGTTCAATCCCAGGTCGAGTCATACCAAAGACACAAAAAATGGTACTTGATTCCGCCTTGCTTAACACTCAGCATTATAAGGTACGTATTAAGGGTAAAGCGGAGCAATCCAGGGAAAGAAGTAGCGCCCTCCCCTACACCTCGGTGTAGTAGCTAATGAAAAGGGATCCTTCGGGTCCCCCTCGACTATGGTCGCCAACTTACTTAGTATTGGTATATTGCGTCTCGTTGTTTTCTTACAACACGTAATATTTTGTTACTTGTTTAGTTTTGTTTTTACCACCACGAAGTAGGTTTTCGTTTAATAATAACAACACTTCCCCCATGGGAAATACAATGCTAAACTTTAAATCCCAGAGATGATGTCTGTAGAAAATTAAAAATGCGCTTTTGTGTTTGTTAAATAAATTACAGTCATTGAAATTGATATTTGGAAGTTCTAGACAGACATTCCCCATAGAAAATCTGTACATTTTATTTGTAGTAACCTCTTTTTAGGCAAACATATTGTGAAACTTTCAGACGGAAAATGGAATAAATTTAGGTGAAGATTACAGTGAGCATATAAACAGTGCGTTCAGCTGCTGCTAATTTGGTGAAAGAGAAAGTGAACTGACACACTAAGCTGTTGTTTTCTTTGTTTTGTTTTGTTTTATTTTGTTATACTACATTTTTTGCTCACAGTAAACATTTAATTTAGTTTTTCTTTAGATGAATTAATTACTTACTATCTTAGTTCCTGAAGAAGAATATAAACCCAAGTAATTTTATAATGCAAACATAAATTATAATTGACTGATATACAGTTTCTTAAATTTGTTAAGTTTGGTTTTGAAAGATACGCCAAGAGATTATAACTGTAATCAAAACCACTTATTTTTTATAGTAAATTGATAAGAACGATTGATTTTATTTTCATATCGTAACAGTAGTATTTGTTTTTACCATCTAAATTTGGAGGAATTTAATTAAATCATTTTAAATATGTTTTAATTTAAATTTTTACGGCCCCACATTCGCTATAAACAAATGAAACTTTGAAATTTCATAAAATATATGAATTCTAAATATGACAAAGCATTCGATTTTGTGTTTTACAATAAAATTATCAAAGTTTGATATTCTTTAGATTTCTTTGATGCTCTTTTGAGCAAATCTGATTCTGCTTTATTTTCCGTACTTTCTATGTATGGTACTCTTGTAAAAACTGTAAATGTTTAGCATCGTGCATTAGGTGACGATTCCGAAATCAGGAAAGTCATATTTGCAAGAGTTGTTTTTATTCCTGTATTATTTTGCGCACAAAACCCTCAAACAACACGCACGTGCGCGCGCGCGCGCACACACACACACACACATGCGTGCGTGTGTCTCTATGTGTGTTTGATTGTATTCACAAGGCCCATAAAAATGTGTGTGTAAGTGTATGTGTGTGTTTGCGTGTATATGTGCTTCGTACGTTCGTTTATATATGTGCATAGTATGTATGCGCGTGTGGGCGTTTAAGTGTGTGTGCATGTGTTTCAGTAATGTATATGCATGTTTGCTTGTATATATATATATATATACACAGGTGGGTGTTTCTTAGTCTGTGCAGGGTTTGTGGATATATATATATATATATATATATATAATGCTTTACCGTCAGCAATTCAATCACCTGATCCTTAAGCGTGAATATATTGTGACGTGTTCTATTTTGATTAGATATCAGATATATGCTGTTCATCAGCCGATAGGTTTTAAAGATTAAGGGTTAAGAGGTAGGCACTTAGCAACTCATTGAGGGCAAGGATAGATTATCCTCAATCTTGAGGTCTTTAGTGCTAAGTCAGATGGACCTTACTTAAGAAATAGTTTTCTTTCTTCTTAGACATATTAATCCCTCTAAAAGGTCAGTAGGTTCAAGTGTCGTATATGCAATAAATATTCGTGATGAAATATTAAGTAACATGAATGAGTACCCTCATTATTTGCTTCAAAGCCCATCCTCTCCGTAATATAAGATAATTTTCTATAGTTGTTTCAAATCTTTCTGTTATATGAAATTTGCTTTCGTCTGCGAACAAATTCAGTGTGGTCTCTTACCTTTTGAGAGACCGTCATCATGTTTGCTCATCATCATCACTCTTGTGGGAAAAATTACTCTCAGTTCTAAGAGCTCAGTTTCGATCTTGTGCCAGACTAATCTAAGTTAGATAAACATCGTTACACCTCGTCATCTCCATAATAGTTTGGGAGAGAAAAGTCCTCACTTAATGAATTATTATTATTATTATTATTATTATTATTATTATTACTATTATTATTATTATTATTATTATTATACTCTTTTGAGAACTTTTCATACCAGTGCTAGTTGTTGGATTTTGACTGGAGTCTGAGTCAGAGCAAGTCTGCTCAAGTCTCCAGGACTCTTCTCAGTATTTTAGCCGATATCAGCAATGCCGTCGTTTGGATGGTCTCTACGTGTCCTCTTATTTCCAAATCGTCCAGTCCCTGTACCAGTCCGTAAGTGACTGTACCAAGGCACTACTTACAAATGGTATCACTGTCATGTTCCATATTTGATTTTCAGTTCTCTAGCAAGGTCTAGTTGCTTATATTTACTTTCGCTCTCCTTCAGTATTACCCTGTCTTCAGCCGGAAAGGCAAAGTCCACTATTCGGCTGTTTTTCTTTGTTTTGTTTTTTTCTTTTTTGTTGGCTATCACTAGGTCTAGTCGTCTGGTCAAGATTATAGTTGTTATTTTACTCCTTGACAGTTTTTTCACATCAGTCAATGCTTTTGGTCTTTCACTGAAGTTTGAGTGACAAAAGACAACCTAGTCTACTACAAAGTTAAAATCAGCTAGAATAATCAGTAGAGTTCCAGAGACCTACGGAGTCTTGCTGTCACTCAGAGTCCAGTGAAATATTAAGAGTAAGATAATAATAATAATAATAATAATAATAATAATAATAATAATAATAATAATAATAATAATAATAATAATAAACTATGGTACATGAAGATGACGGGGATGTCAATTGTAATTAATTAGCTCAGAACAAGCTCTGAGTGGAAGACTTGGAAATAAGAAGACACGTGAAGATCATCCAGACTACATCATTATTAATTAAGATCGGCAAGAATACTAAGAAGAGTCCTGGAGACTTGGGGAAACTTGTTGTCTCTAAAACTTCAGTGAAAAACCATCAGCTAACGCTGGTGTAAAAACTCTCAAAAGAGTAAAATGATTATACAAAACAGATTTCAACCACCGAGTCTATTAAACGTTTGGCTATTTTGCTTTAAAGTAAAATAGTTTAGTTTGGTTTTATGGCATATCGACCATTATTGTTTTTTAATGCCAAATCCGGTTTTTACATTTATACTAAATATAAGATTTGTTAACATTTTGTACGTACACTCAGTGAAATGATCACACAGTTCAATTTCTAACAATTCAATTTAGCGTAAGTTAACAATGTTAAATGTTTCCAAGTGTTGCAATGCAACATTGATAAGTTGATTAAACATCTATCATTTATTTACACATGGTTAAATGATCAAACTGTTCAATTTCAAACAATTTAATTTAGCATAAGTCACACAATTTAAATGTCAAAAAGTCCTTTTCCCCCATACATAGGACCTTTCAAGTTGCTACCACTCTGGGCCACAGCATTTCAGTGAAGGGGAATCCATATTTCTAAAAGCTCCAACATTACTGGAGTCTCGCTATTAGATTGTTGTTTTGCCATAAACTGGACATTCGTTGGGGGAGTCTTTACATCTGCCGCGATGCAGTCGGTGTGTTCTACAGCTCAGTCGACAGGGCTATAAAGCAACAGAAGTTTGGAACAAGTTGCTAATAAGATCAACAACAGCAATAGCATAGAAAATGTTTTGAAATAGAATTACTGGAAATTGGAAATAATGTTTGGAAAAATAAATTAAGTTGGTATATGATGGACTAAATAATTTGATTTTGTATATACTTATTATATTTATAGTGTAAATGTTTTCTGCAGAGATCTTTTTTTAACGGTTGAAATGAGAATATTTTGAAAAGAGGAGATCCTATTTACCCAACCCCTCCGCTCGGGCAGGATATGACACAAGGTCAATTTTAAGCGGAGTTTAACAGGTTTGAATTCAGAGTTTTCCTTCTCCTAGACTAGTTGCCTCACCAAGGCTGAAGAACCTAGTCTGCCCTACTATTTACCCATAGCTGGAGGGAGAATAATTGGATTCATACCTTTCCCAAGGGTATTAGTGCTATGTGAAATGCAATCAGTCTCGTCCAGGATTTGAACTCGAGTCGCCGTGTCCAATTCCTGCGACGATAACAATTACACCACGGGCACCTCCATTTTGAAAAGAGGAGATACCCAATCAAATAAACAAATAAAAAAAGAATACTGTATTATTCTAAGAATTTAAACTTAGGTGTTATTGTCTCATAGGCAAAGAAATTTACTCATTTCAGAAACCTCAATTACTTCCTTTATTTATTTGGAAAACGTAGGTTCAATATCATTTACTCTTAACTAAGATATTCTGTAAATTAATGGTATTTAAAAACAGAGTATTTTTAGGTCTAAAAGATTTTTTAAAACTTTTCAAAAATTCAATCGAAAACAAAATGTTTAAAAAGACGATTTAATATTTTGGTTTTATTCTTTCAGTCATTGATATCGACTTATAGAATAAAATCGATATTTTATTAGTTAAAGAAAGGAATCGAATATATCTACTTGTCGTCATATTAACAGATATTTATTCAAGAAAACACGTGTTCATTCAGAGTCTTCTTTTATTTCTATTTTTTCCACTTAATTATTGTTTTTGTTCATCATCGTGAACTTATTCTTTTCTTCTTGGTTTTATTATTATTTACTCTTTTTTGAGTTTTCCACATCAGCGTTAGACGATGTTTTTTCACTGGATATTTAGTGACATCACATCTCAAGTCAACATGGCTCTTCTCAGTATTCCAGCCGATCTCAATAATGCTGTAGTTTGGATGGTTATTAATCGTCCTCTTATTTCCAAGTCCTCCAGTTCTTTTACCAATCCTTTGGGGACTGTACGAAGAGAACCAATTTCAATAGGTCTCTCAATCACTTTCGTGTTCCACATTTTTTTCAATTCCTATGCAAGGTCCACATAATTATCCTTGTTTGCGCTATCCTTTAGTTTTACTCTATAGTCAGCCAAAAAAGTAATGTCCACATTGTAATCTTTGTTTTTTTTTTTTTTTGTTGATTATCACAATGTCTGGTCGTCTGACGAGATTAGGTGATCTATTTGTATGTCAAAATCCCTGAGTATTTTGTGTGTCATTCTCCAGAACAGAATCTAGATTGTGTATACCATTTGTTCGTATGGTCAAACTTCAATTTATTACACAATTCCTTGTGAATAACCTTGCCAACTCAGTCGTTTCTACTTATATTCTTTCTGGGCTAATTTGCAGCATTCGCTTATGAAGAGATTAATCTTTTAGACTCTATCCCCTCATAAACTACATCTGCCGTTTTGTTCTGTCTTATCTGTTCTCGCTTTGATATGATTGACCCTTATGGCGTTGGTTTGTGCTGCTATTAGGGGAGATTCTTTTTCTCTCTTAAAGTTTCCTTTTCATAGCCACGTCTAGGATTTTTCGCGTGCGATGTTGTTTATCAGTCGTTTAAAACACCCATAGAGTTGTTTTTCTTCTTATTTTTGTTTCCTAGTTATTTTCATTCTGTTGACCATCGTGTTGTCAGTATCATTTCTGATAGCTATAATCAGTCCTACTACGTGTTTTTCTATGAAGTCTTCAAGTTTTTTCGATGCGTCAACGCTGTCTTCAGTACTGGCAAGTCCTCTTCCTCCCTCCTTTCTTGATACATATAGTCTGTCAACGTCGTCTTTGGAATGTAATGCCTAATCCATGATCAATTGTTTTCTTGTTCTTTGGTCCATTTGCTCAAGTTTATTCTCTGGTCCATTTCAAAAAGGGTGCCGAATATCTTACAATGGAGACAGCCCACGTATTTATTTCTTTGATGAGGTTTCTGCTAGACAGTTTGGTCTCAAGTAGCCTTCTACTTCTCCTGAGATATTCTTTCTGAATTATTTATTTCATCTTCACTTGTTTGTTGGTGTCAGCCTCCAAGATGTCCAAGTATTTGTAGGTTTCGTTTTCCTCGAGCGTTATTATTATAATTATAATTATTATTATTATTATTATTATTATTATTATTATTATTATTATTTACTCCTTTAAGAGATTTTACACCAGCGTTATTTGATAGTTTTCTACTGGATTTTGAGTGAGGGCAAGTTTCCTCATGCCTTCAGGACTCTTCCAAGTATTCTGGCGGATCTTAATAATGCTGAAATTTGGTGGTTCTGCACTCGGCCTCTTATTTCCAATTCCTCTTGTCACTTTACCGTTCCTTTATGGCTGTACAGTGGCACCAATTACCGTTGGTATCACCGTCACTTTCATGTTCCATAGATTTTTAGTTCTCTTACAAGGTCAATGTACTTATTTCTGTTTTCGCTTTCTTTTAACTTTACTCTGTGGTGTACCCGGACGGCAAAGTGCATTATTCAGCAGGTTCTCTTTTATTATTCACTTGGTCTGAGCGATATTAAGTGACATTTTTACATCTCAAAATTAAAGAGAATGTTGTCCATCTTATCCCCTTGGATGGACGGATTCTGGGTTGTGTATAAACCACTTTTTCGTATGGTCAAATTCAATCTTCTAGCACAATTGAAAATTGATCAACTTACCCAACCAGTTGTGTCTGGTCTTATACTCTTTGTTCGATAATTTGCTGCATTCTTTTATTATTAATGATTGATCGTTTATTTTCTATCACCACGAAGCCAACGTTTGCCATTTTGTGACATTTTATTTATTTTCACTTTGACGTAGAGGGTTCTTATAGGGTGCTTTTGTGTTGCTATTTGAAGGGATTCTGTTTACATGTTAACGTTTTCCTTTCTTAACCATGTCGGAGTTTTCCTGTGTGAAGTTTAACTTGTCTGTCATTTGAAATGTCTATAGAGTTGTTTTTCTTTCCATTTTTGTTTTCTAATTATTTTTATTCTGTTCATGCTTGTGCTGTCTTTGTTTTTTCTGGTTGTTTTAATCAGTTTTTCCAGTGCACTTTTTTATGTAGTCTTCAAGTTATCGCAGAAATGTATGAACGCTATTTTGAATGCTGGCTACACCTCATCCTCATTCTTTCCTTGACTCATATAGTCTGTCTACGACATTTCTGGGATGCAAGGCCTTTTGCATTGTCATTTGTTTTCTGGTTGTCTGGTCCATTTGTTTATGTTTCTCTTTTGTCCTCTTCAAGAGGGGTTCAGAGTGTTCTCCAATGAGGAGAGTCAAGGTTTTTCTAAACTTTGATGAGATTTCTGCTATATAGTTTAATTCTGGGTAGTTTTTTCTTTCTCCTGAGATACTCTTTTTAATTTTTCTTCATCTCCACTTGTTTTATGATTCCCGCTTCTAATATTTCTTTCAGGTTCTTTTTTGAAAACATTTATTTCTTTTATTACTAGCGCCTTAGTATACAACACTATTGCAAAAGAATGTGCCGATTAATATTACTCCACCAGTCCCTCGGTCTTTGACCTCAGCTGATAACCTAGTCATCTGCATTCACATACATTAACGTAGCCCCTGATGTTTACAATGTATCTCGTTCTCATTCTCGTGCCAACAAAAAATCGTAGTCCTTTACAATTTTATTAAATCAATTACGGATAGTTGATAACGTCTTCTGTCCTCTTTCTCTCCCTCATTGAATTAGGGTTTTTTTTTGTTTCTTTTTCATTTTGTTTTTGATTGAAATTTAATGTGAACACTTTATTTCTAACTCAAACATGTTCTTTTGATTTATTTTTCAGTCATTACCCCCAATTGTTAAAACCCAGTCGACTGGTGCTGTAGAATTCACCAACTAAATTACTGAAGAGCGGCTCACGACTAAAGAGACTCCTGCATAGGATAATAAACTAAAATTGATAGTGTGGCTTCAGTGCTGAAGTTTACGGAAAATGGAGAAGTACTTTTTTGCCATTCCTACCAGGTTCACACTGACCTGGAATGGTAGTACCTGTTAGAATTCAAGTTCTAAACCAAAACGAACAATTTAATCATTTAATAATACTTGAGATTTTCAAAGCATGTGCACACATATGATTAATATAAAATTTAATTAGTACTAGATATTAATAATTAAAACCAATTAACTATGTGCAAATATATAAGAACGAACTTTTTTAATATGTTACTTACAAACTATTCTTTAACACATTACATATATATGTATATATATATATATGTGTGTGTGTGTGTGTGTGTGTGTGTGTGAAGAATTTGAATGTGGTAATTTATGTTTTTTCCTATAATTACGCTCTACACGTGTTTCAGACTTTATGGTCTTCTTCAGAACATAAATAAACGTTAGGAAAGTGTTTATATTTAGTTTATATAGTGAAGATTGTTCATATAGAAGTGCAATTTCTTTTTAATTCCAGAATTCGAGTCTGGGAATGTTCTGTTGGAGTTAATTACCCATGAAACCTTTGGCTTCTGCAGATGTTGTTTTTTGCATGTATTTACAAGAATGTGCTATGTGGGTTGGGGATCGTATGTACGTAATGAAGATTATCTTCGATCAATTGTGAGTGAGAGACACCTTGTTTGTCTACCGACATCACCATTCCAAATATATATATATATATATATATATATATATATATATATATATATATATGTATTGGAGGTTGGTGGCGGATATTGATTCGAATGTAGTTCACTTGCGGTTGCAGAAATGTAACTAACTACCGAATGAAAACAAATAGGCAAGAGCAAGGTTTCTTCATTAGCAATTTTTTGTTCAGCTTAAGGACTTGCATTTGTTTCTCATTTCTCATCCCGGTTCTATTTCATCTCGAATCTATTTTCCCTGCTTATTTTATTTGCAATAAGTTTTCTCACCTTCCGTTCACAAATAGACATTTGAAACTTTTGAACCCTAATATAGTTCCCTCCACATAAATGGGACCCCTTCTGCAGTTAGAAGCAAGTTACTGACCAAATGAATCGCCAGAAAAACGACTTCATTAAATTAACAGAATAATTGATCTTAAAATTTAAGTTATTGGAATTCGCATATATTTGTTCATATCTAATTTTAAGTCTGAATGGGCCAAGATATGTTACTGTAGGGCTTTTTGATTTGATTCCCCACAGATTATTTGCTAAGGCATAATGGAAAAAATTATGTTTAAGTTTTATTATATCAACAGTTCAAATCATTATCAATATTTCTCTTACGTTACATATTTCCTATCATTTTTATCTAGCAGTGGCATTTAATATTCATTTTAATACGATCATAGAAAGACAGAATTCCGTTGCTATTAGAAAATTAAATTTTCGTCCAATCTATCTATCTATCTATCTATCTATCTATCTATCTATGTCTTTCAGATCTATCTGTCAGTCAATATATGCACATTTTATTTTCACTGAATAGTTTGATCATAACCAGCAATCTCTAATCGAGGTATCAAATAAGATACACTTCTTTTTAATACAATCTTCTCGTGACATATATTCTATTCCGATATCGTAAAATAAACACTTGACATAGAGCATTAAAATTTTTAAAAAATCATCAGAATTTTTTTTTTTAACATTTCACGCTCCCTGTCATTTTAAAATCAAGAACATATATTTCGCCCGTTATCATAATTCATTCTTTCTTTCACTCTTCCTTTTTCTTTCTTTCAATCTTTCTTTCTTTCTTTATCTATTTGTTTATCTCTTGCTCTCTCTCTCTCTCTCTCTCTCTCTCTCTCTCTCACACACACACACACACACACACACACACACACACACACACACACACACACACACGCATGCAAGCATTCAGACTCAGATATATCTTTATTTTTGAACGTAAATTCAGTTGTTTAAATATTTCCCTTATTCGTTAAATTAATTCTATATCGTATGATTCTAGATACTACAATGTAAAGCTTTCCAGTTCTGTTCCATTCATCTGTGTCTATGGGTACTGGCAAAAAATATTATGCTCAATTCAAGAGTTATTTTTTGATATCTACTGAAATCATTTTTCTTCAGCAGAAGGCCAAATATTGGAATAAAATAATGGTGTTGGAATGAAGCTCAATATTGTATTATGTTAACATTCCATACTTATCAATAAAAAAATCAACCTTTGAAATTCTGCTTTTTTAAATTTTTTTTTTTACCTGGGCTCACACATAGATTGTTGATACGTATTGGGAATATCTATCTATTTTAAACACGAAACAGACCACTATTTCTCTAAACAATCTATTCACTTTTGTGGTTGTTAAGTTCACAATCCCTAAGCAGAATATGACTATCGTCTCTCTACCGCGTAAATATAACTCTGTTGGCAGGGCTTAGAATATGATGACAGATAAGCCTCCCTATCCAAAATTGGGGCTCCTGGGTATGACACTAAACTGAATCTAGTGGTAAGACTCTAGTCCTTGATATCTCAAAACTGAGTAAAAATTATCAAATGTATCTCCAAACGAAAGCTATAGATATAAACATTCAATATAAGCATTTCCCTCACCCCTTGGAATAAAATAACCCATGACGGTTTGAAATGCCCTTAGATCAATATTTCAATCAGCTACAATGCCTTGGTTTTCTTGCTAATTGCATAGTTAATCATGACCCTTGGAAGTTCGGTTCACACTGAGTGCTCAACAATCATGGATTTGTGCCTGACTATGCTTTCAAAATAACTATAAACATCTCCATTCTGTACAAGTATCTCGTTGTTTCCACTCACACATTACATTTCTCAGTATCTCTCCCTCCAACTCGTGTGCCGTAGTCTCGTACCCTTTCTCTTTCACTTCAATGGCGCGTAGCCAACACAGTAATACGCTGAGTTCGTATCAAAATCCTCTTAAAGCCAAAGTAGCTTGTCCAGGGGTTGGGCTTGACTGGGCACCTGACGTCGACCGAGTAGAAGTAGAAGAAACATAAACCGCTTGATACCCAGTGACCCTGGCTGCTTGCTCACATCCGCAAACTCACAGATGTACTGGATGCATGGGTATTAGTGAAGCGATGACATCTCCACCAACAGCTTCAACGACGACATCGCTGTTACAATAGCAATAACAACAAAGTGACATCTAATTGTTTAAGATTAATCGAGCTGAATGCAAGTATTTGGATAACAATTAAGCGCGGCTCTCTTAATAGGCTTATGCAAATGTCGAGACGCCGGTGTTATGCAAATCAGGTTTGCTCACAACGCCTTGTAACGTTTCAGTTCGCTTGCCCGCCATATATATATATATACACACACACACACACACACACACACACACATATATATATATATATATATATATTGTATTTTTCTTACTTGTAGATTTGGTACGTGTCGAACGGAAAAGTCATGTGTCATTACGGGTTAGAAGAAATGCCAAAAATATGCATAATCTTTCTTAATACATTCGAATTGGGTTTTGCAATGATACGAAGCTGAATTCTGAATAATCTATGGCATTTAGTTGTGACGCACCCTGTAGGCAAAAAGTAAAAAAAAAATTACCTTTTCAAGGTAAGCAAACAGATGATAATAATAATAAGCACACATTTTATTGATAAAAAGAACAATAATAAAGAATGCAGAAACAGAATAATGGAATTAGAAAATTGGATATTAATCTAGAATACAAGATAAATAAAATAATGGGGTATAGAATAATGAGATTATTACTATAATAGATGAAGACTATAATATAATAATTACAATTAAAACAAGAAAAAACAACTAAATCTAGAAAATATATTAATGGAAAATAGAATAAAAACAAAAAGAACAAAAACTTAATAAATTAATAACACAAAAGACAAAGAGGAAATATTATGAGAAGGGAATTGCGGATTGGTTATATGGTTTTACTATATCTCAACCCTTTTGGCGACATTTCATGCCGAAGTCAGTAGTTTTTTCTAGCAATATGTTTTAAAGTAGCTAATGATTGAAATCACATATCATCAATTGTAGCTTCAAGCTACAATTTGTAATTCTAATAATTAATATACATTTATATGGTTTCAAGTAACTACTACTACTACATCTACTGATGCTGGTATTACTAATAATTATTATTATACACCGAATTCTAGCCAGGAGTCACGACCTAGTATTCATTAGCAAGAAGAAAAAAAACATACTATTCAGTATATTTTGAGTTCCGGCAGAGTAAAAAAAGAAAAAAACCAAAAGAAAAAAAAATCCGTCTGAAAAAAGGTGGAACATGAGGGATGATTTGATACTAATTGTCTTTAGTGCACTTGGAAAGATGCCAAAATGTTCGGAAAAAACGACTTGAGAATCAGGAAATTAGAGAAAAAAATTAGACAATCTAGACCGCAAGATTGCTGGGATCAGCTAAAATTCTCAGAAGAGTCCGGGAGACCTGAAGCAATTTGTTGTGATTCTGACTCAATTGAAATACTACCCAATTAATGCTGATGTGAAAACATCGAAAGGAATAAATAATGATAATTGTATGGTTTCATGTATTCTTAACACAAATAATTTTCATATTTATTATGTGTATTCTTAGTCAATGCTAATGATGTTCTAATTTTCTCTCTCTTGGATTTTCTTTATTTCAAATTACCATTCGCAGTGCAAAATGAATTTTACAATTACTGATAACAAATATAACCCACAAACTGACAAATGCACACGATTTACTAATATCAAATGAATATTCAAGAGACTGACTATTTGATTTATATATTATGGATATGAAAAACGTCCTTATCATATTAAATACTCAATTACCATTATGTAATTTCCTCTGGATCTGTCAGAATCGGTGTACAATCTCAGAAATTAAGTAGCAAGTGTTAAGGCAAATAGTCGTCTTATTGTAAGAGTAGAACAACAAATAATTTTTCCACGTCCCTCATAGTTTCACTGCCGTAGTATACTTTATATTAGGTGATATATTCTTACAACGCTTGGGCAAGCATGGTCCTTCATGAATTACCTTAACTGTTTTTGTTTGTTTTGTTTTGTAAAGGCATATCAACCTCATTGGGTTATCTAATGCCAAAGCCATCTTTCTAGAACAGAAGTGATACTATTTGACCCATTGCTGGATGGATAAGGATAGTCAGTAATAACATTACCAGGAGTAGTTGTCCGAAAGTAAACGTAATAACGTGACACGAATTCGAACTCTCTTACAACGATTCCGCAATCCAACAGTTAAACCATTTCACCACGAGAACAACCACAGCTGATTTTGTTAAATAAATGCTTTTCAATTGACAAATTCATGGTTATTATCGTAGATTGATTGTCTTCCATTACAAGTGGAAAACTCCATCAACCTTACTGTTTTGGTCATACATGAAGGAAGAAGATTTTTTTTCAATTCAGAAAAAAATTACTAACAAATAAACGTGAACTAACTTAACTAGAATTTGAACTCAGTCCACCAATTTTATTTTCCTCGCTAATAATCCTTGTTCCACACATATTTTATTAATCAAAGTTC
>OY757904.1:37330536-37408036 GCA_963585895.1 Sepioteuthis lessoniana | reverse complement strand
AAATTTCTAGTATGTCTTCTGTTCGAAAATAATTATTTAAAGAAAACCCGTGCATTTGTATTTACCCAACCCCTCCGATACGAGAAGGATGAGACACAGGGTCAATTTTTAAGCAGAGTTTGACAGATTGGAATCGTCGGAGACAGGTTACTATATCAACGTTAAAAAGCTCAGTTTTCCCTGCTATTTATCCATTGGTCGAAAGGGAATTGGTGTATTCATTATTTTCACAAAGGAATTAGCGCCGTGTGAAATGCATGTAGCCTCGTTCATGGTTTGAACTCGGTTCACTATGTCCTCTTTCTTCGACCATAACTGTTTCACCACGTGCGCGTTCTTGAAAACTCATGCGAAGGTCGCAAAATTTTATGTTTTTTTAATTTTATTTTACTCGGTTTAGAAAACGTAACAGCGCCATGCATCAAAAGGTTTATAAAAGAATTCACTGGTGTTTATAGTTCATATCTAAGTGGTCCTATTATTAAAAAGTCTTGGGAAATATCCAGGGCTTTGTGTTTGAATGGAAGTAAATAGCTAGTTGCATTCTCAAATCATTTTATTAATAATAATAACCTTTTGATTTTAGATAATTGTAGCACTAAAATCAGAAAATGTATAACACATAGGATTTTTAATATATGATATTTTACAAAGAAAATAAATTGTAAACATTATATTATAGATTTATTATGTTTTATTCTTTTTCTTTTATAGGAAACTTTTTTAAGATCTGTTCACAAGTTCATTTTTTAGGTTTTAGTTGTACTTAATTTCTCTTTCTTTCTTTCTTTCTTTCTTTCTTTCTTTCTTCATTGCTTTCTCTGTCTTTCCACACTTTTATCTCCTCTTTGTAATCAGAAAAGCCTGTCATTTTTATCGTCAATACCCTTATTCATTTATTTTTTAGACAAGTCAGGCATTCCATCACAACTGGATTAATCAAACAAATATGGAAGACCGAAGAAGATATCAACCAAAGCCAACATATTAACATCGGAAAAAATATTCAGAATAATCTGGAAACCTAAAGAAAACAACAGATAAATGTATATTTTTCTATTCGCCGTCGTTCTAATACAGTTTTTAATCTTAAACTATTCCTAGAATAAGCAACTTTGAAATTATTTCGATTGGTCTTAGGGCATATCAAGCATTGTAGGTTATATAATGTTGAATCGAGTTTATACATGTGTATTACATATGTATGATTTGTAAGCAGATTTTGTTGAAAACATTTTTAAACGAGTCTAATCTCATTCTTTTTCACACAGTTAAATAGTTTCAAGTATTTCTATATAACATGAATAATTCTATTTACTATAAATGATTTGTTTTTACACTGTTTAGTGGGTATACATATATGATTTGTAAGCTAATAGATTGTAGGTAATATTATCCTTAAATGATCTATAGTTTCTACAAAGTTAATGGTTTCAAATATTGCAGTCTAGCATAATTAATTCTATTCAATATAAATCATTTTTTGCAGACAATGAAGTGATTACAAGTATTGCTATTTAACACAATTTATTCTATTCAATACAATTCATTCTTTTACATACTGTTAAATGGTTGCACGTTCTGCTAAGTTATTGTTAGGGGGACATATCCTACCATACCCCAAAGATGGACTCGTCCAACCAAAACATATTCTCCGAGCTTAGCACACTCGTTGTGGGGACAACTTCTCGTTCCTTACGAGACATTTGATAGACGGAGTTATAATGATAATTCAATTTAGACACTGTTAAAGAGTTTTAGGTATTGCTATTTAACACTAACTATTCTATTTAACATTTTTTTTTTCGTTTTGCACACATTTAAATAGTTTCAAGTATTGCTATGTATACTACCAATTCAATTAAACCTCAGTCGTTTGTTTTTAAACAGCTAAGTGTAAAAACTGTTCTATTTCAAACTTTTCGGTTAAGCATACGTCATTTTTTCGAGCAGTTTAAATTTCAAATTTCTATTTGACCCATAGATCGGACCCTATCAGGTGAAACCACTCCGAGTCAGAGTGCACTTTGGAACAAAAGCAATGAAGGGGTACTACACATTCCTCAAAGCTTCTGCTTTACTGGCGCCTAATCTTTAGATGGTTTAGTGTCATAAACAGGACACCCTTTGTGGAAGTATTATACCTCTGTAGATATGCAGTCTGTATATTCTACGGCCTGAACTGATTGGACTGTATGTTGAAATGGTAGAATGAGTAGCACCATAAAAATAAATGTATAGGGATAGTAGAGCCTAATAATATCTCAACAAATCTACTTAAAATACGCTGACTGTATCCCATGCAGAAGGGTAAGACTCTCCACCCATAAACAGTGTGGTCCTTTGTATAACACTAAACTTCATCAGACAGTGAATTTCCATCTTTGAAGATCTGTGGAGTGTGGTGTGTCTATTCATTGTCATTAAAGTGTGCGGGAGAAAAATATGGAATGACGTTCTTTTTGTTAGTCTGATTAGTCCAAATGTTGGAAAAAAAACATGATAATTCAAAATTTTCATGACAAGCTCTATTTTTCAAGGGCTTTTTTGAAAATTAAATGTCAGTCCTATAAGAGTGATTAAGAAAAGAAACGACTAAGAATCTATGATTTGCTTAACGATGAAACCGAGCCTAAGTTTCTTTGCCTACCGTATAAAAGCAAATATTTTTTAACAGAAAAAGAGCTTTGTAAGGAAAAGGGGGATTGAATAAAAAATACGAAAACAAGGTTTCTTAACCGTTCTTGTGACAGCAATTAAAAAGGACCCCACAACATTTATTAGAAAGCATACTAATAAATTGAAAATCCCCGAGAAAACTGAGAAGATAGCAATTAAATAAGATTTAAGCCCATACCTTAACCTGCTACATGGAATGTTTTAAAAAAACAAAACATGCAATATCCTATCGAAAAAATGGTTCGCTTAAGATTCTTCTGGGGAAGAATGGAATAAAATGTCTGAAACATTTATTTTAAAGGAATGCAACTCGTTTCGAAGGCGTGTTGATACAATCATTGAAAAATGGTAGCCATATTGAGGACATTTACTGTTTGTGTCCATCTTCTTATTGTGTTGTTTATTTTTTAAAACTAAAATTAATCTTTTTTTTATAATCAAGTCGTTACCAGAATATTCCTAATTTTACTTCTACACCCTGCACTATCATGTCTACTATGAGCCTTGTTGATAATAAGAGTAAGGTTTTTATTGTTGAAACAAATAAATATTTAAAGATTATACATATTCGATAGGACTGTGTACATAAAACAAACAAAAAACTCTTAAGAGACAACAAAAAAGTGCGATAATCTTATCTCTCCACTATCAAGGCGTAAAACATCTCTACTCATGTTGATATGCTGTTAAAATCAATCAATCAACTAATAATCTGATATCCTGGTGTCTTGCTTCTAAATGACTTAAAACATGATTGAAACAACATCGTTTGCCATGTCTTACTCTGAATAAGTCAAAGTATTAAGATCGATTATTTCACGGATTATTTCGACGAATAACTCATTTTTGACATTTTTTGTCTGGTGAATTTTTACATATATTTTTTCCGTTTATTACTCAATTAATTCATTCTTTTTTTTTATTACTTTCAACATTACATAGAAGAGTCTTTATTGTTTCCATCAAGAGAAGTCTTTATTATTTCAATTTTTATTTTTAGAATACTATATGATTTACACTTATTTCTCTTTGTTTACTGACTGAAATAATTATATACTGCATTTAGCATCATATAAGATGCATGGTTTACAAATGTATCTTAGGGGGTGTCCTCGTGGTGTAATGGTTAAAGCGATGGACTGCGGAATCGTATTAAGCGAGTTCGTACTCCAGTCGCGCTATTACGTTCACTTTCGGGCAAATACCCTTGGGAAAGGTATGAACCCCGTTATCCTCCCAGCTATGTGTTAAATAGTATCACTACTGTTCTTCTAGGAGAATGGCTTTGGCATTAAATAACCTACAAAGAGTTGATATGCCATTAAACAAAGAAACCAGAACCAACCAAATGTATTTTAGGAACTACTGCTCACTTCAAACTCCCTAATTTCGATATCAGATTTCACTTAAACATTTAGTCACATGATCCTAATGAACAACAATGTGTAATATTAGCATATAATAATTTTAATGCTAAATTGGGGACTTATTGACCAGGAAATGCGTTAATTTCCTAATATACCATACGTGAGCGTTCAATACCTGGTAAAAAAAAGGATTTTGAATGCTGATTTTTAAGGCAGGTAGGTCCTCTTTGTATGGGTAATCGGTATAACCTTATCCACCACCGTTTTAATAATGACATCGTGAATACTAACTTATATATATATATATATATATATATATATATATATATATATATATATATATATATGTATATACTTTTTTGTTGGTCCAAAGAGAGAAATATTCTGAAATCGATAGGTCCCTTAAGAGATCTGTATTTTTTAGGATTTATTTATTTATTCCGTTTTTACATATGTGTATGATTCCAGTTTGTTGCTTTTGTCAGACAACGTATATGGCGCAAGGCACATGTTAATGGGGTACTCAATGAATCATGATCTCACTCTTGTTTGCAATCTTGAGTTCAAGTCTCACTGACTATCCCATTGACATGGGCAATATATGTGCTCAGAAGAAAGCAGCAAGCTGGAAGCATACATGTATGTAAGAACTAAATAAATAAATAAATTCTAAAAAAGAACACATCTCTTCGTGGACCTACTCATTTTAATATATATATATATATATATATATATATATATATATATATATATATATATATATATATATATATATATGTGTGTGTGTGTGTGTGTGTGTGTGGATATTTTCTTCGTATAGATATTTACCTAACCCCTCCGCTCGGGCAGGATATGACACAAGGTCGATTTTTTTAAGCGGAGTTTACCAGGTTTGAATTCAGAGTTTTCCTTCTCCTAGACTAGATATTTTCTTCGTATATTTACACAATGTTTATCAAATTTTGCTAAGAGAAACTTTGAAACTTTATATTCGGGACACAAAATACTATTCACGCCTTTTTTTTTGCCTGAAGGAGATACAACATTTTTTTGTATGGCAACGTGCCTGTTAATTGACAGCTTCATATCTGTATAATCTCAGATAAGAAGAGATAGCCATGAACTTTCACAGCGAATTAAATGATTGACAACCAACAATATTTGCTAGAAATGACTTTTGGGTCAGTGGTTCCGATTGCAACTTAATTACTTTTGTTTTGTAGTCATTGTATGTATTGTTCCTCTTAGAAAAATAAAGACTCTTCTGTTCAGCTTTGTAAGTTTTAATATTATTCAATGCATACCCACTGATCAGGTAATGAAAGAATAAAAGAGATAGGTAGAGATGGAGGTATAATTGATAATTTTACCATATTTTCTATGTAGGACGGTCTGCCTGCCAAGAAAGTCAACATTCGTAGTTATATTTAACTGGGCTCAATCTTCACTTGCTACCACAAGAGGGAATATGTACCAAATTTAACTCCCTAGATTACAGAATGCAGTTTTATTTTGATTCCAAAGATTTTTGAATTGAATATATTTATTATTTTGCATAATAAATTGGACTAGTGATTTCATCGTTGTATTTTTAATGGACATACTCAATGGAAACCTTTTTATACTAAATATAACTTGCACTCGGAGTTAATATCGACTGAATTAAAGCAGTTTTATTCTAGAAAACAGCTTCATAAGCAGAAGGCGTTCAAAATAGTTGTTTTGTTGGTTGGTTGGTTTATACAGCATGTCAACTGGAGACACGCTGGGGAAGTTCCGGTGGCTTAATAGTCAAAGTGTTAGACTGCGGCCTCGAAATAACTGAATTCGAACTCCAGTCTTGCTATTACGTTCACTTTTGGATCAATACCTTTGAAAAAGCAAAGAACCCCATCTCACCAATCATTGGTTAAATGATCATAATTCCTTGTAAACAAAGATTCAAGAAACTATTCTAAACGCAAATAATTTGTACCTACATATGTGTTTTAGCTTTTCAAGCTGTCATGTTGTTTCAAGCAACTAATAAAAGCCCTTAATAACCAATTAAGACAGGGATGTCCTCGTGGTTTTATCGTTGAAGCGATGGACTGCGGAATTCCAGTGGCGCCGTTTTAACAAATACATTTGGGAACGGTATGAATACCCTTATCCTCCGAAGCAATGGGTTAAATAGTATGACTATTGTTTTTCTAGAAGTATTCATTTGGCATTAAATAACCTACATAGGTTGATATTCCATTTAATAAAAGAAACCAAAATAGTTCTGTTTTCAAGTAAATATTTTTAATACACACAACTTGTCCATTAGTCTGTGATTTCAAGTATTTCTATGCACTAATAATAACTTTTCAAACATATCTGTTTGACCAATGACATGATGCTAGCTAGTTCTACTGCTCTGAATCTGAGTAAATTTGAGATTAATAAAGACGAAGGCATGACTCCACTCTTCCCATAGTTTTAAAACTGGAGGTTCATCACTAGATGCAGTTAATTGTCATACCCATACCAGTTTGCCTTTTGGTAGATTTTAGTAACTGCCGTCAGCGTGTTTTAGCTCAACCGATTGGGGGAAGTAAAGTAGTTTTTGAAACTTACAAGAATTCAAATACATAAAGTATATAAGGAAGAGACACTTTCTATCTTTAGAGACGCTTTCTATTTGTGACAGGTTATCGTAGTTCTTTTCAAATCTAACTTTCTTTTAACACTGACAGAAAATTGCAATCCGGTTGATAATAACATAGTACCCCTATTTCAACTTTTTTCAGCCCACCACAGCCGTCTCTCTCTCTCTCTCTCTATATATATATATATATATATATATATCTCAATATATATATATATATATATGAATATATATATATATATATATATATATATATATATATATATATATATATCTTATTCATTGCTTGCATTTCTTTAATCATATGCATATATCATTGGATAGGTTTGGTGTGGGTTCATCTACATCTTTGATATAATTTGATAAACCATTTGAAGACGGTCTGCTATTCATATCACTTCACCTGAAAAACTATTTCAAGATGATGGCTAACTTCCGCTTCATGACTGATTTGCATTTAAAGAGATTCTAACTTGATGTGCATTTTCATTCTTCACTATAAACGCAAGTCTGCTGAGATGGCAATCATACGATTTCTAAGAAGAAACCATTCGCTTTCTACAAAACAGTAAATAAAAATGCAGATAAAAAAAAGTTATTAATGAATAATTTTTTTTTCTTTTAATTTATTTTTTTACGACATTCAAAAATTAAGAAATGAATTTTTTTAACAAAATAGAAAAAAAATAATGACTTTTCAACATTCGACTGTACGAAATCTCTAGTTGGTGGCCTATTATATTATTGGCTTAAAAAAAGTTTGCAATTCATTTTTTTTTTGCAACGATACATTCAATATTGCCGTGATGCGATCAATATGAAAGTGCAAGCGTATGGAAGTTAATTTATATCACAGTTATAAAGGGATACATGAAATTTAATATAAAATAAAATATTCTTTTAATATAGAAAACTGTTAGGAAGTAAATGAAAACTAGAAAAAGCAATTAACCCTTTAAAGATCAACTTTCTGTCGACACGGAATCTTAGAAACGCTGGTCTTTTCCGAAGTAATGTGTAGCGGCAAAATGAATGAATTTTTGTTCAGGTGCACAAAAAAAAAAAAAACTTTCTATAACATATGTAGAATTATATTAAAAAAATAATTCGATGTTGTAAAAAAAGAAACTTTACTTATTTGTATGATCATTATTTTGCTGAAACTGAATAAATACAAAAACACAATTAAAGATGTCTCGTCAGGATGTTATGGTTAACGAGCTAGTGTAGAAGACCGTGACTAATTTTTATGGAGTTTCATCGAGAGGCTCTACTGTTTCTTTACCAGATTAAGCTAATATAAGTAAATACTTATCCTAAGAATGTATCGACGTGAGGATATTGGTTACGCACTTGTCCAGTAGACCGTTACTAATTTATTTTGAGGGCGACACCCACTCGTTGTACTAGATATAACAAAGTTTTCTGATAATTGTCCACTAAAAAGAGAGTAAAGTGCATGACAAATTTTGCTATGATTACTATTTTGACTGTGAGGTAGTCATGGGCGAGTGGTTATGAAATTAAGTACTAAGCAGCTATGTTCTCCATCAACTATTGTAAATGCTAGTGACAAGATATTTGTTTTAAGATATCTGGCTATATTAAAAGAAGAAACTAGAAAACGGAGAATGTTTTGTTAATATTCCGCTCTTCAGCAACTTACGACAATATGTGTTTGTTCTGATAAGTGAAGATTTTTAGTTAAGGTGATTAATGTGTTAAGAGTCTATTTCTCTTGATGGGTGCATATCGGTAAACAGAAATGATATGTACAAATGTCTATAAATGATAACATGAAAAAACAAACAACTTTTCAAAGAAAAGAAACTATTCCAAACTATTCCCTTTAGCAAAACGTGATGTCATTCATTTATAATGAACGTTATGAAGAGACATAGTTTTCGGTCAATTCAGTCGTGACAATTGAAAGTACTTATGCAGAAAAGGGAAAATATATTTAGAGATTTAAAATTTGAAAACTTTTCAAAGCACTATTTTATAAGTTTTTTTATTCTATAAATCTAAAGTGATTTTTAAATCAAAGATGTCAGAATTTTCTTATCCAATGAAAAAAAAATTAATACTATTAAAACATATATTATTGTATAATATTTATTACAAAATCTAAAGCAATGGAAATTGGAAATCAAAAATATCAATATGTTACATTTCAAGCATACGTACACGCCCAATATATGTATTTAGGAAATGTTATTTTGGGTTTGTGAGTTAACGAAACGGTTATCGCGTAAGTGGCTATTTGCGTTTCACTTTACGATAATGCCATTGCTAAAGGCCTTTAATATATCTGTTCCCCTCCAACGAAATAATGTTTAAATAATAGCACAGACTGAGTAATTTAGTTTTAGCATGACAACCAATCTAAGAGAAGGAAAAATCGAATCAACTGTTTTCCGGTTAAAAATTGAGTCACATCCTGCCCATGGCGAAGATAGATACCAGCGTGGTTTAACATGGTGCAAGAACAACCAAATAAAACCAACCAACAAATCAACCAACCAACCAACTATCGTATAGTAATAAAAAAGAACTTGGATTTTCTTCTATGTATGAAACCCCAGATTTCACGTCAATTTTACAATGAATTTTTTTTGTATGGCAACAACAAACGTAGAAAGATAAATTAACATATTTACTTGTGTATTAGTATATTTTTTAGGGTTATAATAACGTATGTTTTTCAACCTGATTAGTTCCTTTAAGGTTGAAAGTGTGGCAATTGACACTGACAACATTTCAGCAAATCTAAAACCAGCTTATATATATATATATATATATATATATATATATATATATATATATATATATATCCGTGTGTTTGTGTTATCTGTACGATGGAGGTTTGTAATAATATTGTTAGTTACCATATCAGTAGTTATATATATATATATATATATATATATATATATATATATATATATATATATATATATCTGAGAGAAGACCATCTATAAAACATACGCCTCTGAATCAAATATCTATGAAATAACCTTTGTCTCACGCGCTAACAATTCGTTTGAAAAGCATTTTCCAACAAACTATTTCCTTACAAATCATCTCACACACACACACACACACACTCTCTGTCTCTGTCTCTGTCTCTTTGACTCTCTCTCTCTCTCTCTCTCTAAGATTCGGAATTAAATAAAAACTACAACAATTAAGCAACGCCTGTGAAATTGTTGTTTAAAGATGCAATAATTGGATTACTACAATGGAACCGGTGCAGTTATTTTTATTGAATGTTTTCGTTAAGAAATCTTTCCCATTTTCCTGGATACTTAACAAAAGCAGACGTTTGTCTGACACATTAAAATATCGGTAAATAATCTCACGTCGAAAATGAAAGTAGATAATCATATTTTCAATACAATGAATTGTAAAACAAGCAAACTTCCCCAGAGTAAGACTCAAATGCATTCAACACTGCGAATAATGTAAATTGTTAAGATCCTAACTGAATTACTTTAAAAACTCAATTTTTATTGTGTTTGCTAGTATTAGACAGTTACTGTAATGTATAAAAAATATATCTATATTATCAAATATTGATTATATCAAGTTAATTTGAGTGTAGTAGAAGGGAGCCGTCGAGTCACCCTCGACTAAGGTCCCAAACTTTACTTTTTGATTACCAAGTATACACTATCTCACCTTATATACACACACACACACACACATACACACACACACACACACACACATATATATATATATATATATATATATATATATATATATATATATATATATATATATATTTGATTTTCATTTTTAGCCCTCTTTCTAAAACACTGACGGCGTGAAAAAAAACATGGAGTAATTTGTAAATATAGATATTTCACAAGCAGATATGTGGAAAAAAAATTAATAAAAAAAGACTAAAAACATCCGCTCTGTTTGTAAATAACCAACCAGAACTAGATTAAAAAGCTGATTCGTAAGAGTGTTCAATATACCCAGTAGGGCAAGACAAGAATACCAAAAAGGGCCTGAAACAACCAAAATAGGTTTCACCTAACCGACGATCAGGGTAAATCAAACTCGTCAGATCCATTTAGTGAAACATAAGTAGGTAGTTTCTGGGTCTTTTGGCTATTCCATATACACACACACACACACACACACACACACACACGTACACACACACACACACACACATATATATATATATATATATATATATATATATATATATATATATATATATAATGAAAATAATTCCTTCATCACCAAGAGGGAGTCTACCTAGATTTCACCAAACGGCTCTTCAGGATTATTCTGAATAGCCGTTTCGTGAAACCTAGGTAGACTTGCCCTTGCCCATGTAGGAATTATTTTCATAATATTAGCTCTATCTCATGTATTGAACACTCAATTACGTTTTAGCTTAGGTAATTCCGTCAGTGTTTTTTTTTTCGTTTTTTTTTTTACTAGACGTACGCGCTGCTTGATTATTTTCAAGTACCACGTGTGTTTTTCATCTTTTCTTTGTCTTACGAATTTTTTTCACGGATATCACTTTGTAGAATTTGCAAAGTTGACAATCTGTTTTTTTTTTTACACTAACAGAGTTATAGATTACATTTAAAATTTAATATATATATATATATATATATATATACACACACACACAAAGGTTGATGAGTGTGCGTGTATGTGTGTCACTGTGTGTGTGTACGTGTATTTGGGTATCTATCAATATATTTATGTTTTCGTGTGGTTGTGTTTTATGCGGGTGCATGTGTATATATGCACGCGTGTGTGATATGTCTATATCATGTTTAATAGAACCCTAATTGAAGCTTTAACTTGTTTTACAAAATGCATGGTAATAAAACTAACAACTTATTTTAAAAAATTAAATTTCGCCGTCTTTTACTGAAAAGTACTCAGTAAAGATAGCAAGAAAAAACATTTTTTAGCTTTTCAATAATTTTCTTTCAAGTGTCGACAGTTTAAACTGATTAATTATTTTATTTCTGTTGTGAAATTCAAGGAAATAGTATTTAAGTCGGGATGTAAATAATTTCAATCTGTAACACCTTTCATCATCATCATCATATCGTGCTGGCAGCACGGATATCCCTGACCCTCTCTCGCCACTCCTCCCTATCGTTCATCGCCCTAGGCAGGTCTTCAGGACAACATCCTGTATCCTCACACAGCTGCTGAATGTACGTTCGTGCTGGTCGTCCTGCTTTTGCGCGGCCGTGTGTGGGGATCCATAAGAGTACATCTCTTATGAGTTCATCTCTGCTTCTCCAGCAATGTCCTGCATGTCTGGTTCGCCTAACTTGAATAGATTTCGTGATAGGGGGCAGGTGGCCGTACAGTTGGTGTCTTGTGGGGTGCCGCTGCCAGGACTTGTTGAGGATTGCACGCAGCATTCTTGTGTAATTGCCATCTAGTTTCTTCTCGAGCCGTCTTGTTAGCGTCCATGTAGTGCATCCATATAGCAGTATCGATGTGACCGCTGCCTGGAAGAAACTGCGTTTCATTTTATCGGTCAGGTCCGACTTCCATATAGTCGATAGCCTATTGATAGCTGTCCATGCTTTCGTTAACCTCGTTTCGATGTCCTTTTCGGTTGATTCGACGCTGCTTCCTAGGTACGTGAATTTGTCTACTAGTTTAAGAGGGGTTCCTTCTAGAGTGGAGATGTCCCCCGTTTGGTTATAGCACATATATTCCGTTTTGTGTGCATTAACATGGAGGCCTATGCTTGCTGCTGCTCGTTCCAGGCTATGCAGAAGTGTTTCGGCTTGGTCAGGTGTATTTGCCAGTATCGCTATGTCATCGGCGTAGTCGGCGTCGGTAATTGTTGTTGCGGGATATCTTCTGCTTCTTTTCTTCGTCAGTTCGAAGCCATTCTCTTTGATTTTGTCAATCGATGTTCTAAGTACGTAGTCTAGACAAATGATAAAGAGATACGGAGCCAGCGTGTCCCCTTGTAGTACTCCTGCTACAATGTCGAAGTATTCTGTGTCTCCATCTGGTGATCGTACTTTTACTTTAGTGTTTCTATAGAGAATCGTTATTGCCGCTACGGTTTCTTTAGGTATGCCGTACGCTAGTAGGATTTGTTCCATCTTTCCTCTGTGAATGGAGTCGAAAGCCTTGGTAAAGTCGACAAATATTAATGTCGCTTGTAGGTTCTTTGCCCGTACACCTTCAAGGATTCTGCGGATGGTTAGTATTTGTGAGGTCGTAGATCTATTTCTTCGGAAGCCATTTTGGTTTTTTCTAAGTATGTTCATACAATTATTCGAAGTATTTGAACAAAGAGACGATTAGCACATTATCTATTGATCTTGGAACTCAATACATATCACATTTAATTGTAATCAACTTGGCAGGGTGTACATTTAAACGTGTTTTATGTTGCTGGTTGTCTGATAACCGGAAGTTTAAAAAATATAGCCCAATTATTAGACAAACGCAATGTTTTTTTAAAAAAAAACAAAAACTTCTAATTTGAGTAGAGCTTCTAGTCGGCTAGAGCTGTAGAATACACCGATTGCTTCACCGCGGAAGAGTAAGTTACCCAACCAAAGACGGTCCAAGATATGACTCTGAACAATCTGATAGTGAAGCTGCAGTAATGCTGGAATTCTAAGGACAGTGGTGTACCCCTTCATTTCCATTGCTTTCAGGTTCCCTCCGGCCCAGAGTGGTAGCACCTGATAGGGCCTTATCTATGCGTCAGATAGAACTTGACTGCATATTTATGCTAAGCGAAATTGTTTGAAATAGGACATTTTTCGCAGTGAAACTACGAACTTATGCAAAACTGAACAGTTTGAAATAGACCTATTCTTTCATAGAGCTAAACGGTTTACTTATTCTAAACTGAATTCTTTGAAATAGAACAAAACCAACGAACCAATCCTGACCTGAGCAGACCAAACATATTTGAAGGTTAATTAATTCAGTTCCGAATTTGTAAGGAAGTCGTTATCCTTTTCTCAAAATACTTAAATGACACAAGGAGTCATAAACAATTAAAAATATCATACGTAGTTCTCGTTTAATTACTTATGAGCAACACTTTCAGCATGATAACTTTCATTATTACTATGGATAATATATTCTAATTACTCATGTAAATTTAAAATATAGCGTTACATCAGCACTAATAGTCTTTAGCGCATATTCACTAAATACATACTCACGGGTGCCCACTATTTAAAAAAAATTACCACAATTTTGAAACGTTCAACTAGAAAAAATATCTCACGTGTATTTTAAGTCTTTAGAGATTTATATAAAATAATATGTCATAAGGTCGCAGAAATTAATTTCTACTGAGCTTTAGTGAGTTTCATAATAGTTTCAGCAAAGGAGGTTTAAGAATAACCTGTTCTAAGAATAGTGACACGTGTAGAATGCAACAGCTTTTTAGAGATTCCTTTCTTAGGTTTGACTGATGTTTCTATTTTGATAATCCAGTAGATTGATGTTGAGTTTTTATTTATGTATCTGATTAAATATTACATAGTAAGCCATAAATATAATCTACGGGTCTGTTAGAATTTCGTTAATGGACAGATATTCAATCGAATTTGAATTATTTCATGAACATAGCAATGTTAATTTACATTTAGATGAGATTTGATTTCATAAATACTGAAACGAATTCACGATTAATGACTTTAACTAAGATTAATATATGTATATAAAATATTTGATCCCATAGGTACGAAGTAGTAATCAGCTCTTATCACTGTCAAATTTGAATTAACAAAATACTTGTCTGATGCTTATGATATGTCATTTCTGTCATCACTAGTTCAGTTTTGCATAAGTTCCAGATAAATTCAGATCAGGATTTTAACTTGAGATATTTCAGATCAGAATTCCCGGCTCATATTGATTCTTGTTAAGAATACATTCAATCGAACATATTTTATTGTCATCATGACATAACTGATAAATCTGGGTTTAATTAATATCTATGCTTGTTATTGGTTTTTGATTGTTTAAAGCTCCAAGACTTTCAGATTCTCTACTTATGTCGGTTGAGGTGGTCGTCGTAATGAAATGTGCTTGTCGAGAGCGAAACTTCTTTTTTCTTTTTAGTTCACGTTAAAGACCATGGGAATGACATTTATGCGACTATTCTATGTAACACTATATTTTCCAGACTTGTAGGAAGACAAAGATGTCTATAAAAAGAAAAAAAATTTCTGAAAGCAAAACATGGTACCCTGGTCTAACAACAACATCTGTGAAAACCTACATGCCAATGAAACTATAGAAACATTCACTATATAATAGAAACAGGAGAATTAAAGATATAAACAGATATCATAAATAAGTGACTAATATATAAAGTAAAATGGCTGATCTACAATTAGGGAGCGAAAATGGAAAAAGGTACAAAAAACTAAAACAAAGTAAAAAATGTGACCAGTCTCGAGAAGCAAACAAATAAACAAGCATTTTTATAAAAGTCCACCTTAGACAGAGAATTGCATCGATTCCAGACTATTACACCTGTAGAAGACTTATGGTTACGTGACCGAAATGTTTTGGGGAAATGACAGCATAAAAGACGAAAACGAGACAGACTGACAGAGAGACAGAGATAGAGAGAAACAAAGGAACAAATATTGTCGACAAACCTTGAGGATAACAATAATGATAACGATATCAATAAAATTCAGTAACTATAAATATACGTTTGTAGCAGTCCAAAAATACAGTAGATTCATTAACTTTGTTGAATTGAATTTTTGTTGCAATTATATCTTTATTAAAATAAATTAAATTCTGCCCATTTTGATTACAAATAATACCAGATAATATCATATTGAATTAATGGTGTCCTGAAAAAAATTATATCGTTGGTTTATACGGCAATTTACTATTTAAAAATATTCGGTTTGAATTAGTTGCTTATGGTACCCAAAATATTCATATTGTTTATATATATATATATATATATATATAAAAGGTAAGGATCAAGGGTAAAGTGGAGTAATCCTGGAAATGGAGTTGCGTCATCCTCTACTCTTCGGTGTAGTAGCTATTGAACAGGAAGCATTCGGGTCACCCTCGACTACGATTGCCAACTCAAAATAAATTGCATTCATATGTTGGAATACGTTTAGTATTTGGTCTGCCACAAATTCATTAAGTGAGGTAGTGCTAACAATATATTTCTTTAACACACACACACACACATATATATATATATATATATATGTGTGTGTGTTTGTGTGTGTGTGTGTGTGTGTGTGTGTGTGTGTGTGTGTGTGTGTGTGTGTGTGAATAAACCTGCTCATAAACATTCACATAAACAATAAATATCTCAGAGGTATTGTTGAGCAATGGAGTTTAGATTTAAATTCATATCTCCCTGCTCCACTCTGCCGTGCATACGAGTCAAATTAACCCCGACATATAGGTGTGTATCTGTGTGTCCATTTACATAAGAGAAAGAAATAGAAAACAAGACTGTTGATTATGCCCAATAACTTGCGTATATGTACACGTCCCTGTTTGTTTACGTGTATGCTGTATGATTATATCACCACGAAAATGTCTATTCGCATTTGCTAATTGCAATGACCTCACCAAATGACACAATTGTTATCCCATAATCAGGTGACTTGAAGAAAGACATTTATAAAAGTTTATTCAATGATCGTGCTTAATTCACGGAAATTAGACTGATTTAACGCTATTACAGGAAAATTATATAGATTCTATCATCTTTACGATCTTGTCGAATTTAAATTGATTATATATGCTGCATGTGAAGCATGCATGAAAACACACACACACACACACACACACACACACACACACACACACACATATATATATATATATATATATATATATATATATATATATATATGCATGTAAATAAAAAAGAAATGAACGAATGAAATTTTCTCCATTGGAGCTTGTATTTCTGAGTTATAATTGTTACAGGTTAACGAGTGCCATTACTCTTATAATTCAATCAGAAATAGAAAAAGCTTTTATTGAACGTAAATTATATTTAAAAATTGACACCGATTTTGAAAAGTAGATTTTGGAAGTTTAAAAAAACACATTTTTACCTCTAAATATTAAACACTTTATTGTCATTTAAATTTTGACGTATGTAAAATATGTATGTATTATACACACGGAAAACAAAATGGAAAAGGATAGTTTTGAAGAATAAAAAAATACGCCTTCATACAAAAGCGTCACTAAATTAAACTCTGACGTTTGCATGCATCTATTTGCTACATACTAACGATTTCGTCAAGGTTTATGTGATTATCGGAATATCAACTCCTAATGGGTTATTTACTGCTGAAGCCTGTTCATAATAGTAACTATTTTCAACATTCCAGGCACATTTTTGGACAATAATCATTTTTTTAATGTGGTTAAATAGTTTTAAGATTTCCATTCTAATACGAATCGTCTTCAAACAGATCTTCTAGATCCGAAATGGAGCCATAATCAGAACGACTACACCAATTCAAAGTGGAACTTGGAGTAATGGTCATAAAAGTGTGTGTAATACTTTCAACAGCTCTGAAAATAGAACCTCAAAATCAGATGCCGTTTAGTTTCCTATGAAGAGAACGCCCATTTAAGGAGGGTCATACCTATCTGCAAAGGACACCTTCAGCGTATTCTGAGCCCCGTTGGTAGAGCTTGATATATTAATATAAACTAGGAAATTATATAATTGCAGCCTGCTAGGATAGAGACACACATGCACACATACGCCTGAGTGCGTACACAAAGGTGCGCTGACTCACAAAAACACACTTACGCACATACACACGTAAATATAGGCACACATGCAAGCCAGAGTGCACACATAAAGGCACAGTGATTCTCACACGAACAAAAATACATCAGCGATGTCTAAACTGAGCTCGATAGAATGGACATCTTACTGTCACCAACAATTTATGGACTAAATAACTTATAGATCGATAATAGTAAAGTGATTTCTCTGATCGTCTTAAACTTATGATGCTGTGTCTGTCTCTGTCACCAAAGCTAAAGGAAGATATATATATATATATTTATATATATATATATATATATATATATATATATATATATATATATATATATATAAGTGGATAAGGAAATAAATCTGCCAGTAAGAAGAAAAATTAAAAAGACAAAATAATCCAAAATTTCGTGAATTTATAATGAAAGTTGACGCTGAATATTTCGGTTGTAATAACACTTTTCAGGACTTTAAATTCAAGAAATATGTTCTTAAGATAGCTGTGGATGTTTGATGAAAGAACTAGAGAGAAGAGAATGTGTGTAAAAAGGAAGATTCATCAAACATCCTTTGCTATTTCAACAATTTTTTAATGAATTTAAAGTCCTGAAGAAGATTATTATCAACGAAATTTTTAACGACGATTTCAAAATAAATTATCAAATTTTTGATTATTTTGTTTTTTTCAACTTTTCCTCGTCTGTATATAAGTAAAGTTTGCGACCATAGGCTTCCTTTTCAATAACTGCAATACCGAGGTGTATGGAAGGATGCTACTTCATTCCCTGGATAGCTCCAATTTACCCTTGATCCATATCTTATAATGCTGAGTGTTAAGCTAGGAAGTATCAAGGACCATCTTTTGAATCTTTGGTATGACTTGATCAGCGATTGAATCCCGATCTCCCAGGCCTTTGTCAAACATTCTAACCGATACACTTTGGTAAAGGACGGCGTAACCTTTAATTTTATGATCTCAGTCTTTCGCTTTCTTGCTAGTTTCTTTGTATCGGGGTCCAAATCATGGAGAAGATGACCTAGTTTTTTTTCCTAATTATACCAAAGACACATATGGAAGTATAAACAATAAAAAGCTATAAATCCTTGAACCCATTAGTACTAAAAATAAATAGCCAAACGTAAATAGCATTCAACACCGGAAATTACATACTCAACATCTTCAACATCTAACGACCGATCGAAAACCCTTAACAATAATAAATCTTTCCAACAAAACAAATATTGAACTCAAACTAAACATAAAAAAAATACATTAAAAAATTCTCTCTGAAAGCAATCAATCGATATAATCGCAAAATCTTTGGAGCCAAACCTTGGCCAACATCTATGTCAATCGTATCCTGATACAAAATATCTAGCAAAGAAAGCTAGAGAAAAAATACATAATACGATCATAAAAAGAAAAGTTGCGTGGTCTCTAACTAAACTTACATAAACAACTATATATATATATACATATATATATATATATATATATATATAAAGAGAAAAAGAAAGAGTGAATGAGTGAGAAACAGATAGAGTGAGACTATCAATAAATCTTTCTCTCAAAAACTCTTATGAAGTACTTTTTCTCTCATTAGACCTTTTTTCTCTTTCTCTCTCTCTCTCTCTCTCTCTATATATATATATATATATAAGTGATTTCAGTGTATGTTTAGGTTAAACTTAGAATGCTTTTGACAGATTATCGATCATGTGGAAATATGATTTCTCTAATAAAATAAAATGGAAGTTTTCCCATTATGTAGCTGTGTCAGTACTACTGAATGCTGAATGGCTACTTTGATGGGAACAACATATTAATGCTGCCTCCTGTTCTGAAGAAATCCTGAAATTACAAATAACCCACAAGTTAACAATTTTACGTCCACATATCTCTCATCTCATAGACCATGAAAATAAAACGAATGAGACACGCTGGGTACAACTGGAAGCCGAGGCGAAATCATAAACGTTGATCTTCTCTGGACTACTAACTATAGACCAACCAGTGTTGACAAAGGAGGAAAAATTTAATCCATGAGCTAGTGAGAAATCAGGGGTGCCATCAAGACCTACCAAGAGCAATGGTTTATAGAGAGACAGGGTGAGAGGGGTGTAATAGAATCAATGTTATGTGCACTTTCCATGCAGAGGTCGTGTCCATACTACTATATAGATCCCCAATTTGGACGCTGACAAAGTGTATAGAGAAAAAGCTTGACGACATTTGCACACGGATGCTACAAGTTATATTTAACAAATCCCGGAAGAAACATACCACAAAACAGCAGCTGCACGGCCACCTACCACACATCTCGAATTCCATCTAAATTATTCAAGACATGAGGAACACTGCTGGAGAGACAAGTGCGTATGCAGAGTCTCTGAATGTCGCTGGGCTGGTACACCCCTCACTCGGCCAAGTTCGTCGGAACACTAATCTGGTCGCGTGTGTCCTGGCTCGACTGGCAGTTGGTCGAGCTTCGCCTTTACCGGCATCCTTGAGCCTCGGGTGGTGGGTGCGTGCCCCCAGGCTCTAACCCTCCGTGGAGGGCCTAGGTTCATCGCCTGGCACTTGAGACGCCATTTTTTAGGGGAATGCCGAGGGGCCCGAGGCATTTTTGTAATGCCAGGTGTGTGTGGGATTCGGCCCTGTGCTCAGACCCAACTATGAAATCCCCTGTGCCATACTCGTCCGGTTGGTGTGACGGAAGTCACATACCGACACTGATGGAGGAGCAAGGACAAACTCATAAGTGACGTTCTCCAGTGGACCCCTTCACACGGGACACACTAGTGTAACACAACCAGCCAGAACTTATCTATAACAGATCTTTATGGACGCAGGATGCTGTGTAGAAGATCTGCTGGAAGCGATGGATGATAGAAACAGATGGCGAGAGTTAGAGAAATCCGTGAAAGCATCATGACATGATGATGATATATATATATATCCGAGGTAAGACTGAAAAGTTCATAGACCAAAATATATGCAGTGAAATGTGTCTAAATTTGATTTCTTTTTCATCCTAATTCTCTTTGTGATCCACGAACTTCTATCGATGTTGTAGTGCTTGTATATAATTGTAAAAAAAAGTAAACATCAACAGATATGATGACAACATATAAACTTTTCTGTTCACCCATATATATATATATATATATATATATATATATATATATATATATATATATAAATTTATGTGTCTGTGTGTTTGCGTCGGTGTCTGGGTGAAAGTCTGTGTGTCTAAACATGTGCGTTTATGTCAAGAAGTAGAGCCTAGTATTACATTAAATACATTCATCATAGACACACAGACACACGAACAGAAACACATACGTTCGCGTACATGTGCACACGCGCACTCCCCCATATATATATATATATATATATATATATATATATATATATATATATATATATATATATATTGAGTGTGTGCAACACCAAAAGAGGAAGAAAACTAGAAGTTTAGCAAGTTATAAAAACATAAAGCTTTTACATATCTTTTACATATTTTTTACATAAACTTTTACATATCTACTTGTCTTTATGAAAAAAATAATTAGTTTTTAAATGAGAATTACATCATTTTTTTTGAGGGGGGGAAGTATTGATATTTTCCGACAAACTATTAATTGAAGAATATAAAGAAGTCAAAATGTTTTAAATATACACCAGTAATTTCGGTTGTCACTCTTATTGAATGCTGTAAACAGATTTTTTTTTTAATGTCATACTAACCATCGTGAGTTATTTAATGCAGAAGCCATCCCTGTAGAAGAATAACATTCATAAAACTTATCCCATGGTTGGATAAATAAGGGGGTTTATGGCTTTCACATGGGTGTTAGTCCAAAAGTGAATGTGATAGCACAACTGTTGTTCGAATTCTCTTACTACAATATCACAATCTAGCACGAAAGACGCAAAGCTAAGTGGACAAAATCTTATCGATTCTTTGTTTATATCTTTTATGCCATCACAACATAATCACACACACGACGCCTCTTCTTGATATTTTGTTTTCTTGAATCCTGTTTTATATTATATCTAAGATATAAAGACGTGTATGACTTTAAAATAAGTAAAATGCCGGAACTTTAACATGTTCTCAAAAAAGAGGATTCATAGATGTTTTGACCAATGAAAAATTCACCTGAACAAATGTGTTGAATGAAAAGGAGATAACTTATTTTTAAATTGATATTCCTTTTTCTGTCCTTTTTTCTTGGCAACCAAGGTTAAGCTTTTGTAATATTTTTAACCTACATCAAGTATACATAAGCATTCCACCTTTTTTACGTCATTTACAAATGTGTTTCAATAAATGATTAATCCTCCTGCATCCTATATTCATTAAACCATTCTCAGAAAATGTGTGTGTATATACAAGAATAAATATAAATCTAACTGATTCTTACTAAATTCTCCTAATTTTCTATCATGTAACGTTTAGATTCGTTTTTTATAGAACAATAAATTCATTCTGTTTATTCCAATTTCAAACCATGTCAATTTGATTTTTCCTACCGTTTTCGTATTTTCTATATTTATACGATATTACTTCCAATCGCATATATATATATATATATATATATATATATATATATATATATATATATATATATATATATATATATATATATATATGTCCTGCTGATAGCTCGGCGTATCTTGTCTCTATTTCGGCATCTATTACTATTATTATTAACCCATTAAAGGTCCTCTAGACAGCATCCAGTGTCCGCGTAGAGCTCATCTTTAAATTTTTTTGTTTTTTTTTGTGTGTAGAAATTCGTAAGAGAAATTATCAATTAATTTGTTCTTACTTCTTCAGCAATGCTCAGCATGTCTTGTTCGTCTTACAAGGATGGTTGTCATGCTGCCACCACACACACACACACACACACACACACACACGCACACGCACACGCACACACACACACCAGTATATTGTCTCTGAGTTGATGAATATTTCACAGATGTCATATTCAAGTCTTATATCACATAATCAATTTGTGTCTTTTAGTCATTTTGTAGCGTATCCATTGGTATAGATAGCTAGCTGAGACTGGTACGCACGTAGTCACTCAGTCATATGTCGGAGAACCCAAAGAATTATATAGAAAAACAACACCGTCTCTTCAGTGTTTTCTTTTAAGGGTTGTAGCTGGCTTGCAAGCGTGAGTTGTCCGATCAGAGAAAGAAATACTGGTTGTGTTTTTTTTTATTATAAGGTTGCGGCTCCACTGGGGATAAAACATATGTCCGACTTTCTTCTAAGCCGGTGCCTTCAATTCTGTCTCTCCTAAAAACGGTCCGTTACCTCACTTCCGACTGTCGTATTGAGGGTAGAAACATATCTCTTTCCGGTGGTTTCACACCTGTACGGTAGGTTTCGAACACCTGTTTTTTTTTTTCTAGTCATTTTTAATTACCACGAGTACTTTGGCTAGGCTATTCGAAGACTGCCTGCTTTATTTATTTATTCAATTTTAATTTTCTACATTACCATTACAATTTAACAAATATATATAAATTTTTCACTCGATGCCATTAATATAAACCCAAATATTTGCATTAAAAATGTGTTACCTCATGTTGGGATGCACTGTATATACTTTCGTTTAAGTGTGAAATTATAGAAGATTCGATTATTTAAACGTCTTGAATTAACTCTGACGAAGATTAAAAAAATATCCAGAAATATATACGAACCAAAAATTATACACAATATTTAAGCTTATTATGATCATAATTTTAAAACTCTACTGATTATAAATCCATTTTATAAAGCACATTTATCTTTTATTTTAATAGACTCTCCCGTTGACATGAACATTTATTTACAAAATCAATAGTCTGAAATTGCTCCATATTTGCCAAGGCCATCGGTTCTTAGCAACTATTAATAAAACTTCAGTTCTGATGCAACGGCGTCTCATAATTTGCGTCTCGGTAGATGCACATGAACAGCATGAAACGTGAATATGGCTGAAAGCCAGCGGCCATTTTCTATCATCTTCAAAGAAATTCATTGAGATCACTAAATTGCATTGGAATTCTGTCCACCAGAATTCATATTTGCTATCTTTTTGTGAAAGACTATACAATTATCAAGTCGGATAAAATAGAAGTCCTAGACGTATTGAACACTACTTAAGAGAGAAGAAACGATCGTGCCTGGCGAATGACATTTAAGACTAGGTTTCATATAATTGTTTTCCCAATTTTATAGATTAGATTTCAAAACAATCTTTCTCTGACGACAGGAAAATAACTTTCTTTTGTTTTGTTAATAAGATTTTTCGTCTAGAAAGAAAAAAATGCAATGAGTCTCCTGTCTTTTAATAACGTACTTTTTTATCATTATGTTGATTATGATCTGTTTACAAAATTAAAAAAATTAGATGCCTCAGAAATATTTCTTTTATAACAAAATATTTTAATTCTTCAGTTGACCCTGTAAGCGTCCTCACAAATAAAATTCCTTACTTTTAAAGAGGAAAAAAAAGACACGACTGAGGGGTATTCACGTTTTCCTTTACTGATAAACAATAGCGGCTGCTGTTTACTGAACTCAAGACTCAAATTAAAAAAAAAACGATGGAGAAGTGGTGAATGTTTTTGGTAAATAATGCCAAGTATGTTTTGTCTAAAGGCTTATGTAGGAAGTGGATGGAAAAGTCTGTCGCAATATAACAAAGCAAATAGGCCTAGATATATATTATTTTTTTATTTATTAATAACAGCTCATTTTAATATTTTTAACATCTCGTAATTAGAAAATAAAAATATCACGAAGGTGTTATTCAAAAGAATGTTGAAAAGTTCTCGGCCTTTAAATTATAGGATGAAAGAGAGTCACGTTATTTTCTCATGCCCAACACTCGACCTGTTGGTGGAGCAGAGACTGTGTTGATTCAATTCTCTGCTAATTCAACCCACTCAAAAAACTGAAACTGATTGTGAGACTGCAATTCTTGAGATCTAAGGAGCGTAGACTGTCCATTCACTTCCATCATTTTCAGGTTCACAATCTTCCGAAATGATATTACCTGTGAGGGTGCCATCTCTGGGTAAAATAAATCAGTTTGAAAAGTATTTGTATTATATAGGAATATTTGATGCCATTTAACTAAATATAAATTGTGTGCATTAAGAATAGTTACTCGAAGTAAAGCTTGTTTTCTAAGGATTATTATTAACTAATTGAAAACCTATAATTATTAGTAACTGATACTTATTGAATAGAAGAGGTTATATGAAACCACATAATATCTTTAGATAAATCCTTCGTATTTTATAGTAATACTTGAAACTGTAGTGAGTAAATTACTCGTATTAGATAAGAATATTTCATATTACATAAATGTCTGTAAAATCTCCAACGAAACAACGACACAAAAATTAATTTTAAATGTACAATGTATTCTTTTTCTTAACATTTTAGGCATTGAATAAAACCGGACGATTTGGTTGTCGTTAAAATCAATCAATCATATTTTAAACACAGCTCAAAAGAGGGTTTCTCAAGTTCCCTTAAACTTTTCAAAAAGGAATTCAGTAAAAATTAAGTAGAACCTTTCAGCACCCCTATATTTGTTTGAAACTTGGTTAGTTATCAAACATCAAATACAGACGTGAAGAATTCAATCTTTGCGTAATAAAACATTTTTATCCTTGACCTCCAATGTCGCAAAACCATCCCAGACAAACCACACAATATTGGAGAAGAAAGAACGAACTCATAAACGGCGTTCTCTTATAACTTCTACACACGAATAAACCAATGTTGACCAACTAGCAAAGACATTCGTACATCAGCTCTATGTAGACACTGGATAAATTACGTTCTTTTATCGAATCCTTTATGATGTTTGTTTCTTGCATCTAGCATCAGCACGATGAATATACAAAAAGTCACTGCCAGAATTTAGATTCCGCTTGTTGAATCCGTTTTTCAACCCGATAATGATTGTCATCCTCACATTTATATGAATATATTAGGATTTTCATGTCACTAGGCCACTGGTGAAACATTTACTGAACAGATTTCTTTGTCACACACACACACACGCACACACACACGCACACACATGTTGTGTAATGGTATTATCGTAGGAAATTGACACGGCGATCCAAGATCAAATCCCAAACGAGGCGGATTGTATTTCACATAGCGCAAATACCCTTTGCAAAGTAATGAATCCAATTATTTACTCTCCGCCTATGGTAAATATTTGGAAAGACAGGATTCTTTCGCTTTGGTTAGAAAACCAGTAGACGAGAAGAAAACCCTAAATTTAAACCTGCTAAACTTTACATAAAAATTGACCTTGTGTCCCATCCTGTCTATGTGGAGTGGTTGGCAAGAACACAAACACACATATGTATGTGCGTGTAAGTGTGCATGTGTGTGTGTTTGGATCGATAGGAAGATTCATAGATATTTTCTAAGATGATGTAGTCCTTCAATATCAAGCCGGTCTATGATATCACAGCAGCCCATGAGTATCAAACTTTACTCGGTGGATCAGTTTTGAAATTTTCGTTAACAAAAGAATAACTGTAGAAAATACATTCTCAGAGAAAAGGTTCTTTTGAAACAGTCATCACATTAATAGTTTACTGAAATATATATTTGCTGTTTTCTTATTCTATATCATAGTGTGACTTATAGAAACAATTTATAAACTATATCAATACTCATATATTAAAGAATCAATAGAGAGGAAGTATTCTTAATTTGCTTGGATATAAACCTGACAATATATTTTGTCTCACAACAGCAAAGTTAACTCTAAGAGGTGTAATATTAATGATAATTTCTTATGAGTTGCCGAAGAAAAAAAATCATGCAATAATCTGCATGACATTTTTCTGTCCTTTCTAAATACGGATTGATTTATAAGAGTCTCTTGAGAAGTGCAGTGCGATAAATAGTCTCAATTATGGAGCAAAATATTTGGCTTCAAAGAATACGGGCATGGATAATTTTTCAGTAATGGATTTATCCTAAGTATTGTTTAAAAGATATATTGAAGTATCGAGCATTTCTTTCACAGCTTTGGTTCTGTCTCACACATTACAATACAATAGTACAACCTTATGCATAACATAATGTAACATTATGAATCACTGCATAGGCAATAAAGATTAAATCAGGAAGTAAATTTGCCTATTCAGTACTATAAACTAAACCATAAATGATGTTTTTATATTAAGGGTAACATGCATGATTCTTAATCGTCAAACTGTTTTGCCTTTACACTGACATTGTTTTATCATTAAAGCTCACACATGAGAGATACTAAATTTCCATTTATCTATGGACCTCTCTCTCTTTCTCTTTATTTCTCTCTCTCTCTCTCTTTATATATATATATATATATATATATATATATATATATATATGTGTGTGTGTTTGTGTGTGCATGTATACTTATATATATATATATATATATATATATATATATATATATATATATATATATATATATATATATATATATATACAGAGAAAGGGGAGTTCATACCTGGATAGATATATAGACATTGAGTATGCATGTGAGTGTTTGAGTGCTTCTGTTTGTGCGTACGTGGACACACACACACACACACACACACACACACACACACACACACACACACACACACATATATATATATATATATATAATCACGCCAATTAATAAGTACCCTAAAAAGGTCATTACTACATTTGTTTTAAGTATTCATTTTAGGATTCGTATGTATCTTGATTACTGACTTTCAAAACGATAGGATGTGGTAATAAGTAATACCTAACAATATCTGTTTTAATCCTACAATATGAATAAAGAAAACCCCTTGAGTTAATCGTGTACTTACATGCATGCTTGCGTGTGTGTGTGTGTGTGTGTGTGTGTGTGTGTGTGTGTGTGTGTGTGTGTGTGTGTGTGTGTGTGTGCATATGTGTTTGAGTGTGGGGGAATGTACCTGTGTAATAAACCAGAAGGACTGTAATCAGTTTTTATTTAATGAGCAGAAAAATATTTGAGTTACCTTATTCCATGATTTGAATCGTATAGTCGAAATATTTATTGCGACCAAATGCTATACTCATTTATAATAAATAATAAGAATCCAGATTGAAATAATCAGTTCGACAAAATGTATCAATTATTTTTAAATCTTTTTATTTCTATTTTTGATAGAATATTTTTCCACCCATTACGATAATCATTAGATTACGTTCACATTGATTTGTTGGGTTTTATTTCTTGTTATTGTTGTTTTGTTATTATTATTATTATCATTATTATTATTATTGTTGTTGTTGTTGTTATTATTATTATTATTATTATTATTATTTTTATTAAGCCACGTTTTGGATAATTTACGAGAATATTCGTCCCTTTATAAGTTTTCTCGACATAATTTCATTCCTTTGCATTTTATTTAATTCGATATTCTAATTTGATTTTATTCTCGACCAAACTTGTCATATGCTTTGAATATTGATCAAGTAGACGTTTCCAGGTTAGACTGGTGATCTTCATTTGGCGACTTCGATGAGAATCTAATTACTATCCCAAACTTACGATAAATATTGAAAGCGTAAATGGATTTTCTGCAGCGGAATTTCTTCAAAGAATGAACGAGAATCATTTCCTATCACTATATTTGTGCGCTATTATTTATTGCACAGAGGATAGCGTAGAATTAGCACCAGACTGATTGATAAAAAGAAAAAAAAAGCTCTTTATTTTTCAAGAGGTTGAAAATATTAAATTAACTTGATCTACTTTAATAAATACGCCTTGAAAGAGGATCAAATGTATAGCAGCGTGTCCAAACAGAATCTTTGAACATTAGTATCGACATCCACCATTTTAAACGATAGACTGATTATGCATATACCCAGCATCTACGCAAGAAGGGGGATATGACACGAGGTCATTTTAAAAGCGAAATATAGGTTGTTTGAATTTAGAGTTTTCCTTCTCCTAGACTGGTTGCAATTCAAAAGAACCCAACCCTGTTTTACCCCTATTAAAGGGGGGAATAGTTGGATTTAATCCTTTTCCTCGGGTAGTCGTGCTATGTGAAATGCAAGCAGCCATGTCGAGGATTAGGTTGGTATCTTTGGTTAATGGCATATCAATCTTCGTGTGTTATTTAATCCTAATGTCATCCTTGTTGAACAGCAGTGGTATTATTTAAAAAGAGTTAATTCCTTTCCAAAGTATTTTAGTCTTTAAGTGATCGTAATTGAGCGAATGGAGTTCGAACTCGTTTTTGTACTATGTCATAGTGAAGTACGTTAGCCACTACGCTACGGATACTGCTCCTCATTGACGATTTGAATTCGAGGAAACGAATGCGGCCCTCTGGTGATTAAATCTTCTCTGCCATAACAATGTACGATACTTGTTTGGTATTGTTTGGTTTGGTTTCATGGCTTATCAACCATTGCAGGTTATTAAATGCCAAATTCAGTTTTTACATGTATATTAGATATTGTAAATACATTTTTTAGATACACATAGTTAAATTATCTCGCAGTTCTATTTCTAAAAATTCGATTTAACTTAGATCAAAATTAGATGATTCCAAGTATGTTACGTATCCCTTACAATTCAATTTGTGCTCTGCTAAATGATAGAACAGTTCTTTTTAAAACAATCCAGTTTAGCGTAAGTCATTTGTTTGCCAACATAGAATGCCAAACTGTTCTATTTAACACGCAGAAAGGAGCCTATCAGGTGCTACCACTCCAGGGGAGAGTGGACTTTGAGGCAATGGCAATAAAGACGTACTCCGTATTCCCCAAACCTCTAGCTTAGTGGACCCTCGTCATCAAATTGTTTAGCGTCATATCCAGGACACTTGTTGAAGTGTTTTACTCCTCTGTAAGATGCAATCGGTATATTCTACAGCCCCAACCGATTGGGCTTATATGCACGATACTTAGTAGGGCTTAAGCTAGAATAACATCAAAATGCAGAAACGGCTATAATCTTTTGAATTATTTCTAAAAAATGATGAAAAAGAATCAAAGCAAACAAGTATGGACGTAGCATATGTGGACCCTTCAGGTGGAAAATATCTATTGGACGTATAGCATAATATAGAATTTACAAAACTTAAGAGAGGCGTACTTAATGTAATCGTTATCGCTATAGGAAATAGAATCGGAAATCAGTTGTCAAATTATGGACAACCTTGTTTCCGTTTAGGGGTGTCCTCGTGGTGTAATGGTTAAAGCGATGCACTGCGGAATCGTAGAATGCGAGTTCGTACTCCAGTCGCGCTATTACGTTCACTTTCGGGCAAAATACCCTTGGGAAAGGTATGAACCCCCTTATTCTCCCTCCAGCTATGGGTAAATAGTAGGACGGACTAGGTTCTTCAGCCTTGGTGAGGCAACTAGTCTAGGAGAAGGAAAACTCTGAATTCAAACCTGTTAAACTCCGCTTAAAAATTGACCTTGTGTCATATCCTGCCCGAGCGGAGGGGTTGGTAAATAGTACCTTGTTTCACTTCACGTTAGTGCTTCTGTGGAAGGGATGAACTTATCTGTTTCTCAGGCAGCTATTAGTAAATAGTACGAGAGACTGTGTTCTTTAGCCTTCTTATGACAACATGTTTAGAAGGAAAAATCTAAATTCATGCGAACTTAACATTGGTCCGAAATTGGCCTTATGTCTCATCCTGCACGTGATGGAGGGTCGGTTAAAAAAGGGATAAAAAAAAAAAAAACATATACTAAACTCAAAACATACTTTCTACTTTGGGTATGTTGAGTATTTTTCATTCCTTATGTTGTGAGGAAATTTCAAGACCAATTTGTAAGTAAGTGGTCTTTTTTATTCTAAGAGATTGACAGTTTCGCCGACAATTCACAACTTAATTTCCGTGAAACATAACTATTAAAATTCGACCCATACTCCTTTTTTGCCAGTCATATATATATATATATATATATATATATATATATATATATATATATATGCAATTTCCTTCAACCAATTTCTGGTTGCAATGGGATACAGGTGAGCATTTACTCTTTTTTGGTGAACCTTCTACTTGGGGACTGCAATCTATCCTCTATCTGGTCTACACAATCACTGCAGTGTCCCAAAAATCTGGCGTTGCAATCTGATATTGACACAATATCTGGTCACAAGACCCAAACAAATAGGAACTAAGAATGTAAGATAAGGCATGTATAGAATCCTCCTTGAAACACTCATTCACTTTATATAGGAATTCAAATGCATTGTAAATTATGTGTATTTACAAACACACACACACACACACACACACACACACATATATATATATATATATATATATATATATGTATATATAGTTTTTGTCCAGTCGGCTGGGGCTGTTGAATACATCTAATGCACCACTGCAGAAGGGTTAGACCCCGCCCCCAATGAGTGTCATCGATATGACACTAAACAATCAGATGGTAAGGTTCCAGTGATGCTGGAGCTTTAGGGAATGTGGAGCACCGCTTTATTGCCGTTGCTCCCAAGTCCACTCTGGCCCGGCGTAGTAGTACCTGATAGGGTCCTATCTACAGGTTAAATAGAACTAACGACATACTCATGCTAAATCTAATTCTTTGGCTAAATTGAATAGCTTGAAATAGAAATGTTTTTGATAATTGAACTGTACTTACATTTAAACTGTATGCTCATCCTAAACTGAATTGTTTGAAATAGAACTGATTATTTACATAAAAATGTATTTGGCGTTAGATAACCTACAAAGTTTGATATGCCATAAAATCCAACCAACCAACCAACAAAATTGTTTGTAATGTTTATGAATAAAGAATATAATTGTTAGTAACAGAATAGTGGAATTTCTTTCAGATTAACGTAAATTAAGAATCAATGTTGCTTTGTGGCACGGTGACACTCAATATCTTGATTATGCAATCATCAGACCAATATATATATATATATATATATATATATATATATATATATATATATATATATATATATATGTATATGTATATTAGTACACAAAATAAACTTTCTAATATATGCAAATATATATTCATTTATATTCTTAAAACTCCAATGCATTAGTACTCATATTACTCTGTGCTGGCACACACACACACACACACACACACACACACATATATATATATATATATATATATTGTGCCTAAAATTTAAGAATCTTTTCTTATCTCCTAATGAGTATAATACCGTGATACTCTAAGTTACGATTTGTTTTATAATCCATTTTCAAATTCGTTTTTAAAATCGATTTTGGTGTTATTTTAATTTGCAAGTGGCACTATCAATGATAAGTAGTTCTATCTGGAATCGTAAGGGTAAAAACAGCAAGACAACTCTAACTTCACACACACACACACACACACACACACACACACACACACACACACACACACACACACACACACACACACACACACAGATAGATAAAGTCCGTCTTTCATGTTGAATAGTCAGGTTAATTAATTTCCGATTACACATGGTGTAAATTGATAATTCAAGTGAATAATCCGTGAATAGACATTTGTTCTCAACATTGCTGTCAGATCTTATAAGGCAGTTGAGAGCTATGCTGTTGGGAAACTATTGCAAATGAGTCATGCTTATCTGAATTTGATATGTGCGCGTATTTCCTTGAATAATGAACCTTACTTTCGAAACTTTCCTTTTGTGTTTTTTTTCTTTTCTTTCTTTTTTGTGACACAACTGAAAATTATAAAAAAAAAAAGGAAAAAAAAAATAAAAGAATCTAGCAAAAAGACGAAAATAGATTCCAATTTCCGTCTTTTTGCCAGATTCTCCCATTTAAAAAATAATTTTTTTATAATTTTCAATTTAAAATGGAATTGTATTTGAGGGGTTATTTTTTTAGATTTCTCACAGAATTCATTTTGGCAATTTATTAATTATTTGTTTCGTTCAGTATTCTAACTTTACGGGTACGAGGGTAATTCAATAAATGACGAGATTTTTGTCAAAAGGGTTGGTAACATCCCACAAAACAGCAGCTGTACGGCCATCTATTACCCATCTCGAAGACAATCCAAATTAGACGAACCAGAAATACAGGACACAGCTGGAGAAATAAGGAAGGATTCATAAGTAATGCACTCCTGTGGATCCCTTCAAACGGATGAGCAAGTGTCAGGTGACCAGGTAGAACCTATCTACAATATCTCTGTACTAATACAGAGTGTAGCCAGTAAAACCTACCGGGAGCGATGGATGATAGAGATAAATTACGAGTGAGGGTCAGGAAAATCCGTGCTAGTCGCAGATGATGATGATGATGATGATGATGCTTCACACAAAAAATATTGTTTTAAAATATATTCCCGTTTCTTTTTTGTTTTCATAATAATTAACACCAAAATTATAGATAGATTTAAATTTAATGTATATTCTGATATTAAGTTTCCCCTGCAACATCTTTTACAAAACATGACCAAGCTGCTGATATCTTTAAATGAATTAGTCTCAAAATAATCAAGTACAAAATATAACTCTGAAAAAAGAAGAAAATCTATGTTCCACCCATTATCTCACAAAGCCCTGATAAAATCTTACGGTTAGCTGTTTTATCAAATATAATTTGTGGTAAACATTAAGAATAGGTCAAAAATTAATAACCCTACCAAGTTCAAATTACCCTATAACGTCACAGAGATTTTATGTAACACTGAGTTCACTTCGCAGTACCAGTGACTATGCTGCCCGACTTTGTGACCTACAGAAAAAAATTATTAACGAAATTTATTTTCGTGTTTGTGAGATACGATCAAATACAAAACTTTTAAAACATTTTTTAGGATTAATCAGTTAGTTAACGGGAGACGGACAAATAACGACGTAAATGACGAGACTAGAGAAAATACCACACCCACTGTCAATTTGCCAAAGATGTTTCCAAGATCGACTGAAAATACCACATCATGTCTTCCTGTTTTTGAGACCGGTCCAGATAAAGTTGTAACATCGGCAATCATGTCAGAGAGATTTTCTTAACACGCCTCTGACTCTAACTTTCCTCTCGTATAAACAACCTCATCACGTCGTCATCTCTTTAGATCACATTTGTTTTGTCGTCTTCACCAAACTTTTTTGAGACGCCCACAACACTAAAATTATTTCTCTAATGTTTTCTTATTCAGACAGCAAATCAGACCATGATTCAAGACAATTCATATACGTTTAAAAAGCCACTTAAATCTGAACTTGTACAAAAGCTGCCGAATTATATGCAGCCAATATGAAGTCCAAAGATTACTAAATTCAGAAGTTAACTTTCTCTAGATGCTTGCTATTATTGACATTGTGAATAGTTACATCATAAAACCTTCTTCAAAGGATTAGCACCATTCGATCTCAGAGTTACATTTATTTTTTTTTAAATATGATATGGCCAATAATTATACAATATTCATACAGCAGAAAAATATGCTATTAAAACTAAGATTGTTCTAAATTTCGATATGTTGATTGTCGAGGAATCACCCGAATTATTTTTCTTAAACTTTAAGCAAATATTTCGGGAAAAATTTATATATACCATTTTTTTTTGGCTTTGAAGATCTACAAAACCTTACCCACACCTGGCTTTATCCTTAAAAATTCTAAAATTCTTACCCATACCTGGTATCTTTTTTTAAAGATCTTCAAAGTTACACTCACCTGTAAAAAAAAGAAAGAAAAATATTGTTAGATGAATGTTTTAAAACGATTTTTTTCGAAAGACTTTTGTACATATATTCCTAAGCAGAATTTCGATCGTGATATTGGGTTTGTTAAGTAAAATACGACCTAATATTACATTAATAAATTTAAGAACGCGAGGATGGCTTCATTTGATTAAAGTTTTAAATACATGGTTGAATTTTTGATTACAAACTATGGGTATCGTTTTCAGACTAAAAATTCAGTTTAGGCTGTTTGGATCAAACAAAAGATTATCAATTCATATGATCAGGGTGTTCAGTATTTAACTTTCATTAATTAGTGTCTCTTTTAATCGAAATAATCCAAATCAAAGATATACATCAATGTCAATCCAAAATGTGTATGCTATGGTTAGTTTAAACAACTAATTTGGTTATATTTTCCTGTAGAATCAATATAATCATCCGATTCTACGGATAGGCATACCACGGTTAAATGACCAGCAAAAACTTAGGTACATCCCCTTTGTGTGTAAACTGGCTGAAATTAATAGGATCTTCGAGGAACAAGAGAGAGAGAGAGAGAGAGGGAGAGAGAGAGAGAGAGAGAGAGAGAGAGAGAGAGAGAGAGAGTGAATCAAGGGACTTTGTCCAATTAGTATGACTTGATGATCATGATGATATCTACAAATCTTGACAAATAATAATGACTGTTAATGTTGCTTTATTTGGAGTGATGTAGATATTAAATATAATTTTCCAGTTATTATTATTATTATTATTATTATTATTATTATTATTATTATATTAACCATTTTCACACTTCCCAGATCAATAGACATCAAGTTCCTTCAAATGCCCATTATTTTCTTTCGTATACCTGCTGTCTAATATAATTTTGAGACTTAAATTTTTCAATTATTTCCACGTTTCCATCTTACTTCAGTTCAATTTAGGATCTGTTCCTTGAGAAGCTATGTCAACCTATCTAAAAAAAAAAAAAAAGCTCTGTAATTTCCTCAGCAATCATGCCGTATAATAGCTATTCTAACTATTTACTCAAAAAAAAAAGGTTCCTCCAATTTAGTCTCTCGAGACTTTAGACTGAATTTCAGCGGACTATATTGACAAAAAATGTTCTTTATGTATTTCTTAATTCTTAGCTAATAATTTTTTCCAGTTCCCTTCATCTTCAATCAGTGATCGGCTGGACAGATACACTGGCGATTTATAAAGAATATTTAGATATTATGCCAGATAATTCATTCTTTCTTACAGTAAAACCTAAATAATTTACAACTTAGTAGTAGTGAACAACTGCTCATTCTAAGCCACAAAAATAGTTTCGCGTATAGTGAATAAGCCTAAACTTTTGGTTTTGACTGTCAACAAAAATATTTCAAAATCCAATGCCATGAAGAGACTCCATTCAAACATTTATAATCTTAAGTTATACCACAACCAAAATCAATGCAATATCGTAAATAAATAACGTAGTCTATGCCATGATGTAGCCTACCGTGTGTACTTTGATATTTCAAACATACTAAAACTTTACCTTTGATACACTTTAGCTATGTGTTGTATAGGGGCTCGTACCACGTGACTTCCGGTAAGCAAGGAAAAGCAGAGAGAGACAGAGAGAGAGAAAGAGCTCTGAACGGTCTCGATCAGTAATAAGACCAACATAGGACGTAACACCCACAGCACGAGACTTGTAATATTTGTCGGACTTTACCATTTCAATTAATAAATAATTAACTCTATTTCACTATGTATCTCTTCTTTCTACGATACAACAAAATGATAATATAATGATTACGTATGTAAATAGGTTTGGGGGCATTATTTACTTTTTTCGCTGTCCTTGGCTTATATTTAAAACATAGGCCATTATATACATGACTCGGTCTAATTTTTCGGACATTTTACTGCATAAACAATCTAACGTCAAAACAAAAGCTTTTAAATAAAGATAATGAATATTTTATATAATTTTGGTAACTATTTACGATAATTTGCCATATATGCACAGGTATTAAAATAGTAAACAATGCCAATTAAATAGTTTATTCGTTTAACGAATAAACGTTTTTAGGTATCGTCAATGCGGGAACACTTTTGTTTGAAGTTATAGCCTGGTTAAGCTTAGAAAGAAAGTAAGATTTGACGTTTCAAAAATATAAGTTATGTAATGATGGACTAGTAGTTTTGAAAGTGAAAAATGGATCTTAAAATTCATTAATGGAATACACAAGATATACCCAAAATTATGCCTATTACAAATAAATTCATATTTTAGATCGAGAATATGTAACCCTTTTCAGGTGAAGTAATATTTTCATCAATATAACAATTAATGAATAGTTTTTTTTGCCTAACTATGTGTGTGTATATATATATATATATATATATGATCCAATGCCAAGCCAGTCGATGTTGGGACGATTTTATTTTAGGATTTTCTTTCTTCCCGATCCGTGTAATTCAAAATCCAATTAAGGGCTCAACTTAAAATTATAATAGATTAAAATACTGAGCAAATAATTCCATAAAAAAGGTTATATATATATATATATATATATATATATATATATATATATATATATTGAATAACGTCTAGTTCATATATTCTTACTTAGATTACTTATTCTGTGTGGATTACAAAATCATAAGGTATGTCATTCTCTTTATTATTAAGATAAAAATCTCTGGTTTATTCTAAAAACATTCGGTCAGACAGAACACGTTCATGTTATTATAAGGGAAGCACTGACCTTTCTCAGTCATGTCTGCTTTTTTATATTCCCTTTGGTATCGTATTCGCATGATATAGTTCTAGTATAATAATTATTATTATTAAAGTTAGTCTTAGTCAAACTCTTTCTGAAATAGGTAATCTGTTTGACATTGTTTATTGCTTTGTCTCTCTTCCGTTATTTTTTCCTTACCCATACTTATATTTCCGCAAAATCTACTGTAGTGTCTTTCATCTCACTGGAGACAAATGTTTTTACTGTTATTTTATTACCTTTCTAGGCGGATATTTGAGGCAAAATATTGGCAAGTGATTCACTTCTCACTTTTCCATCAGTTCAAGGTGTTGTGCGAGTCTGATTGACTTGTTCATATTTCTTCATTTTTGATACTATTCACATCTTGTAAATAACTGTTTATTTTGTTTTGTAATTTTCTTGTTTTCAGGGAGTTTTCCTCTTGGTAATTTCGTCAATGTCAGACAAGTGACACACCTTCGTATTCTTTCTTTATTTCTTCTTTCTGTGGGCCATAGCCAGAGAGAGAAAAAAAACTTATGTTGATGTAAATGCTGTCATATTTACCGTTAAGCGTCTGGTGTAGGTTGTAAGACACTAATAAAATTCTATGAAATATTTTTAAAGTTAGATATTGCCACTCACTAACAAAGCGAAAGTTAAGAGCTGGGAGTGAAATTTGCTTCATAAAACATTTCCTAGAATTTCATTGCCTGAAACTCTTATATATAAAAATTCTGTGAAAGGGATTTTGATTATATATATATATATATATATATATATATATATATATATATATATATATATATACACTTTCTTCAAAGAAAAAAGCAAAGACCGGTTACTTTAGGATTATAAATTTATTTCCATCCTGTTTTATGTTTCTGATGTAAACAAAAAACACGACGAAAAATATAACAGGACTTCCTCTGATCTTATGGATATTTAAATATTCAGCTTTTGAGTGATTTTCTTGTCCTGAAGCAATTTCTCCCAACTCTTGTTTAATTGGACCGAATAATACCTATATATATATATATATATATATATATATATATATATATATATATATATATATATATATTTATATATATATATATATATAACTGATACAATCCTTAGGATAAAGAGTTAGTATTTAGAGTCACTTGAATTTACATTTTCACTATTACACAGATGTCACCACTCTTCTCAAAAGTAGATTTATCAGGTTAAATTAATTCGGCATGCTTAAGCCTCATTTGAGGGTCCATTATTTTCTGCTGCGTATGAGCTTATCTTCGTTTACACTCAAGGGAATATTCAGCAAATGTAAGAAATTTAAAGGATATATATATATATATATATATATATATATATATATATATATATATATATATATATATATATATATATATATACATATATATATAAGCTTATCTAATTTTGTACTGCAGTTATCTTTTTCATTATTTATCTAGGTACACACTTTTAGAAAATAATTTGAAAAGGTTAGCCTTGTTTTACTTGGTAAAACAATGTATATTTTTCAATTTGCATTCGATTACATTTTCTCATAAATGTTTGCACATATATACCAATATGCCAATCTAAACACACACACACACACACACACACACACGCACACACACACACACACACACACGCGCACACACACACACACACACACACACACACACACACACACACACATACGTATATATATAAATATGTTGAGAGAGAGAGAGAGAAAAAAAGAGAGAGAGAGAGAGGAATGGAGAAATATATAATTTGAGTGAGCTAGATATATAAGTAGATAAAAGGATAGGTTTACGTATCTGTGCATATACATGTATATGTATGCAGGCAAAAAGGGATATAATCAAAGTGTCTCTCTCTCTCTCTCTCTCTCTCTCTCTCTCTCTCTCTCTATATATATATATATATATATATATATATATATATATATATATATATCGCTTACACATGTAAATATTGGTACAGTAAAAGATATGCAGCGGGGTGCTTCAAATCAAATGCACAAACTGGTTGAACGTATTTTTCTACACCAACATACATGAATATAAAGTAAATATTATGCATTGAAAAAAGAAAAAAGAAAAAAGAAAAAAACAAGATTAGCGCTATCTAAACGTCTTTGCAGGATAAATGAATATTTTCTCTTAATTATGATTTGCCTTCGGCTGCTGTGTGTTTTTACCCGAAACTAAGATGTCCGAGAAATTAATGAGATTCTTCAAAAATAAATAAATTTCAATCACAGAAAATATGCCATCTATGATATGCAAATCTGTTCTTTTTTTTTCTCCCCCCCCCCGCTCTTGTACTCTTATGTGGGCTTACACGATTGTCTTGCTTCATTTATGCTTTCTGTATGTGGACTTTGGATATATATTTGGCTGTGAAAAGTGTTGACAAGCATACAGACTCACATAAGTAGATTTGATAGCGAATATAAAATCTGATGACTAAACATAAAAATGAAATACACATATTTTTACTCTGAATTGAGTATCATTTCTATATTAAAGGGATCACGTATAAGTAAAAATGCAAGGAATTTCATCTATTTTTTAAGATAAAATATTCTTTGGCAAAATGCTTGTGAGTAAACCTATAATTGCCATCATAATCTACAACACATAAGTATGTATCTATAGTAGTTTCTGTAAATTAACACTCAAACTTACATATGAAGGTATGTCATTGGCCTAGTGGGCAGAGAGTTCGCCAATGGTCCGGGAGTCCTGGGTTCAATCCAAGTCGCGTCATACCAAAGACTTAAATAATGATACTTGATACCTTCATGCTTAAGACTCAGCAATATAAGGTACGTATCAAGGGTAAAGTGGAGCAATCAAGGAAAAGTAGGAGCGCCCTCCCCTACACCTGGGTGTAGTAGCAATTGAAAAGGGACCCCTCTGGTCGACCTTTATATATATATATATATATATATATATATATATATATATATATATATATATATATATATATATATATATATATATATATATATATATATAATCTGGCACGGATGATATTTCGTCCTACGATAACCTACTGTTACTCTCAATAGTAACCAGTGTAGAATATCCACCTGTTAACGGTAACCTTTATTCCGCCATGAAAAACTCGAAATATAGCTATGAAATTTACACCTCAACAATGCTTCTTGATTATCTTCCACAGAGCTCTTTTCGTAACTGTAACAAAATGTTTTGTTACGTCAATAAAGATGAAGAGTCCCCGTGGCTTAGTGGCTAATGTGTGTTACTAGGCCATCGTAGTAAGCGGGTTCGAACTACAATCGAGGTATTACTTTCACCTTTCGATTGGTAACCAAGGGAAAGTTATGAACTCTATCATCCCCTTAGATATGGGTTAAATAGTATTATTACCGGCCGATTGGCTTATAGGGTAGAGTGTACACCAATGGCCGAGGAAACTGGGGGTTCAATCCCAGGTCGAGTCATACCAAAGACTCAAAAAATGGTACTTGATTTTTCCTTGCTTAACACTCAGCATCATAAGGTACGTATCAATGGTAAAGTGGATCAATCCAAGGAAAGGAATAGTGCTCTTCCTTACACCTCAGTTTTGTAGCTATTGAAAAGAGAACCTTCGGGTCACCCTCGACTACGGTCACCAATTCTTTTTTTTTTTTACTAGAGCTACTACTGTTCTTCAACTTGGCTTACTTTGCTATTGAATAACTCAGGAAGTTCGATATGGTATTGAAAAAAGAAGCTAAATCAAACAAAACCATCGATAAAATCTTGATATAGACCAACTTCTCTTTCTTTTCCTTAGAACTGTCTTCATTGGAAGATTATATCAGTGGTCCGGGAAGTCCAGCAGCAGCAGCTGTATGACAGGGCGAAGGTCTAACGATCTGTCATACGGAATCTTTGCAACGACAGCCTACAGATTAATAAGTTCCTACAGCATTTCCCCTTATAAAATAAATAAATAAATAAATGAATGAATGAATAAATAAAAAAATATATCTTGCTATTTGGACAGAATTCACCCATAAATCTAAATATCAGCTTATTATGACCGCAAATATTATTTTCTTCTGAATACTTCAATGTTTCAGCATTAATACAATCAACCACAGGAGGGCTTTTTTTCAACCATTTAATTTCTTTACACTGGCTTTAACCCCGGCAAATGAAAACGGGTTAGCTAGATTAACTTACTTAGAATCTGTCAAGATGCTTTCCATGCATCATACATAAACTGTTTTTAAACGATTAAGAAACTCACCAATGCGCTTCGACGACATTTTAAGATACCTGCAGTTTTTCGAAAAAGTTATTTTTTATGTTGAGGATGTCAGAAATTGAACTATTACCTCTCTTGTTTGATCCCATAACAGTTTGTATTAAAAGAATATGATGCAGCTTGCATCAAATCAGTTTTATTTTTCAACCATTTTTCATTCGTTCAACGCAATCTCTTGGCATGTGAGCCTTTGCACCTTTCACCACAGAAAAACTACCTCGGATAACCTGTCAACAAAAAGACGTGAAAACAATTGTTTTTTTTTTCGCTACTAATAATTCCTTTATCTATTCTGATTCAAATAAGCTTAAATCTTGGCCGCAAACCAAGAAACTAGGTGTTAGTGTTTTAAAATTATTCAATGAAAGAAAACCTGTTATCATGCCAAATTACTATCATTTATTTGCATAAATAATAACCTATCTATACTTATAACTAAATACACATGAACTGCTTATACACACACACACACACACACACAGACACACACATATAGTTGGGTATGTGTTTGTTTTTGTGGGTGTAAATGTTCACGTCAAGACGCCCAAGCAATACTATGAGATTTAACAAAGCAATATATTTTTTCATGCATTTCTATTTTTAAGACATGAGAAAGGCAACTTTTTTTTCGTTTGATAGTTGAATAATTCCAACGACTTCTAACTTCTTATTACCATTCCTATAAAGAAATAATCATTGTAATGTATTTAAGCTGATGCATGAAACATTTAGAATATAGTTATATTAAGTAGGAATATTTTGACTTATATTTTTCTTACGTGCACATATATACACATACGATGATGATTCTGTCATATCTACAACAACAACAACAACAACAACTAATAATAATAATTGAAACAATCATATAATAAGCAAAAGCAACAAATTAGCGCTAGATTATGAGATTGGACACGGTTAGATTGAGAAGGTGATCAATTTAGAATTGTGCAAGAAATTCAAATTTGACGATGCGAACAAGTTGCACACGGACCACCCAGAATCCATGTTGGAAAATAAGACACAGAAAGTTCTCTGGGATTTTGAGATACAGACAGATCACCAAATATCGGCCAGATATTGTCGACTAAAAAAAGAGAACCTGCCGAATAGTGGACTTTTCCCTCCCAGCAGACCACAGGGTAAAACTGAAGGAAAGTGAAATGAAAGATAAATCACCTTCACCTTGGTAGAGAACTAAACAAAAAAACTATGGAAGATGAAGGAGACAGTGATAAGAGTTGTAATTGGTTCCCATAGAACAATCCCCAAAAAGATTGGTAAAGGGATTAGAAGACTTGGAAATTTAAGAACACGCGGAGCCCATCCAATCTAAAGCAATACTAAGGTCGGTCAGAATACTAAGAATAGACCTGTATACTTTAAGAGACTTACTGCCTCTCCAACTCCTGCGAAAAACCATCAGCTAACGCCAGTGTGGAAAAACTCGCAAAGGATTAGAATAATAATTAATATATATTAGTAATAATTAAATTTAATGTCTAATTATATTGCACCAGCTTAACAGAATATATACATATATATATATATATATAACTTAGAGCTAAAATTGTTTTTAATTTGTAAAATGTCTGAAAATTCAGAGAAATACGACGATATATTTAATCTATAAAACGAGATAATCTGAAAACGTCATACGTGTAGAACACTTGGTCAAATTAGTACCCTGCTTTATATATATATATATATATATATATATATATATATATATATATATATATATATATATATATTCTACAAGATAAACAGAATATGATAACTTGTTTTATTGAATCATTAAAATTTGGTTTAAGTTGGATTATAGTACCACTGTAGCAATGTATAAAGAACCCATTAATTTATTTGAGTGCCATTTTATATTACTTTGGTTTGATTTCTTTTTTATGACATATTAAACTTTGTGTCTATTTAATGGCAAAGACATCCTTGTATGAGAACAGCAGTGGTATTATTCAATCCATAACTGGGTGGGGTGAATAAAAAGTCCCATACATTTCCCGAAAGTATTCGTCTGAAGATAAGCGAAATAGTATGAGTGGAGTTCGCACTCACTTCGAGGCCACACTCCAGAACTTCAGCCACTACTCCGCAATTCCTTGCTCTGCCATGCTTCAGACAGTCTATTTCTAATCTTATTGTATTATATCAACTACGTTTATTTTTCATCAAGCACATAAATTTGAGATCCCAGAAACACCCTCTGTCTCTTTCTCTCTCTCTCTTTCTCTTGCTCTCTCTTGCGTTATATAACAGTTAAAACGAGGGGTTTCATAAAACATTACTGCTATACTGATTTTGATCTCCATCTATAGAAGCTGAACATATCTAATCTAATATGAATTCCCTTTAACGAAGAAGCTAAAAACAAATATATATCTATATATCTATCTATATCTATACTTGGAGCAAGGAGAAAAATCATGGTCAAGAATCTTAAACAGTTCTGAGGCTAAATTTAAGTTAACTTACGCACAGTGCAGCATTTTCCTCACAAAAAGTAATATTAGCTTTTTACGTCTTCTCTTTTCTTATGGGTGAGATAACTTGACAATAAATAGTCCCTGAGTAATACGGTCGAAGATGACTAAAGATTAATGAGTGAACTGGGAGTCATCAATGTCGGACTGATAAGTTCCATTAAGGAAACCATCATCACTTGGAAATGTCCAGACCTTTTGCAGGTGGTTGTCCTCTAAGGACCAGTCTTTGAATAAAGTAGAAGTTGACAGAGTAAAGAAAAAGGCGTACTGTAAATCGTGTTTTCAGTTAAGAATTAAGAGACACTAGGGAAGAATAAGGCAAACATGATAGCCGATAAATTTGCTTCTGATGAGGTTATTCCTTTATATTTTTTTCTCCTTTTTGGCCTTGCTTGGTTGAAAATCGCTTTACTGTACGTTTAGTAAATAGTAGAAATATGGGGGATAAAATAAGGGCTACTGAAGGAATATTTAAGTAAAAAGGGATTTGCTCAAATATAAGGTGAAACAGAGAGTGGAAATAAAAGAGAGATACAAGTCCAAACTGCGCAAAATTAAAATAAAATCAAGCCAGAGTGTGCTTTTGATAAATACGCATATATATACATCATACCTGCATACATACATGGAGGTGCTCGTGGCGTAATAGTTATCGTCATTGAAAATAGACTCGGTGACCTGAGTTCCAGTCTTAGATGAGGCTGTTTACATTTCATATAGCGCTAATGTTTTGGGGAAAGGTATGAATTCAAGTGTTATCCTTAAACTATGGAAAAATAGTAGGGCAGCATGGATTTTTTTTTTTAACTTGGGTATGGTTACTGTTCTAACAGAAGGAAAACTTTGATTTCTCACCGGTTAAACTCCACTTGAAAAGTAACCGTTTTGTCACATCCTGATCGATTGGTTTGATTTTGTTTGGTTTTATAGCATATCAACTGTTGTGGTCATTAATTCCAACTTCTTTTTATACATATATCAAATATATTTTGTAGATAACATTTATAAACAGGTCTGAGCTTTTTTTGGCTCACAGTTACATGGTTTCACTTTATTTCAAACAACTCAGGTTAGCATAAGTACACAGCTTTTGTGTTTACACACAGTTACTCATTTGTTCGTGTACAGCTTTTTTACATACAGTTAAATATCAAAACAGTTCTATTTCTAACAATTCAGTTTAGCATATCAATCAAGTTAAATAATTCCAAGTATTGCTATGTATCACTAACAATTCAATTAAACATCAGTCATTCATTTACACACAGATAAATGTAAAAACAGTACTATTTATAGCAATTCAGTTTAGCATCAGTGCACCATTTAAATGTCGAAGAGTTCTATTTGACCCATAGATAGAAGCCTATCATTTGCTACCACTCTGGGGCTAAATGGACCTGGAAGCGATACATAAAAGGGTATTCTGCATTCCTCAAAGTTTCAGCATTACTGAAGCCTCACCATCAGACTGTTCAGTGACTTATCCAGGACTCTTGCTGAGAGAGTTTTACCACTCTGCAGTGATGCTTTCGGTGTATTTTGCAGTCCCAGCTAACAAGGCCATCATCCTGTCTATGTAGAGGTGTTCGTATATATATATATATATATATATATATATATATATATATATATATAGAATACTTAGTCCAGTTAAACCGGAGTTAGGAGTAATTCCATCAGGACAAGAAAATATTCGTGAATATTTAGATCTTCCTGGTAAAGAGCTCAATGTATCAATTATACAGAGCAATAATTTCATTAAGAAAAAAACAACGAAACCAATCACAAAGGATTATAAATTTATTTCAATCCTGTTACGCATTTTTGAAATTTTCAAAAACACGAAAAAAAATTAACAGGACTTCATCAGATCAATTATTTTTTTTTATCTAATTGATCTGATGAAGTCCTGTTAATTTTTTTTCGTGTTTTTGAAAATTTCAAAAATGCGTAACAGGATTGAAATAAATTTATAATCCTTTGTGATTGGTTTCGTTGTTTTTTTCTTAATGAAATATATATATATATATATATATATATATATATATATATATATAGGGTATTTTTGGTCCAGTTAAACCGGAGTTGGGAGTAATTCCATCAGGACAAGAAGTTATTCAAGCATGAATATTTGAATTTTCCTGGTAAAGAGCTCAATGTACCAATAATACAGAGCAATACATTCTTTAAGAAAAACAACGAAACCGGTCACATAGGATTATAAATTTATTTCAATCCTTTTACGCAGTTTTGAAATTTCCAAAAACACGAAAAAAATAACAGGACTTCTTCAGATCCTCACCCCTCTTCGACCCCATCCCCTCCAACTACCGTGTGTCTATTCTAGTTTTTTTTACCCAAAAGATCTGAAGAAGTCCTGTTATTTTTTTCGAGTTTTTGGAAATTTCAAAAATGCGTAACAGGATTGAAATAAATTTATAATCCTATGTGACCGGTTTCGTTGTTTTTCTTAAAGAAAGTATACATAAATATATATATATATATATATATATATATATATATATATATATAATCCAGTTGGTTAGAGTTGTAGAATACTCCCACTGTAACACTATAGAATGATAAGACCACCCCTAACAAATGCCCTGGATATGACATCAAACCAATTGATGGTGAGAATCCAGGTCAGGGGAATGAGGAGTACAACTTCGTTGACATTCCTCCCACGTCCACTCTGACCCGGATTGTTACTATCGGTTAGGGTCCCATCAATGTATCAACTATATCAGTTTAACAATTAAACTGTTTGCAAATAAATTAGTAGTGTTAAATCGAATTGTTAGTGTTACATAGCGATGCTTGAATCCATTAAAAAAATATTGGTATTGTACATCAATAATTGAAGCCATTGAAGTGACTAATACTAGATAGACATAAAAGTATTTGATGAAAAAGTCATGAAACCTTTTTAGTACGTGCGAAAATGGAATTATTGTTATTAAATAGCAATACTTTGAATAACTTGGTGGTGTGTACAAATTAATGAATAGTGTTGAATAGAATTATAGGCGTTGAATAGGAATACTTAAAATCATTTAAATGTGCAAATATTAGCAATACTCATTTAATAACACGATTACATACAAATTATTGACTTACGTAACATACATGTATATTCATTTAACTGTGTGCCAACAAATGAGTGGTGTTAAATTATTTCTGTTACATAGCACTTCTTGAAACCAATTGGCTGTAAGCAAAAATGATTGATACCTTATAGAATTATTACTTTTAGATAAAAATACTTGAAACCATTTAACTGCGTGCCAACAATTCGCTTTGGCTTGTTTAAAAGTTTTATCTACAAAATATGTGCTTACAAATTATATATTAAATATGTGTATGTAATAATAAGTTTTAGCTGTCCATAAACTATTTGGACTGATATGTTTATAAAACCCAAAGAAGCAACTATACATATGCGATCAGCTACAAAACTTATTTTGTATTTGATTTTTAATACTTGTATTTCATTAAGAATTGTTTACTTTTAAAAGTCCACAGCAAGCAAAGAGACGATTTAGTTATTAACGAATCTTATAATTGTTGTGCAAAAAGATTAAATCAATTCTGAATACATTCTATGATTTAGTTTATGGCAGAATGGTACCAGTAAAAAAATTCTAAGGTAAGATTTTTGAGATGCGTTTTTTTAAAAATGAGATAGAGCTATTTTTATTTCGACTTTTGCGTGATCAAGTACACAAGGACATACACTGCTTCGTCTAACAAATGCTTCTGTTCTTTGTAAAAAAAAATGTTTCCGTTTAAAATGGTCCTTAGGTAAAATTTTGGAGATGGAGTTTTTTAAAAAAAGAAAGCATTTTTATTTCAAATTTTAGATGATCATGTACTCAAGGATCAAATACTGCTTCCTCTAAAAATGCTTCTTTTCTTTGTAAAAAATGTTTCCGGTTAAAATAATCCCCAGGTAAATTTCGGAGACAGTCATTTCTAAGAATAGAAAGTGTTTTTTATGCCAACTTTTAAATAATCAGGTATACAAGGAACACATACTGCTTCGTCTAACAAATGTTTCTTTTCTCAATAAAAAATGTTTCCGGTTAAAATGTTCCTTAGGTAAAATTTCAGAGATGGGATTTTTAAAAAAAGAAAGTGGTATGTTTATTCTAACTTTTATATTATAATGAATATAAGGAACACATACAGCTTCGTCTTACCAATGCTTCTATTTTTTGTAAAAAAAAAAAAATGAACTTCAAAAAATTATTTTAGCAACACGACTGCTGAGTTAATAATTAATTTTTATACATATTTTTTCTAAATTCACACAAATCGTGAAAAGATGATTCGAATAAATAAGAGCAAAAATCAAGCTACAAATAGTGAAATGTTAATTCTGAAAATATCTTCAGAGGTTTTTAAAAATATAGAGTTCTTTCTGAACGTAAACACTTTAGTTGTTTCGTCTCTTTTCTTTAGTCCTTTATTTAGTTTCACAATATGATTCTTGTAAAAAAAAAACAACACCAAGTTCCTAAGGCTTATATCGATTTCAATTTAAGGAAAAGTATTTTCTCATATGATATTCAACTTGAATAAAAGATAATGCCAGCGAAAAAATATTACGTTTGAATATTCAATTCAAGAACGTAATTTTCTATGAAAAATATTTAAGATTCGCTAACATTGCTGTCCACTTCATTGCGAGACACAAACGTAGAGACACAGATACACAAAACAGACACACACACACACACACACACACACACACACACACACACACACACACACACACATATAGATACATATTCAGGGTTGGTTGGTTGTGTTTAATGGCATATCAATGTTAGAAGGTTATTTAATGCAAAATCTATTTTCATACAAATAATCAGATCTATTTCAAACAATTGAGTTTAGCATGAAATTATAGTTTAATTGTCAAAGACATTTCTATTTCAAGTTATTCAGTTTAGTCAAACGGTTCTAATTCAACCAATTCAGTTTAGTATGAGTATAGATTGATTTTACACACGGTTAAATTTCAAAGCAGTTCTATATTAAACAATTCAGTTTAAGTACAGTTTCAATGTCAAAAATAGTTCAACTTCAAACAATTCAGTTTAGCATACAGTAACAGTTCCATTTTAAACAATTCAGTCTAGCAAAAGGATGACGCTTAAATGTCAAAATAATTTCTATTTCAAGCTATTCAGTTTAGTCAAACAGTTCTTATTAAAACAATTCAGATTAGCACAAGAAGGTAGTTTAGTTCTATTTGCCCAATAGATAGGGCCCTATCAGTTGCTATCGCTCCGAGCTAGAGTGAACCTGAGAGCGATGGCAATTAAGAGGTGTTCCGCGTTCTCCAAACCTCCAGCATCCCGGGAATATCACCATCAGATGGTTTAGTGTCATACGCCTTAAACCCGTTGTGGGGAAGGGGTTAACCCACTGCAGAGAGGCCGTAGGTGTTTTCTACTGCTCCAGCCGACTGGACATATATTCGTGGGTTTTTGGTTTTGCAACCACTTGTAAAATGCTACAATTTGTTATGGGATATTCAAAAAGCAGACTCACGTCATCCTTTAATTTTCTTTGTTTCAAGGTATATAAAGGATGAGGCGTATCAGCGTATATATATATATATATATATATAGGAAAAGAAATTTATAGTGAATCTGAGAGTTTGATAGAAATATGTTGAGAGTTGGATAAACCAAAGACTTAACTCAGATTTATATGTGTGACATTTCGTTCGGGCTTTATTTGACTTTGATTCATTTGACTTTAAATCGCTCCCAACTTTTCCTGAAACAACTATATCCCCTCTACAGTCGTCACATGATTTAAGCAGAAATACTCAGGAAACAGTCTTAATCTTGAAGAAGTTCGTGAAGATGAAATAAAGCCCGAACGAAATATCACGCATCTAAAAGTCAGTTAATTGTTTGATTAATCCAACTTACACTTGTTTCTATCATATATATATATATATATATATATATATATATATATGTGTGTGTGTGTGTGTGTGTGTGTGTGTGTGTGTGTGTGTGTGTGTGTGTGTGTGTATGTGTGTGTGGGACGCGCTAAAAATCTAAGCAAGGTTATTTTCCTTTGTCTCAGGCCACTTGAAGAATTAGGTGAATCAGCTTTTATATATATATATATATATATATATATATATATATATATATATATATACATTGTCATCCACATACCGACTGTTTCGTTGTATCACAACTCTTTAGTGTGGCTTGATATGTAGGATGCTTGAAGCTGCGATGAAACCCACCCAACTGTATGTTAGACTTAGTATCAGACCACTCAGCCAACAAGCGTACCACGTTAGCAAGGCAATTACAAGGTATAAGCTGTAGCGTTCGTTTGTTTACATTTTTATACCTTACCAGATACCAGAGTGCTCAATTAGTTCAAAGAGCTTTGCATTATGCGAGCGGCAACCAAAAATTATATGAAATCTTTTGCGTGCAAATCAGTATGGTGTAAACAACAACTTGCTGCACGATTAATATGACAGTGTTTGGCAGAGCCACGTTCCATACGAAATGCATTTATCTAACACCTACACTTTTTGCTCAGTAATCTTCTCTTATTCATAGTGGAAATATTGAACCATTCTTTATGAAATGCCTGTGCAAGATCTGCAATTTTTAAAATAAGAAAGTTGGCCTGGGGTCAAGTTTGTTTTTCATTGTTGCTAGCTATATAAAGAATACCCTAAACTGACTTTTTTATATAAAGTTATATTGTTTAAATTCTTCTCCGAGGAACTTGCACCATCCTTGCAGATAACTGTGGTGTATGGAAGCGCTTAGAACCTTGAATTTACCCGGCGAATTCTACATTAACTCCATCCGTATTTACGTTCATTTGTCGCAAAGAGAAAAACTTCTTTTTAACTTCGTATATTTTTCATTGTATGTTTTTTTTACTGTAATTTGCATTAACGAAAATCTTTTTACTGAAATTCGCCCCATAAACCTATATATATACATTTATAAGAGAAAAAAAAAATATATATATTCTATCTTTTCGTCAGAGATCTTTTTCCTGGCTTTTATTAAATTATTTCATTAGTCATTTAGCGGCTCATTTTTAAAAATTCTTTCTCTCTTCTTCGGTTTGGTTTGGTTTCTTTATTTAATGGCATATCAACCTTTGTAGGTTATTTAATGCCAAAGCTATTCTCCTAGAAGAACAGTTGTGGTACTATTTAACCCAGAGCTGGGAGGATAAGGGGGTTCATACCTTTCCCAAGGGTATTTGCCCGGATGTGAATGTAATAGCGTGACTGGAGTACGAACTCGCGTACTACGATTCCGCAGTCCATCGCTTTAACCATTACACCACGAGGACACCCCCTCTCTTCTTTTCTTTATTTATTTCTTACATTCTTTGTTTATTCTTTTATTTGATCATATTTTTCTCTGTTTTAATATTTCATCTGTCATTCCTTTTTTCTTAAACCCTTTATTTCTTATTTTCTCTTTTTTTAAAATTTTCTTTGCTTTCATTAATTCTTTCAAAATAGTTTATTTTTCTGCAGGAATTCTTTTTTCTTTTCTTTCATTTTCATTTTTTCTTTTTTCTTTGCTTATTGATAACTTATTTATTTCATTATTTACTTATATTCTTCACTCATGTCATATTTTTAAAAATGTATTCTGTATTTTCTGCAAGAGTTATTTATTCATCATTTTCTGCATTAACTTTTTTTTTTGTTCAATATTCTCTCAATTATTCCTTTCGCCTTTATACTTGTGTTCTTTAGTCCCTTTATTAAATCTCTTTGCTTCCATTAAATACTTAGGTCTTCATTCAAAACAAAAAGCAATTGAATAACGAAGGAATAATCCGTAATTTAAAACAAAGAGCTATTGAATAATGAAGTAATAATCCTTCATTTAAAACAAAGAGCAATTGAATAATGAAGTAATAATCCTTCATTTAAAACAAAGAGCAATTGAATAACGAAGTAATAACCCTTCATTTAAAACAAAGAGCAATTGAATAATGAAGGAATAATCTGTCATTTAAAACAAAGAGCAATGGAATAATGAAGGAATAATCCTTCATTTAAAACAAAGAGTAATTGACTAATGAAGGAATAATACTTCATTCAAAACAAAGAGCAGTTGAATAATGAAGGAATAATCCTTCACTATTCAATTGCTCTTTGTTTTCTTCAAGTACCTTTATTCATTTTATTCTTTCTTTTTTATTCTTTCCCTAAATCACATCTTACTCTCTTAATTCATCTGACTTTCTTCATCAATTCGTTATTTATTCATTGTATTTTTCTGCACTTCATTCCTTTCTTTTATCAATTCCTTACAAGATTTATTCATTTCGTATTTCTTTTATTAGATTCTTCTTTCTTCCATTTTTTTTTTCTTTCAATTATTTCTTTCTTCTTTCATTCAGCACATTTCATTCATATAACTCTTGCATTATTTCATTTATTCTTTCCATTTCGCTCAATGAACTCCTTATTCCCCTTCATTCATTTCCTTCTTCTTCATTCATTTATTATTAGCTTTTTTCAAATTCTTTCTTTTTTCATTCTTTTATTATTTCTTTCATTAATTCATTGTTTAATTCAGATATTATTTATTCTATTTATTCTTTACTTTCTTTATTCATCACTTCTTTTATTCAATCAATGTTTTAAAATTCATTTTTTCCTGAATATTTTTTTCTTTTCTTCCTTCATTTATTACTTTTTTTTATCTTTTGTTGATAATGACTTTATAAAAGAAAACTAGATCTATAACTGCGCTACTTCCATTTATTTTTTTAAAAAAGTCTTATATTTTTCTTTTTAATTATTCAAATATGCTTCATAATATTTTCATTTTCCTTCGAGTTTTTCGATCGATGCTTTCTCCATTATTTTTCAGGTACACATCACGTCAGATAATCTACTCATAGATTTCTTAATAACACTTAATATCTCTTGCTCAAACTCGCTTCTCTGAGACGATTATTTGTGCTTCAGACACCACTTTTGAATTTAGAGTGAAACCAAGATTGTAAAAGGACATGCGCTAAAAGAAACTGAGGAAACATCTATGAACAACACTTACACAAACTCCTATTTTTCTGTCTATTCATTCTATGTAGTCTCTTTTTCTTTTATAAGGGCCAATTCATCAAGCTATAGTCCCAAAATCACTTCTACATTCTGTTCGTACATACTATTAACATTATTATTTCATTTGCAAGCTTTGTTCTCGCACAGTATATGATGTATGGGGCACACTGAGAGGATCGAACTCACAAACAATAGTCATCAAATCTATCGTTCTTACAATTATACCATATGATATGTCCACACGCTGTTAATATAGTTGTTTCTGAAGTTTTGCTATGGCAAAAGGCCTGAATTACGGAGTTAGCGTTGAAAACCGAACTTACTATCAATGATCTACAGAGCCTGCTTGTTAACCATTACACTACCCTGAGAACCCACACAATGCTGATATATAATTGTTTATTACGCTTAGCTTAGACGTGGCACAAAGCCAGCAGTATGGGAAACCCAGTGAGAATCGAACTCACTATCAAGGGTCTAGTTTGCTAAGCATTACACAACATGAGATGCCCAAGCGTCTGTTAGAGCACGGTATTTATTGAGAAACTGGAACATAGATTAAAAGTACAATCAAGTGTTGAGAGAGTCCATTAGCTGCATATACTAGAAATCCTTATAAAATCTTTCTATCATACACACGCAATGCACCTTTCACTAATACTGATAAAATATTTTCGGTATTCTCCACGGTTCATATTCGGCTTGATAATGTATTTTCCATTATTATTCAACTTGAAAACTTAGTAATTTTCTAAAAATCATTATTTTAACGTAGTCTCAGATGAAATTTGCCTTTTTTCTGTGATTATTAACGTCTGAATATTTCATATTACAAGAGATATGTGCCACTATGCCATCCGTATATAGGGTTTTAACTATGTGTACTATCTATCAGGAAACAATCATTTCAATTTTCAAAGGAAAGATATCATAGAAAAAGCACTTATCGAAAAGTTTGCTTTTTATCGAAAAAAGGATATGTATATGAATTTTTTTTAAAATTACTATATTACTTTTTCTCAAATCTTGTAAAAGTATATTCCCTCAAGAATTTCCTTTAAATCAAGTGACAGCATTATTCTATGATTATTAGACTTAATGATTACACCTTGGTTTGTTTTCCTTGGGTTACATGGCATATTAACCATTGTATGGTTATTTAGAACCAAATCCTGTTCATACATCTGTATTAAATAAATGATTAGTGGCCATATTTTGTTAATATTTAAATGAGCCTGAGCTCATTTTTTGTTCACAGTTAAATGGTTTCAAGTATTGGTATGTATCACAATTTCATTTAACAATCATTTGTTGAATGGTCAAACACTTCTAATTCTAACAATAAAATTTAGCATAAGTCAATTGCTTGCCCACAGTTTCTAACAGTTCCAGTTGGTGCATAGATACGACCCTATCAAGTGTTACCACTCCAAATCAGAGTGGACCAAGGAGGAATGGAAATAAAGGGATACTCCCTATTCACCAAAGCCCCAAATCTGGAGCCCAACGAATATCTTCCTTATTGTTCTATCCAGGACACACGTTGAGGAGTTCTTAACTCCTTGGCAGAGATGTAGTCGGTATATTCTATTGCCTCAGCTGACTGGACTAAACTGATTTTAATAGCATGTCAACCCATCTGGGTTTATTTCTTGTCTGTAGCTTAGGAAATAGCTCACATTGAACGCTTTTATTTACATTTTTATCTAATTTATGAAGTCTTTTCAGAGATTTGTCTGATATCACGTATTCCTATTGATTACAAAGAATTGCAAAAAATCTATTTGAACGCAAAGATTGGATTTTGCACAGATATTATAACCACAAGTCAGAGTGGACTTGAGAGTAATAACCATAAAAGCATACTACACACTATCTAGATCTCATGAAGTGAAGCCTCTCTACCTGATCCAGTATAGTTTCATACATAAGGAACTTCTTTTGGTTTCTTGTGGTCTTACTCCTCTGCAGAAGATACTATGAGCGTATTCTCAGCACCGTCGACAGGTTTGCACTTTATTCAGAGCTAAACCAGCCGTATCATCAGTTGTATTGAATTGCCCTCTAGTTTCTACTATTTGCTCGAATCTTACATTTAAAACAGCCTCTATAGTCTTCTTTTATTTACACTTTGCCCTAGTAATTCTCTGCACTCTATCAATGTGCATTAGAAACTAAGAAAAACGTAACAAACATTGGTCAGCAATTAAAGCAAGCGTTCTTGGCAAAATGCGAATGTTTGATGCATAATGGCTCTATGTTTCTCTTATGGTTTCATATGTTTTTATCAATTTCTTGATCGTAAGCTAATCATAACTATAAGGCACTTACCAAATGTTTCCATTAAGCACTTACCAACTGTTTCCCTCGCATTATCAGACATGTCTAACTGAATCAATTATGGGACTTACCTGCAAGAAGAAAAGAAAAATTAAATTTAAAATACTACGGTTCCAATTGGGTCAATATTAAAATCCGAATAACATTATTGAGAAATGAAATAACACTATATATATATATATATATATATATATAAAATTTTACATTTCTCAAAAAAAAAATATATATATATAATGTTTCAGTAATTTATTAAGCATTTTGCTCAAATGTGGCACAAGGCGGTATGAGTGGGACACTCGGCGAGTCTCGAATTCACTTGTGAACGTTTGCTAGCGTAGCTTGCTAACCATTACACCAGCTGAGGCGCTTTGATTGAAATCTTTTATGAACACTAGATTCATTGTCTTAGTTAATGGAATATTTTAATAAGCTTTATTCGAATAGGAAAAGTATTTATTGCAGATGTTTATTTGATACCGATATTTATTTATTTATTTGTTTGATTGCATATCAATCTTCGTAGGATAATTAATTCTAAAGCCATTCTCTAAAAAACGTAGTAGTAATAGTAGTAGTAGTGGAATTTAGCCTATAACTGGAGGGATTAGGGGATTCATATATCCCCTTATATTTCTCCGAAATTGAACGGGACTAAATTCCGGACTTGCGTAATCCTATATTGCATTTCAGCAAGTTACTCCAACGCCATCCACGATTTTAATTAAGACTTTTAGAAATAAAATTTCATAGAATTGTTAAATTCACAGAGGAACTTTGTATCAAATAAATTGCCCTAAATTTAATCTGAGATGATAGCGATTATATGCTAATACTATAAAAACATTACCTGCGTTTCTCCTGCATGAGATAATTGAAAGTTTTAGGGTAGCAAAATTTACTTGTTTAAATCGTTTTAATATAGAAATATTTTGTTTACAGTCAATGGTTTTAGTAATTATACAAGTTTTGGTTTCTGGCTATAAGGTTAAATGGCACATCAACCCTTGATGGTTTTGCAATGAAAAACCATATATATATATATATATATATATATATACTCGTACAACTCACACACATACACACATGTATATATATATATATATATATATATATATATATATATACATATTTATGTTTATATATATATATGTTTATATATATATATATATATATATATATATATATATATGATTCGTAAGCGAAGAGTTTGGAGGTAACATAGTTTTAAACAAGTCAGAGTTTATTTCTTTGATGATAGTTAAATAGTTCAAATCTTGCAATTTATCAAGTAATTATAGACCTTTGTTGGCACAGAGTTGACAATATTAATAAGTTGTTTCTAGTACTATTATCGAATGCTAATAATTCTTTTTAATACAAATCATTTGTTTGAACACCGTTAAAAGTTTATTATTTAACATGAATGTATAATATTGATCTTCTGTTAGGACACAGTTGAATGAATATTCCTTATACAAATAATTTACATACTGCTTTATAATTTCAAACAACTAAAAATAATCCCATGCAAAAAATTGAATTCTTCAATTTGACCCATGGATGGTGTCTTAACCAGTGCAGCCACTCCGTGTCCGAATGGACCCGCGGGCAATAATAATGAAGGGTACTCAATTTTTCCCAAACTCTGAGACTGGATCTTCATTATCAGATGGAGTATAATGTCACATCGGGGGCTCTAAATAAATTCAAGTATTAGTATCTGATACTTATAATTCTATTCAAAATTATTCATTCATTTTGTATCTAACACTCTGGATTACTCAATATGGACCTGGAGAGGGCTTAGCGTAACGGTTATCGTCGGAGAAAATATAATCGGAAACTCCAGTTCAAATCATCGACCTGTCTGTTGACGTTTACTTTCGTGCTAATGCTCTTTGCGAAGTCATCAATCCATCACAGCTTCCCAGTTGTGGGTAAATAAAAGAACATTCTTGATCCTTCAACCTTGGTAAGGCGAGCGCCAGTCTAGGAGAGAGGAAAACTCTGAAATTACACTCTGGTTGAAAGTTGACGCGTTTCATCCTACTTATACTGGCTGGGTTAGGTAAATGAATACATAAAAAATATGAGCGGAGAGTATGATGATCGAAATGCAATGAGTCATTTATAAAACTATCGATCAAGCAAGGATTTATTTAATTTCCATTATACACTTCAATAGGACTCAAATGCATGTAATCATTGGTATATTTATGTTTCTTACTACCGTTAAGCTATTTATTAAGCCGTTTATCTGGACCACACAGCAATAATCCCAAATTAGCATTTTTAAAAAATAAAATCTGATTTATTTGGCAGTAATTCTTTGTTAACTATATTTAATTCGAGACTCAAATTAAATGGGAAATAATCGGATTCTCAAAACTACACTACGCTATGTTCCGCTTGAATAAATTACCTCCCTTGCTTCACATTTGAGTTGAATTATTTGTTTGCTTACATAGCAATATGGTTATTGACTCTCAAATCGCTGTTCCTTATATCGACCTATTAATAACAGTAAACTGTATTTGCATGGGTCTAACAAAAAACGTTCCAGTTGTACAACACCAAGTGAGCATTGTCATACTGAGAAATCTTAAAGACGAAATAGAAAATTTCATTTAGTGAAATTATGAATTAATTCAATATATCTGCTTTAATAATTAAGAAAATTCCCCAGTAAACATTTAGAAATGTACTTTTATCAAAAACATGTTTTACGGTATACTTCTTTGTGATCACTTGGTAGCTAAAGCATTTACCTTTGATAGTAATTTCAAAATGTATTGGTTTCTTTTCTTTCTGATATTGCATGCAGAATAATATTATTCATGTACCGTTATGTCTATCCTTATAAAATTAATCAGAATATTTGTCGCTCTCAGTTGCTTTCTCATAAGAATAAAAGTCAGTCTCCTTGCGAGTTTCCTTACTGGCTCCAGCAAGCTACACGTCCTGTTATATTTTATTAGTTAAAAACTGAGGCAATTCCATTTCCTGGTATTATTGGCGGCGCTAACACATATCGAATTCGAGGAAATAAATATTTGAGGGTCCGGTTTGTATATAAATTGTGACATTATTCGCTCGATGGGAATCCTTTTTATTTAAGAATCGTATGAAGTATGAAGACAGTATTTCTCTTCAGAACAATCTTGAATGTCTATATGTTTAAATCTATTTATGTTGTTTTGTTATTAAAAGAAAACTGTTGGATTAGCTTCACTTTATTTAATTTAATTTCCATTTTTTATTCAGTTTAGTCTCTTGAATTGAGTAATATATATACCATAGGGTATTTTCGTCTTCTTCATTGTCTGCGTCTTTACGCTTGAGACATCTGATGACCAAAAGAGACCAAATGTTTATTCAAATCAGAATATTGCTCAGTATCCCCGACGTTCCCAACAATGATAAATTTCACATCTCAAAGCTGATTCTTACAACTTGTGCAATTGTAAAATGGTTCCTTGATAGCGATCATCATGATGGTATTGGTCTACACGTTAGAATGAAAGTTATTTGCAATATTTTCACTTGATGACCTACCCAATAATGCAAACCGCTTTTCGAAATCATTTTCTACATATATTTTATAACTTAATTTACTGTTGCAACTTTTTTTAGACAACTAAAAATTGTTATCATATTATTGTTTTGCAATGAATACAAATCATCAAGGAATATTATTGAAAGTCGCAAGCAAAAAGACGTATTACACGCATTGATTCAAAACTTAGCATATTTTGTGTGTGTGTGTGTGTGTGTGTGTGTGTGTGTGTGTGTGTGTGTGTGTGTGTGTGTGTGTGTCTGTGTGTGATTTTTTCTGCATAAAATTTACGAGGGGGGTTAATGCTGAAATAGCATCCTTGGCACTATTTGAAGCTGAAATGAAGCAGGTGTTCAATCTCAGCCTCAGCAGTAATTCTTACTCAAATGCCTGGAAAATGTTTTCCATATTTACCCTTCCACTAACCCCCGCTCTCTCTCTCTCTCTCTCTCTCTCTCTCTCTCTCTCTCTCAGTCTCTCTCTCTCATATATATCTGGTGCAAAACAGTATTTCAATAATTAGAAGCTTAATAAGGAGTTGGCATATCTTCTTAGAAATAATCCTATAGAACTATTTTTTTATCTTTTTCCTGCCCTATATCTTCAATTGTTATTAAAGCAGAATTACTCTACAAGTTCGTAGAATTTGGAACATCCACATTTTCCGTGGTAAATTTTCTATGATAATCTTCCAGAAGGATTTTCCTCTTTGAATATTTTTTTTATATAATTACACGTGTTTTTATGTATTATTAATCTATTATGTATTTCAATTATTTTTTATTCAATTGCTTCCCCAAGAAGGAAACTTGAATTTTTAAAACTGATTATATAAACAATCAGTCTTTTTTACAGCTGCTTTGTAAAGATTTTATTTGATCTCTCTCGGAAGATGGCAAATTCTAACGAACTTGTTCGTTTGTCTGGCGATTGGTTTCCTTCGTTGGAGCTATTCCAACCAAGGGCGAAAGGGCATCGAGAAGCAAATGAAATTATTATCGTATCACTCAGATTGAAAATAAAATTAACCCATCAACTTTGAAAGTAAAATTAATAGACCAACACTTCTGAGATTTACGCTTAAAAGTCATTTAATTTTTTTATAAATTTTCTTCAAACTCATTTCCTACTTGAAAATTTACAGGATAATCTTTTTCCACAACCAATGATAAACACGATTTTGATAGTAATGCAATGTCTTTAAAAGTCTATAATGTATGTGTACCCTTTTTTAATAAAGATTATATCATTTAGGATCTCTAAATTTTCAATATATATATATATATATATATATATATATATATATATATATATATATATATATATATATCATAGGCATAGGTCTACGGCATTTGGTAACAGTGTCAGTTTCTTGTCAACAGGATCATCAGGCCAAATGTTTTCCTTTTATATACTGTTGTATTGTGTAATCTGGGAAGGATGATCTGGTTCATATAGCGTGGCTATTTACATGACAATATAATATTACTTTTTTACTTCGTCAAGTCTTATTCACTGTTGTGTTTAGTTAATTACTGTTTTTCATTATTGAATTGTTTATTTATCGAGTTTTTCTTTAAACCATTAGCTGATGGTCTTTCACAGGAATCTGAATAAGAGCAAATCTTCTTAAGTCTTCTGGACTCTTCTAAGTATTTCAACCGAACTTATCCAACGTAGTGGCCTGGAGAGTTTCGAATCGTCTTCAGATTTTCATTTCTTCCAGTCTTTCCCAAGCCTTTGCAGACCGTTTTCATACACACCAATAACAAACGGTATCTCCGTTACTCTTATGTTCCGCAACATTTTAAGCTCTTTGGCAAGGCCTTGGTATTTCAGTAGTTTTCAGTTTATCTATTTTTTCTATGCCATATATTCCTTCTTTCAAGTATTTGTCTATCTTTTCACTCTGTTGTTCACCGGAAAAGCAAACTCCACTCTTTTTTTCTTGTTAATTAACATTAGGTTTGGTATTCTGGTGGGGGTTGTGTGATATATTTGTTTCTCAAAATCTTATAGAATATCTACGATTCACTTTTAGTCTTGAGGATTCTCTTTCTCAGAAATGTCAACGTTTTCTCCTAAGCCATCTCAACCGTGTGTTGCTAGAAGTATCCATGCAGTTTTTTTTCTTCCCATTTCTGTTTTCAATTGCTTCTTTTTTTTCTGCTTGTTCTCATGTTTCCATTGATGGTACTCTTTGTTGACATTAATCTTTCTTTTTTTTAATGTGTTCCTTAAATCTTGGCATCATCACAATCCTCAATCCTTACAAGTCCTCTCCCTTCTTTTCTTAAAACGTATGGTCTGTCTGTCATTTCCTGAGCGTATCGTCTAATGCCTAATCATCAATTTCCTTGAACTTTGGTTCACTAGTCAAAGTTTTTTCTTTGTCTATCTGACGAATGTTACAGGGTAACTTACCGGGAGGGGCACCTAACTATTTTTCCTTTAATGAGATTTCTACTTCAAAATTCGTTTTCGAATTTGTTTGTTCTTCTGCAGAACTATTTTCCTTTTTTTTTTTTCATCTGTTCGTGTTGATCGTGTTTATGCGTCTCATTCTCCAGGACAAATTCCGGGTTACGCATTTGCTTAAGTTCTTACCTCGACCACTTTAAAAATGGTCCCGAGTATCTTACAAGGGAAACAACCTGGCAGTAAAATTATGTTTTGCGTAGCTTTCTCATTCACTTTAGATACTATTTTTCAATTAGTTTCTCTCCTCCACTTATTTGATGATATTTGCTTCCAATATTCCAAAGTATTTGAAAGTTTCTTTTTCTTCGAGTGTTCGGATTATCATTATTATTCTACTCTTTCAGAGTTTCTCTCATCAGCGTTAGCTGATGGTGTTTCACTGAAGTCTAAGTGACAAGTCTCCTCAAGTCTCCAGAACTATTCTCAGTATTATGGTCGATCTCAACAATGCTGTTGCTCTGTTTGTCTCCACTTGGCCTCTTATTTCCAAGTCATCTATTCGTTTTACCGAACATTTGGTGGTTGTGCCAAGAGGACCAACGATAACCGTTACTTCCATGTTCCACATTTTTTTCAATTCCCGAGCAAAGTCCAGGTACTTATCCTTCATTTAGTTTTCTTTCAATTTTACTCTGGGGTCCGTCCACAATTCGGCAAGTTTTTGCTGATTATAATAAGGTCTGGTCGTCCATCCGAGATTAGCTTAGCCGTTTGCATCTCAAAATCCCAGCGGAGTTGTGCATCTCATTCTCCAGGACAGGTGCTGAGTTATAGTTAAATTCAAATTTCCAACACAGTTCCCAGTGGATCTCCTTTCTCACCCACTCAAGTATAGTCCTATACTCTTTCTATGTTAGTTTGCTGAATTCGCTTAATATGTGATTTATCGTTTTGTCTCTATCACTACATATCCTAGATCTGTTGTTTTGTTGCGTCTGATCTATTCTTGCTTTGAAAAGGATGGTTCTTATAGTGTTTTTGTTATTATTAGTATTTATTCTAATATATTTATAAGTTTACTTGCTTTGAAAAGGATGGTTCTTATAGTGTTTTTGTTATTATTAGTATTTATTCTAATATATTTATAAGTTTACTTATGATATAATTGATTAATTTACTTACGTTTTTAAGGTTATTATTTTTAATTATTTGGTTCATATATGCATAAGTCTTTGGAACTGTTAGCTTTCAGTTTGTTTTGTTAGAATTTCTTTTCATTACTACATTAAGTTATGACCCTTAATAAGAAATAGTTATTATGCCAGAAACTAAGTAATTATTACTACAGTTGCAAAAAGTGAATGCAATTAAATTTACAATTGTTTAATTTATAGTAAAAACAAGTTCAATTTATGAATTCGATATCTAGAATGAATCATCTTAAAGTGAAGCTGTATGTACTTTCTTAGAGAGAAAAAGTTTAGTAAAAGAAGCAGAACAGCGGATCGTTTCCGATCAGAATATATGAACTAAAAGAAATTAAAGCAAATTTAGAAAAAATCTAGTAAATGCTACATGCCAATATATTTTTAGAAAAAGACGGAGATTTACCAGTCGATAGTAAAACTTAAGTGAAAAAGCATTCGAAAACAATGGCAAAACTTAGTCTCGATCATGTAAACAAATCTTTTCAACACGAACCAAAATATGTTGTAGAAAACGTTAACACTTAAGGAAATCATCAAATACAAACATAGTGGGACCAATTCATCAAGATTAATAGACCATTAGTGATAGCTTTTAACAAAATTAAGATGGAATGGATTGTTCATGTGTCTGGTTCTGCTATGAGATCAGAGGTATTTTTTTTAATGAAATCTTTTGACAAATACAAGGAGCCTGCACTCGGGGACAAGTCAAAACTTTTTTGTATGATAAAAAATAACTATTTGTTTCATTTCAAGAGCTGCAAATTCCTTCAGTTGCATTTGAAAAGGCTAATTTCATGAATGTTAAAGGATATATTAGCGTAATCTATAGTTTATCAAGTAGTTCAATTTAGTTTAAAACGGCGCTGAAAAAACCGTAGCGGTAGCCAGATTGATTGATGAGTGACAACCTTTAGGTCGTTGGCAACTGCGGCTTTAATTTGACCTAGAATCACGTGGTCAGACGTCCCTAGATATTTCGGTGTAAGATATCTTTAGCCAGAAAGAAACACTTGATTACAGTGGTTGTAAAGCTCCTATCTGCTCTGCTCTTTTATCTGTTTTCAAAGCATGTGATTCACAATGGTTTTCGCGAAATGATAAAATATCATGTGCCCATGAAGTGTGTCTGATTGTCATACCAACATGAAAGAAGCTAAAACAGTAGGGGTCGCAACAACAAACGGACAAGGAGAGACACAGACGATGAGAAAATAACGATGAGAAAAAACACAGACACAGCACTATAAAGTGACAGACTAGATAACATGAGAACGAAGTTAGGTGATGAACACTGCTTTGCAAAGACAGAAAGATAACATATCGACCGAGAAAGGCTATACAACATTATGAGGGAGACTTTGTTCTGGAAATCAAGCAAATTTTAAGACTACTTTATGTTTTCTTGTCTTATTTCTTAGGATCATAAATATATATATATATATATATATATATATATATATATATATATATATATATATATATATATATATATATATATACACTCAGGGGGATGTAACCCTAGGTCAAATTTTAAGTGGGGTTTAACAGGTTTGAATTCAGAGTTTTCCTTGACTGCTGGCCAAAATCAGGCCACAGAATCTGTCCTTATATCTACCCCTAGTGGTAGAGATAATTATTGGATCCATAGGTATTTGTGGTAGGTAAAATGCATCAATCTCGTCCAGGATTTGAACTCATGTTGCCGTGTCCATTTCCTACGACGATAACCATTACACAACGGGCAACTTCATTAGATGGAATTGTTCAATGAGATGTATAGAGTTATTGCCTAAAATTACCTGCAAATTGGTCTCGTGTTTCCGATTGTAATTGAAACTATGTCTTCAGGATAAGTATTTTTTTAACGAGAATAGTTTTGATTAAATAAAGTTTTGGTATAGGTATGGTATTAAATATAAGTTTTGGTGGACAATCATCAATAAGTTTAATTTTTCGGTTTTTGGGAAAAGATAATTCCCAAGTGTACAGGCTTGTAAAAGTAGGTTTTCTATACACTGGAGTAAGAAAAAATAAGTTAAATTGTTCGATATGTCTTATTTAGCTAAATGAAAGATCTATCAGTCACTGCTTCTTAGCCGTCAACTTAAAATTTTGTCTCAAATGTGGTTTTCCCACCTAATCTGAAACAAGATGTGTTTCTTCATCAAAAATGTTTTCTAATTTACCACTTCAAATTCAAATATGATATTTGCTATATCGGACAAATCACAGAAATTTAATTATAAAATTAACCAACGTATGTTCTTTTCCATTTGATCACCTAAACTAAAATTACCTGCCTGTTTGACCGATCAAAATCTGATTCCGCCAAAACACACTAACTATTGTCTTACCAGAGCTGTGCTAAGTCTTAGAAAATCAGTATGTTTTCTATCTTTGATCGCGCAAGCACTAGTTTCTTAATAGCTTTATTAAAAGAAGTAAATATAACATCTCTCAAACCTATTATCTGCTAACAGAAGAAATTTAGATACAACGTCCAAGTACTGTTTCCAATTTACTCCCGTTAGAATTAGGGTAATTTATTAGGTGTTCTCTTTTTACTCTCAAGGAGTTTACTTTTTTCTCACCCCCAAACGGTTGACTACATTCTTTATTGTTGGTTTCTCTTACGGTAATTTCTCTGTCGAGACGTACGAGAAAAATCTTTTTTCAGAATTTTTCTGCTACTATACGTCATTCTGAAATTTTGTACTCGCATCGAACTCTCTGTCTCACTCTCTGTCTGTCTGTCTGTCTGTCTCTCTCTCTCTCTTTATATATATATATATATATATATATACCATCATCATCATCATATCGCGCTGGTAGCACGGATATCCCTGAGCCTCTCTCGCCACTCCTCCCTATCGTTCATCACCCTAAGTAGGTCGTCAGGACATTATCCCGTATCCTCACATAGCTGCTGAATGTATGTTCGTGCTGGTCGTCCTTTTGCACGGCCATGTGTGGGGGTCCATAAGAGTACATCTCTTATGAGTTCGTCCCTGCTTCTCCAGCAGTGTCCTGCATATATATATATATATATATATATATATATATATATATATATATATATATATATATATATATTGTGAAGATTGTGCCTCTAACGAATTCTTTAATTCGAAAGGAAAATATATTTCTTCATAAGTACTGTATCCTCTCAGGGTGTGTGTGTGTGTGTGTGTGTGTGTGTGTTTTCTGCTTGTCTCTGTCTCTTTCTGTCTCTTTCTCTCTCACACACGCTATCTCTATCTGCGTCTTTCTTTATCAGTCTGTTCGTCTCTCACTCATTCTGTCTATATATAAGCACACACACACACACACACTCACACACACACACACACACACACATATATATATATATATATATATATATATATATATATATATATATATATATATATATAGCAAACAAACTAGAATCCATTAGTACCTGTATATGGGCATCCGTTTTTAGATATGTGTACGGACAAGTGTGCGTTTTTTTGTGTTTCTGTGCATATGTAAGTTACAATCCTTCCTTCAGGGAACTATAATCTTGTTAATGTCATTCGACAAATAGACGCCTAATTATTCTAATATATAAGTGAAAATACAGGCAGAAGATTAAAATGAGCATCCTTAATTTACCAGATTGCTCAGAGCTCACAGTCTTAATCATTAAACTATTTTATCTTGATTTTGCGAAGAAGGCAATCCTAGAATTCATCTCCGGCATCAAGACAGGAAGTAAGCTATCGGCTTACGGTGATTCAGTATAAATAACAAGCAAGACATTTGAAGAGAGCAGGAAGAATAGAGTTTATTCCAGCCTCGCCCAGATTGAATTTGGTCCAAACACCTTTTTAACAAATTTACGTAGGAAACTCACATTGCTGTCAGCTTTTTGTCGAACACTGCCCAGGTGGATCTTGATCTCCCACTGCTGTTTATAAATCTCTTAGCCGGATGTAAGGTAGACACTTCATGGCGAGGCAGAGTCTCTTTGAGGACCATACATTGCCAGTTAAACGTAATTCGTTTACATTCAAGGGAAAAGTATAAAAATGGCCTCTTTAACAGTCAATGACGTTGCAAGAATATTAGGCTGGTACACATATTTTTACGTGAGTAGTTGTTTTGCTTATACAAAGAGAGAAAATAATCGAAAAGGAATCAATAACCTGGGAAATTTTTACGCCGAGGACAAGAATGGAAATTATTAAGCCTAAAGGGAAGATTGAACAGTTTCTGTTGGCGGGAAATGTGAAGATATAGATTAAAGTCAAGCTTAAATTTAGAACATGGAAACTTTTAAACAGGTGCTACTTAAGGGTATGTTTTCATGTAAATTCTGTGTATCAAATTAATTGAAAACATGCATGAAGTGAAAGTATTCGCAAGTTTACGTTCAAAGAATATTTAAATAAATATTTATTCATATTCAGAAATATAAAAATTCATTCGTACGAATTTACTAATATATGAAATATGATATCCTACACGTCGGAACAAAGTACTAACACATCCTTTTAACACAGACTGCTTACAGAAGATTAATAAAAATATCAATATTAATGCATCTATCTATCTATCCATCTATATATGAAGGTAGCAGGAAAAAATATAATCCAAATAGGTGAATATATCATGATGTGAAGTCGACGTTAACGATTCGGTTTTAATAACCATCATCAGGACTTGGATATAAAATAGTTCACATATCGATGGGTGATTGTGATTTTTCTTGCTACCTTCATACTCTCGGATCTTATCCATATTTACTTTCATATATATATATATATATATATATATATATATATATATATATATATATATATATATATATATATATATATATATATAAAGACATGTATATTCTTATGATATTTCAACCATAAAATAAGATAAAACTAGGTTAGAACTCATGATTGTGAGTTTCCTGTGTCAAATGTCCAGGTGGAATTTTACCCGGTTTTATCATATTTTATGATTGAAATTTTTTTTTTATATATATAGCTCTGTGTTTCCGTGCATAGCGCAGGTTAATGCTTCTTCTTTTTACTGACTTAGAAAACAATTCAGGCGTAGATGTCACTTATATATATATATATATATATATATATATAGATAGATAGATAGATAGATAGATAGATAGTGAGAGAGAGAGAGAGAGAGAGAGAGAGAGAGAGAGAGCTTCGTGAAAATGTCCGTAACTCTGTTAATTTTGCACAAAACAAAAATACCAGGATTTTATTATTTCATCGGAATAATACTCATTAATAAAATCAATCTTATTAATTCATAAATTCTACTGGATTGAAATTCTGTCTTCTAAATATATATCAAGAGGAGAACATTTTAATAAATAATTTAATAGACCTCTTATATATACGTATGGTTTTTTTTCGTTACTGAGTTTCAATGCTGTATACTTAGGAATAAATCATACCAAATAGTAACAATTTAGATTGTATAATGTTACACTAATGATAATAAGTTGTGTTTGTGATTGTAGTCGAGGGCGACTTGAAGTCTTCCCTTTCAGTAGCTACTACACTGACGTCTAGGGGAAGTCTTTGGCTTAGAAGTAAATTAAATGAAATAATATTTGAGGAATTAGATGCGGTTAATGGTATATCAGCCCTTGATGGTTATTCAATGCTACATCCCTATGAATATGTTTTTTTTTTTCGCGAATAGTTTCTAGACAAACTTACTTTTAAAAGAAACAATAACTTATTTGTTTGCACACAGTTAAATGATTTCAACTAATGCTATCAAACATTCATTGTTAATTTAATCATTTGTTTGCACACACCTATGCGGTTCTAAAGATAGTAAAAGATTAGAATAGTTCTACTTGATCCATATTTTGGATACTAAAAGTTACTACCTCACCGGTTCAGGGTTGATCTGAGAGTTATGGCAATGAAGAAATACCCCCAATTTTGGAAAGCTCCAGGATTGGAGCCACACATTTAGAGGAATTAGCGTCACATCCAGGACACTGATTATGTCAGGGTGTTACTTCTCTGCCTAGATGCAGTCAATGTGTTCTACAGCCCCAGCCGACTGGGCTATGATGTATTAATTATAGTTGCTAGAATTTGCTGCAAATAATCTGTGACAAAAGAATCTTCTGATATAAATTTACGCAAATCTGCATTTTAAATTTCTTATGCCCTATTCAACTTCTTCCTGATTTTTCATAGTAAACGATAATTGCTATATGAAACAATAATTATAAAAAAAAATGATAAAAACTTCATTTCATAATTTTAATTTCATATTTCAATATACTAAATCATGAATTTCAGTTTAATATATATATATATATATATATATATATATATATATATATATATATATATATATATATATATATATATTCAGGCTTTTACTTCTATTGATTCAATTCAATTTTAGATCAAATAAAAGCGCTTGTTTATTCAACTAACGTTGCAAAAGATTAATCTATAAATATCATTAAAAACAGGAATGAAATCATATCGCTTGATTTGGTGATTGAGAATTTTAGGCACATAATATTTTGTATCTCTGACGGGTTTAATAATCGGTAAGTTTAAGTTATTTTCTTCAAACATGCCCAAACCAAAAGGCTCTAACGGTGCACATTTTCAAATACGATAGAAATAGAAACAAAGTTTTATATTTCCTACTGTTTTTTTTTATATGTTCGTTACGATACTCAATTAAATGCATTGATAGTCTAATTAGAGGTGTTAAAACAAAGACCGAAATGGTTAGGATTGAGAACAACTTTTCAGTTTAAAGCTTTGAATAAAAGCAAAGTTCAAAAGCAACTATACATTATCGCAAACTATCTAGTTAATAGAGTTTTCGTGAGTAAAGCAGCTGCTATTAAAGGTAGAGACTATTTGATAAACGACTATCATCAAGAGTAAATAGGATTATTTAGGAATCGTTTTCCTTTTACAAAGTTAAGGAAAATCGAAATTATACTCCAAAAAGTAATTAGATTGATAGATAGATAGATAGATAGATAGATAGATAGATAGATAAGTAGAAAGAGAGAGAGAAGGAAGGTAATAAAAATAGAATACATCTGTTATACTGAAGCCGGAAGTGAATAACAGAGAAGTTCCGCTTCAACTGAATATATACCAAAACCCTCTTTGCAAATATTTACATTAGCGTCGTATATTACGCCATATTCCTATGTAAATACTTTTCTTGGAATTTCACTCGGTCTTTCAAGTTGTATGTATTTCTGAGGTTTGAATGATTAATTAATGTAACTCCTCAAAGTAATTAAACACGTGATATTATAATTAGTTAGTTGCACGGTGTTAGTATTGATATACCTCACCAGAAGAGCAAATCGACGGAAATGTTTTAAATAGTAAACCTTTAACAGTGCTATTACAAGGCCGTCAACGCCACAGGTAATGGGCTGGAAGATAACGAAAAATCGGTTGGAGGAAGGATGTTAGTGGTTGAAGAGAGATCAGTGATAACTGTGGCACCAAAAGTAGTTATAGTCGCGAGGGTTAAATTGGTATGTGGTTGAAACATTTTCACTAAACTTAGCTTCGTACTGCTCAGGACCAGAAGTGTGTGACACCTATTGAGGATAGAACTCATTAATAGTCTGAACGATGAAGTCGATAATAACTTCTTCCCCGCAGCGTCCTAATCGTGGTGTTCATGATATTTTTCGATCTGTTCATTTTTGAAACTGTAATGGCTTCTTTCCTATGATATATTTACTACAAAAACTTTTTAAACAAAGTCGAACTTGAATAAGATTTAATTTCAAAATAAAACTTTACCAATTTCGAAAAAAAAAAATAAAAAAGTAGTGTACAAATATGTTAAAGCCACTTCGTTTTAAAACAAAAAAATATTTTAAATGAATCTTTAGATTAAACCATCTGCACATATTAGTTTGGGAAGTTCCGGTGGCGTCGTGGCTAACATGCTGGACTGTGACAATCTAGAAATCGAGTTCAAACTCCAGTCGTGCTATTTCGTTCACTTTCAGACGATTATTCTTTGGAAAGAAATTATGGGTTGAATTGAATAACCCACAAAGGTTGATAAGCCATTAAACAAAGAAACCAAGCCAAACCAGAATATTGTTTGGGCCCTGTGTTTAAATTAATATAAATCTTTGTGGGTTATTTGATGCGAAATCCGTACTATTTGAAGGACAGCATTGATATTATTAAACCCATATCATACTTTTTCAAAGTATAAAAAAAACGAATAGACGTTTTTTCCTGGGCTAAGGTAGGGTTTGATACGTCTTGCCATCGTCCTTATTCCAATAGATGAGACCTGCTTGAGAAAGCCTGAAAAGTTAAGAGTCACAGAAGCCGTCCCATGACTGGTTCAAGAGAATTTGTAAAACTCATCATTAAAGACAGGCATATGACTTTATTTGAGGCTTCGTTCATTTCCTTTTTTTTTTTTTTTTTCGTGAACCTGCACTGTTGCTTCTACGTTTTCGAACCAAACTAGCGGGCAATTTCTTAAAAAATCGAACACACCTTGAGTTATAGCTGATACTGGATGGGCTGCTATAAACGTTATATAAAACAACATAATGTGTAAATACATACATTATTCATCGATTATTTTAATTTACATATGATTCCCGTTTTCATATGAAATTATGATCGCAAGCATTATATATAAGTATTTAAAATAAGAATGCTTATTGATGATAATTCTATAATACAAATGAAGATAAATGGTTTTATATTGTTAGTAAATTAATATAATCTTTTACCGCCCTAACCATTAGCAATAAGCTCAGTTATAGCAGAAGGTATAGATTGAAATCCCGAGTAACAGCTAGCTAAATCTTGCATGTCGTGACACCATTTTAGACTCTTAATAATATCATTATATATATAACTGTAATACGTATAAACATTTCTGAAAAATTATCACATGTAATAACACTTCAGATAACATGTTAGTTTTTAATGCTCTAATCACACGATCGTTCATGGTCAATGATAATTCTATCTCTAAATGACAGGGTGATTAGTAATATGTTCATCGCTTGTATTTTATTGTAATTATCAAATTTATCAATGATACTAGACATTCGCAATTTTAAACATGTTTACTATGATTCTGTTAAATATATTTTATGACTATTGGCGACATTGTATTCATCAATAGTAGCATTCGCTAGAGTAACACTAGTTATTATCAGTAATTATTGGTATACAGTGATTGTTAATATCTGTACCTGGAAACAACCAGTTTGCATGTTTAATTATCTAAACAATGACAGCATGTGATTTTAATTATCTTTTGTTCCTTAGTAAAAAAATATATCTTAAAAACGCACGTATAATTATATTTTAAATCATATTATCTTTAAAATCTAATAAAATCAAAATAAATGTTTCATTTACGCTACAAGGTTGATGGACTTGAAAGCATTTCATTAATTAAGTTAAACTTCTGAAACTTTTTAGTTTATCATTTTTCTTGGGTTAGCACTCAGGAAACAATAAATGAGTAATTACTTTAAATTTTGGTTTTCTTTACATTTAACGCAAAGAAAACATTTTTTCGAAGTACGTATAGGGAGAGAATTAAAGTCTCTGGTAATGGTCTTTGTTTAAAATGAACTAATATTAAAAGAAAGATTGTTCTTCCTACAGAGAAACGAGTACTATAATATACTGAGATGTTCAGCATTTCGAAAATGTTGTGTGGGATGTGGATTTTGTTTAGAATGTGCTTGATAGAACGAGATATTCGTATTAATTGCTTTTTATCGTAACTGTTTGGTTGTTATATTGTCTGGTATTCGTCGGATCGGATCTGATGTTTAAATCGGCAAAAGAATTAAAAAAAAAAAAGAAAAAGAAAAAATATATTAAAAAACATATATATTTTCTGGTGAAGTAGTCTGGATAAGGTTATTTCATTACTCATTGTCAAAGTTAATTTATTCCTTTCGGTTTTCACATAAATACTATCTGCTGAGTATTGCATCGAATAACTCGAACATTTTTATATAAAGAAGCTGAACGTGACGTTGAGTAATACATACATACATACATACATACATACATGCATACATACATATATACATAGATACGATGAAAAAGAAACGTAAGCAAAGTTGGTTTAAAAATGCTCGATGCTATTAAAACAGACCAGTATAAAGTCTAAAAATATTATACTTATGAACATAAAAAATCCGTGTGGTGTATACAATCATCAAGCAGAAATATGTGGAAAGGGGCTTATCTGTTGTTTTCATAGTGTGCCACATAGCCATGGGAACCTGCGTCAGTAAACATTTCACCCCCCCCACATATATATATATATATATATATATATATATATATATATATATATATATATATATATATATATATATATATATATCAGTAAAATTAAAGTAGAGTAATATGCAGTTATTCAGGAGATAAATGACACAGGAGATGTTATATGTTACCATGTCTATGACTGAATATCAAGTGTATTTTTTTTTTGCTTTATCATTTTGTTTTTATCATGTACTAGGAAGCACAATTTATCTAACAAACGCAATCCGCAGTTACTGTCACCTCCTTTGGGTGGGGAAAATGTCGCTTGAATATTTTTTGTTTAATAAATATTTTATGCATAATCTATTTTGATGGTGGACATTATATTTCACAATTAATTCAAAGTAATTTTCAAAAATCAGAATTTATATAGTTAAAAGAATAATATATTTATCTATTCAAAAGTTGCTCAATTTTTAAAATGCTTAGATTCATTTGAGCTACTCTATATGAACATAAGTATATCAGTAATTATGGTGTCGAATTTTTAAATTCTGATTTATTTTATTCGGAAAGGATCAAATTATCAGGAAAACATTAATCCACCAGTCACACGGAGAATTGAAGAGTGGAAATTTGGATACGAATTCAGCTCAAAACAACACACACACACACAAACACACACACACACACACACACACACACAAATATATATATATATATATATATATATATATATATATATATATATATATATATATATATGAAAGTAAGTCGATCTCACCATATTTTCAAGCCGTCCGTGAGAGTTTATTGAATATAAAGAGGAAATTGCTTCTTGTATGTTGGTAAAAATGACAGCCCGCTGTTTTGATGGCAATCTTCAAAAAGATCTTTAATTAGGCTAAAAATGAATAAATCTAATTTAATACAAGTGATTGTTTAAATCAAACCTTTTTAAGTACGTCTTTTATATATCCAAGTTATAAATGAATATTTATTTTCGGATGTAAAAAAGCGAATTTTTTCTAGTTTTTTTTTTTCATTCATCAGAATACGAAATCCCGTATTTTACAAACAATGACTACGTTATTATAACATAAGATTATAAATGAACACGTTGTTGATCTAATCTGTTCATTGTCTGTGAGACTAGATTGCTAAATTTAAGACTACCAATGAGGGCAATTTTTACAGAAACATTTTATATTTCTTCGAATGATAATACTTTATTGTGGCATATATAACTTAAACAACATGTTTTCCATTAGAACTATCATCATCAAACCGATATTAACATTTTAATAACATCATCTTTATTGATTATCATTTTTATTGATTACATTTCATAATCTAAGAAAATCGTCATTATGTTCGATGTGAAGTTATTAAAAAAATGAATAGATAAAAAATGAAATAAAATAAACAGTTACGGAAAGAGAGACGGGCGGACAAAGTTTAAAATCTCGTCCGGTAGAAAAGCGATCATCCGGGTGATGATCACTTCTGGCGGAATTTATCTTGGCTCCGGCCGGTCCATGTTCGGATGGAAGAAGCATTGAACTAAACCTTAAGCTGTAGTGAAACTATGACCAACAAAGTCACTTGGTACACGAGCCGGGGGACTTGGAAAATGCTTGTGGAGCTCACATTCCAGTTTGTGATCCTATGAACTACATTATATAGCAGCCTTCCTGTGGAAGTAGAAAAATGACTTTGTGTCAAGTCCTGCCTTGTGAGAAGAAAGACAAATATCCTTTCTGTATACAAGGTATCAATAGATGTGATTGATCATTTCCACCTAGCAAAAACAGTAATTAACCAAAAGTTTGCGAAATCACCAGAATCGAATATCTGTTTAAGAGATGTGGGAGCTGGTTAGGCAACGATGCAGTCCATATTATGTGGAAATGACTTTCTGTTGTTCTGTGACTAGCAAAGAAATTAAACTTGGTTTCTCGAGTCATTCACTTTTACATGGCTGGAGACACAAAGAGACCATTAATAGTACGGAGGAAGAGTGCCTAAACCATCCAGATACGAGTAGAGCTGGTTCCTACTAAAACGAATAATCTACGTTGTAGATTGTGTCCGTTTTCCATTGCCACATATTCAAGAACCTCAGAAACGGAACAGAGGGAATAAAACAGGTTCTATCATTTGAAGCGAGATGTGTTTTATGTACTCTTCTCATCTGTTCACCACCTTTAGGTCAATGATAGTGCAGTCTGGACACTGTATACTTAGTCAAGGGGAAGACAAACTCCGAATTCAAACGGCTTAAAAATTGATCTTGTTCACATCCTTCCCGTCGCAGCGCGATTGGGTAAATTTATGAGTCTGGTTACCTTTTCTGATAGATAATTGTAGCAATAAATAATGATATATTCAAATAAATATATACACAGTTGCAGAGAAGTTTTCTTGGAAAAACAAAAGGTATTTGTAAACAGTATAATTCAATAAAAATCAAATAAATGATGTCCTATACTGTCCTTTTTGAGATTACAGCGTCCACTTTACCAAGGCTATAATGTCAAATAACTGGAACATTGTATTAAAAGTAACGATAGTCAGGGATTTAGTGTGGATTTATTGCTATCATCATCGCCAGTATATTTAGCATCATTGATGCTGATGCTGATGCTGGCTGTTGTATGCAGCAAATGCCGTACGCGCATTCACAATTATGCAAGAGAATAGCTTTCGATGTCGTAAAAGAAATGGAACTTCTTGAATAGAAAGAGACTGATAGACAGCGACGGAAGATTAGATCAGCTTAGATTTAGATGCAGATAAGATCAACTGAGATTAGATTAGAGAAGATCTGTTTCAGATCTTATCGGAAATCCACTTCTGAAGTAAAAGAAATAAATTATTATAGCTTCCGGTTACAAAAGGTTTGTTAACCATGTTAACTATTATTCGATTCAACCAACTTTAATTATTCAACTCACGGAGAAGATATAACCTACAGCTGAAAACAACTCATGAAGCTGAAAAAAAAATAGGATAATTGCGGACAAGTCGTAGTAGTATTAGTTGTTGATAGTCAGATATTTGTTGTCGGTGAGAATGACGATAGTGAACCAATGAGAACTATGCTCAAGGCATGTATCTTAAGAGTTTGGAGTGTGCAAAAAATAAAATGCCAGAATTAATTTAAAACATGTTATAAATGCAATCCTGCCAAACATAGAATTCTTAGACTGTTTTCTGCTACATCACTATACCAAAGCACTTCGCCTGCTCTAGATACGGAGCATCTGTTTCAAATGCAATGCCTTTCGTACTTTCTGGGTCAAATTTATTTTTATACAGAGAATTTAAACAGTTTATTCAGCTGTTCATTAAAAACAAATAGCTCATGGTCAAAACTCTAATATAAGTAAGATTTTGGTGTATTGGTTATCGTCGTAGGAAATGGACATAGTTTCACGAGTTCAAATACTGCACGAGGCTCATTGCCTTTCACATAACACTAATACCTTTTTAAAAAGTTATGAATACAATTATTCTCCCCGCAACTGTAGGTAAATAGTAGAGGTAGACTAAGTACTTGGTAGAATGAAAACTGAATTCACACCTGTTAAACTCCACTTAAAATTGACCTTGTGACACATCATACCCGTGCGCAGGGGTCGGTAAATACATATAAGTAAGATTTCTTGAACAAATATACCAAAGTGCATTCACTCTAATGATTATATTCAACATTACACAGTGACAAAAGGGAAAAAGAAAAATATAATTAAAACTGTATTTTAGCGGTGGTTGCTGGCGAATTCGGTATATTCAGGAGAGTTTCAGCTTTTCTTCTCAGTGTCTACTTACATTGCAGCTACAAGAGCAAATTCCACTAACAATATTATACATATCGAATGAGTGGATTCCAAAGTTTTTAAAAAAAGAACTTTTTGACTAAATTTGCATTACTAACTTTTTACACATAAAGCAATAGGTGTTCTGTGGATCAAAAGAAAAAAATATTGATATTGATTTGAATATAACACAAACATTAAGCATAATATTGTTCTCGGTCTCTCTCTGTCTCTGTCTGTCTCCATGTGCATATATATATATATATATATATATATATATATATCATCATCATCATCATGTCACGCCGCCAGCACGGATCTACCTGATCTTCTCTCGTCATCCGTCTCTATCGTTCATTGGTCCCTGGACGTCTTCCAGTCTATATCCTGTATCAGCAGAGAACTGTTGTATATAGGTTCTTGCTGGTCATCCTGGCTTTGCTCGTCAATGTGAAGGGGTCCACTGGAGTATGTTTCGTATGAGTTCGTCCTTACTTCTCCAGCAGTGTCCCGCATGTGTGGTTCGTCTAAATTCGATAGTTTTCGTGATGGGTGGTAGGCGGCTGTACGGCTGCTGCTTTGTCGGGTGCTGCCTCCAGGACTTGTTCAGTATTGCTTGCAGCATTCTTGTATAATTGCCGTAAAGTTTTTTTCTCCATACGTTTAGTTAGCGTCCATGTAGGACATCCCTATTGCAGTATCGACACGACCGCTGGTTGGAAAAAAAACTGCGTTTTATTTTGTCGGATAAGTCTGACTTCCATATGACCGATAGTCTATCGATAGCTGTCCAGGCCTTTGCTAGTGACGTGTTGATGTCTATCTCAGTTGATAAGACACTACTTCCTTGTTAAGTGAACATATCTATATATATATATATATATATACTCGAGAAAGAGAGTCTGTAAATAAATAAGATTGATTTTGCGTTAAGAGTTTTCACCTGGAAGTACTTTTTATAGTAGCACATTCCTTGAGGAAACCAATTGGAATAGATCATTTTCTGTAGAAAAATACTGTCTACATGACTATCAGTGAATATTATTTTACA